>CM076575.1:1781966560-1782656090 GCA_034641835.2 Pinus albicaulis
CGATTACATATACAGAGTTATATACGCAAGATCACTTAATAAGCATTCAGACATTTGCAAATAAAATTTTAAACTGGCATAAACACATTACAGGCATGTAAACATCTTATTGAGACAACAACCTTCCATTGTATTAATCTCTTGGCCAAACACATGATTACATGGCATTCTCAATGATAGCTTACAAATCTGATACAAATGGATTTCGGAACAGAAAGGTAGAATAGAGAAGATGAGGAACCCTAGGAAGGTCATGCACTGTGGTTCTTCGCGATCGTTGCAATCTTTCCTGTCTCTAGCCTCGCAACCTATTCAGCATTCCCCTTAGACCATTAGGGTGGCTTGTTATTTATTCACCGCTCTCATGACTTCTCAGTTCCTCGTGTCTTTACTTGGCTTCTCCCGGCTTCTCTCATTGCTCTGCGTGTTCCACTTTACGTATTACTGGCACATTGTGTTTCCTTCAACTACACTTGTCCCTGTTCTATCTCGCTATCGCATGCTTTTGCGCCACCTTGATAGCTCACGCGACTCACAGTAGTTGCGGCGTGGTCGCCCCGATTTGCCCGCCAGTATTATTCATACCGCAACTCAAAAAAGGTCAAAATTAATAATGTCTTAGCTAAATTCAAAAACTAGAAAACAAAAACAAGGGCCCCAACCAGGCCTGTAAATCCCGACCACAATTCCTTGACTCGTCCCCGAGTCAATCACAAATAACAGTCTCCACTTCCATTGCCCCGCTGGCTCCCATGCTCTGTTCTGCTGTGCCTTCACCCCGCGCCCTTTCCTGCTGTGCTCCGCCAAGTGGTTGTTCAAACAAGGGCCCCAACTCCAGGACCCTGCGGAGCGCTGTATCTCTAAGCCCGGTGAAGTCTGCCACCGCTTGCTGCCATTCCTGCATAAGCAAGTCGGCTTCTTCAGAGATTCGGGTGGCGGCGGCCTCCTCTATAGTCGTCGGGACAGCCCCGAACAGCGTGGCAAGCTGGGCCTCGGCCTTGGCATCCAGCTGTTGTATGGATTCGGCACGGGCTCGGATGGGCGGACGGATTTCCCGAATGAATTGTTTGGCCACTGCCGAGTCAGCCTCAGTCTGTTGCATTTGAATTTCAAGCTCGTCCGCCTGGGCATAGAGCTGATCTAACCGTGCTGGGTCCGCGGTCTCCTGAATTTCACGGGAAATTTGTTGCAGTTGGGTAGAGATAGGCTGCGTCTTGACAGTGAGAGCGAGTGAGCACTCCTGCAGACTACGCAGAAGGGCGTAAGCCTCGCTCGCAGTGGAATGGAGAGTCACCTGCATACTAACTGCCTGAGTCTGCTTGGCAGTCACCTGTTCTGAGTGGACAATCTGTGGATCCGGAAGGGTAGGCCGTGTGGCTAACGCCGCTTGGAGTTCCTGGTTCTCTCTGCATAGACCAGTGAAAGGAGTCCAAAGGTGGTGAGCCTGGGCTGCTACACTTTCCTCCGCTACATTGTCCGGAAGTGGGGCATGATGAGCCCTTGCAGCGGGCCATAAGTCGGAGAACACCTGAGCAGTAATGGTGACCTGCCCCTGTAGGTAGGTCTTCTCCCTGGTCAGCTGATCGCGCTGTTCAGTAAGCGCTGTGATCTGGTTGTGCTGCTCAGTACACCGCTGCTCCAGCTCTGAGTGAATCTGTTCGGCCTTTAGGGCCGCCCGCTGAATGAGTAGGTACAGCTGTCCTGTACCCCATGGTTCTGCATTGGTCGTGCTGGGAGCGCCCTGCTCCGGCATCCGTTCCTGGGCATTGAGGTGTTGTACGATGGGGACCAGTGATTCGGGCAGGTCCTGTGCGGTCTCAGCTACATCCTGTGGAGGTCCCGCCGCAACCTGTGAGGACCCCGCTGCGCCGACATCATCCCCTCAAAGTTATATCGGGGGATCCCGTCACGGATGTGCTTGGTGACCCCCGGCCACGCAGAGACCTCACGGTGGAAGGTATCATCATTCAACTGGAATCTGAGGGGCGCCATGTGGAAGGTGGCTTCCGGCACGCAAGTTGGGCGGAGGTAAGTGTGCCTGTGGCTTACCCCGAACCACACCTACTCACTATACTCATCCAACAGGTGCCTGGGCACCCGTTGCTGGTTAGCCACCACGTCTGTCATTAACCCGTACCACGCCCGAAACGCTGCCGCGTTCACCTGTTTGGTGCTGGGGTCCGAGGACACCTGCCAGGGGTGTATTTCATCACGAGAGGCTGGCTCGCGGTAGTCTCCGCCGGCATCCGGATAGGAGGAAGGTGCCATTTCCACATGGCGAAAGCTAAAATCAAGTAACCATAAATGAAACTGGTGGTGCGCTTGTAGTTCTCTTCGCAGGCCGCGAAGAGTTCTTTTAGCACAAAAGAGCACCAATTAAACCTGACGCCCTGGATACAGTGCTCCGCAATGGAGATTGTATCTAAGGTGCACTCTCCCTTCGTGTAGTGCTGCATCGTCTTGCTAGCGATAAGGTAGCAAGCGAACCGAATTTCTGGCTTATTGATCAAATCAATTTTGGCACCTTTTCCCCCCCCGGCGAGTGCCATACTTGGTGTACAGGTCTGTGTCACCCGACTTTCGGGCGCGCTTGGAGGATGTCTGGCCAGCAGCGGAGACATCCGCGCCATTCTGAGACAGCCCTGTAAGCCGATGAATGTCTTCGGCATGAATTGGGATTTATTCATTGAGCCACAGGGACCCATTCTGTATTCGACTGAGGAGGAACCGGGTGCATTGCAGGGTCGGTCCCGTAGTTCCAAAAACTGGAAGAGTCCGCAAATTCATCAAGGACGACTACTGGAGGCCCCTGTATTCCTGGCGCATTCGGCTGTTGGAGCTACTGCCTGGCGTGTAGTGGTGCTCCATGTAGGTCTGCCAATGGAGGTGGGGGAATTCAGCTGGGTCAGACAGATTGGCGTCCATCATCACTGCGCTATCATACTTCCCAACCAACAACTCTGTTCGGTGGATTCGGCTGTCTAACATTGGTTCAGGAACGGATAAGGGAGCCTTCGGCATCTTGGCGCGGTGCTGGTAAACTTGGAGAATTCTTCTGGAGTTTCCTTCTGGGTGCGGTGCGCTTTGAGGCTGCAACTGTTCTAGAGTCACTGCAATTGCCAAATTGAACTGGTCTGTCATTCTCGTGCTATTGGTCTCCCTGCAAGTTATGGCATTCCCTGGCACGAGCGGAGTTGATGAGACTCCATAACGACAATTAATTCTTGCTATCTTTCTTGCCTGCGATAATCGTGTGATCAATCGCATGCCTGTGTGTAATCTGACAGTTGCTGATGGCATCATGGGGAGATGGGCAGACGCGACGGCTGAGGGAAGTGCGGGTGATGGCAAATGATTACGGTATGATTACTGTCTACTTATGGTAATTTATGATGCAAATCTGAGCGATCCTACGGACTGACAAAAGGACTGACGGAAATGATCTGGACTGACACTGGCACGAGGAGGGATCCTACAAGGACGACATGCTGGACTGGCGCCGTGACACGCTGGACTGGTCCGCCCCGACCACAGTCGGTTGTGGTGATGTACTCGCAACTGACCAGTTATTTGACAGACTGCCTATGAACGGAAAAGACTCCCTACGCTCATCCCGGTTGCGGGAGAGTTATTCGACTAAGCTACTCTACGGGTTCTCTCGGTTGCGAGAGTTATTGATGAAGAGTGAAAGGTACCTACTCCTAGTAGGGTTTCAGGTGTGCGCCATTCACCCACCCAGGGAGAACTGTACCGTCCAGCTGTGCCAACCGAACGGCTCCTGAGTCACGGATCTCAATGACAAAGTAGGGTCCCAACCAGTGCATCTGGAGCTTGCCTGGAAACTTCTGGAACCGGCTATCATATAAGAGAACTTTGCCGCCAACTTGGAAGGCTTTGGTTTTGATGTGGCGGTCGTGCCATGCTTTCTGCCTGGCCTTCTAAACCTTTTGGTGGAATTCCGCCAGGAATCGGGCCTCGTCCAGCTCCTGTAGCTCCTGGAGGCGTTCCCAGAGTGACTCCTCTTCTGAGAACTGGAGAGACGTTGCGACCAAAAGACTGGGTATAGTGAACTCGGCGGGAATCACAGCTTCCCGGCCATGCACCAGCTGGAATGGTGTCTGGTTGGTCAAACGTTTCACCATGGTCCGGTAGGCCCACAATGCCGCTGGGAGACGCTCGTCCCAATCGTCGCGCTGAGCATTGCAAATTTTAGTCAAGCCCTTTTTGAGAATCTTGTTGAATGCTTCCACGGTACCATTGGCCTGTGGGTGGTATCGGCTGCTTTTATGATGCTGAATCATAAATGTGTCCAGTAGTGACTTGACCATGGAATTAATGAAATGCGTACCCTGATCGCTGGTCAAGCTCCGTGGGCAGCCAAAGCGGCTGATGATGTGTTCAAAGATGAACCGGGCAACGGTCTCTGCCGAGCAGTCGCGTACCGCTGCTGCCTCAGCCCACCGGGTGAGGTATTCCATGGCGGTAATGATGTACCGGGCCTTGGAGTGTCGAGCGACTGGTGCGATGGGACCTACGAAATCAACATCCCACTTTTCAAACGGCCGCAACACATGCACTGGGTGTAGCGGAAGCTCGTCCCAGTGCGAAGGCCTTCCCGTCCACTGGCAAACATCGCAATGCTTCACATAGGCCTTACAGTCAGCATGTACCATCGGCCACCACAGGCCAGCTTGGAGCACCTTCCTTGCGGTGGGTTTCGCACCCACATGCCCTCCCGCAACACCACTGTGACATTCCCACATCACTGCTTCCCGTTCGAGATCAAGAACGCATCTACGCAACACCTCATCAAGGCCCAGTTTGTATAGTTGCCCCGCGATCAATTGGTAGTCGACCGCCCAGACAACCAGGTGGCGTTTCTGGAGCGGGGTGTAATCCTAAGGGCATTGTCCCGTGGTCAGATAAGTGGCAATGTCAGCCAGGTAATCTGGTACTGCTTCTACTCGGAAGAGGTCGGCATCCGGCAGCTGGTCATCCAACGAGCCTTCATTCTCTCCTGTCTCCAACCTGGATAAATGATCGGGACCAACATTCAACCTGCCGGGCTTGACAATCACCTCAAACGTGAACTCCTGGAAAAGTAGAAGCCAGCGACAGATCCTTCCTTCCAACACAAGCTTATTCACCAGATACTTCAATGCAGAATGGTCCGTGAAGAATGTGAATTTTCCGCCCAGAAGATAGTGGCGGAACTTCTGGAGGGAGTACACCATCGCCAACGCCTCCCGCTCGGTCGTGGTGTAATTCTTCTCCGTATTCGATAACTGACGGCTGGCGAAGTATACGGGGTGGTCAACTGTCGTCTCCCCGGGTTGCGCCAATACCGCCCCGAGTGCAATACCGGACGCATCAATATGCACATGGAACTGATTTTCCCAGTCAGGATGCACAAGTATGGGTGCCGTCGCCAACTTCTCCTTCAATGTGTCAAGGGCCTTCCTGCACTCTGCCGTCCACTGAAACACTTCTGACTTCCGCAACAATTTCTCCAAAGGGGCCGTAATTTTTACGTAGTTGCGAATAAACCGTCTGTAATATCCTGTGTGCCCAAGCAGTGCCCACAACTGCTTCACGGTCTCGGGGGCCTCCATATGGACGATGACCGTGACCTTGGCGGGATCAACGCAGACCCCTTGCTTGCACACCACGTGGCCCAAGAGTGTGCCGAATGGAACTGCAAAAATACATTTCTTCAAGTTCAAGGAAATCTGCAGCTGACGACACCGGTCAAACATAATACGCAACAGGGAGGCGTGTTTCTTCAATAGGCTGTAGACGGTCCAGTCGTCCATGTAGACCTCCAGGAACTTGTGAATGTACTCCCGGAAAGCAGCAATGACGATCCGGGAAAACACAGTCGGTGCGTTCTTCAGACCAAACGGCATAACGTGGTATGCGAACGATCCCCACTCAGTGGTGAATGTCGTCTTTGCTTTGTCTTCCTCCGCGATGCGCACCTGATGATAACCCGAAAACCAATCAGTGAAGGAATAAGCTTCGTTTCCCGCAACATGGTCTAGGACTTCATCACTGAAAGGAGTGGGAAACGGGTCGTGGATGCAGGCATTGTTCAGGCTCCGATAATCTACACAGACACGGATCTTCGCTTTGTCCTTCTTGTTCTGGATGACAATGGGACTCACCCACTCTGCTTCTTCTACTGGAAAGATGAGACCTGCAGCCAGCATCTTGTCAATCTCCATCTTGACCTTTTCCTTGATACGTGGGTTCAACCGGTAGGGTCGGTGCTTCACTGGCCTAGCCCCCGGCTTCAACGCGATGCGCATTTCGCCCAGATCGCCCTTGATCCCCTTCAGGTCTGCAACCGAAGATGGGAACAAATCTTCGTATTCCCGGAGGAGGCAGAAAATTTCTTTTGTTGTTTCCTCGTCCCAGTAATCTCCCACCGTTGCGAGCTTGGGTCTCTCGTCTGTTCCAATGTTCAACTTCTTTGTCTTTAGGGGCTGTAAATGGACTCCTTCAGTCGTCGGCTCTTCACTGATGCTTCGCTCGCCTTCCCTTTCGTCAAAATAGAGATGCCTGAGGTCCTCCAGACTATCGTCATCCAAATCGCCATCAATCCGGTGGCAAACAAACTCGCACCTGACCTTAGGTCGTGACACCACCGGGCCCCCATCAGGCTCGGGATGGCGGAAAAACAAGACCTCCTTGACTGCCTGTAGGGCCTGAGACTCTTGCGTCATCTCCCCTTCGAACAAGAAGCACCGCACGAACTTGTCCACAACTGCCTGCCAAGAGCAAGTTCCCCGTTTCCGCTCTTCCTCTAGGTACCAGGCTTGGGGTATTGTACCCAAGGAGTGGATAAACCTGTGGACCCACAGTTCCTCAGGGTACCTGTTGCTACGCCACTGTTCGTCACAGGTCCGCAAATGGTGTCGCGGGTCGGAAGTTCCCTAATACTTAAGCGTACTGCAAGGTCCTTCGTCCTCTTTAAAGCATGCCCGCAGAGCATCCGCCACACACTCTCATCGCAACAGAGTGTTATGGTGATTTTTCCACCACCGTGCCGACGTTGACTGCAAGGCCACATCTAAAAGTGGCATCCGGCTTTCAGCTGGGACCATGTCTTCCACCTTGGTAATAAAAGTATTGACTGCCCGCATGTTCGACAAGGTGGGATATCCGCGGATCTCAGTCCCTACCCATCGGACTTGGGCAATGGAGGCACATCTCCGCGTGGTGGTCTCATACCCCCCTTGCTGCCAGTCTTCCCAAGCGAGTTCGGATCCGAGCTCCGAGCTCTGCACACTCCGCCAACTGACAGAGCCAGTCACGGTCGGGTTAATATAATCATCCCGCTTTCCTGCGGTCATCTGGTAAAGGTGGTCCATCATCTGAGCATCCTCCCGATTGTCCACTGTTTCTGTATATCGCGGGCCTTGATACGGGTCGAGAGCCTGGGTGACCCGTACCTCCCCATCCTCAAAGATCATCAGCTCCTTCTTAAGGTCGATGATGGCGTAATTCTCAAAAGCCCAATCAATGCCGAGTAAGGCGGGATAGGGATCCTTGTCGCCCATGATATCAATAACCTCAAAATCGGTGTATGTCTTCACCCCCGCAACGTCGACCTCGACACCCTCGAGCCGGCCGATTGGCAGAATGCAGTACTAGTTCGCCATCCTGAGTTGGATTGGTGAGTAGGCTAGCCGTGGCCTTCCAAGAGCCTCCCATGTCTTTCGTGGCAGAATGTTGACGTCGGACCCCAAGTCCAACATGGTGTCGCTGATTTGGAATCCCGCGACCTGCGTGTTAAGCCAGAATTCTTTGCATGTTCGTTGCTTGTTCCGCTTGACGCGCTGCACGTATTGAGGGCCAGCGTCCGCCGGATCTCTAAGTTTTGTGCGCCCCTGCAGTGCTCCGTCCAAAGTATGCTTGAGCTGCTGCCGTAGCGCAGCGTTGTCAACAATCCTGAGGAATAGCCGGAGCCAATCCTCGACCACAGTACCTGCGACGTTCTGCGCCCCAGATTCCGGTAGCATGGGCTCCTCCAAACCTCCCTCGTTCCGCAACTGGGCGAATGCCTCAACTGCCTCCTGAAAATACTTCTTCTGGACTTCGGGCCTGATCAACTTCTTCGGGGATGCCGGTCGAACCACTCGTGCAGGCTCCTGCCCGTGGGCATCCTCTCCAGTCTTCTTTCCGCCCCTCGTTACGATCGCGACGTTCTGCATGTCTGGGGTTGCGGTTCCTCGCGGCTCTGAGTTTATCAGATTCGCTCCCCTCTGCCTCGCCCGTTCTTCCCACTTCTTGATGAGCTCCAGACAGTCCTCTGTAGCGTGGGCGTTTACCCGGCACTGGGAACACTAGGGTCGCCGTGGAAGGGGGCATTCTCGAGCCACCTTACCCTCCTGGTCACAGTTGTAACATTTTACCGGACCGCGTCCGCCTGTGTGGCCTCCCCGCATGCCTCCGCCTCTTCCCCTCGGAGCCTCGTTCACCCTGTAGGAGGGATGATCCAGTCAATCCGCAAGTGCGTCGAGCGCCCTGCGCTGCTCAGTGTTGTGAGTCGTGGACCCACAAAATTCGCAGTACACATTATTCGGGATCGTGTAGTAATTCTGTAATATCGGGCACATCCGAGGAGGATGCCCCAGCGTCCGGCAAATCTCGCAGTACTCTGTGGTGGAGGAACCCGGTTGCGGTGGGAACCTCGCATAATTCTGTTGCGGCTGGTATACTCCCTGCGGGTTTATTGTCGCGCCGCCACCAGGCGGTGGATCCCCCTGAATAGTTGCGACCGAGGGTCCTGTCCCTGCGCCGCGCAACCGAGGACACTCGGTTGCGACGTGGCCCTCGACCAGGCAATGAGTACACCAAACATTCGGTCGCGCTGGTCTCACTGGCTGAAGCTCCTTGAGATTTTCAGTCAAGCTGGCAATCTGGTGTTGCAACCCTATCAAAGAAGGATCTTGCGGGGCCCTCCCCCCCTCGGTATTCCTGGGGGTAGCCCGCCATGGCTTCAATCTTCATGGCCTGCTCCAAAGCGTCCTGCAGATTGTGAATCTTCTGCTGGGTGAGAGGGGTTCGTGTCAAGGGGAGCAGAGCCTTGATGAACCAGTCCCTCTGGTGGTTTGGATCGATTAGGTAGCTAAGTTTCCCGATCGCGTCCTTGAATCGCCGCATCAACTCCCACGCGGTCTCACCTTCCTTCTGCTTAATTTCCCACAGCTCTGACAGGCCCTGCTGGTCTGTCTGGGGAAACTTGAATTCGTGGACAAAATCCCACTTCACGTCCGCAATTACGGGGTTAGGGTGAGCCTCGGACCACTTAATAAACCATCACGGAGCCCTCTCTCTGAGCGTGGTTTGGAATTCTATTAACTTCCCTGCATCTGGCGTCTGGCGAGCCCTCCAGATGGCTTCGCACAGGTACCAGTGTTGCTCTACATTATCATTGCCCCGGCCAGAGAACTCTAGATACCGGGTGAAAGATCTAGCCATGTGTACTTGCGGAGAATTGACCAGGATAAAGCCTCCAGGTCCTGGTTGCGTAACGGTCCCACTAGGAAAAATACCACTACTAGTAACGCTGCTGTTACTGGACGTTACTGACACTGATGAACTATTGTATGACCGACTCAATGCTTGTAACTGAATAAAAATATTACTTAAAGGTTGATACAGTACCAGGGGAAGGTAGGGATCCTGGCCATGCAGAAGGTGAGAAGTAGGGCTGCCTGGAGGGGTGGGTGCCGTCTGTTCTTGAAACATCCGCTGCATCACGCCGTGCCATTCATCATCGGAACTCTCTTCGGGGCGCATCTTTCCATTATCTTCGCTAGTCACTATCTCTCTTTCTCGCATCGCTAGGCTCCCATGCACCCACTGCACTTCCACCGCTGTCCCGTCTTCTTCCCGGGTATCCAAACCCATAGTTCCTATCCTCTGAGGTGCCTCCTTCTGATTTTTCCTCTCGATCTCTTTTCTCTTCAAATCTCGCATTACCCTTCTTCGCCACCTATCGGCGATCTATGCCCACCGATGCGCACGTCGCTCCTGCTACTTGCATGCGGCTTCAACGTCCATTCCCCGCTCCCCACTTTCACATTCTACACAGCATCGGTCCCCTCAACCCTTCCCCCAGTACGGGAGGTTTACGCTTCCATACTCGGTTTGTGGAATTCAATCAACCCTTCGTCCACCATCAGGGCTTTGATCCACAGCGGAACCTCCTTCAACAGCTTCCCTCTTAGCCCTGAGTGGAAAACAGCCTCGGCTTTCGAGAAGGATTGATAGCACTCAGCAGCAAACTCCACAGTGTATCCTTCCAACGTGGTCCTTACCCAAAAATCCACTGCACGGGTTAGTTCAGTGTCTACCCGATGCAGTGCCACCATGTCTTCGTGCACCCACCTGCGGTTTATCTTCCGCAAACCTTCTTGGGGCAGCGTCGCTCGTAACCTCCGCAACCAATTGTAAAGGTTCGTAGGGAACCTTCCCCAGAAAATTTCGTACGTATCGCTGGCTGAGTCAGAGAAAAGAACAAGCTCCTTGATCGCCGCCTCCTTTTTCTTGGTCAGCTCTGCTTGCTGAGCAATGAACTGATCAAGATGATCATCCCACCATCGCCGTATCGCTCCTTCAAAAATCCTCGATACCATGATCTAGGTCCCTTCAAAACATGCAGGTCCTGGCAACGAAACCATTTGTTGGCGAGAAGTCAGGTCTCGCAGACAAGAACCAGGTTCAAGAGTTGTGGCCAACAAAGGGGTCCGGTGTAGTCTAGGAACACGCCGGCATTTTCACCCTGCTCTGGAGAGTAGTGCGTCTCACCTAAGGCGTGCCGCAACCACATGCAGAAGGGGATGAGATCAATGGCAAGGAACAAACCCGCAACTCATGAAGGACAGTGCATCGATTACATATACAGAGTTATATACGCAAGATCACTTAATAAGCATTCAGACATTTGCAAATAAAATTTTAAACCAGCATAAACACATTACAAGCACATAAACATCTTATTGAGACAACAACCTTCCATTGTATTAATCTCTTGGCCAAACACATGATTACATGGCATTCTCACTGATAGCTTACAAATCTGATACAGATGGATTTTGGAACAGAAAGGTAGAATAGAGAAGATGAGGAACCCTAGGAAGGTCATGCATGATTCTTCCGTAGTCGCTCTGTGCACCTTTCCCTGTCTCTAGCCTCGCAACCTCTTCAGCATTCCCCTTCGTTTCAGCCGGGTGACTGTTATTTATTCACCCACTCTCGCGACTATCAGTTCCTCTGTGTCTTTACTTCAGCTTCTCCCGGCTTCTCTCCTGTTATCTGCGTGTTCCACTTTCTGTCTTCTGCTGTGTGTTTCCTTCATCTGCACTTGTCCCTGTTCTATCTCCAGCTATCGCATGCTTCCGCGCCACCTTGATAGCTCCGCGCCTCCTGGTAGTTGCGGCGCAGTCGTGGTTGCCATGTGTATTCATACCGCAACTCAAAAAAGGTCAAAATTCAAAAAACAAAAACAAGGGCCCCAACACTGCTTAATGTCTTTCTATGCATAGATCTGTTTTTTTGCAGCTCTTTTCTTGATCAACTAACTGCAGATCTGAAGATATTGGTAGCCACTTTTGTTGTTAGGGCTATTAGTTATGCGTAGCTAAAGTGGTCCTTTTTCGTACACTTCGACAAAGGATTCATACTAACAAATGGTGACTCCACACGGGTTTTAAATTACGACCGCTGTCGTTTTTCATATTCCTGCATATCCAGCTACTTCAGACCCTAGGGTTTCTTTTCAGCTTTTTATTTTTCCTATTTTTATGTTGTTTTTCTCACATAAAACCCTAAAACATTCAAATTTCTAACTTCTGCGTGTTTCTGGCCCTATTGCGCAGGTGACAGACATCAGCCGCAACTGAGACGACAACTTTTCCGCAAATCTGCCGCCGAGACAACTGGAACTGGGGGTCGCACTTTTCAGCCCAAAAACTGCGACCTGGACGTCCAGGTTGCACTTTTCAGCCTCTTTTCTGCGACCTGCACTGAAAACATGTCAGAACCTGCGACCTGCCAATTTTTCCGCTGTTTTTCTGCAATTTTTCTGGGTTTTTCTTAAGCTTCTGTCAGGGTTTTCCAGCCTCTGTCTCAGCCCGATTCGACCTGTTTCTGATCTGTTTTACTCATCTAAGTGGGAACATAGCCCCCTAGGGCTTCAGTACCCTCCACTTTTTGTGGAAGAGTTTTTATCTGTTGCAGGTCTGTTTTTTCAGAGTTTCAGCCCCTCTTTTTCCAGATTTGATACCTCCTTTTCAGACCTCTTCTAATCAGCTCTTCTCCCTTTCAAATCACCTCCTGAAGATTTTTTTGGATCTACTTTTAGGGCCTCTTCCTTGCCCCTTCTACTTTTTGCTGATTTCCTCCTTTTTTCCAGCCACCTTGCCTCTGTCTCTTGGCTGTGATCTGCACCTCTTTTCAGCAGCTTTCCCCTTTAGATCCCTGTCCCTTTTAACCCTAGATCTATTGGCCTCTTTTAGTGTGTTTTGACTAGATTTTTTCCCTTTTCTAGATTAGTTTTGAGAGACCCGCCTTTTTGGGTTGAATCGATGCAATAGTAGCTTTTAATTTTCTGTTATTTCAGCATTATATACTATTCTCTGCAGATTTATTTTCAGTTACGCAGCACACTTTTTCTCTTGCTCTCAAAACGAAAAGGGTTTAAAAATTAAAATTAACGCACGCCACACACTCACCCTAAGGAAGAAGAGCCTGGTTTACACCGCCAGGCAAAGACTTTAAAATCAATTGACACTGCACCTATCTGCCCTTGTTTCGACATTGTAATTACTTGATTCTGCACCTCCCTACCCTTGTGGTCGTTCTTCTTCCCCTTGTGTCGTGTTTGTGTTGTCATCATTGCGCCCCCAAGGCGCACTTCCCGGAGACTTCTTGGCCTTCACCCTCAGTTTCCGGTCGATCGACTTGCTCCGTCCCGCCGTCGTCGAGCCAGTCCTCCTCCGAGTCTGCACTCCGACTCCTCTTATGATTCATTGGGTTCTCCTTCTCCTTCTGGTTCTCCCCCTGTTACCTTCACTATGTCTAGTCCAGGGCCTAATGCTAACGGTAATCCCGACCCTAATGCCGGGACTGCTACTAGCGGAACCGCCATAGGAACTACCTCGGCTGTGCCCTTGCTCCCCTTCATGGTAGGCCTCAGCCTCCCTGATTTGGACCGGTTGACAAATGACCCTATACACCATGACGCTAGTTGGCCTGCTATGCCAACAAAGCTCCCTTCTGACATCCCCAAGTTTGAAGGCCTCGCTGGAGAAGATCCTTCAAATCATGTTCGATCTTTCCACATGTGGTGTTCATCTACCTCCATTACCGATGACTCTGTCCGTCTTTGGTTGTTCCAATGAACGCTTACAGGCGCGGCTTCTAAGTGGTATGTTGATCAGCCCACTTCCTCTCATACCACCTTTGCGACTCTTGCCTGGGATTTTTTATCTTACTTCCAGCTTCCCCTTCGTTATGACACTGGTATCGAACTTTTGACTTCTTTCTGTCAATCATCTGCGACCCGCCTATCCGATCATGTCCAGGAATGGTGGAGATGAAAGAGCCTATGTCAATCCCCTACTTTCGAAGATCGTGTCTACATGGACTGGTTCCTTAGATCTCTCTTGCCTCCTATCGGGAAAGATGTTGCGTCACATTTTCCCCAAACCGAAGAAGTCGCCCTCCAACTGGCGTTAAAATATGACTTGATCTACGCTCAGACAGGTTATGTTTATACCGTTCTACCTGACCTCCCCAGACCCGGTGGTGTCAACGCACAGGGGGCACCTCATGCCGCCGATGGTATCGTTGGAGCTCTCTCTCATCCATATGCCCAACCTCCCATGGGTTATGGTTTTCTTGGGGGAGGGGGCAGCACCTCCCGCACTTGTCCCCCTCCTGGTAGCACGTATCCAGGATACAACATACCTCTTCTTTTGGCCCAACCTCTTGCTCACCATACTGTTACCCAACCCCCTTATTATTCGTATCCGCATTTTGGTGCTCCAGCTCCTCCAGCATCAGCACCTCCGCCTCCCTTTCCTTCTCAACCCCTGCAACAGCAGTCACCGCCCCCTCAAGCGCAGGTGGATGCACAGCAGGGATTCGTGGCTACCCAACCACCTGACGGATAGGTAGCCACTCAACCTTCCCCTTCTGGTTCCTCCAATTACCAGATTCTCATGATGAACTCTGATCCACCTCTAACCGCCGACCTTAACCTTCAAACTCGGTCTCGCCAGTACCCCACACCTTCTGCTCAATCTGCCCCCAGGTCCCCTTCTTCAGGTTCTACAGAGCCTCTTTCGACATCCAATGGTCCCTTGCATATCCCTCAGCCCAAAGTTGAGGTTCATACCAAGATTCCTAAGGGACCATTACGCCGAAATGCTGCTTCTAGTCGAGCTGATCATTCATATAGCATAGTAGATGATTTGGCACAGTCTCCTGCTGCCATTTCCACATTGGAACTCCTCCAGTTTTGCCCTTCCCAAAAGAAGGCTCTGCTATCTGCCATGGGCACTGTAGATCCTGCTGATGACCAAATTATCGTTTTCGACGCCCATCAATCAGAACATCCTCCTCTTCCTGCTTCCGTCGCCTTCCAAATCCTAGTCAAAATCTGGAATGCCAACGTTTCTTGCTGTATAATTGATGAGGGGGCATCCACCTGTGTGATGTCTGCTTCGGTTTGGAAGCAAATCGGATCTCCTGATTTGGCCCCTTCCACGATCACCCTTCGAGCGTGGGATGGCCACGCCTCCCAGCCCATTGGCCTCTTCCGTAATTGTCCTATCACTCTTGCAGGCAAGACTGTTTGCGTTGACGTCGAAGTCATCGACGTCCCTCTAGATTACAATATTCTCTTGGGGCAGAGCTACACCTATGCTATGTATGCTATCCCATCCGCGGTTTTCCGTAAGATGTCTTTCCCTCATAATGGAAAGATAGTCACCATTGGCCAGTTGACATATCATGAGCCAAAATCTCAGACCTCACCTGAGACGACCATCTCTTCTGTAGCCAACAAGAAAACTGTCGATTCCTTGACCAGTGTCTCTCCTGGAGTCTACAAAGACTCCTCTTTGCTCAGAACCTTCCCTGGTCTTCCTCCTCCTCCGTCCTCCGACCCCACCATCGAATGTTTGCATGATGCAATCGTCTCGGGCTGCTCTCAAGCAACCTGCTTCGGCTAGTCAGCAACCGCGCTCTCCGCAACCTGCTCCTAGCCCTTCACCTACAGCTGGTAGTCATGAGCCTCTTTATCCTCCTGGAATGGTTCCTCCAAGCATTAGCCATTTAGGAGCCGTCCCACCGGGCCATTACCCCTCTGGTCAGATATCGTTCCTAGCTCCCCCACCAGGAGTGTCAACAGTACCTGCCATGGCCACCCTCTCTATTCCTAGCCTGACCCTTGGGATTCTCGTCCGGTACCATGATCCTCCGAAATCGCAACCCCCGCTTCGGTCAACCCAAACTTATATTGCTTTCGACCCCGGCTCAACCGGTCCCCATATTGCTCTCGTTGCCAACAAAGGTTGGAGCTTCCCCAACAGGAACCACCTCTTGTTGTGACCGCTTCGGGTAAGAAGGGAAAAGCTCGCAAGGGGGCATCAAAGGACAAGGCTGCCTCGACAAACCCTGCCCCTCCTCGGCCTCCAAAGCATACCATCCAGTGTGCTTTGTGTGATGTTTTCGGCCACGCCACCCATACCTGTCCTGAGTTTCTTCATCTCAAGCCCATGGTTAATGTTGCATTCCCTAAGTCCACGGTCCCGGAAGCCTCTATTCCTTCCATGACCGCAATCCAGAACCCAAAGACTATTCACAGCAAACACCCCTGTGCTTTGTGTGATCTCCATGGCCATTACACCCATCTTTGTCCCCACCTCGAGGACTTCCGCACCTCTCTAGATGCGGTCCACCAATTCGAGGCCAAGCGCAATGAGTCCACCTCTCCCCTATTTGCGCGTTTTTCTTCGGCAAAACTACCAGACATGACTGCTCCCATTGACATCCCCCCTCCTGATGTCGAGATGACGGAGCCTTCGTCCAGAATTTTCTACCTATCATCATCCATGAGACCCTCGGGGAACATTCCATCTGAATCCTCCCCTGTTGTTTCGCTTGACCTTCCTTCAACGATCATCTTGGGCTCAACATCGGTAGATCCTCTATCTACTTACTCTTCGGTCACCCCTTGTGACGATGCGCATGTGAACCTCTCTTCTCATGATGATGATTCAAGTTGCTTCACCACATCAGGCGGTCTTTCTTCCACCAGTCACCCCATCTTCTATCACGATGACGACATTATGGAACAAATTCCCACCCCTGACTTTATCTATTCCCCCTTACATCGAACCCATGCGTTCACACCACATCCACCTTGTGGCCATTACATTGAAACCCAATGTTTGGGTAAGGGGGCACCCACATTTGAGAGACCAAGAGAAGCAATTCTCCACAACTCTCCTAGTGTATCTGGTCGTGTTGACTTTAGTACCATTATTATTCCACATTTAGAAGAACCTCTAGAGTCCCATATCACTTCAGATCACTCTAGGGATGATACCCCTTATCGTTCCCTCATCTTCCATCAGCAACCCAATCTCTTAGACATTGTTGTTGACCAACCTATAGCTTTTTTACGAGAGCATCAGTTCATTATCTCCAACTTCTCTCTTTGGGATAGTGACACCAGGTATGCCAACCCAGAAACTTAAAGTCCATTTGCTTCCTATATGTAGTACCAAAAGAGATTGGTAATCCTCCATCCCCTTTCTCAAACTGCATAACCATAACGAAAACAAATGGCGCACCACATCATTAAAATGTGTTTAGATTCCCCCTTTTCTAAATACATTTTGGCATGACCACACCATGCCTGGGGGCACCTATGCCCCTCAACCATAACCCTCCTCAAAATCGAATTTCTTCACTTGCAACACTCATACTAGGGGCACCATTTGGCCTCCATACTTATCTATGCTCGTGTTGATGTTCGTCATGAGTCACCATCTTGTACTCATGTTTTCATGGTCCCCCATTGGACCTTTACTATGTGGCAGCACCATCAAGTCGCCCTTGTTTAGAGCATCCAATTTGAGTCGTCATTGCATTCATGGAGTCTATCCCGAGTCCCTTTGTACCCCGCCATAGTCCTCCATCCTTCATTGCTTGGTCCCTCTCTTGTGTTGCACATTATGGCCTTCAGTCCCACTGTCCCCTATCCCTCATGATATTGTGTCAGTCGCTGCCATGTTATCCATGCCCTTTATGCTCTAGCAAGGGAAATCGTCCATTCGCCACTAAGTCCCCTCCATTTCATCATCATCATTGGTATTAGTTTGTCAGTCGCTCTACTATTTTCTCTCGTGCCTTAGTTGAGGATCTCCCATTGCCTCACCTATGGCGGACCTCCTTCTGTCGACATTAGCTCCTTCATTCTAGAAGACAGGTCTAGAGGGCGGTGTACCTTGGTTCCGGCTTCCACTTTTGTTCGGTGCCTTGGATCAGGCAAAGGGATCTCTCATTTCCCTTTGAATTGATTGTTTCTCCATTCCAGCACCCTTCAGCATGATCGAGATCCGTATACTTGATGGTTCAGTGATGCAGCAGCAGCTCTTGGTGATTCATACTAACACTAGTTTCCCAGGAAAATTTTTCCCATATGATTCATAGGTCTACAAGGCTTCTCACAGACCAAATATTGGATGACTCTACATTTCTTATAAAACTCACATATTCGCTTTGAAACTAGATGCATACCAGAGATAACAAGGTTTCATCGAAATAGTGCAATAGGGAAGTCACAAAGATCACATAATTACTACAGAGAGAGTCTTAGATATGTAGGTGACTCAAAAAGAAATTAATCCAGAGATATATGCATGTCACAAAGCATTGAACTTGCATAACATAACACACAATTTTGCACAAGATATATGATGATTTATATTGATAAAGGAATGCCACAAGAGTGATATTACTAGGTTTCGGCCTAATTTCACCCAACAATAGCACTCAGACATGTTTAGAGAAAACACAGATAAAAATTTCAACCTAGGATTTTTCAATCTTGTATCGCAAAGACTAAGTTTGGACTTCACATTAAAATCTCGCGCATTCATAGACCTATATTATGGAACTTTAACACTGATATATTTGAGGACTTTTGATGCAGGCTTTAGCTTTAGATAATTCAACTTGGATATATTGTATGCAGTTATCAACTTGATCGCCATCATTTAGAAAAGGTCTTCCCACTAATGCCCCTGTTGCCACATTCAGATTTAGATATTTGGAATTGAACCATACATATCCACTATTACAATCATACACCGTAGAAGTATCAAAAGATATGGAAGCACTTCTATGGTAGACCTGTTTTGGGTAATTATCCCCAAAGCCTACCAAATAACTCATCCTCATTAGATTCTAATCATAGATAGGAAGCACTATCCCTGGCAATAAAATCAAAAATCCTCCATTAGATTTGCTAAAGATGTTTACACATATTATTTTCTCACTCCTACAAGATTTTCCACTTCTGCTCAACTGAATTAAATTGTGGCCTATGCAACATGCGACACTGAGAGGATATTATGAAATTGAGATAAAATCATCAATGTATTCTATGTCAATTTTCCTATGAGCCATTGCCCCAACCACAAAAATAAGAGGAATCTTGTCAGTGGAAGCAACAACATAGTCATGAAGTTTAACTACTTTGGGTGCACTGTATGATAGCCCAATTCGACGAGCTTCACTAGGTAGATATTTTATAACTGGATTTTTATCACATGTAGAAGTTTATCTAGCCCATTAGTTAAACAAATGATCAATTTTTGCAAAAGTTGCACCATTAACTCACAAAACCGCTTGAAGGTTCTTGGAAGACGAATGCCCTCAATGATTCTATTTCTCAAATAGAATATGGAAGGGACCTTAGCTTATTTAAGTGGACAAAGAATTTATGAAGATTAACAAGCTCATTCCCATTGTTGGTTGGAAAATAGGCCAACTGGTTGAAACTAGCGTCCTGCTCAATCAATGTAATGTTGATGATTCATATATATCAATGAGTTGTTTTTCTGCATCCTTCAATAAATTCGCGTATTCGTTATGCTTATCATCAAGATGAATCACAATCTTGAAAAGAAAATTTTCTCTCTCTGTAGCTTCTCGAGCCTCTTTCTCTTTTCTAGCCTGTTCAGATCTCCATCCTCTGCAGTGCACCCTTTCCAAGCTCTTTTCCAAGACAATAGATTCCAACTATTTTGAAAGCTTTGATTCAATTTGAGCAATATTGATCCTAGCTTGAGCCACATCCTCATGATCATGTCGTTGTCCTAGATGTTGTAAAACATCTCTAACATGAACTACATCAGTGATAGCGGTAGTCATTAAAGCCAGTATCTCTGGATTTTTCAAATTGGGCATTTGATTGACGAGCTCCTCATTTTCTATCTGCTTCCCAATGCCTGCTCCAACATCAATTAAATCCGCTCTACCTGAAACCACGAATGGATTTCAGAGGGGGTCTGTAGTGGTGTGTGGTTTTGCTATCTAGGGTCTGAAATATTTTTAGAGTTGCCACGTGCCCCAAGATTTTTCTTTTATAAAACCAAATTCCGGACCCCCCTCCTCAACAAAATGTCAAAAATCTCAAGGGGGTCCGAAATTTACTCAGACCGTGCTTCATAAATTGAAATGCTTAATATATATTTAGGCTTTAAAATTTAATTAATTTCATTATATAATTTAAATTTAAAACATATATTTGCATTAAAATTATATTTTTTATAAAAATAATATATTTTAAATAAAAAAATAATATATAAAAGAAAATTAAATCTTTTCAAAAGCATAATATATCTCACGAAATTTTTAGCTTAATGAAAAATTGACAAATTTTCATCGAAAATTAAAAATTTTGGGTGTGCCAAAACATGTTACAACATCGGCTCCAATGGTGACTAATTCTCCCTTTGGGATGCAGAGAACAAGTAGATAATTTTCCTTTAACGTTGGGCATGGAGTCATACTGTATACCTGATCATAAACCATCATCTGCCATGACAAAATTTTCTCGATCAACCCTGTCATTTGAATATCCTGCTAGTGCAGACTGCAAACTGCAACTATGAAATGCAACCATATGCCAACACTAATCCTGATACTCTTTCATATTGAAAAATGATAACTGAAAAATTCTAAACTGAAAATATAAGCTGATCTACTGCATACTGAAACTCTAAATATATATTCAAGCCACACACCACTATCTAACTGAACTTGAAACGTTGCACTATTAGGTGTAATTTACTTTCCAATGTAACCAAGTGTGGAGTGGATTTATTGACAAATCACATTGCCAACAACTGAAAATATGAAGAATATATACAATATGAACATAAACTTGCATGGAAAAATTATACTCACATGTTTCCTTTAAAAGTTGCTTTCTCCGCTAACATGAAAAATTTATAATCATGGCTGAGAGGAGAAACATATACTATTGATTGCAAGCATAAAAAAAAATTGCATAACAGTAAAGGTAGCTGAAATCTGAAAAGAGTGGGATTGGTTTCCTAGTGTAATCACCATCTGACAAAGTGGAGTCGTCAGGTGAAAATAATGTAACCAATATCAATGCCTACTTCTTGTTCACCAGCAAGAAATAGATCTAAACTTTATCACGATCCAGGGAAAGATTTTTTAGTTACTTGGATCACCAACAACAACGCCAAATGTTGGTACCTATTTCCCATAGGCAGTCCTTAGCTGCAAAAAATA
Source organism: Pinus albicaulis (assembly GCA_034641835.2). NCBI lineage: Eukaryota > Viridiplantae > Streptophyta > Pinopsida > Pinales > Pinaceae > Pinus > Pinus albicaulis. Next base: position 1,781,987,414 of record CM076575.1, read on the forward strand.
TGCCAGGAAACCAAATCAACCGGCTTTAGGTTCAATTTGGCCCTTGAACCAGAGGGGGCTCCCTCGGTTGTTACGAGGCCTTGTTTAACGTTGTTCACTATCATCGAACAATAGCCTTTGAAGCGCAATGGCCAGATTTATGGTTTTAATTTAGGGTGGTTGGATATCAATGGCAATCCCTATTCATGAATAAATCCCTCCTTTGCAGAGTCCTTTCTCAAAGTGTTAACTTCCAGCCTGACAGAAGAACTTAGCTTTTTAAAGAATTTGAAAGAATAATGTATGGAGATTCCTGATAATTAAGGAGTCAAACAGAATACTTAATGAATTAGGCAGAGTTGGATATGTGTAGAAAGCTTCTACAGCCAAACAATGCACATCCAAGAGAAAATAGAATTGGAAAACAATAACCAGTTCAAAGAGGAGTTAACTCAAACAAAAATCTCGATATACTAATCTCTTTAAACAATTATAAATTCGTAGGGGATTTTAGAGAGATTGAAACTCAATATATTCCTACTTAGCTCTTCTATGTAACTCTTGACATGTGCAGAAATAGATTATGAAAATACTTGAAAAACATACGAGAAACAAAAATTCTGTCAAAGCCAGAGCTGAAATACTTCAATTGGAATTTCTGGAAAAAGAGTTTTACAAAGCTAAAGTGGTCTTGGCCTCAAAATCCCACACTTTCTTATTACAAATGATCAAATATATAGAAATTAAAATAAGCTAGATGTGTTTATATTTTAGGAAAATAAAACAAAACCTTAACAATATATTTAAAAATAAAATCTAATTTATTACAAACTTTCTTAAAATAAAATTAAATAAAACTAAATATAAGAAATGATTGTGAAAGAATTTTGGAAATGCTAGAGATGCCGATGCCAAATGGTATTTCAATATGGAATTAGTCCTTTGAATATGCTGATATTTTTCTTGAAGATTTTGATTTAAAAATTTGAATGTTGAATACTCTGCCACCTGTGTTCTTAGACTTCCTAGAAATGCTGGTTGAATCTTTGACCTACTGATCCTCTTCCTTTAAATCTGGAGCTATTGATGTCATTCCCTGAAGATCTGTCAAATTTCCTTTATATAAGGCAAGATTTGCTACCTATCTGATATCTGTCCCTTAAAATATGCTAACTTGGTTTCCAGATGTGCAAATTTATGGCTGATTCATACTCATGGCCCATTTGAAAAGGGAAGGAAGGTATCACATCATTTGCTGTAGCTACTGCTAGATTTCTGTGGGATGAAAATATTTCAACTGTCACATTCACAAATTTTGGAATCACCATATCTTCTACAAGTTCAAAAATTTTATAGATGTAAAGAGGATAGTTGATTTCTTGATTTTTCAACTTGTATTCCTTCGTAGAATTCACAAGGAATCACATAAATAATTTTCACAATATGTCATAGGGATGCTTACATAACATAATTTCATTTTCATATACATATTTATGTTCTCAAGAATTTTGGACTATTTCTAACCTGGTTTCCAAGGAAAAGTTTTCCAATATGACTCATATGCATACAAGGCTTCTCACAGACCAGAGATTGGATGGCTCTACAGATCTTATAAAACTCACATATTTTCTTTGAAACTAGATGCATACCAGAGATAACAAGGTGTCATAGAAAGCTTGCAATAGGGAAGACACAAAGGTTGCATAATTACCACAGAGAGAATCTCAGATCCATAGGTGACTAAAAAAGTAATCAGTCCAGAGATATACACATGTCACAAATCATTGAACTCGCATAAACTAACACACAATTTTGCACAAGATATATGATGATTTAGATTGATTAGTGAATGCCACAAGAGTAATGTTGCTAGTTTCGGCCTAATTTCACCCAATAATAGCACTCATACATGTTTAGAGAAAACACAGATAAAAAATTCAACCTAGGATTTTCTGATCTTGTATCGTAAATACTAAGTTTGGACTTCACATTAAAATCTCGCGCATCCATAGACCTATATTATGGAACTTTAACACAAATGTATTTGAGGACTTTCGATGCATGCTTTAGTCTTCAGATAATTCAACTCGGATATCTTGTATGCAATTATCAACTTGATCACCATCATTTAGAAAATGTCCTCCAACTAATGCCCTTGTTGACACATTTAGATTCGGAGATTTGGAATTGAACCATACATATCCACTATTACAATCATACACTGTAGACGTATCAACAAATATGGAAGCACTTCTAAGGTAGACCTATTTTGGGTAATTATCCCCAAAGCCTACGAAATAGCTCATCCTCATTAGATTCTAATGATAGACAGGAAGCACTGTCCCTGGAAATCAAATCGAAAAACCTCCATTAGATTTGCAAAAGATGTTTATAGATATTATTTGCTCACTCCTACAATATTTTCCACTTATGCTCAACTGAATTACAAATGCAACCTATGAAACATGCGACACTGAGAGGATATTCTGAAATTGAGATAAAATCATCAATGTAGTCTATGTCAATTTTCCTATGAGCCATTGCCCGAACCACAAAAATAAGAGGAATCTTGTCAGTGGAAGCAACAACATAGTCATGAAGTTTAACTACTTTGGGTGCACTGTATGATAGCCCAATTCAATGGGCTTCACTAGGTAGATATTTTGTAATTGGATTTTTATCACACGTAGGAGTTTATCTGGTCCATTATTTGCATGAATGCTCAATTTTTACAGAAGTTTCACCATCAACTCACAAAACCACTTGAAGGTTCTTGGAAGACGAACACCCTCAATGATTCCATTTCTCAAATAGAAGATTGCAGGGACCTTAGCTTATTTAAGTGGACAAATAATTTCTGAAGATTAACAAGCTCATTCCCAATGTTGGTTGGAAAATAGGCCAATTGGTTGAAACTAGCATCCAAATCAATCAATGTAATGTTGATGATTTGTTGGGTATGTGTTATATTCTTTCCACGACTAAGCACGCGTGGGGGGGTAAGAGGGGGGGCGATAGCCCCCCCTGTCGGGGTCTAGGGCAGCGCCCCAGCGAAAATTTTTGGTCCTTAATTTCCGGCGGGTAGTCCGCGTCCATGGTTTTGTGCATGGTTTTGCACATGGTATTGGGGTACGATGGTTTTCGGCCCCTGGTATTTTTTGTAGATCCGGTCAAGGGAACTACGGTTATGTTCTAATCCAGGGTTTATGGATTGAGTTTATGTATGCTTCGGTATGTATATATATGTGTGTTGTAACACTAAAAGGAAAATAATGAAAAATCAAGCTGGTCGTCCCGATTTGGGATCCAGGGGAAAATCTCTATGTTTATCTGTTTTATGTTTTATGCTCTCGCTATTGTTTATTTTCTATTATAAGATTCGCGTGTAGATAATTTCTGTTCAGGGTTAAAACCTACATGATTCATATATATCAATGAGTTTTTTTTCTGCATCATTCAATAAATTCGCATATTTGTTGTGCTTATCATCAAGATGAATCACAACATTGAAAAGAAAATTTTCTCTCTCTGTAGCTTCTCGAGCCTCTTTCTCTTTTCTAGCCTGTTCAGATCTCCATCCTCTGCAGTGCACCCTTTCCAAGCTCTTTTCCAAGACAATAGATTCCAACTATTTTGAAAGCTTTGATTCAATTTGAGCAATATTGATCCTAGCTTGAGCCACATCCTCATGATCATGTCGTTGTCCTAGATGTTGTAAAACATCTCTAACATGAACTACATCAGTGATAGCGGTAGTCATTAAAGCCAGTATCTCTGGATTTTTCAAATTGGGCATTTGATTGACGAGCTCCTCATTTTCTATCTGCTTCCCAATGCCTGCTCCAACATCAATTAAATCCGCTCTACCTGAAACCACGAATGGATTTCAGAGGGGGTCTGTAGTGGTGTGTGGTTTTGCTATCTAGGGTCTGAAATATTTTTAGAGTTGCCACGTGCCCCAAGATTTTTCTTTTATAAAACCAAATTCCGGACCCCCCTCCTCAACAAAATGTCAAAAATCTCAAGGGGGTCCGAAATTTACTCAGACCGTGCTTCATAAATTGAAATGCTTAATATATATTTAGGCTTTAAAATTTAATTAATTTCATTATATAATTTAAATTTAAAACATATATTTGCATTAAAATTATATTTTTTATAAAAATAATATATTTTAAATAAAAAAATAATATATAAAAGAAAATTAAATCTTTTCAAAAGCATAATATATCTCACGAAATTTTTAGCTTAATGAAAAATTGACAAATTTTCATCGAAAATTAAAAATTTTGGGTGTGCCAAAACATGTTACAATAGCATCATTAGTTGGCATCATTAGTTGGCTTTGATAGATATGGAAGTTTTAATGATGCTAAAAGGGTAAACGGATTATTAGCTACCATTGTGTACTATCAAACACATGTATAAGGTGTAATGGTTTATGGTGTGCCTGGGTAATATTACGGTGTGACGTACTTTGTCGTGTGTTCTTTTGATTCCTCGAAGGGGGTAGCACTCCTTTTCCCTGCGGGAGTTGTGGTAGGGGTTGGTAATGGTGACCTACTGTGGTTTCCATTGGTCTGGTGTTGGGTGACCCTTGGGGGTTTCCAAATAAATATGCCCCGATAAAGGATGAATTTCTAATGGTGGCGGTGTGTTGTCTTTGACGCATAAATGGCGAAAGACCTGGAACTTTTCCCTCTAATGGGGGGAGGTCCAAAAAATGTTGAGATCGACGAGGTCTCGTTGGGTCCGTTATGGTGTCGACTAGCTTAATATTTTGAAATATTTTTGGTATACTGAGATAAGGAAGATTGTTGTCAAATAAAATATGATCACATACATAAAACAAAGCGAAAAAATAAAAGGTATGTTTTCCTTTAGATTAATGCTATGTGATCAAGCAAGCAAAAAATTGGTTTGATTGTTTTTTATATGATACTCAAAAGCCTAAAAATACCTAATCGTCCTCACACTCTCAAATGTAACTAGGTCTTGCCAAGATTTCTTCTTATGGGTACTGGGGCTAACATCCCGAAAGAACTGGCGACACCTTCAACCAGCCAAAGAATCCACCAAGGTAAAGGTATGAGGATCTAGTTCTTCATGCACTGTCACCTATAGGGAAGGATTCATAGATTTGGCCACTAAAGTATCGTCATCCCATGTGAGCATTTGAGTCTTGATATTCTTGGTATTCAGCTACTAGTACCGAGCACTAGATGGGTCAGGTAGCCCCAAAAAGTACCGCACGCATTGGGCCTAAACTTAACCCCCTCTGAAACGGGTCTCTATAATGCTCAAGTATTCTGTTCCATGGGCGGATATTAAGCTCCCTAAAAATTCAACATCTATGTTTCAAAATGTAGAATGACCATGGCAGCTTATTGGATGCCTACCCCCGATGGTCCTAACCTGAACTATAATTTATTTTATGGCCCCTGTGGGGAGAATTTAATGAGTTCAATTAGTGTTTAGTTTTAGAGATTCTTAATTTTATTAAGGTGTGCCTTGGTGAAGTAACTGTAAGAAGAAGAAAAAGGTCCCAACACACTAGGTGTCTTTTGGTCCAATGCTCACCGATGTTTCGTGTGTGCTTTGGAGTATACAATCACAAGTGTTATGAGATGTGTATATGCGGTGATCCTTTACAATCCTTCTCTAATTATGCTATGTGTGATTGTTCCTTGAAAAAATAAACAATGTGCGGATTATGGGTTGCTTACACCTTGCCTAGTTAGACTAAGTTTTGCACTATAGGGTGATGGAAAATTATCTTAAGAAAGCTTTCATATGCATGCCCAGGCTCACCATGAGGTGCAAGGGTGGCAGAGATTACCTGCCTTGTTTTCAATAGTTTGGTCCTGTTCCCAAATCCTAATGCAAAAAATTGAACTAAACTAATTCAAAAAATTGAAAAACAAGAAATTAGCTAAAGATGTGTGGATGTATGTGTTAGCAAATTCTTTTCTAAGTCATGAATCCATTTTAAATTTTTTTTTTTTAGGATTAAACTTTGAAAATTTCAAAAAAAATTTGGTTGCTATCGAAATTTTTGGTAGCACCTGTTTTAGCCTTTTCGGACAGTTTGTTATAGTCCTATTACTGTCTATTTTTCTTTTATTCTGATGCTATTAGAAATTTCAGTAACATCCCCTGTGTTTTAAAAATAAACAAAAAATCACACCCGCTTTTTTGACAATCCACGTGTTATCGTGTAAATACATTTCAAATATTTTTTAAATTAATTTATATCATGTAATAGGAGACGTATGCAGTCATTTATGTTCAAAGTCAAGTCACGGTATACGTGTAGTGCCTAGGTGTCAACCCGTAGTAATAAACCCAATCGTTAATCCCATATTTTATGTCAGCCAAGTTAGGTTAATCTCATGTTAAGGTATGTTTTTTTCAAATGGAGAAGATCGTGGATCATTAGACTTAATGAAATGATCGTTTGGTTGGTCACACAACGATGCTGTTGGAAATTTATGCCAATAAAATAGCATGCAGCGGGGGTGAGTGCCAGTCACAAATTTGCTTGCCTCAATAAATCTGTAGCATTCTATCGAAATTTACGTAGCCAACTGAAGATTATGATGGCCATCACCTGACACAAATTAAGATCAAGGATATTTTCCATCATGGAAATATATTGCATGGGGTGATGAACCATTGTTGTTGTTTTAAAACCACCAAAAAAGCAGGAGCATTATCAGTTGTAAGCCTAGCTATTGGAGAACAAGTTTCATAGAGTTGCAGTTTGAGGAGGAGTCTAGATTTCAGACAGGATTTTAGAGGAAGACACAAGAAAAATTTGATAGGTGAAGCTCTTCTGGATCTTCCATCTATCAATTTTAGAGATAAATTTATTAATTTCTGAAGATGACTAAAAGAGGAGGGAAGATAAAACAAATTGAGCCACATGGCGCTGACCTAGTGGATGCAAATTCGAAGGTGAGAAGTTTGTTTATCCAAGCAGGGTGGTATTATTTGTGCACCATATTATGAAGCTCTCACTTTGGAGTAGCTCAAGAGTTTTCAAACTCTTTCAATGGACACGAAGCCACAGTCTATGGTATTACATTGCAGGTTTCAAAAGAATCAATTGCTGAGGCATTCAACCTTCCACAGGAAGGAGAGACGTGGTTTAAAGGTTAGGTTATCATTGGAGGAGACCTCAACAGTTTCCTCAAGGATGCACACAGAGATCCCAACTGGGCCAAAGGAATTCCAAGCAACTATCTCAAAAATGACTGGGTAGAAGCTGTTAAACTCATCAAGATTTACCTCACTTGTGAAAGGAGGTATACAATTGTGTTTCTTCATAATATGAGCTTTATTTTTCATGTTGTAGGTATGAAGACCCTCAATTTTCCATACTTCTTGCTGAAGATTCTGACAAAAATGTCAACAAGGATCCAAACTCACACTGCTGCTTCAGAATATAGCTTGTATCATCAAGCTCTCATCAAGGTTTTAGTTGAATAAGAGTTAAGGAAAAGAAATCACACCTGGGACCATTTATTATTTTATAGGGCAAGCCAACCTAAACATACACCTCCATCCTCACAACAACACCCTCAGCCTACAAAAAGAACCAAGAGGAAGGCTAAAAATGAGAACATCCATAAAGCCAAGAGCAGAAAAGAAAAGGTTTCTTCAGTCAAGGTTGAGAGAAAGTTGGAGAAAGGAGAGAGCTCCTCAGTTGATAAACCCAAGTCTATCAAAATGGTGCCCCCCATTCCTCCTTTTCCTAATGTCTACACCAAATCTCGAAGAGGAAGGTACGTAACTATAGAGAAATCTAAAGAACAATTGCTACCAGAAATTCCGGAAGCAGATATTCAGCAGAAACTGTAGAAATATTATCATCCCACAAAGTTTGATTAAGAACTACTCAAGGATGCATGATATGAGATTAGTAGCAAGAAGAAAAAATAAGAAGCCAAACTTTTTGCTGGTACCAGAAAAAGACATACAACAGACAACAAAAATTTTAGGCTTAAGTGCAAAGCTTTGCCCAATCCAATTTTAATGACAAAGGTAATTGATATACAAGGAAAATATGAACCGTTAAAGTCAGAGAAATCCAAGATGAAAGATAAAAACAAAACCCCTTCAGAGCAACACTCAGAACCCTCAAAAGGAAGAAAGATCCAAAATGGTTCTAAGGAGGAGAAGGCCACTATCAATGAAGCATCCACAAGAAAAAACAGATCAAAATCAGCTGCTGACGACAAGACAAACTTGGATAGGCTTGCTGAAGCTGCAACTCACATGGAAGGAAGCTAAAAAGGTTTTTTGATACAAACACCTTTTTTCTTATCAATCACAATTTTGAACGACAAATTAGATGTCAAAGAATATAAGTCTGCATAGGTTTTTTCAGCATTTTCTATGCATTTTTGAAAAAGAAACAGAGCGCTATCGAAAAATTCCGGTAGCATTCTGGTTTTTGTGCAGTTACAATTTTTACCGGAATTTCTTGTAGTGCCCGTTTTAATTGAATTTTGACACCTATCAACAAATTTTCTGAGCTATTTAGGGAAGGATAAAGACTCATAACCAAATGGATATAACAAGGGGTGGTGAAAGGTGGTTATGAGGTTGTTGGAGGTCATATTAAAATAAGATACATGGTTATTTAAAGACCAAAGACATAAGGAGACAAATCAGTAGAAAAAGAGGAAGCATGACAACACACTCAACAGTTCAACCCATATTTATTCTCTTCTTTCCTTTACATATGTCCTTTCAGTTATATTTATATGGAATATTATTGTAATGTATTATGACACCTATGTAATGATAGGAGTAGTGTTTCCTTATTTCTAGAAGAGATGGAGTTGGTGCATGTATTTCTATATATACCATTTGTAAATAACATTTCCAGGTTAGAGTTGGTCTACCTGAAGACTGAATATAATAAAGAAAAGACTTTGTTATTTCATGCTGAAGGATTTTGTGACTCAAGAACCATCTAATGTATGGCGTGTCTTCTTTCTTTGTTAATTTATTCTAATTATGAATTGTAGCAACTAGTAAGGTGTGAGTGAGAAACTATTAAAGGATTTAATAGTAAATTATCTGCTTTCAGCTTTCTGCAAATCATATATGTGTTGTAGAACATGTTAGTGAAGATTTCATAAAGGATTTTTGGAATAATTTATGCATGTAATATAATTTCTGAATGCTTTTTACTTTACATAAACAAAGTTTGTGTAAAGAGCCATCATTATAGCTGTGTGACTGATTTAGGATATGAATATTTCCTAGAATAGGTACCATCTATCCATCTTCTTCATTTGTTACACTCTGCTCCCTATACTACCAATTTACCCATACAATTTATACTTTACAAAAATTGCCAAATGCATGAAAGTCTTAAAGAATAAAAATCATTTCAAAATATTTGAGAAGTCATCCAACCACTCACTCAAAACCTTTAAATTTGAAATGAACTATGATGTGTAAGGCTTACTCCTTTTGCAGTCAAGGAGTGACTCCTTGCTCTAACATCTTTGGTGCCATGTCCGGGGAGGCGAATTGAAGTCTATCCCTAGGTGAATGACAAATTTATAAGTCTGGTTCTGAGGTGTCTAGGTCCAGTTTGCCTACAATTTTTTAGTTTGCCTTTTTAGATTAGTTTTACCTACTCCATTGTTGAAGTTATCACTCCTAGAAGGACAGAACCAAGGCTAAGCGATGCGGGAGCATCTTATTTACGAAAAATCATTATATGTTTGGTTGACTTATAGGGTGTGATGTTTTTAATTTACTAATATGAAATTTTGTATATTTTAATTATTGAGTGAGAAATAGGTACGTGAGGTTTTAAATGTAAATATTCGTGTATCATTGATAATATGAGAGATATTAGCTTTATGAAGATCTCATAAAAATCTTAGGGATTAGGAAATCCTAGAATAGGATTTAGTTGAGTTGTTGAGATCCTCAAGGGATCATTGAGAGACTTTAGGAATTAGTTGAGTGATCTATGGAGAAGATCATGGATTTAGAATAATCCATAACTATGTAATTATTTCTATAAATGTAAGCCTGCATATGGGAGATATAGGTAGAGGGAGTGAGTGTGTGTAAGAGAGATGAATTGTGTAGAAGGTAAAGGGCTCGATATGCCCATATATTTGTATATCAGACCATTTAAATTTGAATCCATTTATAGATAGTATTGGTTTGGTTTTAAGTATATATGAAAATTGTCTTGGTATATTGTAAATGTTATGGTAAATACTTCTGCGTGATATATGATTCGAAATTGGGAATCTTTGAATATGGGAGGTTGTGGAGCGAATTTTATTTGTTTCTGCATGGAATGGAAAAAGCTTAAAAATGCACTAAATCGTGAATTTTCAGAGATAAGATGATTTCTCTGCGTTGAACAACATTAATGAAATCTTCTAAATTCTTCTATTCTGATGAAATCGATGTTGGAGGTTTGTTATGCAAAAATTGTGTTAGGCTTTGCGTAGATCAACTCAACCCTGGAGAAATGAAAAATATAGAATACCGTATGCAACATGTTGTGGAATGTAGCATATCCTATTAATGTCATGGCATCTTGTAGCTGATTTTGGATCTTTGAGTTTGATAATTCTAATCTATATTTTCATTGAAGCTAAGTTGTTTTTTGTTTGAGGATTCCTTTGGGCATTTTTTCTTTAAGCTAATGATTTATTAAGAAAATTATTAGAAGGTAAGAGTGCTAGTGTGATGATTATTATACTTTCTTTCTTTAGGTATGAAAATTTTGGGATCATTCCATCCGTGATGTAATTATAATATTGAGGACAATCGATGGCAGAGACGATTTGTTTTATTTCCATCCAGAAATTTTAGTAAAATAAAGCAAATATGTTGCGGAGTGTCTTTCAGATGAATGTCCTTATGCCAATATCTGGATTCTAGATCTGAAGTCGAGTATTTCCAGTGATGATCTTTGGATCTTTGGGTTTGTTTCTACAAGGGTTTTGATATGATATTTTCACGAATTCTCAGCTCCCAGATTGTGTGGAAACCCTTAAATACCTTCGACATCATCCTTAAATGTTTGTAATAGCTTCATGATTTTAGCTTATGGGATAGTTTTAACAGACTTTTTTATTGCAATCATGGATTTTGGTTGAGTTTGGGCATTGATTTTGGCTTAAATTTCTCCATTGGAGCTCGGTCTAGCCTACGTATGTGTAGTATCCTAGAATGGGAAAGTGCAACAATACATACAGATATGCAGGAAAATAATGCAGTTCATCTAAAGAAAAGCAGGAGGCCAATAAAAAGGCTCTTCAAAAGTATTTACAACAATAAAATAGATGTATAATGAGGCCCATAAGATGCATGAAATTTGGAAATACAAGACATTAATGAAGAAAATCCCTCAAAAGGGTGCGAAACCACATGTATGAAGTTGAAACCACCTTGACAACGTTATTTAGTTATATTATTGGGCACATAGCTAGCACATTGATTATATTTCGGAATCTAGAGGAAAGATATGATGACCTTGAAAATTCAGATCCATAACGGATCCATACAACTAGAAAGGCTCCTCTTTTAAGTCCTTGGGATTTTTAGCATTACACCAAGTATGAGCGATAGATGCGAGATATAAGAAAACGGATACGCAAAAATATTCGGTGATTCAGAAATATGCAGATCAAATCTGAAATATACAATGTATAGATCTCCTCCAATGGATCTCAAAGTGAAGGGAAGATCCCCAACACTCAGAAACTAGCTCTCCAAATGGTGCACCCAAACTCCCTGCAACAACACCTACAGGAATAAAGTAGATCTGGAAGAGAAATTGCACTATAGAGTATAGATAATAATTGGCCACATGCCGAGATCAAAAAATGATTCCCAAGCACTCCAATACACTCCTCCAATTGGAGTAGAAGAATCCTCCACTGAAAAAGGGCACTGAAATGTCCTAGATTTGAATTGATCTAGCCTCCACTTGCTGCAACTTGAAAAGACAAACAAAACCTCAACATGATCTGCGTTGTATTTAAAAGAAGAAGCTTGGCCTTCAGCCAGATAGTGGACAATGTAGTACAAACTCTCCCAAGAGGCCTCTCAAGGAAAGAGAATGGAATTCGTAAACAGGAATACCATGTGCTAAACAACACTATTATTAGCTAAACAACCAGAGAATGATATATGTCTAAACAAACAATATATTCATAATATGATAATCATCAACAACCTTTTCATGTTGCCATCCCCTTCCTTATATAGATTAAGAGCTTGTAAACCCTAAACCACCTTCAATGAAATATTCTCCACAAAATCCATCTCCATCTAGAACTACATTGTGCATCATTGATGGCCACTCCTCCAAGAAAACATTGTTGATTTGGTCAAGGTTTACCTAGTCAAAATATCTAACCCCTTTCACACCTAAGGGTGCTTGCTTACATAACCATGATTTAGCCTTTTTCACATTTGGCCTTGATTTATTTTTTATTAGGAGTTTGATGAACCTCCTTTACACATTTATTCTTTAAGCAAAGAAAGAAAGAAAAAAGTGGATATTCAAGTTAGCTTAGGAATATTACAACATGGAAAGCTTAAAAGGGGCAAGAAAAATATCCCAAAGGTAAGTCTCCTGTAAATATTTTGTGAATTTGACGGATCATATTTTCTCCATCATCACTAACCCATATTCCCCTGAAGCCCGGTCTACGACCTAAAAATATAATCGAAAAATAGTAAACGAAAAGTTGTTGCCTACGCATTTGTTTTCTCAAATGTTGTCCCTAAAGTCTGCCAAAAAAATTTATCATGAAATTACGAGAAAATCCTATACTCCCCTTGTTTTCTTGCAAACAATCTCTACATCACGATTTGGCGCTTCATCATCCATTGTTCACAATCCACCATTTTGTTCCACAAATCCAACAGCTCACACCATAGTAGGTCCAAACCCACCCCTAACCGAATGGATTGCAATTGTTGCTATAAGGTACGCCCCTTTTGGTTTACCTCGGCCCCGATGAGTGAGTTACTTACGGAGATTATCTCAGTACCTAAGTTTAGTGGTGAGGGAGAGGTAACAACTGAAGAACACCTTGCTGATTTTTATGCCTATGCTGACAATATGAATATTGAGCATGAAGATGTTTGGATGGGAGTTTTTGTTCAAAGTGTTAAGGGTGATGTAAGTAAATGTTTCAGATCCTTGACAGCTGGTAGCATCACTGGAATTGAAACCCTAGATGATACATTTTTAAGGAAATGAGGTGATAAGAAATATTTTCTGTATTATATCACTGAATTTGGTGCAATAAAAAGAAAAGAAGGAGAATCGGTTTTTGATTTTTCTAAGAGATTCAATAAGATGTATAGCAAAATACCTACTGAAGCTTCAACCAAAATCACTTATGCTGGTGCCTGTGATCCTGATTTTTATTTATTATTGAGAGAAAGAAGATCCACAACACTAACACAAATGCAGAACAATGCACTGGAGGTATAATCTAATGTGTTAGCAGTTGATAAACTCAGAGGAGGGATTGAAAAAGAAAAAAGAAAGCAAAAAGCTGAAGTTTCAACTTCAGGAACTTCAGACATAGATCCTAAGTTAGATGATCTGACCAAGATGGTCAAGTCATTGACTACTGATATGTCCAAGATCAAGATGGAAGAAATACCAACTACTACAAAAAATGTTTAATTTGATTAGCCTAATAGGTAGCAATTTAGAAGACATAATGTTCCTCAAATTTTGCAGCGAGAAAGGAGAGATGTTGATGATAAAAAAGTTCAGCCTCCTTTGTAGAATGCTATTTTTGAAGATGAAGAGGAAGTTGAAAGGTTGGATAAAGCTTCTAATATAAATTTTCTAAGAGACAAAGAAGGGATGATCCATCTTACACAAGCAGAGTATGAAGATTTCATGTCATATACTCAGAATAATGAAGTGGTTCCTGATCATTCCATGATTGCAGTTGATCATCAAAGAAGATATAATATCAGATCAAATACGATTGATGATAATCCAAAGCTTATTTCACAACCCAATAAGAATAAGGATGTAGTTAAAATTTCAGCAGAAATGCAAGTTGTTGAACATAAATTACCGAAAATTTCAGTAGCAGTTAATACTCCTTCATTTGAGGTAAAAATTGCTCACAAACTGCCCCCTGTTTTCAATTTTGAGAATGAAATACAAAAAATAAATATTCTTGTTCCTCTTGTAGAACTCATGAAAAATGATGATTTCAAAAAGACCTTTATGAAAGCTCTTCAATCCCCACCTACCGAAGTAGCTTCTGATTTTGTTAACCTTCAAGATGACAAGCCCACTGTTATTTTAGGTCCATTGGTAGAAGACAGAGATGAATCTACCCCTCCTTTCTATCTATCTCTGGATATTCATGATAATATATTGCATAATTTCCTAATGGAATATGGAGCCTCACATAATTTAATGCCCAAGGTAGTCATGGATGAACTAGGTCTTGAAGTAACTAGAGAATACCAAGCTCTCTACTCCTTTGATTCTCAGAAAGTTCAATGCCTTGGTGTCATCAAAGACCTTGCAGTAAGCCTCTTTAAGTTACCCATGAGAGGGATGGTGATGGATATTGTTGTAGATGACATCCCTCCTAGGTTTGGCATGTTACTTTCTAGGTCATGGATTAGAAGGTTGGGAGGAATCTTGCAAATGGATCTCACTTATGCTACTGTCCTTGTTTTTGGAGGAGAACAAAGAAGACTTTATAGAGAAGTTCAACTGGCATATATCATTAGTGACAACAAAGACCCCACTAATCATCCAATTTATGCTAGAACAACTGTTTTTGGTTCAAGCATTTTACACATGGATAATGTTGTCCTACCATGATTTTTTTTTAGATTTGTTGAAGATTGCAACAAGAAACAGTGAAGGAGGCATCCTGAAACATCTTTCCTGATCCTAGTTGGAAAGTGATCACCAAAACTAGGTGGGGGCCACACAAGTGATTTTTGTCGCAAAGTCTATTTTTAGACTATGTCTATTTTTAGACATATGGATCATGGTCTATGAGTTGCAGGATTCTATTTGTGGATGGTTGGTCAAGTTGCTAAAAATATATGGACCTCTATTTTTAGACATTGGGCGGAGTCTATTTTTAGACTGCCAGTCTAAAAATAGATCAGTCGAGTATTATTAGCCCTTAATAATATTTGGACTATAAACATTATCTTATTCTCTTGGAGCACTTCGGCTAAGTGCACGGATGTGACACAAGAGGGCGCGGAAGGGTGCTGTTCACGGGGTTATGTGGAGCTATTGCATGGATACTTGATTTCAGGAACTCATGTGAGAGTTTGGTGGAGTTGATTGAGGAAGTTAATGGAGTTGTGTTCGGTTAACTAATATAAGCATAGTTGAGCTATTTGTATCTAGTTTAACTGATTGATACAATTAGTGAGAGTGGTGTGAATTAATTATTAATTAATTCACTAATTCTAAACTCATTAATCAACTAAATAATAGATCAGTTAACTTCAGTGCATGGACAATTTTAGTGGAGACCAGTGCAGAGATAGGTGAAAGGGCAAGTATGACTATCATTTGTGACTATAAGTGATGCATGGTTTACATCCAACACTCAGTAGAGATGCCTATAAAGACTGTGTGAGCAAGGCTGGGGTAATTCGAACTCATCAAGAGGCATTCTTCAACATAGATTGCGCATTAGAGACAGGCTATCAAGTGGCAGAGATTGGAGCACGTGTTTTGCTAGATCTAGCTTGATTAGTGTGTAGCAGTTGGAGATTGTACTGAGATCTTGTGAGGAGCTTTGCACAATGATTGTTACATGATCTCTATGACATATAATATACAGATAGTTGGGGTTTTTCAGCTTTAAGCTTTCCCATTACATATTGTGTTCATATGTGTGAATTTTTATGGCTTTAATGTGTGCATGCAATTGATTTTATTTCCACATGTAATGATCAATGGTAGAAGAGATTCTGTATTGTGCATGAAAGATAAAATAGTGTGTGATCGGGGAGAATCTCGGTGAATAATATCAATTATTCAAAAAGGTATGGTATCAGGCTGATATTGATCATTGGAGCAATTGCGAAGCATTAAGCGGTTGAGTTTGAGGATAAACTCGGGGAAAATAAAAATGGAGAAGAATGACACTATTATAGTATGCTTGAAAAAGTTTTCCTTGCGGGGATGATATTGGGAGTGTAGGAGTTAGTGTGGATGAGGGAGGACAAGTCAAGAAGGTTGGGATTTGAGCAAAGAATCTCTACAGACTTGAAGTAGATGGGATGTCTACGGAGCTTCCTACTGTTGGGAAGTGCAAGAAAGACATGCAATTGATGCTTGAGAGGGAGCAAGTTTTGCATGCAGGTAAGAGTGAACCATGGGATGTGGAGCAACCACAAGATGAGGATCATGGAGTGGAAGAAACCACTCATGCAGAGAAATTTTGTGCCAGATGGGAAGAGGGAGTGCATGCAGCTATACCACCAGGTGAGAGGTGGGGCGAAATGCATGATTAATCCTAAGAGGAGATTTCTGGGCAGGATTCATTGAGATGGTGTGGATCTCATGAATTGGACACAACTACAAGTGCCGCCTGAACGTGATAACATGGTCGGTTGGATTTGATCTGGGGGCGGTCAGTGACGGTGTCGGTCTTTGGAGGCGCGGTTCGAGTTGATAGCGAGTGCGAGTGCATGGGTGCAAGGTTCAAAGAGTTCAACAATGCGGTGGTTCCCTATTGGCCTTGTGCAGTTGGGCCGGTAGAAGTTGAAGAATTTTATGATAGATGCATTATACTGATTGATTTTTTTGGAGCCTATTTAATTTCAGAAGAGTTGCAGAGCAGATGCATGGAGTTGCATGGCGCTTGAAAAGGTTGCAGGGCGAATGCATGGAGTTGCATGTTGCATGCAAAGACAGTCCTTTCTTGTTGAGAAGGAGTGTTGAAGATTGCAACAAGAAACAGTGAAGGAGGCATCCTGAAACATCACTCCTAATCCTAGTTGGAAAATGATCACCTAAACTAGGTGGGGCCCACACAGGTGATTTTTGTCGCAAAGTCTATTTTTAGACTATGTCTATTTTTAGACATGTCGATCATATTCTATGAGTTGCAGGATTCTATTTGTGGATGGTTGGTCGAGTTGGAAAAATTTATGGACTTCTATTTTTAGAATATTGGGCGAAGTCTATTTATAGATCGTCAATCTAAAAATAGATGCATATCGATTATTATTAGCTCTTAATAATAATCAGAATCTAGACAATAACTTATTCTCTTGGAGCACTTCGATTAAGTGCACGAGATGTGACACGGAGGCGGCAGAGGAATTACGCTGTTCACGAGGGTTATGTGGAGCTATTGCATGGATACTTTGATTGGAGCTCATGTGAGAGTTTGAGTGGAGTTGATTGAGAAGTTAATGGAGTTGTGTTCATTTTAACTAATCTAAACATAGTTGAGCTATTTGTATCTAGTTTAACTGATTGATACAATTAGTGAGAACGGTGTGAATTAATTATTAATTAATTCACTAATTATAAAATCATTAATCAACTAAAGAATAAATAAGTTAACTTCAGTGCATGGACAGTTTCAGTGGAGACCAGTGCAGAGATAGGTGAAAGGGAAAGTATGACTATCAGTTGTGACTATAAGTGATGCGTGGTTTGCATCCAAAACTCAGTAAATATGCCTATAAATACTGCGTGACCAAGGCTGGGGTAATTCGAACTCAATGAGGCATTCTTCGGCAAGGTTAAATGATGCAGCTATCAAGTGGCTAAGGATTGGAGCATGTGTTTTGCTAGATCTAGCTTGATAGTGTGTAGCAATTGAGGGTTTGCATGAGAGCTTGTGAGGAGATTTTGTACTATTATTGTTACATGATCTCCATGACATATAATATACAGATAGTTGGGGTTTTCATCTTTAAGCTTTCCCATTACATACTGTGTTCATATGTGTGAATTTTTATGGTTTTAATGTGTGCATGCAATTGATTTTATTTCCGAATGTAATGATCAATGGTAGAAGAGATTCTGTATTATGCATGAAGATAAAATAGTGTGTGATCGGGAGAATATCAATGGATAACATATCTGTTATTTAAATTTATACATGGTATCAAAGCGATATTGATCATTGGAGCAATTGTAAAACATTGAAGCAGTTGATTTTTAGGATAAACTCAGGAAAATAAAAATGGAGAAGAATGACACTATTCCGGTATACTTGGCAAAGTTTGTCCACTGCAGGGATGAGCTTGGGAGTGTAAGAGTTAGTGTGGATGTGGGAGGACAAGTCAAGAAGGTTGGGATTCGAGCAAAGAATCTCTACAGACTTGAATTAGATGGGATGTCTACGGAGCTTCCTACTGTTGGGAAGTGCAAGGAAGACATGCAATTGATGCTTGAGAGGGAGAAAGTTTTGCATGCAGGTAATAGTGAACCTCGAAATGTGGAGCAACCACAAGATGAGGATCATGGAGTGGAAGAAACCACTCATGCAGAGAAATTTTGTGCCAGATGGGCATAGGGAGTGCATGCAGCTATACCACTAGGTGAGAGGTGGGGCGACATGCATGATTAATCCTAAGAGGAGATTTCTGGGCAGGATTCATGAGATGGTGTGGATCTCATGAATTGAACCTGGCTACGAGGTGCCCACAGCGTAGCAGTAGCATGATCAGTTGGATTGATGCAGGCAGATCAAAGTGACAGTGTCGGATACTGGAGCGCGAATCAGAGTTGACAACAAGTGCAGAGTGCATGGGTGCAAGAGTTCAACAGCGCAGTGGTTCCTGATGACATGTGCAGTTGGGCCCAGCAGAAGTCGAAGACTTTGATGATAGATGCATCAGACTGATTGAGTTGTTTGGAGCCTATTCAGTTTCAGAGGAGTTGCAGAGCAGATGCATGGAGTTGCATGGCGCTTGTGAAGGTTGCAAGGCGAATGCATGGAGTTGCATGTCGCATGCAAAGACAATCCTTTCTTGTTGAGAGGGAGTGTTGAAGATTGCAACAAGAAACAGTGAAGGAGGCATCCTGAAACATCATTCCTAATCCTAGTTGGAAAATGATCACCTAAACTAGGTGGGGCCCACACAGGTGATTTTTGGCGCAAAGTCTATTTTTAGACATGTCGATCATATTCTATGAGTTACAGGATGCTATTTGTGGATGGTTGGTCAAGTTGGAAAAATAGATGGACTTCTATTTTTAGACATATTGGGCGGAATCTATTTTTAGATTGCCAGTCTAAAAATAGATATGTCGAATATTATTAGTTCTTAATAATATTTGGACTCTAAACATTATCTTATTCTCTTGGAGCACTTCAGTTAAGTGCACAGATGTGGCACATGCAGCTGACAGAAGGAATTACACTATTCCTAGGGGTTAAGTGGAGCTATTGCATGGATACTTCAGTTAGAACTCATGTGACAGAGTTTGGTGGAGTTGATTGAGGAAGTTAGTGGAGTTGTATTCAGTTTAACTAATCTAAACATAGTTGAGCTATTTGTATTCAGTTTAACTAATTGATAGAATTAGTGAGAGTGGTGTGAATTAATTATTAATTAATTCACTAATTATAAAATCATTAATCAACTAAAGAATACATCAGTTAACTTCAGTGCATGGACAGTTTCAGTGGAGACCAGTGCAGAGATAGGTGAAAGGGCAAGTATGACTATCAGTTGTGACTATAAGTGATGCATGGTTTGCATCCAACACTCAGTAGAGATGCCTATAAAGACTGCATGAGCAAGGCTGGGGTAATTCGAACTCATCAAGATGCATTCTTCAGCAGGGATTGCACAGTAGAGGTAGGCTATCAAGTGGTAGATATTGGAGCATGTGTTTTGCTAGATCTAGATTGATTAGTGTGTACCAATTGGAGATTGTACTGAGAGCTTGTGAGGAGCTTTGTATAATGATTGTTACATGATCTCTATGACATATATAATATACATATAGTTGGGGGTTTTCAGCTTTAAGCTTTCCCATTAAATACCGTGTTCATATGTGTGATTGTTTCGTGGTTTTAATGTATGCATGCAATTGATTTTATCACATGGGATGATCAATGCCATAGAAGAGGATTCGTATTATACATGTGAAGCTAAAATAGTGTGTGATCAGGAGTAAATCTTCATGAGTAACATATCCTTTATTCAAAATTTGAAGATTGAAGCCATCTGAAAAATATCACTACATTGCCCCAAGTTGTGGAAAATGTATTTCGATGGCTCATGTTCTAAAGAAGGAGCTAGTGCAAGAATAGTTCTCATTTATCCTTTGAAAGAGAGCTCCACTTTTTCTTTCAAACTTGAATTTGAAGCGACTAACAATGTGGCCAAGTATGAAGCTCTGTTGATTTGTTTAAAAAGAGCAAAAGACATGAATATTTTAGAAATTTTTGTTTTTGGAGATGCTGAACTTATTATTTCAGAAAATCAGAAATGTTTATCAAACTAAGCATCCCACATTCATAGATTACTAGAATACAATATGGAGTATTATAGAAGACTCATTCCTGGCCCTTTAACTTTTTTTTTGTTCCAAGAGAAAGTAATATTTTGGCTGGTTCAATTTCTATTTGAGCAAGCCCATTCAAGATTCCAATACCTATGAAGTTGAAATATGAGGTAGAAGTTAGGGTCAGATCTAGCA
Organism: Pinus albicaulis; assembly: GCA_034641835.2. NCBI lineage: Eukaryota > Viridiplantae > Streptophyta > Pinopsida > Pinales > Pinaceae > Pinus > Pinus albicaulis. The sequence continues at coordinate 1,782,008,091 of CM076575.1, forward strand.
TTCATGATAATGCCAAACATTGGAAATTTTTTGAATATGATCAGGAGATTATAAGATTCATTGAAGTTTTTGAAGAGTTTTTTGTCCTAAACATTGATCAATATGAAGATTTCACGAAGGATGATGCTGATTTGCAAGACACCAAAAATTTGCAAAAACAGATTGCTGATTAGCCTATCATTCATCTACCTACCAATCACATTCCCAAGGGTTTAATCCCACTTGAGAAGCTCTTTTATCACAATTATGTCTCATTCAAACCACAATTAGGTGAAACAAAAGTAGAATTGGAAGATTTCAATTTGGGCACAGAAAAAGAACCGAGTTATGTGAAGTTGTCAAAAGCTTTATCAGAAGAAAGAAAGAATGAATACCATAAGTTGTTTTGTGAATTTGTTGATGTTTTTTCTTGGAAATATGAGTATCTTAAGACATATGATACAACTATCATTGAGCATAGGATACCATTGAAATGTGGTACTAAGCCATTCATGTAGAAGTTAAGACAAATCAATCCCTTATTGCTACCAGTGATGGAGAAGGAAGTGAAATTTTTTTTGGATGCTAAAATCATCATTCCATTGAGATACTTAGATTGGGTTACTAATCTAGTTCCAATAAGAAAGAAGAGTGGTGAAGTCAGAATATGTGTATGTTTCAGGAATCTTAACAAATGATCCAAGAAATATAATTATCCATTGCCAAAGATGGAGCATATTCTTCAAAAGGTAACTGGTTCAAACATAATTTCCATGTTAGATGGGTTCTCCAGGTGCAATAAATTTTCTGTTTGGCCAGAAGACCGAGAGAAGACAACTTTCACTAATGCTTGGGGAACATTCATGTACGAAAAGATGCCATTTGGGCTTATGAATTCTAGAGCTACCTTTTAGTGTGCTATGGACTTTGCATTCATTGGAGAAAACGGAAAATTCTTCATCATCTACTTGGATGATATTATTGTTTTTCAGCTTTAGATCAAGAACACCTTCAACACTTGAGACAAGTATTTTTCAAATGTAGAAGATATGGTATATCATTGAATCCAAAGAAGTCTCATTTTTCTCTCAAAGAAGGTAAGATTTTGGTTCACATAGTTTTTAAAGATGGAGTGAAAATTGATCCTAAAAGAGTGATTTCAATTCAGGATTTAACGCTTCGAAGATCCAAGAAAGAGGTTCAATATTTCCTTGGTAAGATCAATTTATTAAGAAGGTTCATTCCAAATTTTGCTGAAGTGGTGAAGCATATTAATTTCATGCTAAATAAGGATAAATAATTCAAGTGGAAAATTAAATCTAGAAATTCATTTGAGTTGATAAAAAAAATCTATCATTGAAGCACCTCAGCTGGTAAGCCCTGAATACTCAAATCCTTTCTTGATCTTCTCATTTTGATCCCAAGATACTATTACTGTTTTTTTGTTACAAAAATATTCAAAAAATAAGGAAGCTCCCAATCATTTTTTAGCGGAGCTCTTAGAGATGCAGAATTTAAGTATCAAATGTTGGAAAATCATGCTTATGCATTAATGAAATCTCTGAAAGATTTTAGAGTTTATATTCTGCATGCTCAAGTTATTGCCTATGTACCTTCATCTGCTATTAGCGAGATATTAGTTCAACCTGATATTGATGGAAAAAGAAGTGGGTGACTAAAGTTCTTGAGTTTGATTTAGAGAGAAATCCTACTAAGCTAATCAAAGGTCAAGGTTTAGCCAAACTACTAGCTGAAGAAAATTGTAAAGTTTTGGGCTTGAATTTCATGGATGAAAAAATTGAAGGGCATATTTCTGAACCTATAGACACCATGGAAGTGGATGTAAAGCTTTCTGAATGCAATTGGTATAAGGATATCATCTATTTCCTGCAACATTTTAAACGTCCTCCAAATTATGATAAATACAGAGTAAGATCTTTGAAGCTTAAAACTATTAAATTCTGCATCAAAGATAATTTCTTATATTGGAAAGATCCTACACGAGTTTTTTTGAGATGAATTGACCCAGATAAGTCCAAGAAAGTTATTTTTGACATGCATAGTAGTGTGTGTGGAGGTCATCACTATTGGAGAACTACTGCATACAAAATATCAAGAGCTGGCTATTTTTGGCCTAGTTTATTTTCTGATGTATGTGTTGAGGTGAGAGCATGTGAAAAATGTCAAAAGTTTACTGGTAAGAAACATTTGAAGTCTTTGCCTCTCAAGCCCATATTTATTTCTGCACCTTTTCAACAATGGGGCTTAGATTTCATTGGAGAAATTCATCCACCATCAAGTGGACAACATCATTGGATTCTTGTTGCAATTGATTACTTCACCAAATGGATTGAAGCAATACCTACCAGGAAATTTACTCATAAAGTTATCATTAATTTTCTGGAGGGAATCATAACTAGATTTGGATGTCCATTAAGGTTAGTAGCAAATAATGCAACTGATTTTAAGGCTACTCCATTGGTAAAAATCTATGAAGATTATGGTATTCAACTTGCTCATTCTACAACTTACTATCCCCAAGGAAATGATTTAGCTGAATCATCAAACAAAAGTTTGGTAATAATAATCACCAAAATATTGGAGCAAAACAAGAAAGTCTGGGATTCAAAACTGAATTTTTATTTATGGGTTGACAGGGTGACCATAAAAAAGTCTATTAATACATCACCTTTTCAAATGGTTTATGGATCTGATGTTGTTTTTCCAGTCCAATTGGCCATTCCTGTAGCTAAATTTCTGCAAGATCATGAAGTTGAGCCAGATGACATGACCAGGAGAATTTATCAGATCATAGAAGTGCAACAAAAGCGATAAAAACAATATTATTTGGTGAGAAAATATCAGCAAGTTTTAAAGCAAGTTTTTGATAGAGGAACTAAAAATGAAGATTTTCAGATTGGAGATCTAGTGTTGAAATGGGATGCACAACATCAAGATCCAGGTAAGCATTCCAAATTTGATGCTTTATGGCTTGGTACTTTCAGAATCTCAAATATTCTGTAGAACAATACTTTTGAGTTGCAACATCTTGATGGGACATAACTATTTGGAGGCCCATTTAATGGGTGCTTTCTCAAAAAATTCTTTCACTAAGGTTGTTGGTGGCCTAAGTTCACTGTAAATATTAGTGTGTTTCATAATAAGAATCCATAGCCCAATGAAAAGGCACTGCAACTAAAAAATATTATTATATCCTCGCAAGGAGAGCTCTATCCCCTGTGGAGCCAATGTTAGCACAATTATTTTCTAAGTCATGAGTCCATTTTATTTTTTTTTGTTTTTAGGATTAAAATTTGAAATTTCAAAAAAAAATTGGTTGCTACCGAAATTTTTGGTAGCGCATGTTTTAGCCTTTTTGTACATTTTATTATAGTCCTGTTTCTGTTTGTTTTTCTTTTATTCTGATGCTACCAAAAATTACAGTAACATCCTATATTTTTAAAAATAAACAAAAAAGTGCATCTGTTTCTTTGATAGACCACGTGTTATGGTGTAAATGTAATATTCCAAAATTTTAGCCTCGAAGCTAAATGGAATATTAGAGTTGTGTGACCACTAGGAAGGTGAATAAATGGGTAGGAGGCCCATTAACCTCTTTAAAAATATCAATAACACTCCTAATGTGAAAGGGGGTAAGAATAAGCAGCTTATTTCAACACCTTTAGGTGTGAACAGAGATGGAGACATGTTTATTCAGTCAACTTTGACCAAGTCAACTAAGCTATCTAGATACATTGAATCTCCTTTGGACAACACAGTTTTGGTGGAGGACAACTTGCATGAGCTGGATGGCACATGTGAATGAGACCCAATGAGGAGAGGTTCACTTGCTATATATGAAGAGGATGGAGGCCTTTGTTATTCATGCTTTGGTATTTATATCTATTGATCTTGTCTGTTTAGACTTGGCTCCACCTTGCTGTTTAGCAAGGTAGCACTGGGTGTTCTCGAGCAGGAATCCCACCTCTTCCCTTGAGAGGCCTCTTGGGAGAGCTTGTTTCGTATTGCTCCACATCCAGGCTCAAGGAAAAGCATCATTCTTCAGTCCCAGCATTATTTCTACAGCAGAATATTGCTGAGTTGCAGGGTGTTGCAGTGGAGGACTCTTACACCAGTTCCAGGTCTGTTTCTCAATAGAAGGTGCTTTCCTCCTCTTGAGAAATCAGCTAGGAAGATTTATGAGCACATTTCAGATCTTGGCAGTAGGCCAAAGCAGTTCTCATCTCCTACAGCAGAGTCCCTTGCAGGAACTGCATCATTTTATGTAGAGTTGCTGCAGCAGGGTTAAGACCCTTGTTTTTGAGCAAGTTTCCTAGGGAAAGGGCCAACCCTTCTCCCGAAAAACTAAAGGAAGGAATCCTCATCCCTCTTTTGTATTATTCAGCTATATTTCTATAATGTTGCAGTGAGATTGCATTTTCTGAGCTGAATATTCAGATATGCTCTTTCTTGTACATGTGTTTCATGAAACCCTTGCCAGGTTAGCTTTATAATGCAATAAGGAGGCCATATCTCTGTTTTCTTGGCATATTATTCCATGTAACTCCAGATCCATGTTATTTCATTATTTTGCTGCAGAAGCCCTCATAAAATAATGTTGTCTATGATTCAGTCTTTTTCTGCATAACATAATTCATGGGATTTGGCTATTTTCAAGCTGTTGGGTAGTCGAGAGGTCTGTTTAACATATCAAAAGGGATTTCCTTCTAATCCCTTTAGTATGTGAGACCCTAACAACATATTCTAAGGTAACCTTGTTTTATTTCACCCAGTAATAACGCATATATTCAGAAATAACGTTTCCAGGGTCTAATTCTTGCATTTTCCCCACTTGTGAAGGTGTAGGCATTCTTTTGTTGCTGCTGTTTCACTCATTTGAGGGCTATGTGTTTTTGAACACATCATATAAGCTATATTTCTTCATCTCCAACTTTAGAATATCTTAAGATATTATTGTTGTTGTAGAAAAATCTAGTTTTGGGATATTACAGTGGTATTGAAGCTTCAAATCTTGGCTCAGCCTGTGGAACTCAACCATGCAACTATCTAGAGAAGGAGAGATGAAAAAAATAAAGACTCCATTATGTGGAGGAAAAAGGGAAGATAAGCTTACAAAGCTTCTTCCAAAATCTGTGCAGTGCATCAATGAAAATCTTAAGAAGATGAGAGGAGAGATGGAATCTCCTGATAAGTTTGGATCTAGGGCCAGACCTAGATTGGTACATGATGGGTGTAAGCATGCAGCTGCACCCTATTATGCACAGTGCAGTCAAAGATGGAATAAGGAGAAATGCCGGAGGAGAGAACTCTTAGCAACTTCCTGCAAGAGTATGAATCTCAAACTAAAAAGTTTAGAGATCATATTACTTTAAAAGAGTTCTGCAAGATCAAGATGGAGAGGAGCTAACTGCATGACATGGGTAGATTTTCTCTATCTACCTTTGATGGATCCCAAACTTGCTCAGCCAATTCTTGGGTGGTGGAGTTGTGCACTTACTTGCAGCAGCACCCAGTTTCTAAAGAAGAAGCCATCAGAGTTACAACACTACACTTTGAAGGTAAGGCCTATGCTTGGTGGATGTTTGAGTCATTTTCATTGAAAAATGTTAATACTTCTTCTTTTTCAATTTTCACTAAAAGATTGGTTGAAATATTTGATCCAAAACATGAAACAAACAAGCCAATGAAACTTTTTCATAAGTTAGGGGAACCTGCAAACTCAAAACCACTCCAGAAACCTATTAGAGGAGATCATATCTTGCATGAAACCTTGCTGAAGGCAATATATTTGTTTCATAATCTTGGCCAAGAGGGCATGGAGGGTCCTTTTGCAAAGGAGGATCTTCTTATTGAGAAGTTACCTCTTATTCATATTGAAGCTAAAAAGAAGGATGGGGGTTACAACGCTATCACATCTAGAGCAAATCTAGTGCCTCATGCAGAGGAAGAAGGAGCACATGCTCCAACAGGAGGATTTATTGTGACATTGCAAGAAGTTCCCTAGGATCTCACATATGGGAGGCAAAGTAAATTCAACGAGCAGCTTGATTGTGAGATGATACTGATGGAAGGAGAAGGTAGGGAGGAAGGACATCATCACTTAATGAAGAACACACACACCTATCTATTTCAGAGAGCTGGTGCAAGGAGGAAGGAGATTGGTTTGCACTGTGAAGGTAAGGGCAAGGTTGCTCAACCATACAAACAATCTTCTCTTGCCATGGATGTCTCACTACATGGAGGCATTCCAACGGGGAGACCACCAGACTTGGAGTTGGTAAGAGAAATCTTACCATTTGGTTCACCACTCTTGGATTCCGGGGAGGTGAGAAATTTGGAGGAGTCTAGTGCAGCACAGAGAGTTTGGGAAAAATTCAAAGAGGAGGAGGACATCCTCCCCTTTTCAGCACCACCGACTCTCACTACCTGTACTGCGCTGACAGAGGTTGCTGCAGTCATGGAGGATGGCACCTTCATGGTGCAAGGGAGCTGCTCCATAGATTTGGAGAAACAGAGGGTACTTCCTTGGAGGAGGGAATCCTCCATACATTGGAGTAGATGGAGGCCACTCATGCTTTCTTTGGCCAAGATCAGGAGATTCTTTGTGGAGGAAAGCTTTTCATGGGAGGCCAACCTCCAAAAGTCACTACTTCTTTTTGAGCATGAGCAGTTGCATGATGGGTATGGCAGCAATCTGGAGGATAAATTTGGCATGAGGGATGTCAAAGGAAAGGACAATAGCAAATGTAGAACTTCACATTGCAAATCACTAGCGTTGTCCCTTAGGAGGATTGATCCTTATTGGAGGTCTCAACTCTTGGTAGAGTACTCCAAGGATCTTGGTGCTTGCATGATTCTTGATGATCCTGATGGAGATGATAGATATATGGTGGATGATATGGTCATCTATTCTTATGGCAGAGTCTTCTTGACTAGAGCTTCAAAGCTTAAGGAGAAGCTGCTGCATGCAGCACATGAGGACTTCTTTTCCATGCATTTTGATGCATATCTTGCCTTGGCAGAGGAGTTCATTTGGGAGGGCATTCAACAAGACATATTTCAACATATGGAGAGATGCATATCCCAGATGATGATGGAGAGGATGTCACAGCCACCTTCCTACTCATTGGGAGTAAGGGAGCATTTTCAATTGAGCCATTTCAACTCAAGTCTTCAAGGGCATGATGGAGAATGTACAATTTCACCTTATGTTTTGTACTTATTGTCTTTTTATGAGCAGCATATTGTACCAAGGAGGATTATTCCTTCTTACATATTGTATAATGATGTACTTGAAGCCATTTGTAGCATTGATATTGGCTATCTCATTGGTGGTTTGTGGGGGAAGCCACATGATTTTTGGTGTGTACCATCGACACCCTTTTGTACTTTCATGCTTATATATTGTAAAATGATTGTGGCAGCGAACAAGTGGCTAGAAAAGCACTTGTTTTTGTTTGATTTGATGAAGGCAAGGAATGCACTGCGCTAGTTCCTTGTATGGGGACTTGATCCACTTTCCGATTGTCATATGACAACTTGTTTCTATTGGTTTTTGCTTCCATGTATTGCTGATATCTCTATGTTCAGGGGAGGCTTTTATTGGAGAGTGGGATATGAGTTAAAGATTTCCATTGGGAGGATGATTCTCCCTAATTTGCATGATGCATGTTTTCGGAGGAGCAATGGGCAGCCCATGATTGCCAAATTACATCTCTCTTCTTCATATGGGAGAAGCCAATTGGAGAGCTTGAGTTTTTGAAGGAGGCACTTCATGGTTTATTTGTTTGATGGGGTAGCTTGGGCCACTCTTGGAGGTCATGAAACTTTAGCCCAATATTAGCAGCAGCTCCATACTTATCATAAATGGGGAGAGAAACCACTTGGTTGGGAGGATCCAATCTCTCCATGCAGCCCCAACACATTGCATGAATCCGGGGTTGAGGATCTTTTTGAGCTAACTAGATTGGCTCATTTCATTTGGATGATAGCATGGGTGTAACTCATTGAGGATAATATTTACCATGTTCATCATCACTCCTACCTTTAGGATGCCATTGGACAGCATGGAGGTTTCCACTTACATCTTCCACCTTTCTATGATGTAAGCCATATGGTTTTGCATGCTTGGGAGGAGACATTGAAGGACAGATTTGTAGCAGATCATGTTGAGAAGTGGTGGATACTTTCTGATGAGGAGGCCACAAGAAGAGGAGGGGAGGATTTTTCTCTCCTTATGCAGTTGCTTGAGGACAAGAAACATTTTGGAGGGGAGGACTATAATATTCCAAAATTTTAGCTTCCAAGCTAAGAGGAATATTAGAGTTGTGTGACCACTAGGAAGGTGAATAATTGGGTAGGAGGCCCATTAACCTCTTTAAAAAGATCAATAACACTCCTAATGTGAAAGGGGGTAAGAATAAATAGCTTATTTAAGCACCTTTAGGTGTGAACAGAGATGGAGACATGTTGATTTAGTCAACTTTGACCAAGTCAACTAAGCTATCTAGATACATTGAATCTCCTTTGGACAACGCAGTTTTGGTGGAGGACAACTTGCATGAGCTGGATGGCACATGTGAATGAGACCCAATGAGGAGAGGTTAACTTGCTATATATGAAGAGGATGGAGGCCTTTTTTATTCATGCTTTGGTATTTCAATCTATTGATCTTGTCTGTTTAGACTTGGCTCCACCTTGTTGTTTAGCAAGGTAGCACTGGATGTCCCTGAGCGGGAATCCCACCTCTTCCCTTGAAAGGCCTCTTGGGAGAGCTTGTTCCATATTTCTCCACATCCAAGCTCAGGGCCAAGCGTCATTCTTCAGTCCTAGCATTATTTCTGCAACAGAATATTGCTGAGTTGTAGGGTGTTGCAGTGGAGGACTCTTACACCAGTTCCGGGTCTGTTTCTCAATAGAAGGTGCTTTCCTCTTCTTGAGAAATCAGCTAGGACTATTTCTGAGCACATTTCAGATATTGGTAGTATGCCAAAGTAGTTCTCATCTCCTACAGTGGAGTCCCTTGTAGGAACTGTGTCATTTTATGAAGAGTTTCTGCAGCAGGGTTAAGACCCTTGTTTTTGAGCTAGTTTCCTAGGGAAAGGGCCAACCCTTCTCCCGGAAAACTAGAGGAAGGGATCCTCATCCATATTTTTTATTATTCAGCTATAATTCTGTAATGCTGTAGTAAGACTACATTTTCTAAGCTTAATATTCAGATCTTCTCTTTCTTGTACATGTGTTTAATGAAACCCTTGCCGGGTTAGCTTTATAATGAAATAAGGAGACCATATATCTGTTTTCTTGGCATATGATTCCATGTAACTCTAGATCCATGTTATTTCATTATTTTACTATAGAAACCCTCATAAAATAATGCTGTCTATGATTTATTATTTTTCTGCATAACTTAAGTCATGGGATTTGGCTATTTTCAAGCTGTCGGGTAGCCGGGAGGTCTGTTTAACATATCAAAAGGGATTTATTTCTGATACCATTTGGTATGTGAGACCCTAACAACATATTCTAATAGAAACCAGCATTATTTCTCTCGATAATAATGCATATCTTTAGAAATAACGTTTCCAGGGTCTAATTCTTGCATTTTCCCCACTTGGGAAGGTGTAGGCATTCTTCTGTTGCTGCTGTTTCACTCATTTGAGGGCTATGTGTTTTCAAACACATCATATAAGATATATTGCTACATCTCCAAGTTCAGAATATCTTAAGATATTCTTGTTGTTGTAGAAAATTTCAGTTTTGGGATATTACAGTAAATATGTTTCAAATATTTTTTAAATGATTTATATCATGTGATAGGAGTCATATGTGGTCAGCTATGTTCAAATTCAAGTCATGGTATATGTGTAGTGCCTAGGTGTCAACCCGTAGTAATAAACCCAACTGTTAATCCCGTCCTGTCTGTCAGTCGAGTCAGGTTAATATCATGTCAAGGTACATGTTTTTCGAAGGGAGAAGATCATGGATCATCAGACTTAATGTAATGACCGTTTGCTTGGTCGCACAGAAACAATGCTAGAAATTTAGGCCAATAAAGTAGCATGTAGTAGGGGTGACTGCCAGTCATAGATTCGCTTGCCTCAAGCCATATGTAGCATTATATCCGAAGTTATGCAGCCAATTGAAGATTATGATGGCCATCACATGGCACACATTGCGGTCAAGGATATTTTCCATCATGTAAATCTATTGCATGGGGTGATGAACCATGGTTGTTGTTTTAAAACCACTGAAAAAGCAGGAGCATTATCAATTGTGAGCCTAGCTGTTGGAGAATGAGTTGCATAGAGTTTCAGTTTGAGGAGGAGCATTTGAAAAACAAGCTTTGATGAATTGAACAAAAACCTTATGAATTTAACAAAAATTCTAATAAAATTGAACAACAATCAATTATTCTAGATTTTGCAATGGAATTATCTTTTAATAAACTAATAACATCCTTCTAAATTAAACATCAACCAAACGCTCACAATGATGATGAAAAGATCAGACATCAACTATATGCATAATTGAACAAAAATCATTTTGGAACTAAACTAAAAATTGTAAAATAATTGAATTTTGATAAAAGAACATGAATGGTAAACTAGTCTAGTAAAAAGGAAGATATAACATCTCATGTTCGCAATTAACCAATTCAAACAATATATTATGAAACACAATGGATAACTTGGGAACGCAAATTCTGTAAAAAAACGTAAAGCACAAAAGTAGCAAAAGAACCCCCCAAGTTGGGCCCAAAGCCACTAGAAGCCTATTGCTAAGGAATACTCAAAAGTTGTCTATTCAAAAAATGTCAAATTCTTCATTTATCCACTGAGCAATACATTAGTACAAAACTTGACGATTCTGTCCGAATACGTTTATTATAGAAATATTATATTACACGAATTGTTTTTCTTGTTCATTCTTCGACCTTTTATAGCTTAAAGGCGAATTCAAAAGTAGTAATAGATCTTTCTCATTATGGGACCCTGCTGCTTCGTGGCTATCGATTGAGTACTCCAAGCGTGGCCGTACCTCTCCATCTTCCGTCGATTCGTAGGAGCCGATATGATTCTGTCTGCCTTCCTTTTTTGCTGTCTTTTGATCATCCAGTCAACAGTTTGGCTATTTTTCTTCCCTATCAATAAAGGTAGTGACAAAACAGATTGTACATTATCAAACACTCCTTTTATCACTAATCCAATCTGCCTCACTTTTTCATTATTTTCCTGTAATTTATTTCTAAGATGAAGGGAAAATATATAAAAGTGCCTAAAAATTTGTGGTAAATATGGAGGTGAAACATACCTTTTTCTTGGCCCAACATACTCCCCTGCTTACCTTTTTGCAGGTCCTCGTGCAAACAAATTGTTGAGGTGTAGCCGTGTTAAATAATATGCAGGGTATACCTCTTCTTTGTAAAGTCTGAAGCCATGCCTCTATTTGATCTTTGTAAATGTTGCGTTTGTGTGCCCCTCTGGTAACTCATAATCATGATGATAGTCTTTAGGGGAGTACTAGATGAGGGGGCATCTGTATCTGCATCCTATCCATGTAGGACCCATGCTCAAAATTAGGTTACTGTACAAAAGGAATCTGGAAGCAACAACATTGAAGTTCCTGTAACCAAATGGCTCTCTATTCTTCACTCTATTTGTAGAGGCTAGCCATCTCTCTTTGGTTGCCGCTAATGCTTCTTCTTGAATGTATTGGAAGTATGCCTACCCATTCTGCACAATATCTTTGTGAATCGGTCCCAATTTGGATATCACTCCCTTCCGCTGCATAAATTTCTTATGTTGGGTAAATAGGTACAATGGTTTAGTAGGTTCCCCTATGACCCATAGCTCTAGGTCATGCTCTCTTTTCTGAAAGGTGTTGTAGGCCTTAGCCCACCAAGTTTTGTTTTTAGCAAAAGATAGGAAGGCCTGGAATTGAACGTCCCCTCTGAAGGGGCTGGGATTATTGTCCCTGTCCTCCTCTAGAAAAAAATTGTGTAAATATAATTCACATAAAAGATTTTGGACCTACTCATCCTTCTCATTGCAACACTGGAAAAATTACTCAATGTTTTTAAAAGTGGTGGGCTTCCTTGCCCTGACAGCCTTGAATTTCAACAATAAATACCGTTCCACTAAGAATAAAGCATAGTTAGTGGCTGGTGCACCGCAAGTTAATACATTTGAGTAAAGAGAGAAAACCATACTGGTTTGTGCTTTAGCTTGTTCCACTTGCTCCTATTCTTTCTTTACTTTTGTCCTTTCTTCCTTGAGTTGGTAAAATGTTTCGTCCTCAGTTGCATAAAGGTATTTAAACCGCTTCAGTAGTGCCTAATGTTCTTGTAATTATACTACTTCCTTTCTGCAGTGGGCCAATTCGTGCTGGACTTGAATTAATTCGTTGTGCAACTTCTAATTGGCAACATTTTCTACTAGGGGAGTGTAGGCAGGTGTCACTTTTGTTTGAGTCCCCTTATCTTCTGTAAGTTCCAGATTAGTCTGCCTAGAGGCTTCGACAGTGTGTATCAACTCCGTTTGTACAGAGGCTTTAGCCTTATCCATTAACCCAGTCTGTACAGAAACTTTAGTGGTGCCTATTAAATTGGTCTGTACAGAGGCTTCAGCTTTGTCCATTAGGTCAGTCTGTACAGAAATTTCAGCAGTATCTACCATTTGGGTAACAAAATCTGTTTGGGTTTCCATGGTAGCCAATTCATTCTCAATATTTTGAGCCTTGTTTGCTTCTTTCAACTGTTTCCTTAGATGTTTTATCATTTTTTTCAATCTCTTGCACTTCTTGCTCATTTTCCTGAACTTAATCTCAACTGATTTTTCTTTTGGCAAAGTTTTGGCAAGAGAAGGAAGATCAGTGGCTTCAGTTTCAGAAATGGTTGTGCAAGTTCTAAGGTTATTAGCAATGGTGTTTTCTTCAGGCGTCCAAGATTTTATTTCAACATTAACGTCCTGGCTGGGTGAAATAGTATTTCCTTCAAGCGTCAGGGGAACTGTCATAATGATTTTAGTTTGTTCTAATAGAACAATGTCTCCTGACTGGTTTCCAGATTCAACTATTCATTTTGTCTAGTCTTCCGTACTCATCCAATCATTATCAGAGGGGGGTAAAACCCTCGAAGCTTGCAATTCATCATGGTGAGGTAATATTTTAGTGTGGCCAGAGCTGCTAGCAGTGGCAGACTGGTTCAACAGGTCCCTTTGCCTCTTAGATTTTTGAGATGGGCTTCCAATTTCACAAGATGCTCTCATTTACTCAAGAAATTGATTCATTTCTTCTTCGTAGTATTGTAAGGAAATATTTTGAGGGCTTGAAGGTGGTGTATAGTGTAATATTCTAGATGTGGAACACCTAGCAAGGCATAACTGGAAAACGCATTTTCCAGTAATGGCTGCTACAGGAATTGAAACCAAGACTTGGATCCCATAGATCAATGTATCTAAGTCCTAAATCCAAGAGGAGGTTCCAAATAAATCCTTCTAGGTGGGCTGAACAGATCTCCCACACCTAGTTGTTCTCAGAAATTGCCCGATGAAGGGGTTGCAACAATACATGAACATAGAATGGAGCAACATCGTTATTTTCTGAAGTCTACACACATGAAGAAGTAGATGGCCAATAAATGTATAATATAGCAGAAAAAGTGTACAATGCTTTGGGGAATCACTCACTCAAGCTGGGAAATGAAATCCTCAATGAGACATGTACATGAAAATAGAGAAACATTGCTTTGCGGAAATGTCATAAGGCTAAAATAACGTAGTTCATTGGAGACACTACAACATATAAAATGAAAATACAATTATATGACAATAATAGCTCAAAGAAATCTGGAGGAGAAAGCTCTCAACCCCTGAAAATAACAATACAACAATCCTTAAGAGGATTAGCTGAAATATATGTACAAATGGAAAATCTGCAGAAATTCCGGAGTTGCTGGGTAGCAGCTGCAACTCAGAACATAGAAATGGATGAAGATAGCTAATGATGCTACATATTATGCATATATATCATCCAATGGATCTCTTAGGTGAAAGGCTGATCCAATCCCTGAAGATCTTGCCTCCAAAGTAGTGGTGCAACCCCTACTGAAAATGTGCTCAGAAATAACGCAGTCAAGGAGCTGGACTGCGCTGTAGGAGATAGAGAATGCTTGGCCTGGTGCCAAAGATGTGAAATCAGCTCTAAAATCCCCTTCACTAACCTCCTGGAGGAATAGGATCTCCCTCCTCTGAAAGATGAGCCAAGGAGAGGTGTTGTGGAACCCTCCACTACAACACCCAGCAACACTACGTTATATTTTAGCAGAAATAATGCAGTGACTAATGGTAGTGGCTATGGCCTTGAACCAATATGTGGAGAAATGAAGTGAAATTATTCAAGAGGCCTCTCAAGAAGGAGAGGAAATCCTAAACAGGAAACCCTCATGCTAAACAACAATGCAACTCAGTTGAAAAACCAGAGAATGAAAATAGTCTTCAGACCAAAATCAATATATTCAAAGATGGCTCACTATGGATGCCTCTTCCTCCTTTTATGCAAGTGAATGTATCTTTTCCCTGGACCCCACACATTAGGGTTTCTTCCACAAAGAATCTTTCTCCCTCTCAAACTGCGCTGTCTTCCCAAGCAAGCTACACCTCTTAGGTAGCGCTGTTGACTTGGTCAAACTTACCTTGTCCTCATGCAAATTGCCCATTTTCACACTGGAAGGTGAAAAATAAGCTGCTCCAATGATCCCTTTCACACTTATGAGGGATTTATTTCTACTTATGGGTAACTTTAACCATTTTATTCATCTCCTAGGTGATACAAGAAAAAATTAATATTCCAATTTGTTGCATGCAAATTTTGGAATATTACAGTCCTCCCCTCTCAAAGATTGCTTGTCCTCAAGCAAGTGCAAGGATACACTGAGTTATTTTCTCCTTATCTCCCTATAGCATCCATGTATGATGATCTCATCCAAGCAAAGAGATTCTATCTCATCAATCAAGTCTCCACATTGCTCCTCCTTAGCATGTAAGTGAGCTATCAAGCCATCATCATGTAAAGGTGAAATACTCAAGAGGATAGAAAAGTGATGTCTAGAGGTCCCTTTGAGGAATGGGATCTGAAATATGATGGGAAATATCTTTTCCATATGGATCATCCATCCCCAATCTATTAGCCATGCAAAATGAGTCACCTCCCAACTAGGCAACTCCTGAAAACTGTCATCCACCTTTGGCTCTGGCAAAGTAGGTGGGATGAATATCTGTACATGGTAGACAATATAGTCTACTACAAACTGTCCTCCTCTCCACTTAAGATGAGTGTAGAGTTTCTACTGATCCTGGGCTGCAATAAGGTTGCCCTCAAGTGGCAAGATGAGGACTAGATCTCCAAAGACCTCTCCTCCAACGCTGCAAATCATGCTGGCCCAAACCATTCCATATATGATGAGTTGGAAGTCATCATCATATGGCATCACATCCATCATATGGCTCACCTCATAAGGAAAAAAATGTGTTGTTAAGGTGACCATACCATATCCCACGCTCCCCCTAGAACATGTAGTGCAAAAAGTGTGAGGAATTTCTCCCTTGAAGGACACATTCACCCAATGTGTCTCTCTCCCAATCATGCTCATCATAAAGACAGAAACAATAGAGCCATAGGGAGAAAAAATGATAATCATTCTTGCTTCCATATGTAACAAACGAGAAGGGCAATGGTCCCTCAAGTGCAACCAACGCAGCTTGACTCTCAACTGCAATAGAGTCTGATAGAATGAGTGGCTTCTCAACCACTTGCCTGCTGCTCCAATCTCCTCATAAGTATGGAGGAAGTGAATAATGTAAGGTGTACAATGAGCATGTCCTCCATAATATCTATCTTCCCCAAGTCCTCCTAGGGAATGGCCATCACCCATGCTTATGGCCTGACCTAGACCATGAAGCTCAAAAGAAAGAATGCTCCTCCTTGGAGCAATATCTTGCAAATATATGGTTAAGGGACATACATCATATAAATAATCATGTAAACAATCATCACCCTTACCATATGTCTTGCTCATACAAGTGGAATGGCTCATAGGTGAGTCTCCTCTCATCCTCAAAGAGAAAAGATGTGGCTGTGCTAACTCTCCCAAAGAGTTATGTCTCTCCTCCATCTCCATCTCGCCCATGCATCTATTCATATGCTGATATATCTCCTCCTCAAAGCCCACCCAAAAATACCCCTCCATGATCGTGTGGTATGCTCTCATAGAACAAGTGGGGCTGAAAAGGAAATCCTCTTGAGCTTCTTGTAGCGACTTCCCCTTGAGCTTGGAAGCTCTAGGAAAGAAGATCCTATCATGATAGAAGATGAACCCATCTCTGACTGAATACTCCTCCAAATGCAACTGGCCATCCAATATCCTACAAGCATGAAGATCCTTGGAATACTCCACCAACATCTGGGAGCTCCAATATGGATCTATCCTCCATAGTCACAGCACTGATGATCTCTCATGAAGAACATATGTCATATGGTCATCCTCTTCTTTGACATCTCGCATGCCAAAGATGAAAGTTGGAAGGCTGCTATCCTTCCCTTGCTACATCTGCCACAATGCAGAATTTGAAATGGAAGTGGGTATTGATGATGTTAAGAGAATTCTCCCTCTCTTCTTGAGTCTACCCAAGACTCCCAACACCGTATTAGGATCTCCCAAGGTTCCCACTCCTCTGAAATCACTGAGTGGTGCCTCAACGAGGGAAGCATCCATCCTCCTCTACTGATACAGTGGTATCCCTGGAAAAATGTCTCCATGCAATGAGACATCATCATCAAGAGATGACTGCCTATATGAATGGACAAATATTCCCATGCTCTTACTGCGCAATCCAGTCTCCCTCCTAGGTGTAACAACCTCCAGAAATGAATAGGGATGTGTACTCCTCATCTCATGATGCTGGGTCTTCTCCCTACTCCCTCCTTGTGTCTCCATGGTTCCACACCTTCTCGACAATGGCACATGAGTTGTGCCTCGATCTCCACACATGAGATCCTGGGGACTTCCTTGAAAAGATGCAAGAATCCCTCTACTTGGAGAAAGAGCTCCTCCTTCCTCTACATGAGGCACTAGATAATATCTAGATGAGACAACGCTGTTGCCCTCAATATTTGCAACATGAATGAGAAACCTCCTAATGATTGGATCCCTTTTTGAAAAAGAGATCTCCATGCTTCCTTGCTCAAAGGTATGAGATGAAAGTCTCTCTTCCGGCAAAGTATGGTGAAAGTTTTCAGCCTCCTCCATGGTTTTCTGAAGTGGAATTGCATTTTCATGCAAGGGTTTTGTTTAAGTACCCTTGTTTACCTCCACCATGTGTGTCTCATGAATCCTCCCATCAAATATTTTCACTAAGGCCCTAGTGAAACTTGCATAAGATGCATTGTTTACATTTTTCAAAGAAAAGGATTCAAAGATCTGCCAAGCATAGGCCTTGCCTCTCAAATGTAGTGCTGCAACTATGATGGCTTCATCTTCCAGCATTTGGTGCTGCTGCAAGAAGGTATATAACTCCTCCACCCAAGCTTTGTCTGAGCATGTAGGTACCTTCAAAGGCAGATAGAAGAAATCTATCCACCTGCTCTCTTCCCTTCACCTTGCTCTTGTAAAACTCTGAAAAACTGAGGTGATCTCGGCATTTATGAGTTTGAGACTCATAATCTTTCAGGAAATCACTAATATTTTTCCTCCTAGAAACCTCTTCTCCTCTTTCCATCTCTTTTCTGGCAATTCTGGGCATGTGACTGCATTGTGTGTTAGAGTGTGTGGCTGCTTGCTCACACTCCTCATATGGAAATCTAGAGTTTGCTTTAGATTCAAACCCTCTTGGAGATTCTTCATAAATTTCCTTCTTGATCTTCTTGAAATCTTCATGAATGTTTTGTACAGATTTAGGAAGAAGCTTTGTAAGCTTATCCCCCTTTTATTCTCCAGAAAATGGAGTCTTTTTCCTGCTCATCTCTTTGTCTCCTTCTCGATGAGAATAAGAAGTGCAGGGTCCTTCCTCTTCTATTTTCTTATCCTCCTTGGGGAGGTTCTTCATGGATCTGAAATATGATGAGATAAAACCCATACTATTCAATCTTCTAATGTTCTTGGGCTGAGATTCATAGGTTGAGCCAAGAAAGTTGCTTTGATACCAATGTAATATTCCAAAACTGGAACAGCTAGCAAGGCATGACTGGAAAATGCATTTTCCATTAATGGCTACTATAGGAATTGAAACCAAGACTTGGATCCCTTAGATCAATGTATCTAAGTCATAAATCAAAGAGGAGGTTTCAAAGAAATCCTTCTAGGTGGGTTAAACAGATCTCCCACACCTAGTTGTTCTCAGAAACTGCTCGATGAAGGGGTTGCAACAATACATGAACATAGAATGGAGAAAAAATGTTATTTTGTGAATTATGAACACATGAAGAAGTAGACAGCCAATAAATGTATAATATAGAAGCAAAAGTGTACAATGATTTGAGGAATCACTCACTCAAGCTGGGCAATGAAAGCCTCAATGAGACATGTACATGACAATAGAGAAACACTGCTTTACAGAAATGTCATAAGGCTAAAATAACGTAGTTCATTGGAGACACTACAACATATAAAATGAAAATACAATT
The DNA here is from genome assembly GCA_034641835.2 of Pinus albicaulis. Taxonomy (NCBI): domain Eukaryota; kingdom Viridiplantae; phylum Streptophyta; class Pinopsida; order Pinales; family Pinaceae; genus Pinus; species Pinus albicaulis. The sequence continues at coordinate 1,782,026,769 of CM076575.1, forward strand.
ATATGACAATAATAGCTCAAATAAATGTGGGGGAGCAAGCTCTCAACCCCTGAAAATAACAATACAACAATCCTTAAGAGGATTGGCTGAAATATATGTACAAATGGAAAATCTGCAGAAATGCTGGAGTTGTTGGGCAACAGCTGCAACTCAGAAAATAGAAATGGATGAAGATAGCTCATGATGCTGCATATGATGCATATATCTCATCCAATGGATCTCTCAGGTGAAAGGCCGATCCAATCCCTGAAGATCTTTCCCTCCAAAGTAGTGGTGCAACCCCTACTGCAAATTTGCTCAGAAATAACACAGTCAAGGAGCTAGACTGCGCTGTAGGAGATAGAGAATTCTTGGCCTGGTGCCAAAGATGTGAAATCAGCTCTGAAATCCCCTTCACTAACCTCCCATAGGAATAGGATCTCCCTCATATGAAAGATGAGCCAAGGAGAGGTGTTGTGGAACCCTCCACTGCAACACCTAGCAACACTACATTATACTTCAGCAGAAATAATGCAGTGACTGATGGTAGTGGCTTTGGCCTTGAGCCAAGATGTGGAGAAATGAAATGAAATCCTTCAAGAGGCCTCTTAAGAAGGAGTGGATATCCTAAACAGGAAACCCTCGTGCTAAACAACACTGTAACTCAGCTGAACAGCCGGAGAATGAAAATAGTCTTTAGACCAAAATCAATAAATTCAAATATGTCTCACTATGGCTGCCTCTTCCTCCTTTTATGAAAGTGAATGTCTCTTTGCCCTGGACCCGTCGAAACATTAGGGTTTCTTCCACAAAGAATCTTTCTCCCTCTCAAACTGCGCTGTCTTCCCAAGCAAGCTATATCTCTTAGGCAGCGCTGTTGACTTGGTCAAACTTGACCTTATCCTGATGCAAATTGCCCCTTTTCACACTGGAAGGTGCAAAATAAGCTGCTTCAATGATCCCTTTCACAATTATGAGGGATTTATTCCTAATTATGGGTATCTTTACCCATTTTATTCATCTCCTAGATGATACAATAAAAAATTAATATTCCAATTTGGTGCATGAAAATTTTGGAATAGTACATATGGGATGGTCCCACCTCATCTGGAAATTCAGAGGTGTCTTGCCATAGTTACAGCATTTCAGACAGTCTCTGCTTCCCTAGTTCTAAGGTCAAAACATGGGCCATATTCCCTCTTGCTCTCCTGGGTATTGTTATTCTAGGGAGTTCAATCTATGCTTTGACATGATTTTCTTCAGGGGCAGACAAGGCAGGATGAACAAAGCTGCCCCAAGTTATCTTGTGTTTATCTAGCTCATGAATGATGATTAATTTAATCAGGCCATGGTGGCTGACAACTATGAGGGGGTTTTTGTCTTTTCTAATTTGAACAACAGTATTGTGCAATACAGAATTTAGAAAAAAAGGCAAGTTAACTGAAAATTTTCGCTTGAGAACAACTAATAGTTTAAGTTGGCGAGACTTTACCACATCCTGGCATCCGTCGCTTGTGATATATCTATGAATTAATACTGCCAATTATTGCCAAGGCTACTACAAGGACGCAATATTAATACCCTTTCCTTTTCGTTCTAGTGGTTAGCCTCGGTCCTAGTACATTAAGATTTCTTCTTGTAGAAGGAAATGTTTTTCGGTCCATATTTTTCCCTTTGTTGGTAGTCCAGAGACCTCAGCGATGGTTTCCTCGGTAACTGGTGTGATTCTTCCCTGACTGTGGTGTGCCCTTCCCAAAGGTTTCGCAGGAACTCAACTGCTATCTCTGTGTTAAACCCCTGAAGTCTTTGTGGATATGGAATCTAGCCAACTTGCTGGAGAATGGTGCGAGCTGATTCTGAGACTTGGAAGGTTATGGGTTCATTATGGAGAGAAATCACCCCCATGGTTAATGTGTTATCCGAACTGGTTTCTTCTTCTGTCTGCACCTCATTCGACCCTGTTGGTTAAAACAACACACTACATGCATTTTTTCCACATATATTATAAAAATGCAACCTTATATCATAAATGCAATGATCTCTTAGTCCCATCAGCATATCCGAAGGGAGTTGCGTGGGTAATTCGCATGCTTATTCATTATGGATATTTTTACCTCCTACATTAGGAGAAGGGCGTCCATGGCTTTAAGCTTAAGAGAAGGGAAAAAATTGCAACAATCATGAATGCATACGGTCATAAATCGGTAATCATCACAATTGTACGAGAGAAGGGCATCCATGGCCTTGGAGCTCAAGAAAAGAGGAAATATTGCAACAATCATGAATTTATACGAGGCAAAGGTCAGAAGTTAATAATCATCACAGTTGTACGTCAGGTGGAAATGACCGAAGAAAGGGAGGAAAGCGAGATATCAACTATTATGATAGGACAGTGTAGCATGAAAAAAGCATGACAAGTGACGGAGTATGATTGGTGTTTCCATCCCTTAATTCAAACATGAAAAAATAATTTGTTCATAGTTAATTATGCGGGTAGGTAGTGGTAACACTTATTCAAGTAGAGAATTTATCTCGGAAATGGATTAATAGGAAATAAGGTATATAAAAGTAATTGGCTATTGTTAGAAAAATACTTCCATACCACAAGTAGAGCCATTGTTGCCAGCAGGCGTTCATAGGCTCGACAGGGTTGCTATTTTAACCCGGAAATGAGCCAGAATCCTCTATGTAAAAGTATACATTTTTCTTATTTTATGGAGAGATCACTGTGCTAGTGTGGTGGCTAGATAGTAAAAGTGCCACTCAGTGGGATTGTAACAGAGTGATAAGGCCGGCTCGCTAGTGTGGTGGCCAGATAATCATAGTGCCATTCACGGGGATTGTAACAAAGTGATCAAGCCAGCTCTTGATGAGACCTCCTATCCTTCAAGCAGTTTGGGTTATCGAGAAGGTCACTACCCTAGTGTGTTGGCCATTGTGGGCATGTCACATGTTAAACCCTTATGATCATGGTAGGCTAGATCATGATGAGACCACCTAATCTCTCTTAAAAATTTTCATATAGACATAATATTTTCTTTTTGAAAAGTAGGAATTTTTCTTGTTTCATGGAGAGACTAGTGTGCTAGTGTGGTGGCCAGATAATCATAGTGCCATTCACGGGGATTATAACAGAGTGATCAGGTCATCTTGTGATGAGACCTCCTATCCTTCAAGCAGTTTGAGCTGTTGATAAGGTCACTACCTTGGTGTGTTGGCCATTGTGGGCATGTCACCTGTTAAACCCTTATGATCATGGTAGTCTGGCTCGTGATGAGAACCCCTATTCTCTCTTAAAAATTACACATAGACATAATATTTTCTTGTTCTTTATACATGAAGGGAGGCTCATTAACTTATTAAGAGTTAGGGATGGTGTGAGAATTAAAAAGAATGCCAATACAATTAATACTCTTTATTCCTACATCCTCATGTCAAGGAGAATCACTACTTGAGAGTGTAGAAAGATATACCAACATAAGACTATGAAAATGAATTGTGTGATAATATGTTTGAACATGAGATGTCTAGACCTTCATTGCATAGATAATACCATGTCAGATTTCGGATTAGATATTTCCATCAAAGTTTAAAAGGATCACCATATTAGTAATATCACTGCTTTTCTCCTCTTCAGGTGCCAATTCCATTCCAAAAATGGATTTTATTGCAAGGGTGTTTAAAGGGGAGTGGATATTCGAAAAGAGATCATCACACTAAAAAAGAAAGAAAACATGCTTAGAAAAGAAATCAACTGTTCCATTCGATTTAACATCAAAAAATAAAATCACACAAATACAACCATTCAATTGAATTGAACATCAAATATTCAATTCGATTGAACAACAATTGTTTGAAGGTTTGAACAACAAAATAAACACACAAAAACACGACCATTCAATTGAATTGAACAATAGTTGTTCAATTTGATTGAACAACAACTGTTTAATTGGATTGAACATCAACCATTTAAAGGTTTGAACAACAAAATAAATGCACAAAAACACGATTGTTCAATTGAATTGAACACCATCTGTTCAATTCGATTAAACAAAAGTTGTTCAATTTGATTGAACAACAACAGTTCGAAGGTTTGAATAGAAAAATAAACACACAAAAAAACAACCGTTCAATTGAATTGAACAACATCTGTTCAATATGATTGAACAAAAACTATTCAATTGGATTGAATAGCAGCCATTCAAAGGTTTGAACATCAAACACAAAAGTAAGGATAAGAGAAAAAAGAATGCAACTGTGAGAATGAAGAAGATATGGAATGTACAACAATGAGAAAAACTATAAATTGCAGGGGACATATATACAATATTTACAAGAGGAAATAACAAATTTTCATGAACTTAAAGCTGCGCGGCCATCACCCCTTGGAGCTAAAATTTGGATGGTGGGATCGTCACGTACTTGTTGGAAGAAAGAATATTTTGTAAGCGGTTTATGATAGAGGTGCACCCAGTGTCCATTGACTTAGAAGGTGGAGCCAAACCCATCTATGGTAGTCAAGGTGATGGTACCATTCCTGTGTACTTCCTGAATTTCGTATGGACCAAGCCACCTTATTTGTAACTTACCCGAGAATTATTTGAATTTGGAGTCATAGAGAAGTGCCCAATCTCCTTTTTGGAATGTATTCTTTTTGATGAGGTTTTCATGCCACTTAGCTTGTTGTTGTTGAATAATTGCAGTGCGCTGCAGAGCTAGTAGCCGTGTTTCATCCAATTCATTTATTTGTTGGAGTCTTCTAATTTGGGCCTCCGTCAAATCCAACCCCACTTCCAGGGCTGTTCTTAGAGTCCTTATTTTGAATTAGATAGGAAAAATTGGTTCCCTTTCAGATACCAGATGGTACAGAGAATATCCAGTGGTGTTTCGCCATGTCATGCAGTAAGCCCACAAGGCCTCTGGTTGTCTAGTAGCCCAATCTCGTCGATGTGTTGAGACTGTTTTAGTGAGAATTGCCTCAAGAAATTTGTTGGTGCTTTCAACCTACCCGTTCGCCTGTTGGTGGTAGGGAGAGGTGACTCTATGGGTGCTATGGTGGTTCTTCAGAGTGGCCATAGTTTTATTCCCCAAAAACTGTGCCCCTCCATCAATTATCACTTCTCGGGGTAAGCCATATCACACAAATAGCTCAAAAATAAAATTGATCAGAGATTCTTCTATAGCTCTTGATAGAGCCACAGTTTCTACCCACTTCATCACATAATCTGTGGCCACTAGTATGCAGGTATTCTAATTTGATGGCGGGTTGAGTGGTCCAACAAATTCTAGTGCCCACCGTTCGAAAGGTTCCACTACCAATTGTGGCTATAATGGCATTTCGTCAGCTTGGCCAGGGAGGTCCATTCTTTGGCAACTATCATAGGCTTGGACATATTTCTTGGTATCTTTAAAAATTGTAGGCCAATAATAACCCATTTGCAATACTTTGTGCCTCATCCTGCGATCTGCAAAATTTCCACCACATGGCTCATCATGATAGGCCCTTAGGATGTCATAAATATCGTCTTCTCGGATGCATCTGTGTATATGCATATCATCTCCTGTATGAAAAAGATATCTGCTGATCCAAGAGAATCCAGCACTACGCTGAATAATCAGCTTTCGTTACTTTGATGTCAAGTGTCTTGGAAAATTTCCTATTGCCAGATAATTTGCTACATCTGCGTACCATGGCATTTTTACTGCTACAATGAACAAATTCTCATTCGAGATCTGATCATCCACTACTAGTGGGTCATCTGAATTTGGAATTCTAGACAGGAAATCTGCAACTACATTCTCCTTCCCTGGGTGGCCTTTGATAGTTATGTCAAACTCCTATAAAAGTAACAACCAACAAGTCAATCTTCCTTTTGTAATAGTTTTACTGGCTAAATATCTAATGGCAGAGTGATCGGTATACAGGAATACTTGATAGCCAATTATATAATGTCTAAATTTATTAATAGCATAAATGACAACTAAGAAATCCTTTTCAGTCACTGTATAGTTTAATTCAGTATGAGTGATATTCTTGATGATATAATAAATAGAATAGGGCTTTTTATCTTCTTCTTGACTGAGAACTGCCCCTATCGCTGTGTCGGATGCATATGAGGAAATGTGAAAGGGCAGCTCCCAATTGGGGCTGCGTAAGATTGGTGTAGTCAAGACCAGTTTCTTTAAATTTGAAAAGTGTCACATTTATCAGACCAATGGAATTCAACATTTCCAGTTAATGCATACAAGGGCGCAGAATTTTGTGAGAAATTATTTATAAACCTATGGTAGTACCTTGCATACCCAAGGAAACTATGTACCTATGTCTGAGTACAAGGTGTGGCTAATAAAAGGATTACCTCTATCTTTGCCGGATCTACCTGTATTCGAGCTGCAAATATGTAGTGCCCTAGCATTACTCCTTCGGTCATAATCATGTGAAATTTCTTGTTGCTCAAACACAATCTAGTAGCAATACATCCTTCCAATACTTTTTCTAGTGTTTGCAGTGCTTGATCAAAATCATCTCCATATGGGGTAAATTCATCCATGTAAATTTTGAGTCCTTCATTTATTAAATCATAAGAAATGTTGAGTATGGCTCTTTGAAATGTTGCAAGGCAATTACATAACCTGAACGGTAATACCATATAGGCCCCATGGCTAGGTAAAGGTCATTTTATCTTGGTCTTCAGGGGCTATTTGGATTTGATTGTAACCACTGAAACCATCAAGGAAAGAGAAAAACCACTTTCCTACTAATGTATCAAGGACCTGATAAATGAAAGGGAGGAAGAAGTGGTCTCTCTGTGTTCCTTTATTCAGTTCTTTGTAATCCACATAGATTCTCCACTTCCCTTTTTTCTTAGGAACGATTACTAAAGGAGAGACCCATTTTTTGTATGAAATAGTATAAATGAAGTTTACATCTAGCAACTTTTGTGACTCATCCTTTACAATGTCTTTCAGATGTAGGTTTAACCTCCGTTGAGGCTATCGAATAGGCTGAGAATCCTTGTTAGTATAAATACTATGTGTTCATAGCTGAGGATATATACCCTTCATGTTTGGGTAGTCTTAAGGAAATTCTCCCTTATATTTTTGTAAAACCTTAATGAGCGTTTTCTGTTGGTTACTATATAGACTGCCATTTGTAGAAATTAGTATACACTAAGCATGCATACATCCAGATTCCCCTGATCTCACAACATTTAACTTCTTGCAAAATACAAAATCATTCCACTGTTAATCTTTTGCGGAAAATTAATTGCACACACATGTGAAGCATAAATAAAAACAATCGCACATAACACAGTTTTTTAACAGGAAAGCCTGAAGCTGAAAACCCCAACTATCGTATATTATGTATCATGGAGATCATGTAACAATCTCATACAAAGCTTAGTACATCAAGCTCTCAGTACAATCAATCGTCACACACTAATCAGGAAAAAATCTGCAAATCCATGCACCGATCTTTGCCCTCTTGCTAGCCTACCTCCACTGTGCAATCCCTGCTGAAGAATAGATCTGAATGAATTAGAATTACCCTTGCCTTGAATGCGCAATCCTCATTGGAAACTCCAATGTGTGTGTGATGCAATCAATGCATCACTATAGTCACAACAGATAGTCCATCTTGCCCTTTCACTTATCTCTCCACTGGGTCTCCACTGGAACTAACATGCACTGTATTTAACTGCTATGTTGTTCAGTTGATTAATGAGTTATTATTTGTGAATTAATTAACTAATTAATTCACTCCACTCTCACTAGTGTATCATTCAGTTAGACTAGATACAACTAGCTCGACTAAGTCTAACTGAGTTAAACTAAATACAACTCCATGATCTACTCTTCCAACTCTGTCATAAATTTTCCACTTCAGTTCTAACTGATTCCTCCATGCATGAACCACCAGTTTCCCTTGGGAATTGCGTAATTCCCTCAGCCCACTGATTTTCCAAAACTGTGCACTGAAACTAAGTGCTTCAAGAGAATAAGTTGTTGTTTATTGTCAAATTGTTATTAAGAGCTAATAATAATCGACACTTCTATTTTTAGATCGACGATCTATAAATAGACTTCATCCAATATTTCAAAAATAGAATTTCATATATTTTTCCAACTTGATCAACCATCCACAAATAATATCCTGCAACTTCTGAAATATGATCACCATGTCTAAAAATAGACATAGTCTAAAAATAGACTTGCGCCAAAAATAGCCTGCGGGCCCACTTAGTGAAGGCGACTCTTTTCACTAAGCTCATCATCTTGTTGAATCTCAACACCATTGATATTTAAAACCTTTCTTGGCTCAATTTCAATTGGTATGCTGTTGCGAACAACAGTCGTGGGTATGTGATGATTATAAATGTTTGCCAAGGGGCCTTCCTATGCTTTATTATCAAAAAATGCCTTTAACATTTGGCATTTTAAAATTTCAAACAAAAATGGCTGATTCATGAAGTTATTGATTACATCATCTTCAGTTTGATATTTGAATTCAAGTGCTTCAACTATAGTCAGTGGTGAACGGATGTTTTGTTCCCAGTATGTATGTGGTTGTTTGGGAATATTTATAGTGGGAAGACTTGTTTTCGCAGGTGGGTATATGAAAATATTTTTTATGTCATCACCTCTACCAATGATCATGTTGCCTACCCAACAACCTATGTAAGCATTGACTGTTGCTAACAAAGGTCGTCCCAGTATCAGGGGGTGTCCATCTAACCTACTTTTTGGGTTAATAACTAACAAGTCTGCTGGATACTCCCATGAGTCGAAAGAAACCAGGATGTCCTGTAATATTCCTTCTGGTTTGATAATAAATCTGTCAGCAAGTTCCAGCAAGGTAGATGTGGGTTCCAACATTGTTACACCTAAATTATCGCAAGTTTCTGTGGTTAAGATGTTGATGGCCACCCCTAAGTCAACCAATGTGTTCGAAAAGGAGTGGCCAGATATTTGTACAATAACTATGGGGTTCCTTGGATCCTTGTATTTTACTAGTGTTTCTTTACCCAAGAGTAAGTATGACAGTGCTCCCACTACATGAACAGTTGGTACGGTTTTTTCTTTCCTCACCTATTTTTCTCCGCATAGCTCTTTAATTGTCTTGGAATAAATAAGAATGTCTTGTATAGCCCAAAGAAGAGGAATTTTAATGCAAAGGTTTTTTAATTCCCCTAGGAGATCAAAGTATGAAGAGACTAGCGGTTTAGGCAATGTTAATCTCTTAGGGAATGGAGGGGAGGACATAATAAGGTTTTCAGTGTCAGTCAACTGTGTCCCTCCCCTACTTTACCTTTGTTTCTGTCATAGTTGATTGTTTAGGTGCTGTCAAAATTTCAGACTCAAGTTGTGGCAGGGTCGTATCTTCTTTAGGTGAAATCACACGTCTTGATCTCAGCCCAAGTTCATTGCATTGCTTCTGTTCAGTTTCAAGGTTTGAATTTTCGACAATTTGGATTAGTTGAACCAGTCTGTTATTGGGATTAGGATTGGGTTGAGCTGGCAGTTGAGGACGCATGATAGGATGAGGATTGTGTTGGACTGGGTATGGAGCTGGTAACATAGGTTGATTCTAAGCCCCTATCCCCATCGGTAGATTGGTCTTTCCCAAGGTTCGTTACCAGTTTTGAGACCAATTTGTATTCAGTGAGGTGGGGGCAGTCCACTGGGACTGATATGGATTATTTTGGTAGTAAGGAAGAGAGCAAGGAAAAATTGACCAATTTTTACCTGAAGAGGGTTGTGTTGGCCAAGGAGGCATGGAAAATGATTGGGATGGCCAGGTAGAAAAATGTGTTTGGTTCTGCCATGCTGTTGCAAGGTTCTGTTGATTAAATTGTGGAGAAGAAAATAATTGAGGCAGGTCTTGTGGCATACCTGGTCATGTTTTCAATTGTCGACGCTGATTCATTAGGTAGACTGGTTCTGTCTCTTCTTCTTCCTCTTTGAAGACTACTTTTAACCTCGGAAGTGAAGGGCAATGGTTAGTGGCGTGGTCCTTGGTACAAATAGCGCATGTCTGGAACATGTCTAATGGACATTCCCATTGGCTGTTCTTCTTCAGACAGCGTGGACCAAAAACAACCAAGTTTTTTTCTACTATAGCTTACTTCTACTTGGCTTGTAGAACATCTAGCTACATTGTTAGGGTACCCAAGATATCAGTTTTAAAATATTCTTAAAGATTACTGAATTCTTCTCTGGTCACGTTTCCACCAGACTGTTTATAATTCCTTGTAGCTGAGTCTCACCCAGTTGACCTACTTCACATACTAACTCGAGAAAACCTAATGCATAATGCAGTAATGTCATCATATTCTTCTTGATATATGTCCCCTTTTCCCATTATATTAAGTGTTTTGACCCATTCTTCTTTCATTCCCTTGATCATTGTTTCTTTTAATCTATCTTTAGACAGCTTTGTATGTGGATATCTTTGCAAATTATATTGAAATATTTCAACGTATTCTTCTAATGTCTTATTGTCTCTTGCAGACATATTGAAGATTTCATATTTTAGTTCTCAAGTCTGGCAGTAGTCTTCATAGTTGTTAAGAAAAGAGTTTTTCATTTGATCCCAACTATGAATGGTTCCTCCACCGAGCCCCTTAAACCAACGTAATGCTGTCCCTTTCAAAGTAGAGGGAAATATTATTAGTTTCTAAGGGTTGGTGGTGTAGTTATATCCCCTACATAAGACATCAAATTCAAATAAGAATGCATCCGGATCTTCCGAGGTCAGTCCATGGAAGGTGGGGATGTTCTGTAATGGAATGGATTTCATAAGGGCATTTGTGGCCAAATTAACAATGGGATACTCCAATGTTTATGTCTGTCTCTGGTTTTGGTTGTTTGCCATTTGATCGAAGATATCCCAGTAGTATTCATGGATTTATTGTTCTGGGGGAATAATTTGAGTGGAATTAGGGAGTGGATTTGGAGGAAGCCTTACAACACTTCCCTAATCTGGGATACTAGGTGTCTCTATCTCAAACACTCTCTCAGGGGATTTAGACTTTGGAATTTTTACTTGTACAACACTGCTGGTTTCTCCCCCTCCTTCCTAAAAATTTCAAGAATTTCCCTCTCTCGAAGGGTTGGGACTTACATGTTCAGTAGTCTGAAGGCTTTGTTCAGACCCTTCGGTTTCACTATGAACCTCGGCGTGGGCTATAGATGGTGAGGCTGCTGCCTAAGGGAATGTAGTAGGAATCTGAGTGGGAATGGTGTTGGGTCCTATGGATGCCTGGGATTCAACCTTCTTAATGATTTCTTCTATATACGTTGTTCTTCCAAGGACCACCGATCCTTTGGGTTTTGTGGATTTAAGTGGGGGGTTTTTATCTATATTTTTCTTCCTAGTCATAAAACAAGGACACCTATCCTACTAACCTCTTCACAATTGCTGAGAAGTAGGCTAGAGCGTAAGCATTTTGCTTGATGGTATGCAGGTTCTTACCTCTCATTTTCAATACCCAATTATTTCACAGCAAAAGGAAAAAGAAATAAGGGAAATCACTCTTAAACACTCTCCCCAACAATGACGCCAAAATGTTGGGTCATAAAGGTGACTATTTAAAGGTAACCTTAATGCTCTTCATTAATTATCAACCCAGGGAAAGTCTTGTTATTTAAGGAGTGTAAGAACAATATATGCAAGTGACATCGGAGGTTGACTACTCTAAATTGTCATAAGGAAGATTGTATAATTCTCGAAGTTCAATCAAATCAACTTGGAAGTGAATTGTGAAATGCTTCTGACTCTTCAAGGGAGCTAACTCTATTCTAAGCATATGCAGAAATAACTACTTAAGACTGAAAAGCATAAAATGCAATTGAACAGCACACTTTGATGAATTGAACAACAACCTTAACGAATTGAACAACAATTCTAATAAAATTGAACAAAAATAAATTATTCTAGATTTTGCAATGGAATTCTATTTTAATCAATCAATAACATCCTTCTGAATTAAACATCAGCCAAATGCTCACAATGATGATGAAAATATCATACATCAACTATATACATAATTGAACAATAATCATGTTGGAACTAACCTAACAATTGCAAAAGCATTAAATTCCAATAAAAGAACATGAATGGTAAAATAGTCTAGTAAAAAGGAAGATATAACATCTCATGCTCGCAATTAACCAATTCAAACGATATACTATGAAACACAATGGATAACTTGGGAACGCAACTTCTATAAATAAATGTAAAGCACATAAGTAGCAGAAGAACCCCTAGGGCCAGGCCCAAAGCCACTAGAAGCCTACTGGTAAGGAATAATGAGAAGTTGTCTATTCCAAAAATGCCAAATTATTCATTAATCCACCGAGCAATACATTAGTACAAAACTTGACAATTCTGTCTGAATACGTTTATTACAGAAATATTATATTACATGAACTATTTTTCTTGTTCATTCTTCGACCTTTTATAGCTTAAAGGTGAATTCAAGAGTAGTAACAGTATTTCTCATTATGGAACCCTTCTGCTTCATGGCTATCAATTGAGTACTCCAAGCGTGGCCTTACATCTCCATCTTCCACCAATTCGTAGGAGCTGATATGATTCCGTCCGCCTTCCTTGTCCGCTGTCTTTCGGTCATCCGGTCAACAGTTTGGCTGTTTTGATTCCCTATCAATAAAGGCAATGAAAAATCAATTTTTACGTTATCAAACACTCCTTTTATCACTAATCCATTTTGCCTCACTTTTGCATTATTTTCCTTTACTTTATTTCTAAGATGAAGGGAAAATATATAAAGGTGCATGAAAAATCATGGTAAAGATGGGGGTGAAACATACCTTTTTCTTGGCCCAACAACAAGCAACACTTTTTAGGTGAAGCTCTTTTAGCTTTGCCACATATCAGTTTTAGAAACACAGTTATTAATTTATGATGATGACTAAAAGAGGAGGGAAGATAAAACCAATTGAGCCACAGGGTGCTGACCTAGTGGATGAAAATTCAAAGGTGAGAAGATTGTTTATCCAAGCAGGGTGTTATTCTTTGTGCACCAGATTAGGAATCTCTCACTTAGGAGTAGCTCAAGATTTTTCAAACTCTTTCAATGGACAAGAAGCCACAATCTATGGTCTTACATTGCAGGTTTCAACAGACTCAATTGTTGAGGCATTCAACCTTCCACAAGAAAGAGAGAGGTGGTTTAAAGGTCAGGTTATCATTGGGGGAGACCTCAACATTTTCCTCAAGGATGCACATAGAGATCCCAACTGGGCCAAACGAATTCCAAGCAACTATCTAAAAAATGATTGGGCATAAGTTGTTAAACTTATCAATATTTACCTCACTTGTGAAAGGAGGTATACAATTGTGTTTCTTTATCATATGAGATTTATTTTTCATGTTGTATGTATGAGGACCCTCAATTTTCCATACTTCTTGCTGAAGAGTCTGACAAAGATGTCAGAAAGGATCCAATCTCACACTGCTGCTTCCGAATATAGCTTGTATCATCAAGATCTCATCAAGGTTTTAGTTGAAGAAGAGTTAAGGAAAATAAATCAAACCTGGGACCATTTCTTGTTTTACAGGGCATGCCAACTTGCACCTACACCTCCATCCTCACAAAAACACCCTCAGCCTAAAAAAAGAACCAAGAGGAAGGCTAAAAATGAGAACATCCATAAATCCAAGAGAAGAAAATAAAAGGTTTCTTCAGTCAAGGCTAAGAGAAAGTTGGACAAAGGAGAGAGCTCCTCAGTTGATAAACCCAAGTCTATGAAAATGGTGCCCACCATTCCTTCTTTTCCTAATGCCTTTACCAGAGCTCGAAGAGGAAGGTCTTCAACTGTAGAGAAATCTAAAGCACATATGCTACTAGAAATTATAGAAGAAGATATTCATAGAAAATACATAAATATTATCAACCCACAAAGTCTGATAAAGAACTCCTCAAGGATGCAGGGTATGAGATCAATAACAAGGAGAAAAAAGAAGAAGCCAAACATGTTGCTGGTACCAGAAAAAGACATACCAGAGACCACAACAGTTTAGGCTTAATTCCAAGGATTTTCATAATCAAAGTTTAATGAAAAAGGTCATTTATATATAAGGAAAATATGAAGGGTTAAAGAGAGATAAATCCAAGAAGAAAGATAAAAACAAAACCCCTTCAGAGCAACACTCAAAACCCTAAAAATAAAATAAAAAGGGTTATGAGGAGGAGAAGGCCACTGTCAAGGAAGCAACCACAAGAACAACCAAATCAAAATCAGTTGCTAAGAGAAAGATAGACTTGGATAAGCTTGCTGAAGCTGCAACCCACATGGAAGGAAGGTAAATTTCTTTTTTGATACAAACACTTTTTTTCTTATCAATCACAATTTTGAACAACAACTTAGATGTCAAAGAATATAAGTCTGCATAGGATTTTCAACATTTCCTATGCATTTTTGAAAAATAAACAGAGCACTATTGGAAATTCTGGTAGTATTCCAGTTTTTGTGTAGTTACAGGTTTTTACTGGAATATCCAGTAGCGCCTGTTTTAACTAAATTTTGACACCTGTCAGTAAAGTTTTCGAGCCAGTTAGGGAAGGATAAAGACTCATAACAAAATGTCTATAAAAAGTGATGGTGAATGGTGGTTATGATGTCGTTGGAGGTCATATTAAAAGAATATACATGGTTATTCAAAGACCAAAGACATAAGGAGACAAATTAGTAGAAAAAGGGGCAGCATGATAGCACACTCAATAGTTCAGCCCAAATTTATTCTCTTCTTTATTTTACATCTATAATTTCAGTTAGATTTCGATGGGATATGGTTGCAGTGTCTTATGACACCTATGTAATGATAGTAGTAGTGTTTCCTTCTTTTTATAAGAGATGGAGTTGGTGCCTCTCTTTATATATATACCATTTCCAGGTTGGATGTTGGTCTACCTAAAGACTGAATATAATAAATAAAAGCCTTTTTTACTTCATGTTGGAGGATTTTGTGACTCAAGAACCATCTAATGTATGGTGTGTATTCTTTCTTTGTTAATTTATTCTAATTATGAATTGTAGTAGCTAGTAAGGTGTGAGTGAGAAACTGTTAAAGGATTTAATAGTAAATTATCTGCTTTTAGCTTTCTGCAAATGATATATGTGTTGTAGAATATGTTAGTGAATATTTCATAAAGTATTTGTGGAATACTTTATACATGAAATATACTTTCCAATTTTTTTTTACTTGACATAAACAAAGTTTGTTTAAGGATCCATCATTATAGCTTTGTGACTGATTTAGGATATGAATATTTCCTAGAATAGGTACCAGCTATCCATCTTCTTCATTTGTTACACTATGTCCCTATAATACCAATTTACCCATACAATTTATACTTTCCACAACGTGCCAAATGAATGAGAGTCTTAAAGAATATAAAAATCATTTCAAAATATTTGAGAAACCATCCTACCACTAAAAAAACCCTTTAAAATTTTAAATGAACTCTGATTTGTAAGGATTACTCCTTTTGCAGTCAAGGAGTGACTTTGTGCGCTAACAGTATGGGACACTTACATTTCCGCTAATTATTCAATGTGTTTGGCATCGTTTACCAGTAAATCATTTGTTTAGATAACATTTTTGGATTGAAGGCCACTCACTTTCCCCTAATTAAACTATGTGTGATTTGTAATGATAAAAATCTAAAATTAAAACAAACTATTTGCTAAGATAAACTCCAACAAAATTGTCTTAACCAGTCATGAAATACCACAACACAATAACGAAAAATTTCTTATGGGTTTCCAACACATTACAACTGAAAAAAAAGAGAAAAGACAGTGAAAAATGAGCTCACTGCTTACCGCACGACTTATCTTCACATAGGCGTGAAGATCGTGAGTCTATCTGGGTTGAACGTGCGTGGATTACTGGGACTGAAAAAATCCACCTTCTTTGAGCCAAATTTCTCAATAAGGGTGACAAAAAAGTGCTGAGAGGAAGCAAGAGTATTTTGCAGCAAGTATATGTAGGAGAGATGACCTGCATCAAAAACCATTAGCTCAAAAGAAAGAATCTAGTGGAGTCGCCATTCCTATTGTAGTGTATTTGACATATAGGCGGACAAAATACACTGTGCTTAATAGGGAGACTACTTTCCTAAAAGCAAGTTACAGGTCAATTGGTTTGTTAAATCGTTAGTGAAACAAATTTAACATGTAGTAAACTAAGTAAAATGGAAACATAGGATGCTACAGACACAAAGAAATACAAAAAAAATAACATGTACAACAACAGGCTCAATCGAGAAAACACACTAATAATTCAAATGGAGAGCTCTCTCCCTTTATTAGGTGCTGGTGGTATATGAAAATAGGATGCTTAATCTCTTGTAATGGATCCTTAGAGCTACAGAGCTCTAATATCCAAAACAAGGGGGTCTCTTCCCCTCAAGCTCTCAGCAAGCCTCTCTTCCCTCTCGACGGATGGTAGATTGACGAAAACTTGGTGAACTTCTTCTCTCTTGGATTGAGGTGTTGGTTGGCCAAAAACTGAATCCTTCCAATCCTCTTGTTGCTGGACAACACAAGATGGTTTTATCTCAAGCAATTTGGCCAAAATAACAATGTATTCTCATGTTTCTCTTCCCATGGCTGGCTTTTATAGAAAAATTTCGAAATTTCCCTCCCTCTCTTGGTACAATATGGATGTTGACACAAGAGTGGGAGGATTATTCCTTTGTGTGCTACACTAAAGCCTCAAGGTGGCTCCAAGGAGGATGTATTTGGATAGCTTGAGTGAGAATCTCTTTCTCCAAGTGTGCCAAGTGGTCCCAGATGGTGACTTTCCGCATACTCAAGACCACATGACTCTTTGAGGGATATCCACGATGATCATCACGACTATCGAAGAAAAAACCACAAATATTGCTTGGGGTTAGTGCTTCCTATGCGCAATTCAATAAATTTTCCTACTTGACCTTAGAAAAAGTTAAAATTTTCAGCTCCTGTAATGTGTTCCTTCCATGTAAATCCTTATTTGTACCTTCTGCTTGACATTTTATATTGTCTTTTGCTTGTACAATTTTCCAGTGTTAACACCTGTATTCTTTAGTCTACTACCATTCAATCGTCTTGGTATCAACTAACCATCCAACTTCACGAGCTGAACTGTGCCTCCCTTAAAGACATTCTTGATGATATATGGTCCTAACGAATTTGTTTGAAACTTTCCTGGGAACTTCACGAACTTGATATCATACAAAAGTACAAGGTCTCGTTCCTTGAAGTTTTTCTACTTGATATGCCTGTCATTGTTGGTTTGAGGGGTCTTGAATCAGGTTCAAATTTGAGGTTAACCAACAAACCCCTGTACTACTGGCCCTTTCGGCAATGACCTACTTGCGCAAGTCAAGGTATCACCCGAAGTAGTATGGGAGGGTGCTGGAACTAGGTTTCTGCACCCCGAGAGAGAGAGAGAGAGAGAGAGAGAGAGAGAGAGAGAGAGAGAGAGAGAGAGAGAGAGAGATTTTAACGATGTGGCTGCCTTAAGATCTTGAACAGGTCTGCACAGAGGAATCCATAACCATAAACCCTTAACATTATAACTTAATGGAATGCCTTGCGCGCAACCCATAACTCATAAGATAACTAATTAAAAAGAGAAATATAAATCAATATCACCAGATCTATGAATTCATTGTTATTTTAAGAATCTATTACATTTACACAACCATTCTACTAACAATATTCAATAGCACAGATATAACACGGAAATAACATGTAGTGAAACTCATAACATATCACAGAGAAATTCAATATCAGCAAAATATCCTTCTATTCATGAAATAGTCCAGGTTCCCGTTGTGCAGGTAAATCCCCTCTATAGACATAGGCGATACCTCTAGCCCTGGAGTGGGTCTAGCTACAAGGGAACATGCTAATCCTCCAGACTCCTAGCTTATGAATGAAACTGAGTTGGGATAGATGACCTACCTTGGTCTAGCACTCTTGTCGTAGCTTGAAGAAGAGATCTCCTGATCTTCATCTTCACACGTCGCGGTCCTTCAATGGTAATATCCGTGTACCTACATAAGGATTAGAGAATGGTGAAAACATATGAAAACATACTTTCATTCATAACTATTTGATTGGTCAAGGAGAATAAAAAATATTGCATAGGATTAAGCATATCAAACGCAAAACGGGAACCAAAAAAACAATCATGTATCAATAAGTAGAGAAAAGGAGTTTACAACCTTGAAGCCTTGACGTTGCAACCTCCTTCAACAGGTTCAATCAAATGCGTCTCAAGCATTCGTCGGGGATCAGAATTGGCGAGGCAATGAGCCTAAAATCTCTCTCAACAATGGATTCCTTTCTACCTTGTTCTTCACACCAGCTATAGTAACGAATGTTCAGCTAGCTGAAACTATGTGAGAAGGATGTATTTATAGTAGAGGAGGAGGTGGTTTGGGATCCGTCATAAGGAGGAAGGGAGGCCTTATCCTTTGGGGAGTTGCTCAATTATAGGAAACAAGAAGCCAAAGGAAGGAAATCGACGTTATTCAGTCGAACGAACCATGATGACTCCACTCACGAAGTATTTAGGAATGGAAACTTTGCTTCTATTTTAAAAAAGTTTCCAAAACAGCTCGACGCAGGAAAACCATTGAGATAGAGTGAAATTGGGCATGGGGTCTAGTGTTAATTTCCCTATCGGTGCGGGGCCATAAATTCCTACCAGCGCCGACCCAAATTCATGTGTTTTTGAGAGCCTGCTTCAGGAATGATCAACATAGGAAATGTTCTTCACATGCCAAGGGATGCAATGACACTTTTTGCAAGGTAAGAAAATACATAGATGTCACTGAAATGGTCCTTCAATGTGTGGGATGGGGATTGCAGGAACAGTGGCGAAATACTGTGTAACATATGCCCCCTAAAGCATGATGTCCAAGAGAGAGGGAGGAGGGAAATTCTTTACGAGAACGTGCTCAAACCAAACATCACTGTCGGAAGACTTGCAAGTACAAGTACAAATGATATCCCTGGTACAAGAATATGTGGCATGGGCACAAACATACATAATAGAGTACATATAAAAACAAGATTTGAAGTATGGACGTAGCCATCTAGCAAGAATGATCAATAAATAGACTCAGGTATGGTCGCAACCATCCAATAAAAAGAGTCATGCATATAGTCATGATAAACCAAATCGTCTCGTAGCCTGGATTTTATCGGACAAAACCCAGGGTCTTGTGCTCCAACTCGACCCGAACAAGTACAAATTCAAGCATGCCAATAAGTGAGCTGAAGTCGAACATGCAAGAAAGTCACCCGATTACCAGCCAATGACGAAAGATGTTAACAGGTGTGAGAGAGACCACCAATAATGACAACGGATCTCAAAGAACAACTAGTACAATCCATGAAATGTGAAAAGTGAGTTGGCATCGAGCACCCACAAAATCACTCGATCGAAGGCCAATGATGAGGACCTATCATCGAATGCGAAGAAATTTCCGTTAAGGCATGCAAGCTCCAAGGTACCAGAAGAGAGTCTCTAGGTCAACTTCCTGGATAATGAGCTGAACTCGACAGGAAGTGACTTGGTAAAAGGAGGGCCATAATGTTTCCCACATCATCGACACAAGACAAAGGAACAAAATGATAGTGAATCAGGACCAAATAGAGGATCAGAGGTTGAAAAATGCAGAAGCAAACTTCTCTTGAACACATTGGCGACATGACTCTGGAACTTGGCAATCTTTGACATCAAGAGATCTGAGGTCATGATGACGTGGCAAAGAGCAGATGAGAGGTCAAAACAGATTACCCAAACCCATGGAGGAAAAAATGAAAAAATGGGATGTCCCCAACCCGACACGAATTGCAGAAAAGTGTCATGTTCAAGAGCGACATACTGCCGACACGACTGAAAAAATTGTTTCCATTTTCCCCCACCATTGCTGGCGAGTACCCCAATTATTTTTTGAAAACAAGCTTGAAGGGGATAGCATATGCTTGCCATATAAGTTTGTGCTTCGGAAAAATCCATCCTAGTACATTTTACGATCCCTAGGAAGGAGGAACTCGATTACATCATGGTGACGATATTCGATATCATGTAAGTTTAATGAGTCTAACAAAGGAAGAACTTGACATATTTTCATGTTTATAGAGTTTGAAAAGAAGTAGAAAAGAAAATTCTAGTAGGTCCCTTTTCGTAGGTAGTCCCATAGATTCGAAAAGGTAGAAAACCATATCTAAGAGAACCTCTTAGTTGCGATAGGCTAAGGTATTCATTTTTTGTAAATAATCTATCCAAGCCCGAAAAAGGGTTAAACGTATACTGGGTAGATATCATTTCATAGCCTTTAACGAGTTCAAAATGACAAGAATATTGATAATCCTTTCAATTTTCGAGAGTCAGAAAAGAGTTGAAAGATGACTCCAGGGGGTGACTTTTTTGCGTTTTTACCAAGTCTGAAAAAGTATAAAATACAACTTATCACTTCATCACGATCACGTTGAGGACCTGTTGCTGCACAAGAAACACACGTAAAACCCATTTTCGAGATAAAAACTAAAATAATCGAAAACATGCTCAAAAACCAAATTAGGGTTCTGAAAAGTTTATAAAATGCAAAAAATAGTAAAAAATGAAATACTTTTCACTTTTACCTCTTGTGTGAAATTTTACCCCTTTTCACTGTGATTTTGCGGAGTTGACAATGGAAAATCAAGGAGGCCAATCGCGAATCCGTCTTTTCCAGGTAAGAGCTCATTTCCTTGCCTGCATTTTGATGTAATTTTCATTACCTGCAATCCATTTTTTCACATTTGTAGGGGATTTTTGTCTAATTTAGGGCGCGGTGGCCGGCACAGGTTTTGGGCATGGACTCGCACCAACCTACCTTGAATCTTAATGAGGGCGCGCCAGTCGGCGTGAATGTTTCTAAAACTGTTGCACCAACCTGTGACCACGGATTTGGATAAAAATTCAACCAATTAGCCCATTTTAAACACTGAAATATCAAATAATGTGACTAATGATGGCCCCATTCATGTTTTTGCAGGTGTGTGAAAGAAAAATGGTGATTGAATGGAAGGAAATATAACATGGAGATGAGGATGAGTAAGCCATGGGTAATGTAAGATGCATGGGGCCTCTACGAAATTGTGGCTTCTAAAATTCTTCATGGCACCATGTCTCCGAGCTCAACCAGAGCTACTATAGTACCTAGTTAGTGTATGGGACATTAATCGAGAAAGATTCATAATTCACGATCGAAAGTTAGAGATTGATGTCTCTGACATATAATTTATCATTGTAAGGAGGGGAGAAGCACCGATCCTGACGAATGAGTTAATAATCCCCTGTATAAAAATGAATCTCTTCACTACTGATGGGACTTGAAGAATCCATGGTACCTTCGAAAGGAGATGAGCAGTGGTGGAAAGTAAAGTTGGTTTCGAAGTAAGAGGAGGAAATTCTTCCTCATTTCCAAAACGAGCCCAAGTGCCTGACGGTTGCCAAATTGTATCAAAAGGCTCCTCAAGAGGAGATCGGGTAGAAAGGGGTAAGATACTCGGAATAAGAGCACACCAGTAATCAAAATGCCTAGTAGGCTAAGGTGCCCCCTAAGAAAATTCAGGAGAAGTATCTCCACTAGGAGTTGATGAAGGGGATGACGAAGCTAGTGGTTCCACCACCGTGACTTTGTCTCAAACCAGGAGAGAATTGAGATGAAAAATTTGAGGCTTCAAGACCAAATAATAAGGAATTACTTAAGAACAATCCAAAAATATCTTTAATGGGTGTGTGATCGTGGGAAATTGATTTTATGACATTGAAACAAAACTCTGCTTTTTCATATTTTAAGAGTCAAGAAAATAGGAAAAAGATGACTCTAGTCACTTTCAAGTTGAAACAAGCATGGAAGGACAAGTGCTCAATGATCTTTTCAATTTTAAGGAGTCACAAAAATACCAAATTAATACTCAAGAAATATAAGCAAGAGAGTGTACCAAGTTTCCGTGAATTGCAATATACACATTGGTGATCAAATGAAAGAGAAATGACCAAGGACTTAACGTACATGCATGCAGTCTCCCCAAATGCTGTGTTCGGTGTGTCACGGTTACAGGGCGGCAGACTTGGCTTCCTACAGATAAATGATTGTAGCCTATGAGGGTATCCCTTTATATACGCGATGGTACAAGGAGCGCAAGTCCGTGCTAGGGCTGTCTAATGCCAGATGGTGAACGACAACTACTAGGTTTAATGACGTTGGTACATGTCACTAGCGTAGACCTCTAAATGTATGCGTTAGGTTTCAATGCTTCCTTAGGTTGATTGAATTTATTTTAAAGTTGATCTTGAATTAATGTTGCAATTTCAAGGCCTTACCGATTGTGATCTCAAGTCCTTAATGCACAGCTATATGTAAAAGAGAATCATTCCAATTCAATGAATGCTAGCTAAGTGAGGGATAATAGAGCATAACGAGGCAACAATCAATCAAATACAAGAAGAAATTTTCCTTAATGCATCTAAGACAACTAAAGCAGAAAACGAAAAGCTCTTTCCTTGTTCACTAAAAGCTACTAATGCAAAAGAAAATTTTTCATTTTCAACTAAGAGAAAGAATGAAATTTTTTTTGATTTAGATGAATGAGAAGAAAAATGCACTATTACACTAAATGAAAAAAAGGAGTAGTTTTGAGCAATTCGAATGAAACGATCTAAAGCAAAGAGATCAATCCAACATGAACATCAAACACACTCAAAAAAAGATGAACTCTTCCAAGCAAACATGGCTTTCAAACTAGTTTAGTAAGTAAAGTAATCTATGCTCGAGGTGACAAATGGAGAACTAAACGAAATCCAAGATGATCATCCAACAACCCAATGACACAAGGAACCAAAAGAAAAACGAAAACAATCAGTCAAAATACTGAAAAGATAATGACCAATTTGAATCAAACTCAACTGAGAAGGTTCAGTGAGGAGGTAGTTGGAAAAGCGGCAAAGGGCACCTAGAAACCCTAGAGTGACTAACTCCATTTAGCATATGAGGAACAAATAGGTGAGTAGGACGAGACAAGAGAGTCAAAAAAATTCCAGTGGACCAATTGAAAGATGAAAATCCAAACCAGAGGCAAGAGAAACTAACAAAACTAAGGGAAAAGGCTAAAATTTTAACCCATAGGATTCAACGTGTCTATGAGGCTGTAATCAATGCCAAACAGAGGATGGCACACTTGTGACAAAGGAAAAAAGCACCAATAGGTGCGACTGTTCAAGAAGCAGTAACGTCGAGCCTAAAAACTATGGAAAAAATAAAAAACCGCTAAGCAGAGGTCAGACTTGACACTCTGAGATTGAATGTGATAGCTGAAAACAGTCAGACAAGTAGAACAAAGCAAAAAACCTATGAAATGACCAATGTATAACAAACAATAAAAACACTAGATGAACAACGAGAGACGACAAACACACTGATCCCCAATATGGTCACCAACTTCTTGTGCAGGTAAATCCCCTCTGTAGATAGAGGCAATCCCTCTAGCCCTGGAGTGGGTCTATCAACAAGGGAACATGCTAATCCTTTGAACTCCTATCTTCTGAATGAAACTGAGTTGGGATAGATGACCTACCTTGGTCCAATGCTCTTGTCGTAGATTGTAGCAGCAATCTTCTGATCTTCATCTTCACACGTCACAGTCCTTCAGCAGTAATATCCATGTACCTGCACAAGGATCAGAGAATGGTGACAGCATACGAAAACACACTTTCATTCATAACTATTTGATTGGTCAAGGAGAATAAAACAGATTGCATAGGATTAAACATATCAAACGTGAAACAGGAACAAAAAAACCAATCATGTTTGGTCTCAGTGGACATTAACCAACATCATCATCATCATCATCATCATCCTCAATAAGTAGAGAAAAGGAGTTTACAACCTTGAAGCCTTGACGTTACAGCCTCCTTTGATGAATTCAATCAAACGCGTCTCAAGCATTTTTCGAGGATTAGACTTGGTGAGGTAACGGGCCTAAACTGTCTCTCAACAATGGATTTATTTCTACATTGTTCTTCACACCAGCTATAGTAAGGACTGTTCAGCTAGCTGAAACTATGTGAGAATGATGTGTTTATAGGAGAGGAGGAGGTGGTTTGGGATCCCTCATATGATGGAAGGGAGGCCTTATCCTTTGGGGAGTTGCTCAATTATAGGAAACATGAAGCCAAATGAAGTACTTCGACGTTATTCATTCGAACAAACCATGATGACTCTGCTCACGAAGTAGTTAGGAATGGAAACATCACTTCTATTTTAAAAAACTTTCCAAAAAAATTTCTGCGTGGGAAATCCACTGAGACAGAGCGCCAATGAGCGCAGGGTCCAGTGTTAATTTCCCTACCGACGCGAGGCAATGATTGCCTACCAGCGCCAACCCAAATTCATGTGTTTTTGAGAGCTTGCTTCAGGAATGATCAATAGAGGAAATGTTCTTCACATGCCAAGGGATGTAATGACACTTTTTTCAAGGTATGACAATACACAAAAGTCACTGAAATGGTCCTGAAATGTGCGGGATGGGGATTGCAGGGACGGTGATGAAATACTATGTAATAGTTTCTATTACATACTCTTTCACATATCCGCGCACATAGCCAGTAGGGTCTGCACACAACCGGACTTAGGGTCTTCGCGTGCACAACCAACAGGAGCCCTTACCCAGAAAAATATGTACAAAAACCTAACCAGATATATCATGAGCAAACATACCATAGTACTTACTTGAACTTACTTCTTCAACTCATCTTAGACTCTTATTTATACTTTTAACTTGTGTTATACTAGGGTCCACAAACTGTGGTTTGTGACCCCTAGATCTACCCTTTTTTCCCATTACAATGCATGAGGGAATTTGAATCGCCCCAAAGTCCCTTAACTTGTGCTACGCAAGACTAAACTACTCAAAATATTCCACAAATATATCCAAAATTTACTTCAAGGGGCCCCACCCCAACATGCCCCCAGCATAATCTTGTGACTTGTCCCAAGTCACAACGGCGGTGGGGTCATCATCTTGCTCTGGCTCTGTTCGAGGGCAGCAACAAATGGTGTTAGAATGCCCTCACTCTTTGCAACTGCATTCTATGTGATCTCGACCAAATTTTGTGAATTTGGCCCCTTAGTAGCCAAAGGGACGTTGTCCAATGTCTGATTCAATGTTTTGACAACATTTTTCAGGTCCTGTGAGAGTTTCATTGCTTCATCCGCCTAGGGCTTCAGATGATCACTGAGAAATTTATTTTTATGGCAGAGCCCCTCAATTTCGTCTCTTAGGGCATGACTTGTGCGAAGGCGCGCCAGTTGCTGGGCTACAACAAGGGTGGGCATGCCTACCTCCAACTGATCGAGTTCCCGCTCCTTGTGGCGCAGCTCCTGAGTGAATTGTAAGAGAAGTGGGTCTTGCTGCAATGATGACCACAACTCCATAGTAGTGTCCAGTAATTCAGAGCCTTTGGTGATGTTAGCAGAAATACTTACAATGGCTTCCTTAACGAGTGTAACTCAATGAGCTCATATCTCCTGAGGAGTCTCAGGCTACAGCTTCGCTTGCAATGCAACAATTTGTTGCTAAAAGTCAGCTTTGACTGTCTGGAACTTGGACTTGGAAGCATTCAATGCAACAACCAAGCTCTCAATTTTTTCCTAGGGCACAACAGAGGTGGGAATGATAATTTATGGCACCTCTCTGCACCACCGGTCGATTACGTTTTTTAGCTCAGTTCGCTAGACGACCACTGCTTGCTGCACTACCTGCGCTTTGATGAATTCTGCTTGCTTGGTTGCGATTTTCTACTCCACCTCGCTTAGCTGCTGCTGCACGTGCGCTTCTCTGATTTGTAGTTCAGTAGAGATGAACAAGTAGAGAGAATGTGTAGGTTTTAACCCTGAACAAAAATTATCTACACACGAATCTTATAACAGAAAATAAACAATAGCGAGAGCATAAAACATAAAACAGATAAACACAAGATTTTCCCCTGGATCCCAAATCGGGACGACTAGCTTGATTTTTCGTTATATTCCTTTTAGTGTTACAACACATATATATACATGCCAAAGCATACATAAACCCCAATCCATAAACCTTGGATTAGAACATAACCGTAGTTCCCTTGACCAGATCTACAAAATACCAGGGGCTGAAAACCATCGTACCCCAAAACCATGTGCAAAACCATGCACAAAACCATGGGCGAGGACTACCCACTGGAAATTAAGGCCCAAAATAACACATACCTAACATTCTTCCACTTGTTGTTTTATTTCCGCAAGGGGCCACAGGAGAGCTTAGTCATTGGCCCAATTCTTCAACACCCATTGTTTCTCTACACCAAGAGAAATTTTGAGTGCTCACAGATTTCGTCAATGCATCTGCAACATTCTTCAAAGTGTCCACCTTTACCAGGCGCAACACCCTTTTAGCCTCAACCATATCTCTAAAAAAGTGATATTGAACATCAATGTGCTTTGTTTTTGAATGATAAGCAAGGTTCTTAGCCAAGAAAATTGCACTTTGGCTATCACAGTCTATCCTTATAGCTTGCTGTACCAACCCCATACTTGAACACAATCTCTGCAACCAAACTACTTCCTTGCTTGCATGAGTGGCTGCTATGTATTCTGCCTCTGTAGTTGAAAGAGTCACTACAGACTTTCTTTTACTCATCCAACTGACTGTGCCTCCAAATAGGTTAAACACATACCCACTTGTAGATCTTCTTTGGTCCAGATCTCCAGCCCAGTCTGCATCAACAAAACCACGAATGTCCAACATTATTTCCAATCCTGGTCTTCCCTGGTAGCACAAGCCATAATCACTAGTGCCATGTAAATATCTGAAAACCTGCTTCACCGCTGTCCAATGCACCTTCCCTGGGTTTTAAATAAACTTGCTCAATACTCCCATTGCAAGTGCAATGTCTGGTCTAGTACAGACCATTGCATACATCAGGCTACCCACTACACTTGCATATGGAACACGGGACATATTCTCCTCTTCTTCTTGTGTCTTGGGACACTGTTCAGCAGATAGCTTTACACCTACAGGAATAGGAACATTCACCAGTTTACTATCCTACATATTGAACCTCTACAATATAGTCTCGACATACTTCCTCTGGTTTAACCAAAGCTTCCTCTTTGCCTATCTCTCTTAATTTCCATGCCCAAAATATAGTTTGCAGCACCAAGATCCTTCATTTCAAATTTGGAGAACAGTTGGGTCTTCAAATCTTGGATAATTTCTTTGTCATTTCCAATCAACAACATATCATCCACATACAAGACCAAATAAATAACACGGTCACCAATTAATTTAAAATACACATAGTGATCCTCCTTGCTTCTAGTGAAGCCAAGTCCTCGTATATAGGTATCAAATTTCTGATACCACATCCTTGGTGACTGTTTTAAGCCATATAGAGACTTATTCAACATGCATACCAGTTCTTTCTTACCCTTCATTATAAAGCCTTCAGGTTGCTTCATGTATATCTCCTCTTCTAGATCCCCGTGAGAAATGTTGTCTTCACATCCATATGTTCTATCTCAAAATCAAATGCAACAACAACAGATAAAAGTAATCTAATAGAAGTAAATTTGGCAACAGGAGAAAAAATATCACCAAAATCAATTCCCGGCACCTGGGAATAACCTTTTGCTATCAACCGAGCTTTGTATTTCTCCACCTTTCCTTCTACATTCATCTTCTTCTTAAACACCCATTTGCGCGTGCTTAGTTGTGGAAAGAATATAACACATACCCAACAACATGTAGCTACCCAATCATTATCCATGCAAGATCAAGGCTAACATACGTACATGCTTGGACCTATGCGCGCAAGGCGGGCTACTCTATGGTCATAGCTGTGCCTGGGAAGGGGAAAATTCGGCCTTTCGTTGCGGTAATCATGGCTTTTGATGGAAAGCTCGCTTGAATCGGTCTCGCCTGATTCATGATCGCTTGTAGTGTGTTTGCCTTCATTTGCAGCACTTGTAATCCAAACTACGAGGCCTCAACCATATCCTTGTGTTTCTATTCCATAGCTATCCATATGTCCTATGACATGGTGGCAAAGACATCTGATATCTTCTCCAGGTCTTCGTCGATTAATATGAACTCCGCATCTCCGCTGGACTTGTCTTCCTTTTGTTTCTTGCGCTGACCTTTTGCAGACTCGTCTGTGCGCTTTGTACCTCGAGGGGAATCCACATCCTCCCCACTGACTCCTCCAGTCTCTATGTCTTGCTCTATCTCCTGCTCAGTCTCCTTGGAGGTGTCTTTGGTGGTGTCTTTCCTAATGGAGTGTAGCTTAGTGTCTTTTGTCATATTCTATGGAGCGGTACCTTTTGGGGCTGTGTCCTTTCCAGATGTGCTTGCTGTAACTGAGATGGTGGATTTGAGTCCAATATTCCATGTAGGCAGCCATGTTGCTATTACTTGGTCCACTTCCACCTTTGTGTGCTCTGATTTGCACATTATGCATGGTGTCGTGGAAGTCAGAAATGCATTTGTATTTTTCATAAAATGCATGTGACAGTCTCAACTTGAAGTGTATTTCTTCCACCAACGTACCTTCAAACAAGACCCAAAATACCTTATTTTCCTTGAGCCACTACGGGTCCTTGAAATCCCATATATTAGCGCAGCGCTCTCCCTCGCATACGCCTGGCTCAAGCTCGGGGAGCAGAGGGAGCGCGTTGAAATCAATAGAAACAACCATGAATAGCAGAAGGGCTTTCCCACGACCTGCATCTTGCGCACATTGTCAAGAAACTCCTCGCACAGGTATTGGGACTAGCTATAGCTGACCCCTTTATCACATTGTCCCACCAGTTGGATGAAATGCGTAGGGATAGCTGATGACTGACATTTCCGCATCAGCTTACATCCGAGCAAAAGAGTGCCCATTCACACTCCAGGGTCAGCGATGCTATTGACCAATAATCCTCTCTTGTCACGTTCCACCTTGTATTTCTCCTGGATAGCCTCAACTTCTACTCATTCTTCTTTCCAAACCCTTTCATGGGATGGGGCCCCTTCCTGGGCAGGCTGCTGATCTGGTGGATCAGCGCAGCATCAATAGGAATAAAACCTTGAATCCATAGAAATTCATCATGGATCAAGGTGAGTAGCTGTCGTAAAACCATACTAGTGATATTGTACCTCCCAAAATAGGGTATTTGCAGCAGGTTCAAGATCACCGATACATGCAACCACGTGCCCAAGGCATCGAATCAACCTTTGGCACGTTGTTGTATAGAACCCACTCCAAATAGAGCTTTGGGGCCAGATCCAGAAATGTGTCTTCATTAGCTAAATCGTAATCGTCAAATTTGACGAGGGGTATGTTGCCGAATCTCCAATTATAGGGACTTCCTGTGGGACTAATAAGATCTGGAGATAGTCCCTGACCGCATCAACATTCTTAGGGGCTCACACTATCTACTTGCATGGCTTAATGTAGGGCAGGACCCATGAGAGCGGGGTTACCAGGAGGGCCTCCTCTTGAGAAGTCATGGGGCGCTTGGATGGATTGCCCATAGGTGAGCACGTCTGGGGCACCTGACAGGGAGAGTGCACAATCCTTGGGGAGGTGCGTGACTTAGATGAAGCCCACTTTGTGGCTTTCCCTTTTCCTTTTCCTTTTCCCTTTCCTTTGGTTGGCGTGGACAAGACCTCTTCAACTTCCGGGGTGACTTCAAAGACATCTTCGAACCTTGACTCGGTGAAAGCAATAACTAGTGGCGAATCCGCGGGGTTAGTGGCTATCATCCTTTCTCGGAACACAAAATTGTGATTTCTACTATCAAAAAGGGTACCTCACCCATACATATAGATTGTGTGGACAAAGAGACCACAGAAATTGCAGCACAACACAAAGCATGAAATCTTCAGAGAGCAAAGGAACCGATTATGACCTGTGCCCTTCCTTATATAGGCCACCAAGGGTAAAAATGATAGCATTACCATTAAATGCGACTTAACAGCGAAAAAATGGTAAAAAATCCTCCAAGGTCACTACATTAAATTCCAGACACCTACTCCATGCAATGGTAAAATCGCTTTTTCACCCAGTTTTACTGTTCCAATGACTAGTTTTCTTTGCGGCTCACTACCCCTGCACCTCAGTCTCACCTGCCCACACCTCTTCACCTATGCACTACTGATGTGCTTCCATCGCACTTGCCTGCGCCTTCCCCTCATAGCACGTGTAGATCCTCCAATGCTGAAGCTCTGACCATATAGTAAGTTGGTAGGCATCAAATTGTACCTATAGGGCTTCAAACGACTTCCATTAACATACCTGAGAAAGTATTCTTTTCATAGCATGGCCAAGCGCACCACACCACCATAAGTAATCTCTTTTACTATATACGGTCCCAACCAATGCTTACAAAACTTCCTTGGATGGTGTGAAAATTGACTATCATAGAGAAAAACTAACTCTTCTTCCCTAAATACCTTCTGTCGAATGTACCAGTCATGCCAAGCTTTTTCACGTGCCTTCTGTACTTGCTGATGGATGTTAGCAATAAATGGATCTTCTTCCAAGGAAACCAGCTGCGCCGGGACAATATATTCCATGGGCATGATGGCTTCCTATCCATAGACCATCCTAAAAGGAGTCTTCCCAGTCAGCTTCTTGCATGTGGTCCTATAAACCCATAGCACTGAAGGGATGCGCATGTCCCAATCATTACGATTGGCACTAGAGATCTTGGTAAGTGCATTCTCCATCTTTTTTTGAAAGCTTCTACTCCTCCATTAGCTTGTGGGTGATACGGGGTGATTTTCACATGATGGATTTGAATTTATTTCGTCAAATATTCAATAGTTTCATTAACAAAGTGCGTACCTCTATCGCTCATCAAGATCTTCGGGCAACCAAAATTGGTCAGAATATGCTCAAAGATGAAATGCGAAGCAATATCTGCAGTACAATCCTGAATAGCCTTTGCCTCCGCCCATTTGGTCACAGAAACAATGGAAGTAATAATATAATGTGTGCTAGTCTTCTTTCCCGGGGGATTGATTGGTCCCACAAAGTCTATAACCCATTTATCGCATGCCTGGAAGGCCATCTGCGGTTACATGGGAATTTAATCTCTATGCGAGGGCTTCCCGGTTCGCTGACATGCATCACAGGCTCAACAGTACCCATGTGCATCGCTATGCAATGTGGGCCACCATAACCCAGCATGCAACACCTTCTGCGTAGTTGATTTTCCTACGTAGTGGCCTCCTGCCACCCTTCCATGAGCCTCAACCAGGATATCTTGTCTCTCATGTTCTAGTACATACCTCCGCAATACTTCAGCTGCTCCCAACTTATATAATTGACCTGCAATTACAGTGAAATCAGCTGCATGGGCCACCAATTCCTTCTTCTTCTGTACTGAATATTCTGTAGGTGCTGTTCCAGTTGTAAAAAAGTGAATAATGTCCGCAAAGTGCTCATCAAAAACCTTGATAGCGAAAATCTATGCATCAGGCAATCCATCTTCTAGACTAGTTGGCTCTTCTCCATTCTTATTTCAAGACAAGTGATAAGGTCCCGCATTTAGTCTCCCAGGCTTCACAATAATATCAAAGTCATACTCTTGAGACAGTAGCAACCATCTATAGATCTCCCCCCCTAACACGGGCTTATTGACGAGGTATTTTAAAGCCAAATGGTCAGTGAACATTTTAAAGTGTCCTCCCAATAGATAGTTTCTGTATTTCTACAGGGCATACACCATTTCCAGTCCTTCTCGTTCGGTAGTAGAATAGTTGCACTCTACGCTAGAGAGATTCCTGCTAGCAAAAGTAACTGGATGATCAATGTCTCCTTCTCTCGGTTGCGCTAAGATAGCCCTAAGAGCTATTCGTGACGCATCCACATGCACATGAAAGACCTTAGTCCAATCTAGAAATATTAGAATAGGTTTAGTGACCATGCTTTCCTTCAACAACTCAAAATTTTTCTGATATTCTTCATCCCAGAAGGACACATCCTTCTTTACAAGCTTTTCCATTGGCATAGTAATTAAGGCATACCCTTGAATAAACTTTCTATAGTAACCTGTATGTCCTAAGATGGAGCGCAACTGTTTCTCATTGGTGGGGAATGCTAAATTGCTGATAACCGCAATCTTGGCTAGGTCAACCATCAATCCCGGTTGACATACTATGTGCCCCAACAAAATTCCAAAAGGTACACAGAATATACACTTCTTCAAGTTCAATGAAATATGGTGTTTCCTGTAGGTATCCAACATAATGCGCAAGTTCGACGCATGTTTCTTTACCAATCTGAATACTGTCCAGTCATAAAAATATACCTCTAGAAAATTATCAATAAATTCTTTGAATACTGCTACAACCACACGTGAGAAAATGGCAGGGGAATTCTTCAATCCAAATGGCATGACGGTGTACTATAAGGAGCCCCATTCAGTCACAAAGGTTGTCTTGCTATGGTCTTCAGGTGCAATTTTGATCCGATGGTACCCTGAAAATCCATCAGTGAATGAGTAAGCTTCTTTACCTCCCACG
Organism: Pinus albicaulis; assembly: GCA_034641835.2. Lineage (NCBI taxonomy): Eukaryota > Viridiplantae > Streptophyta > Pinopsida > Pinales > Pinaceae > Pinus > Pinus albicaulis. The sequence goes on from CM076575.1 coordinate 1,782,059,376, forward strand.
TTATCCAAGTTTTTCTTTACCTCCCACATTATCCAAGGTTTCATCAGAGAATGGTGTAGGGAAGGGATCATGTCTGCAGGCATTGTTCAAATTGTGCAAGTATACGCAGATCCTTATCTCTCCCTTGGTTTTCTTTTCTTGGACTTGTTAGGATCCCCATAGTTTGCAAGATTGGCAAGAAAAAACACTGTAGGGCCTACATCAGAACCACTTTGGAATCCTAGGATCTATCCCTCCTGGATTCAGAGAGGGATCTCTCTATATGTGTTTTAGAATGATATGCTTATAAGCTCATGATATGATATTAGGCTAGTTATGAAGCACAAGGGATTTGTTTGTTTTTGGTTGGGTAGGATATCATCAAAATAAAGGAAGTCTTAAAAGGGTAAAGGTGTGAGTAAGTTGAAAGAATGGTTCAGTTGATAGGATAGGTAAGAGACAATATCAATCCATTGGGCTATGGAGTCACAAAAGGATTTAATTGCACAACAAGTTTCAAGAGTGGTCCATGGGGCAGGTCATCTATATCAAAGGATCTCTTTAGATTGATTTGTGATATGGAACATTAAAAGTGTTGTGAAAGAAGCAAAGCTAATAACCATTTAAGAATCTATTAACTTCACTAAACAAGAAAATCCTTTCAAAGTAACTATTTGAAGCAAGCCAAAGGACAGGGAAAACCATAGACTTCCTTGGGAATTTTTTTACTAAAGCACACTTTTCAGACAACAATCCAACAATCTAACAGATTACCTTCAGAAAGAAGAAAAAAAAGGGAAGCCTAAGATCAAGTAAGGACTTTGAACCTATCCTTCTTTTGGCATACTCTCAGGGATCCTTTCAAAACAACTGTTGGAGAAAACACTAGAGGACTGGGCTAACCATAGACTTCCCTAGTTTAACTTTACTTAGCATGCAGTGAAAATATCATTCAAGAACAATGTCTCAAGTTTTACTCAGAAATAAATGGGCTCACCAACATTCCTTGACTGGTTATACTCTATTGAAATCATTCCTAAAGCAACAATTAGAAGAAAACATAAAGATAAATCTTATTAGTGAGAATTAGGGTACCTTTTACAGTAAATCCTAATCTAAATTTGTTGTTTTTTATCAGAGAAAGTGGATAGTATGGTGTTAGTGTCCCGTGATTTGGCTGATTGGCAAGCCAAATGACAGTGTAACATCAAACCAGTCTTTGGAGTCCAAGGACCTAGCCTTCCTGGAATCAGAGAGGGCTCTCTCTATTTGTGTAAGGGATATCTATGTGTTTGCTTATTGTATTCTTGATTTTAGGCTAGTTATGAAGTAGGTTTTTAGTTTTGGTTTTTAGGTTGTGAGGGATGAACTGATCAAAGACTAAGATAGGTAAAAAGATGTCAGATCAAATGGGCTATGGGGTCGAAAAGGTCAAGAAAGCTTTCAGGTGGTGATACAAGGTTGTTGAAGGGCCTATTTGATTCAAGGTAAAATGGATCTTTGGGTAAAATGGAGTGAAATGGACATTAAATTTGTGAAGAACAAAGGATTTTAAACATAAATAGTTTAATAGCTGACATAAACATGGTAGGACAAACCATTAATCATGAGAAATGTAACTATAAACTGATCAATGCATAGAAATAAACATTCAAGCCATGCATAGAGATATATGACTCTCTAACTTTGGGAAATGGCTATCAGACTTTGGGGAAATACATTTAAGACAAACAAACAACTCAAATCACTATGAAAGAACACCTAAACATAGTATTTCAAGCTATTGGGCACTTTGAAAACAAGATTGCATAGTTTTAGGCAAATGGCAAGATCAGTACAAGACCTCCTTGGTTCAACAAATGACAATCTAATCAATCAAAGAGAGGTTTCATAGGGGGAGCTATGACTAGCCATGAGTAAGCAAGGCATACCATGAATCATACTTAGCATGCATAAAACCATAAATGAAACAAGCAAACAATATTATTCAGTTATCAAAGAGCAATCAAGGATTCTTTGATATGACTAAGAAAGTAGAAAACATAGAAGCTATGAAGAAACATGAAACTTGAGGTGCCTCCAAGGGCATGTCTCAAGTCTATTCTTTACTATCTTATAGCAAGCAAGAACATGGAATTATGAATGAAAACTAAGAAATAAAATAGAGAGAGAGACACTATACCATTCTACCAAGTCATGGAATCTAACAACAGTCCTCTTTCATCATCCAAAAGCACTCAAGAAACTCTCCAAATACAGGAGACAAGTGTTTCTTCCAAAGCTTGTATAACCATATATTGCTTCTATTCATCAAGTTCAGCCTTGTTTACAATGAAAGCCTTTGGAATATATAAGCCAAAGTGAGGAAAACCTCTTATTTCAACTTGCAATCTCATTGGCCTATCCAAAATATCTGATTTTGTCCTTGAGGCTTTGCAAAGCCCAAGACACAAAATATCTAACAAAACATCTCAAAAATGCTAAAAAAGGGAAATATATTGAATTTTCATAACTAATCATGTACAAAAATAGCTAAACGCACATGAATAAAAGTCACTTTTGAAAGGTTCAATTTTTACAAGAATACTCAAAAAATACATCAGCAGAAAGTCCCCTGACTTGCCGACAACTTTTGGAGGCCTTCTCGATGTCAAAATGAGGCCCATGATGGCTAGTTGGAAAGCTATGAGTGTATATTTTCTAAAAATTCTTAGTTTTCTCCAAAATAACTAATATAAGTCCTCCAAAAATAGACCTGTGTGTAAAAACCCAAAAAATAGGCCTTGTTGATAAACGGGGCAGAGTGTAGAAAAGGCGAGTGTTTTTCGCCACTTTGGGGGAGAATATGATATTCAATTGATCTAAAAATCACTGAGTATATGCCCCTGAAATTATGGCATCCAATGATACGATTTTAATCCTTTGAGGATGCCCCAAACTAAAATGGTGATGCCCATGAGTTTTAGCCAAAAACCCAAAAATGACAAAAAACCAAAATTTGTCGAATTTTGCCCAATTTTGGAGAGCATGACCCTCAAGGGTTTTTAGAAACATTCTATGAAGCTAAGGCCAAAATTTGGAGCTTTGAGGTGTCTTTCCTCAATTTTGGTGCCGGGCGCTTCCTTTTAGCCTCCTTGAGTTTTTCCTGAGTGGTCTTCAATTTCCACCGGGCAAACTGATTGAGTTTCTTATAATGCCCGGTCATCCTCCACTAAAGGTCCAAGTCTCTATTTGCCTTCTCCAACTTCTTCTCCAAGTGATCATTAACCCTCTTAAGCCACACTTCTTGATTGTTCTCTATCTCTTGTGTGAAAAATGTAGTGAGAGGGGTAGATTGGAGAAGGGTAGCTTCTTCTTCCTTTTGTTTCTCAAGGGCCTTTTTGAACCCCATGGTTCTTGGCCTCTTTCGCCTAGGGTGATCTTCATCTTCGTTCTCATCGAACTCACCCATGATTTCTTCCAATCTCACTTGTGCTTTGGAGGCCTCATTTTTGTATTTGATGGCCCGTGTCTCATATACAACCATATGGACACTCATCTGTTTGTTTTAAACTTGCAAAAAGTGATTGAAGTTTCTAGCCCTCTCAAGATCAGTCCTCAGAGCATCAATTTGATTTTCTCTATTGATTAAGAGAGTTTCAAGGATTCGGGCTTCATTTTCGCTATCATCACTTTGAATTTGAATTATGTCGAAGTCCCTCTCCTTTTCATGGCTGCTCTCTTCTTTGTCCTTTCCTTTGCTTTGGGTGGCTCTTTTAGTCTTCCTCCTCTTAGGCAGTTCGACAATGGGCTTCTTGGGAAATTTTCCCTTGCTACGGAGGGCCCTAGTCACATTTGGAGTTACAACTCTAGGCACCCTTTTCCTTGATGTCCAAGGCTTGGCCACTTTCGGAGAAGAGAGCATGGCCCCTTGCCTAGGAGAGGCAGCTAGCACATGCTCCATTGGCTCTTTACCATTGCTACTTTGCTCATCATTCTTGCCACTGTCTTGGATTTCTTCATGGATGCCTTGACTTTCCTTTTGCATTTCTTTTTGAGGGCTGTCCTCCTCACTGTGTTGCACCTGTTTATCATGCTGCCCTTCTTCTTTATGAGGCTGTTGTTCATCATCATGAGGCTGATGTTCATCATCATGTGGCTGCCTCTATTCATCATGCTACACTTGTTCATCATCATGTCCTTTTTCATCATGTTGATCATCATCATCTCCCCCTTCATCATGCCCTTCTTCCCCTTGCTGTCTTGTTTCACTATGATGTTGCTCATCATCATCTTCCTCCTCTTGCTCATGCTCTTCTTCCTCATCATGCTCTTTTTCTTGTTCAATGGGAAATTTAAGATTCTTGGGAATAAGCTTGCTTGAAGAAGGCGAAGGATGGTGAGTGGAAGGTGAAGGAGATGTATGAAATGAAGGGACAGTGGAGAAATCCGGATGTGTGATGAAAGTATCCGAAGAGACCTCCTTCTTCTCAAGCTGATGAAGAATGATAACCTTGATGAGGGAGTGATGGAAGAGGCAGGCTGTCTACTGAGAAGGAGGCTTTTTCTGGACAGTGGAGGCCATTTTCTCAATACTTATATGTAGGAAAAAATGGAGATTTAACAATTTGGCCCTCGTGAAATGCATGATCAGACGGATATGATAGGCATAGACTCGGGAGAATCTTCCCTCACAAGTGAAGTATTTCATGATTATCTTCATGAGGGGGGTGTAACTGGTCAATAGATATGAGAAGGGGAAAATGGATGGGCATGAATCTCTATGCTCAGGCTTCAGAAAAGGCTTGTATTCTTCTGAGTCCAGGTGGCTTTTTTAAAACCACTTCTCCCCGACATAAGGGATTTTGGTGGCCTTGGAAATGGATCTTGGAGAGAATTTGAAATCTAGGTCTGCCAGCTGAAAATGCTTCTCTTGAAACCTCAAAGCACAAATACGTGTCAAAAGGGAAAAGCTCTTCACCTATTGCACTCTTTGGCAAAAATATAGACACCCAACCTCATGGAAGTTAAACAAAACTGATGGATGGGCATTTACCTCTTCAGTGGAGACGGGCTCAAACCTCCTGTGAAGGCCACTCCTACTGTCTTGCCTGGGAGGAATTTTTTTTTGAATGTTTCTTTGCAAAACCAAGCTATCTCAAAAGGCTTTTGGAATGTTTTTGTCAAGCACACACCCTGTCCTCCTTGTTAGTCATTTTTTTACCAAGACAAGCTACTTCAAATGTTTTGTGAAATGGTTCTTTAACACCAACTTTCTGCTCCTTATAAATCACTGTTTTGTCCTCTTTTATGCCAATCAACAAATAGTTATCAAATAAAAAGCACACAGTCAAATTGTTACTGTCTTTGGGCAAGGTATTTTGAAAAGAGGTATCTGTGGCTTATTGTTAGAATAGAGGTCTCCTTGTGTTTTGATAGAAGCATGACACCCTACCCCAAACAAAACTCTTCTTGTATTCATTGTTTTTACAAAGGTAGACAAAACACCCTCAATGAATTTGCAAAATATCTCACCACACTCTATTTTATGGGACAATGGAGGCAACACTAGTTTTCTGTTTCATAACACAGAGAAAACAATTCATAATGATCAAACTTCCACCTTAGAAACAATGTTTCTTTCTCCCCTTTGAGTTTTAGGCAAATTCTGCTTTTGTTTCACTCTGGGTTATCACCGTGTTTGAAGGTAGCTAGGGTTCTTTAGAACTGACTAAACACACCTTAGCCTGTTATAGTGTGGATATTTGATACTCACAGTCAACCGTAACCTTTGATTTTCGACCAAAACATCCCACTTTATAACATCATTTGTCTCTTGGAAACATAGCAAAAGCATATCACCTCTTACGCTCAAAATTTGTATTAAAGTAAGGAAAATACCTAAAAAATGTTTAAGGGCTCTCGTTTGATGAGTTGAGAAGGTTTAAAGCTTGTTGGAAAGCACAAGGAGTGAGCGGCACATTTGTTAGAAAGAATGCCGCGCAGTGGAGAAAATGTCGGGTCGGCCTTCGGGCAGTGGTGACCGCGTGCACAGGTGCGCCGCGTCAACGTTATACGGCTTTGTATTTTCGATTCTAAACGTGCCGCACACTTTTCCAGGCGTGCCGCACGGGCTTAAAACCTCAGAACACTTCTGCAAATGGCTTGAAATCCCTCATTTCTGCAATGGGCCGCATGAGACTATTGTTTGGTTGCTTTGAAATTCGAAAGTGAGGCTTTGCAACGGTCGATCACTTCCTTTGTAGTAAAAAAAGCCAACACCCTTCGAAATTTTCTTTTGTGAGGGTTTTGGACGTTTTTGAAAAAGATTTTGGTTTTAAACAAAAATGAAGCACAAATTTATACTTTTAAAGACCTCCTTGCTCCTTTGAAACAGGAATTTCTCTTGGAACCTCATAAAAACTTTTCACCTGTGAATACTCATTAATATGAGGCTGTTGCTTAACCTTTGAAACCTTTTGAAAAACAACTCTTCTGCCTTTTGTGAGGGAGGCCATTTTCAAGTTTACACACCAACTATTATGGTGTTTGATGGTTTATCATGCCCATTTGTATAGGCTCAATAGCAAGGGTTTACAAAATTTCTCTCCAGGAATCAAAAACAAAAATATCCACAAAGGCTTGTGTGTGCCAATCACAACGATCAACAACTATAAGAACCTGCCCATCCTTTTCTTTACAAGTGCAGTAATAAAACTACTCTTGGTCTATGTCAGTAACTTGCAAGGCTGGTATTTTAGGATGGGTAATTTATCTCTTTTTTTTTAAACTCATTTGAAATTGTAAGTGAAAAGCTCTGCTACAAATAGTCTCCACCATCAAGGAAAATGACTAACCTTAGATTGCCAGAGTAATCCAGTCTTCAAATTTTACGGAGATATATCAGGGGATGATGAGCTGAAATTGAAATGTAAACATGGGAAGGCTGTCCCTTTGTTCCTCTGTGAAGGAGGTCTATAAGAACAGTGAATTTTCATTCATTTCACCATTTTTGAGAGCAGTCCCTTTTGAAATCTTTGCCATACTGAAATAAATGATTTTCATCTTCAAACATTGGTGAGCCTTCTACTTGTTTATGAAGGAGGCCTATGTTTGAAAAATTCCTGGGACCTTTTCAACCTCTGTTTTAACCAAATGAAGAATGTTTATGAACACACCGTTAGTGGTTTTCTTTGTATTTGATAGTATAAGTCAGTTTAAAACCAAGATTGTTTTACTTCCTTGGCCATTTTCTTAACAACATTTCTTCATTCATAATCACCCAATTAGCTTCACACTGCATTTCAATTATGTGTTTTAACAGTGAAACTCATGTAAACACCTTTTTTGTGTTCCGATAGGTGGAAAAAAGGAATTCAAACCTTAATAAAAGGATTTTATGAGGTGTTAAAGGGAATTTTGAAGAAATGGAGGATAAAATGGGAAAAAATGGGTGTAAAGAAGGGAATAAATGAGGAGGAGAAATGATGGGAATTGCGACTTTGAAGACAGTTTTCTTTTTGAAACAATAGGGATATTTTGAAGTATTTTTAAGTGAAAACATCAGTGAGATGGGTCCTTTGGATAAGAGACACAAAAAGACTTCAAGAACTCATAGATTTTCTTCAAATTTGTTTCTTGAAGGCTAAAGACCTGTTTTAGCCATCTTTGAATATGTCAAAATTATGGATGGCTAACAGTGGCTCCACTTGGGGATGGCAGCTCCTTGGAGGTGTCAAGAACCTCAGAGATTTATATTTGGAATGTAGATCAATGCCTTGCACTTTTGAAAATACTCTTTCTTCTTTGATCATGCTGCTTAGAAGGATGATCAGAACTTTGTATCAGAAAAATGATTTTATCCCAAACATTCTACCTACACAGCCTACTTACCTAACATTTTTTCTTCTGTAAGGTGCACTTGGACTTGCAAACCTTTAACAACAACATTTTATTATTTTGAAAACAAGAAAAACTAATCTAAATCTACCCTTATAACTTCCATGAGTTCAAATTAAATAGTTGAATTCATAAATTCTCTACCTAACTATTATCTATCAATATTAGACTGTTTGACAGATCTTATTCTCTATATTTTAAAACATAAATTTAAATACAGACAAACTAGGATTAAATTGTCTGATTTGTTGTAAGACTATGGCATAAAAAACAAGCTACACATAGACTGAAATTTACATAAATTTAAAAAAAGATTGTGAAGGCTTAAGATCTAAAAATTAAAAGCATCCTTCATTCTTTCCTCAGCTCTGGTTTTGACCTTTTTAGAGCTGTCTTCTTCCTCTTTCTTGGTTCAGGTTTTCAGTATATTAGAACCATTCTTTTCTTTTTTCTTTGGCTCAGATTTTGGTCTGATTAGAGCCATTTCTTTCTATCCTAATCTATTCTACTGATAAGCCAAGATTTCATTGTTTGGAAAATATTTTTCACTAACCTATCAGCAGTAAATTAAAATCTATCTAGTCATGATTAGGCTATATGAGTAAATAGAAGTGCTCTTTCAAGTAGTGGCATTTAGGCTTGCACACTTTCATATTTTTCTTTTCTTTTTTGGTATGGGGTTGTACCTTTCTTCTTTTATATTTTCCCTCTTTTCTCTTTTTCTATTATTTTTGTATTTTTTCTTTTTTTTTTTTTAAATTCAAAAGCAGTGTTATATACAATGAAAAAAAAGCTTTGAAACACAAATATCAGTTAACAAAAATATGTTTGAGTATCTTGCCATTGACAGGGCCTCCAAAATATTCAGCTCCATCCAATTCTTGCAGAAAGAATGCATTGTTTCCAATAGCAGATTGAATAAGATAAGGGCCTTGCCATAAATGATCAAAATTTCCATGTTTGCCCTTATCTTCTCTCCTTGAATCTGATTTCAATACTTTTTCACCAATTTTAAAGTCACTTTCCTTGGTTCTTTTGTCAAATAGCTTCTTGATGTTTTCTTGTAGTTTCTGTGCTCTGATGTAGACTTCCTCCCTGGTTTGTTGTAGATGTATAGTCTGGTTTATTCTTCTTGTCATATCATCATCTTCAAACTGTACATCTTGGGTTAGCTTCGTGACTGGCACTCCTAAACTGGTTGGAAATATTGCATCTGTTCCATAAACTAGCTGGTAGGGAGACATTCCAATTGATTTTTTTAATTGTTAGTCTATCTGCCCATAATGCATGTACTAGCTTGTTGTGCCATGATTTTTTGTTTTCTTCCAGCAACTTCCTGATTATGTTCACCAAAATTTTGTTTGAGGACTCTACCAACCCCTTACCTTGAGGGTAATAAGCTGTAGAATGACCCAATATAATATGATATTTATGACAGAATTCCACCATCTTTTTAGATCCAAATGCAACAACATTGTCAGTTATGATCTTTCCAGGACAACCAAATCTATACAGTATATGGTTTTCAAGGAATGAAATGATGACTGAGTCTGCGGCATTCCTAGAAGGGATGGCTTCTATCCATTTGGTAAAGTAGTATGTTGCTATGAGGATCCATTTGTGTTTGGAAAATGAGGCAGAATGGATTTACCCAATGAAGTCTAGACCCCACTGCTGAAAAGGAGCTTCAACAGTGATTGGTTGCAGAGGTAAGGGTAGCAGCTTTCTTTTGCCTTCAAAGATTTGGCATTTGTGACATGCAATAATCATTTTGTGGGTATCTTGAAAGAGGGTGGGCCAGTAGTAACCATCTCTAAAGATTTTGTTAGCAGTTGATTTCTAGTAGAGGTGGCCTCCACATTATCCTTCATAAAAATCATGCTTGATCTTATCTGCATCATTCTCAGGCAAACATTTAAGCAACAATCTACTAGCATTTTTACAATGTAAACATTTATTCAAAATGCAGTAATTTACAACTTTCAACTTTAAGAATCTTGCCTTTGTTTTAGACAAACTAGGAGGGGTATTAAGATTGAGCAAAACATACAAAATATTAGCATACCAAGATGAATTCATAAAGTGATCTTCAATAAGTGGAGTTGTCAACTCCTCCTGTTCATCTAATGCATTAAACATGTTTATATCAAGAGCTTGAAAGTTGGATTCAACCATAAGCTTTGCTAGTCCTTGAGCTTTGATGAGCTTAGTGGGCTTGATTTCTAAGTCATATTCTAAAATTACAACAATCCACTTTCCTCTTTTGCCATCTGGATCTTGGGTCAATATGTCTCTTACAATTGAATGAGGCACAAATTCTATAATGTGGGAATGTAAAATTTAAACTTTGAAGTATTTTAAGGCTTTGACTATGGTAAAGGCTTGTTTTTCCATGATATTGTACTTCAAAGGTGCATCTCTTAATGCCTTACTAAAAAATGCAATTGGCTGCTCTTGTCCCTTCAAGTTTTTCTGTAATAGGACAACAACTACTATGTGTTCTAATGCAAATGAAAAAATGAAGAAATCCTTTGTAAAATCAGGACTGATAAGAACTGGTGTTTTGGTAAGTGCTTTTTTTACCAGCTGAAATGATTTCTTTGCTTCTAGGGTCCATTTAACTCCTTCTTCTCTCTTAAGCATATTTGTCATGTTTCTAAGGAGTTCAACTAGATTGGGTATGAAACTTCTCAAGAAATTAATCTTTCTAATGAAAGATTGAAGTTCCTTGATGTTTCTAGGATGGTTGATTTGAAATATACCGTCGATCGTCTTTGGGTCTATCCTTATTCCTTCTTCAGATATGATATGTCCAAGAAGTTTACCTTCTTGGAGACAAAACAATGTTTTCTTTGGATTTAAAGATAACCCATATTTTTTGCATTTCTCAAAGACTTTTCTCAAGTGTATCAGGTGTTCTTCATCTGTTTTTGAATACACAGTTATGTCATCTAAGTAAATCACTATGAATTAACCTATTTCTTCTGAGAATGCAATATCCATGGCTCTCTGAAATGTGGCACCAACATTCATTAAACCAAAGGGAATTTTCAAATACATGAAAGTACCCCAAGGAGTAGTAAAGGCTGCTTTAAGTTGATCATCAGGATGTACCAATATCTGATTGTAACCTGAGAAGCCATCTAGCAAAGAAATTCTTCTAGAACCAACTACCCTTTGTAAGATATGATCCATTTTGGGCAAGGGATAGTTGTCTTTTAATAAGGCTTTGTTTAAGTTTCTAAAGTCAATGCAAAGCCTTATCTCTCCTGTTTTCTTCCTAACAGATACAAGATTAGAAACCCACTCTGAGTATCTCATAGGGACAATAATTCCAACATCATACATTTTTATAATTTCTTTCTCTACCAGAGGTAATTGAACAGGGTTGATTCTGTGCAATTTTTGTCGAAAAGGTTTATGTTTTTCTTTGAGGGGTATCTTATGCTGGATTATCTCTGTATCATATTATTTTAAGTCTTCATAACTCCATGAAAATACATCAAAAAATTCTCTAAAAAGCTCAATGTATTTCAGTTTAATGTGAGCTGGCAGTGTCTTAGATTGTTTGATAATTTTGGGTTTCTTTTCACTGCCTATATTGCATTCTTCTACTTTAGCCTCAATAGGTTCTAGTTTTGGCTTTTTGGCAACATCATTCAAGTCAAACAATTCTTCTAATGGGACCAGTCCTTTTGGCAAGCTTTGATTTTTATATTGCAGCACTTCTAAGTCTTCTTTTTCTAAATTTGTGCTATTTTCTGTTGTATTTTTGGGTCTATTAGTTAACAGAATTATTTCAGCAATCTCAGGAGATTTTTATTCTTCAGAAAGTGATTTTTCCTCAGTAAAACAATCTTGTTCATACTCTGAATCTGAGTTTGGTATTTCAAATTCCTTTTTGGACTATAGGAAGTCTTCTATTTTTTTATCTTCTTCCAACACTTGCCAATATTTTTCATTATTCAGGATACTGGTCTATATTTTACTTGGATGGTGTATTGTTTGTTTTCACAAGGTCTTAGACAAGTACTAGTAGCAAAGGCTAATCCATTGGCAAGAATGTTTTGGTTCCTTGGGACAAAGGTAAGTTGGAATTCAGCAAATGTTTTTAACAATTCCATGGCATCATCTCTATAGGCTTTAAGTCTGGGATGTCTAACAGTGTATTCCCCATTTACTTTCCTAATTATCAATTCTGAATCTCCAAGAACTGTTATCCTCTTGGCCCCTAATTTTTTCAATAAATGCAGGCCTAAAAGGAGAGCTTCATACTCTGCTATGTTATTTGTGCATTGGAAGTTTAATCTATAAGAACAACCCTCAACATGATTGTTTTCAGTATTGTGCACCCATATGCCTGCTCCTGCACTAGTTTTACTACAAGACCCATCAAAACTCATACTCCAAAGAGGACTGTTTTCAGATTTGTCATTTATTTTATTAATTTCCTCTCTATTTTGTTTGCCTAATCTGTCACTGTGTTGTTCCTGTAGGTCTACACTATGTTGAATTTTTTTTTGTTTCTCAGGGTTTTCAGTGTTTTGAGGATTTGCTCTTTGATGTGCATGATTGTTACTATGTTTATAATTGTTTTGGACCTCAAGACCTTCAATTTTTTTGCTGTGAATTTTTGAGTTTGCAAACTGATCTAATGATTTTTCCTTTCTCTCCTTTTCCTCTATGGCTTCCACTATGTTTGAATGTGGAGTGACCACTATATTAGCTGATGTTTCATTGACCAACTCTTGCTCATTAGAAATATCATCATTGTAAAGAATGAATGAGTCAAGATCGATGTGTATAGAATAGAGAGGGGATTTTTTTGGTCTTCCTTGACTAATCACCATATATTTCATGTGTGTTTCCCTATAGAGTCTTCTAGGTTGACTGAAGACAGGGATGGTGGCATAAGTCATATCCATCTGCATAGTACCTTGCAACTTAGCACCCCATGATCTTGAAAGAAGCATGCCATATTTGGGGGGTATATCAGCCACTACAATGTCCATCACTAAGCTTTTGGCTGGGTTTTGAGCTAAGTTAACACAGAAATATTTTATTAGGCCTAGGAATTTCACTCTACTGGAATCAAAGGAATATAAATATTTGTATGGTCTGGTTAACTCTAGGCCTAGTCTTTCCATTATTACTTTTGGCATGAGATTATTTGATGCTCCTGAATCAAGCATGGCATTGTACAAAATATTATCATGGATGTTCAAACTGATGTAGAATGGAGGGGTAGTTCCTTCTTGAAATTTTCCTTCAATCTTAGGACCTAACAGAAGCTCTGGTGTATCATCATTCAAGTTAACAGTATCATGAATATCTTCTATGTTAAAAGCTTTCAAAACTTGACATCTATATACATTTTGAGTGACTAACTCAGTGAGTGGGATAGAGATTTTGATTTTGGAAATTTCATTCTCTAGGCTAAAAGGATTCTGATTTTTCAAAATGTTTGATTCAGCCTTGTTAGTCACTAATTTATCAGAAAAATCAGCTTGTTGAATTCTACTATTTACAGCAGTCAAAATGGTTTTTTCAGGGACATTAGCTGAAATGCTAGTGCTGCTAGGGTCACCACTCTGTTTTTCATTGATTTGGGTGTTTTTTCCCTTGTTTGGGTTAGAAATTTTAGCCCCTATGTTATGGTTTTCTGTTGTCTTTTTGGAAGTATTTACAGGGCTGTTTTTGGCAGAATTATCAAAGGTTCTCTTTTTGGGAGTTTCTTGATTCTTTCTACTTCTTAAGTCATATTGTTTAGGTGCTCCTATGATGGCATTTTCAAAGTCTTGTTTTTAGTACTCAATTTCTAATCTTCTATCATCATAGGGTGTATATAGACCTTGTTTTCTTTTATGGAGGAAATCAGAATCCTCATTGCTCACCTCCAACATGTTCATGTTATCATCCTCTGTTTGTTCAATTGTTTCTCCATCCTCATTAACACAATTTTCTTTGAAAGGAGGTCTGATCTATTGATCAACATCTCTTTGTCTATTTTGAGGTTGATTTCTTCTAAAGTTTTGCTTTTGGCTTTGGGATTGATTTCTTTTTTGAGGAGCTGATTGATTTTCTCTAGATTGTTCTCTCTCATATATGTTCATCCTATCCATCATCCTTTCCATAGTTTTGAGTAAATTTTCCAGTTTTGAGTAAGATGTGGAAGGTGAAGCTTCATCCTTATATGATACCCTCTTCTCAGTCTTCATTCTAGCTCTCTTGGCAATCAAATTTGCCTCAACACTTACTGCTCCTCTTTGCATATCTTCTAAAGTGAGGGGTTCCCTTTCTCTGAGTTGGTAGGCCATTTCAGGATCAAATCCATCAGAGAATTTCATTAGAGCTAGGCCTTGTGGAGGTTTCATATGGATGGGTAGGGCATTGTACACACTATTGAATCTAGTGCAGTACTCTTGAACTCCTTCTCCAGCATTCCTTTTAATGTTCTCATATTCAGATAGAATCTGGAGAGGATTCTTTTTGACCTCCCATTTTTAAAAAAAAAATTGATGGAAAGCTTGGAGGTCATTTATACTATTAGGGGTTAAGCCTTTAAACCATATTCTTGCTTCTCCACCTAAAATTTGAGAAAAATCCTTAGTTTAACAATTTCATCATCAATCTCCCTTCTGTCAAAGTAATCATTCATTCTATCCACATGTTGTTGTGATGTAATAGAACTACTAGCATCATATAATGGAATCTTGGACTGATAGTCCTATGGTAGAACAGGTAAAAGAAAAGGAAGGACTAAGGGAGCATACCATGTTGCCATGATATGAAGTTGTGGGATAAATGGGGGTTTACAAGTGGAGGATTTATGAAAGGAGGAGGAGGATGGAATGGAGTAGTTTGAATAGTGGGTGTATGGATAACAGAAGTGCTTGCATTAGCAAGAGACTATTGAGCAGATCTAGGATGAGAGAAACCAAAATTATGAATGAAATGCAGATCAGGTGTGGTGGTTTCTCTGCTATCATTATGTTTACTAATATGTTGGGGTGAGTGTGGAGGCACAAAGTATATCTGATCTATATCACTAAGTGACATGGTTCTATATGGATTCCTTATGGCAGGTGTTAGCCCCCCATGAATTTTTTGACAAGCAAACAAGGGGCTAAAATGTTTTGTGAGCCTTCAAGGAATGAATTTCCCCTGAAAACACATCATCCTTGAAGCCTCCTTGTGCCTTTTTCCTTTGAAAAATACTCATTGCTATTTCCATGAGAAAATCCTCTCTGTTTTGAAGAAGAATGCCCAAAAGGCCTCCATTTTCCCTTATTTCATTCCCAATAAATCTCTATTTTACTCAATTTTTTCCCTTCCCTTAATCCCTCTTTAACCCTTTACATCATCCCAAATCCCCTTTCAAACCTTTTGAATACCCTTTGATTGGTTTAATAGCCCCTTGTTCTCTCTACCGATTCCCTCTTTAGCCTTAAAATTCCTCTTTTTTGGCTTAAAAACTCACTTTTTACTTTGTAACAGGCCTAGCCCCTTTCGGCCAGCCCCCTTAACCACTTCCCCATATGTCCTGCACTAGAAACCAAGTGCTTAAGGCTTATGGCACTTATCAGAATCGGAAGCTGTTGGAAGCGCATTTTCTGTGTTAAGTTAAAAATTCCTAATGCGAGGTCTTTAACTCTGTGGACCCCCATCGTGATCCGAACTGTCGGTATTTTAAAGATCTGACGGTCAGTGCTCACTCCGACGCGCCCCCGTTTCCTCTCTCCTATCACCCTCTAATTACATCAGAGCCGTCAATCTGCCTCCAGATCAGACGGAAGTCGCTCAATCGCTCGTTGCCGATCGCGCCAATCGCACTGCTGTTGACCCTCCCCGACTAGCAAGCTCTGATCCAATCTTAGCCATTGATCTACAGTTGATCCGACGGTCCGAAGCCAATCGCATATCACCCATCAGATTTTTGGCCCTTCCATCGCTCCCCTCCAATTAGATCGCATCCATCCATCCCTTATGATCTAACAACTCAGATTTCTCCCGCACACTAACTATATCCTCTGCTTGTGTTTCTCTCCCTGGATCTTAGTCGTCCATCGTGCTAATCGGACGGCCTGTAATGAAACCACCTTCCTCCTGACCCCACTCTACTGTGCGCGCACTTTCCCCGTATCACGCTCCTCCTTCACTGTCGGATCTCACAACCACAGATCTGACGACCCACAACAATATCGCACTAATTTTGCATCCAAGTTTTAATCGTCAGAAGTTACATGATATGGACGGTTTTCTAGAGCCACGTGTCAGCTCGGGACCCATATCGCGTTCAAAAAGTGAAAATAGCCTTCCAGCCCTTTCAACGCTCGAAACCAGTGGTTTTGTTCCCAAAACCACTTCCCCATTTCCATGCCCGAAAATATATTAACAGATCTTGACCGTTAATCTGTTTAGATCAATGGCCCACAATGCATCTCGCGTTCCCTTCATTGTTTTTCATCGCGCAACCATTGAAACTCATCGCGTCATCGCAACCATCAATCTCCTCTTGAGATCCGACGGTCCATAGTAAATCGCCCTCCGCCATTGCCGGGTCCCACCATATAAGCCCATTTCACGTGTTTTCCCTTGATTCACTTTGTACTTTCGCCCATGGTCAAAATTTTATGTTTACATTGGAAATCATGTTTTTCCACCTAACATTAAATCTTTAATGTTTTATATTAAATTTTTTCATTTCGCCCAAATCGTCCAATGTTATTTTGTTAATTTAACCCCACCGTCGATCATCGCCCCCTGCCCTGATCTTAAGTAGAGTGGGCATGGACACTTCCTCCACTTTGTCTTAATGAATCAATTTAATGAACATCATCTACTTCTACTATCCTTTCTCCTATAAGAACCTCGAAGAACATTTGTAAAAGGTTGTTGTTGCTGTTGTAGTTGTAGGGATTCATTTTTGACTGTTAGAACAGTTTTGGGGGAAAGCAGAAGAGTAGTTTGTAATGTAGTAGGATGGGAGGAGAAAGTTTGGACTGTGATCAACCATTAAGCTCAGTATATGTGACTGGTTTTTCACATCAATAAATCAAGAGAATTTCACAGGATCCTGGTCTATTATTACGGGTGATGTTTCTCTTATTACATTTTTCATGTTGTTCATTGGTCTTCTGGTACACATCAGAAATCTGGCATAGGATATACCCTTGCATGGTACCCTATGTTTTTGCTCTCCCTACCTTTGATGTTTTCTGCTGATAGTGAATCTAAGGGAAAATTCATGTAATTTAGCCAGTGTATTAGTTTTTGTTCACTGCTAGCTGATGTGTGAATTTGGGGTTTGCTGCTTATTTTTTCTTGTTGGGTTTGAGCTACAAGAATTGGGATACCAGGGATTTAGTGTAAGCCTTGTCCACTGGGGTCCTTTTCAAACAGATTGGCCTTTCAAATATCTCATGAGCTAGTGTCAAAGCATTGAAGGTTAAAATTCCTTCTATGATCTCAGGCCTAGTTCTATGTTTAAATATTAAGTGTTTTCCCTTTGAGAGTATACCGAAGCAGATTTGGAGTTAAATGACCTCTGGTCTGATCTCAAGCTACCCTTTGTGTTTCACCTTTCTTTCATTGTTGTTCCATCTCACCATCTCTCTTAAAATATCCTTTAGTATAGATGACGTGCCCTATGAAAGCCTTGCTTAGTTGTATGCAAGTAAACTCTTTTCATGACTCCACAACCCAATGGATAGCACATTCCTAACCTATCCTCTTTTACCGAAACGTCCTACTTCTTTTCTTCTTTCCTTCCATTACCTTCTCAGTTGATGATCTCATGACCAACCCAACAACCAAACAAATCATTTAAAACCCCCCTTTGTGCTTCATACCTAGCCTAACATCTCATTTTGAGCTTTCAAAGACATATCATTCTTTTCTTTATGGAGAGATCCCTCTCCGGGTCCAAGAGGGCTAGATCCTAGGGCCCCAAAGTGGTTGTGATGTTGTCCGGTCTTTTGGTCTTGCCAATCTAGCCAAAACACTAGAACCCAAACATAATGGCGACTCCGCTGGGGAAAAAATCAGACTAATGCCTTTAGATTGGTATCTATGCTGATGGTGGACAACAGCCAGCCTCAAACAGTCAAATTCATCCACCTGGCGACTGCACACCCCATAATTCCTAAAAATACCAATTGACTCCACTGGTAGAAGACTCTGAACTGGTTTCGAAGATGCAGTGACCTTCTTTGCAGAAACATGGATCCAAATATGGATAGAGATGCAAAGCTATATGATTTGGAAGACAAATTAAATGGAATAGAAAACATGTTTGGTGAAGTGCTGGAAATGTATATGGCTAATCTGAATGCAAATGAGGATTATTTAGAACAACCCATGCATTTTCCAGAGCAAGGACCGACTCCAGACCTAGAAAATGAGCGAGACATGTATGATGGTCTTGGTCTAGAGTTTGCTCTTGCTCGGGAAAACATTCAAGATGAGGCTCAAGAAGAAATCCAGCCTCCTGATCAGTTCATAAAAGAAGCAGAGGACTGTGGTTCTTCTATCTGTGTTAAGAAAGAAATTCCTCCGTTGACAAAAGAAGAGATGGACTGAATATTAAACACGCAGTCCACCTCTGAAATCTTTCACAGAACTGATATAGATCTAGAAGACTCCTCAGTGGATCAGAATGAAGAAAGACCTGCTGAGAACCCGACAGGTTTGATTGGTGACATTGCATATAATTATGACTTTCCTAGTTATGATCTATTTGATGATGATTGTTTTCAAATGGAAGCTGAGCTTGCAGGACCATCATCGGCAGATTCATGGGAGGAAAATTGGGGCCATCAACTCCAGAGAGGCAATGAACCAAGTCAGCCTATCTATGACACTGATGGGGAAAGTTATGAAAGCATCAGCGATGATTTTCATGTGATCGGAGATCAGTAGCCTTTCACTTCAGAGAATGAGGAAGAAAGCAAAGAAGAGATTCTTGAGCATGATGAAAGAACAAAGCCTTCTCTTGAAAAAGAGGAAGCAATGGAAAATACCTCTGCTCAATAATACATGGATATTTTCATGGAGCTCATCCCATCAGAGCAGAATATGTCAGAGCTCCGAGAGGACACAGCTGCAATATACGATGAGTCCTCCAGTTCAGAAAATGAAGAAGATGAAGGAGATTCTCTTTCTCAAGAGAGTCTTATTCTTGATCCAGTGGTAGAAGGAGAAATCTTGGTTGAAACCTGCCTGCCAAATATTCATAACCAGGTATCATTTCATGATCCTTATGTTCGGTTTCTGAAAACATTTGAAGAAGGATCAAAGGTATTTTTGAGTAGCATGTTGCAGACAACAAGAAATTTTTTTATAGCTGCTGTTGTGGAGCAAAAAGAGTGGGATCAGCCTTGCCTATCCAGCATGCTCAAGGAGTTGAGCAAGAAAGACCAGTCATGGGATCACTTGATGGACTAGTTGCATTGGAAGAGAATGTTTGTAAGCTAGACTTGTAAATATTCCAGTTAGAGTAGGGTAGGTAGGAAAATCTCAATAAAGCTCAGTCTGTGAGCATGTAGTTACTAGTTTTGAATTTCTACGAATTTTTAGTCCATGAGAAGTTTTGTCTTTATGCCATAGTCCACAGCAAGCCAGACAGTCTAATCCTGGCTTGACTGTTTTTCAACTTCTGTCTTAGAATGTAGAGAAGAAGTCTGCTAGACAGTTTAATCCTAGCAGACATTAGTTTATGTAGAGAAACTATGAGGCCAACAGTTTAATCGGGTCTCATGGAGTAATAAGGGTAGAAGTAGAATAGGTTTATTTTTTCTGTTTGTAAAAATTGATGATGTAGAGGGTCTGCAAGTCCAAATGCACCCAGAAGAAATTTTTTTAGGACTTTAGTCTGGGTAGGTAGTTGATTGGGAGAATTTTTCTGCTGATATAATGTCTTCATGATTTGTGGCAGCCGATCCAAGAAAGAAAAATGAATGTGTCAAGTACCAGGCATCTGGCCTACACCAAAGATCATTCTCTGAATTCTTGACTCCTTCAAGAAGAAGCCATCCCCATGTGGAGCCACTGTTAGCCCCCTATGAATTTTTTGACAAGCAAACAGGGGGCTAAAATGTTTTTTGAGCCTTCAAGGAATGCATTTCCCCTGAAAACACATCATCCTTGAAGCCTCCTTGTGATTTTGTCCTTTGAAAAATACTCATTGCTGTTTCCATGAGAAAAGCCTCTTTGTTGTGAAGAAGAATGTCCAAAAGGCCTCCATTTTCCCTTATTTCATTCCCACTAAACCTTTGTTTTCCTCAATTCTTGCCCTTCCCTTAATCCATCTTTAACCCTGTACATCATTCCAAATCCCCTTTCAAACCTTTCGAATACCCTTTGATTGGTTTAATAGCCCCTTGTTCTCTCTACCGATTCCCTCTTTATCCTTAAAAGTCCTCTTTTTTGGCTTAAAAACTCACTTTTTACTTTGTAACAGGCCTAACCCCTTTTGGCCAGCCCCCTTAACCACCTCCCCATATGCCCTGTGCCTGAAACAAAGTGATTAAGGCTTATGGCGCTTATCGAAATCGAAAGCTGTCGGGAGCGCATTTTCTGTGTTAAGTTAAAAATTCCCGATGTGAGGTCTTTAACTCTGTGGACCCCCGCCGCGATCCGAACCGTCGATATTTTAAAGATCTGACGGTTAGTGCTCACTCTGACGCACCCCCATTTCCTCTCTCCTGTCAGCCTCCGATTACATCAGAGTCGGTTATCTGCCTCCAAATCGGACAACAGTCGCTCAATGGCTCGCTGCCGATCGCGCCAATCGCACTGCTGTTGACCCTCCCTGATTGGCGAGCTCCGATCCAATCTTAGCCATTGATCTACAATTGATCCGATGGTCCGGAGCCAATCACACCATCGCCCATTGGATTTTTGGCCCTTCCATCGCTCCCCTCCAATTAGATCGCATCCATCCATCCCTTATGATCTAACAGCTCAGATTTCTCCCGCACACTAACTATATCCTTTGCTTGTGTTTCTCTCTCCGGATCTTAGCCATCCATCGTGCCGATAAGACGGCCCGTGATGAAACCACCTTCCTCCTGACCCCACTCTACTGTCCATGCACTTTCCCCGTATCACGCTCCTCCATCATCGTCGGATCTCACAACCACAGATCTGACGGCCCACAGCAATATCGCGCTGATTTTTCATCTGAGTTTTAGCCGTTAGAAGTTACGCGATATGGGCAGTTTTCTAGAGCCACATGTCAGCCCGGGACCCATATCGCGTTCAAAAAGTGAAAACAACCTTCCAGCCGTTTCACCACGTGAAACCAACGGTTTTGTTCCCAAAACCACTTCCCCATTTCCATGCCCGAAAATCCATTAACAGATCTTGACCATTGACCTATTTAGATCAATGGCCCACAATGCATCTTGCGTTCCCTTCATTGTTTTTCTTCGCGCGACCATTGAACCTCATCGCGTCATCGTAGCCATCGATCTCCTCCTGAGATTCGACGGTCCATAGTAAATCGCCCTCCGCCATTGCCAAGTCCCACCATATAAGCCCATTTCATGTGTTTTCCCTCGATTCACTTTGTAATTTCACCTATGGTCAAAATTTTATGTTTACATTGGAAATCATGTTTTTCCACCTAACATTAAAGCTTTAATTTTTTATATTAAAGTTTTTCATTTTTCCCAAATCTTCCAATGTCATTTTTTTAATTTAACCCCACCGTCGATCATCGCCCCCTGCCCTGATCGAATGGTTCACATGCATCCCTCCATCAAACCTCCGTTTCACTGCATTTTTCACCTGTTTTTCCCCACAGTCAGCTGTTTCCGCAGCTGCACCACCATTCTGTAGGCCTTCACAACATTGCTTCTGCCACCCCCTGGATTTTATAATCAGTTTATTTTATTGTGCAGGGTTTTCACATAGTGATGAATTCACTCTATTTTCCATAATCGCAGTCACTGTGACTCGGAAATATAGAGAGGCCATTACAGTAGCAGCTAGTGTAACAACAGAGATAGATTAGAGGATTAAAGCCCGTAGTTGAATATTTGACACTTAATCCCGTGATCAAAGAATTAAGGCGCAGTTTGAAAATTAAAATGCACATGAAACAAGCCATATCTGTGTATTACATCAGTCATACATTTTCTCACATAGTACACCCTCGACAGAAGTCTCCATGCCTCCTCGAGCTCCCAAAGGCCATATCACTGATAGAAAGCTTCCAAATACTGTCAGGACAAAAATAATGGAGGTATGGAAGCCCAGAAGACCTTCAGTCACCTTACTTTCTTCAGAAGATAGAACAGAGCGCCTTACAGCCAGAAAGGACTTCGAAGAAATACATGAGGTCAATATCGACCTGACAAAGACTACGAACCAGACTATAGAGTACAGCACAGAGCTGTTAAGTAGAGTGGGCATGGACACTTCCTCCACTCTGTCTTAATGAATTAATTTAATGAACATCATCTACTTCTGCTATCCTTTCTCCTATAAGAACCCCGAAGAACATTTGTAAAAGGCTGTTGTTGTTGTTGTAGTTGTAGGGATTCATTTTTGACTTTTAGGAAAGTTCTGGGGGAGAGTAGCAGAGTAGTTTGTAATGTAGTAGGATGGGAGGAGAAAGTTTGGACTGTGATCAGCCATTGAGCTCAGTATATGTGACTGGTTTTTCACATCAATAAATCAAGCAAATTTCATAGGATCCTAGTCTATTATTACAGGTGATGTTTCTCTTATTATATTGTTTTATTACATTTTTCATGCTGTTCATTTGTCTTCTGGTACGTATAAGAAATCTGGCATAGGATATACCCTTGCATGGTACCCTATGTTTCTGCTCTCCCTACCTTTGATGTTTTCTGCTGGTAGTGAATCTAAGGGAAAATTCATGTAATTTAACCAATGTAGTAGTTTTTGTTCACTGCTACCTGATGTGTGAATTTGGAGTTTGCTGCTTATTTGTTCTTGTTGGGTTTGAGTTGCAAGAATTGGGATACCAGGGATTTAGTGTAAGCCCTGTCCACTGGGGTCCTTTTCAAACAGATTGGCCTTTCAAAGATCTCATGAGCTAGTGTCAAAGCATTGAAGGTTAAAAGTCCTTCTATGATCTCAGGCATAGTTCTATGTTTAAATTTTTCCTTTGAGAGTATACTGAAGCAGATCTAGAGTTAAATGACCTCTGGTCTGATCTCAAGCTGCCCTTTATGTTTCACCTTTCTTTCCTTATTGTTCCATCTCACTATCTATCTTAAAATATCCTTTAGTATAGATGACGTTCCCTATGAAAGCCTTGCTTAGTTGTATGCAAGTAATCTCCTTTCATGACTCCACAGCCCAATGGATAACACATTCCTAACCTATCCTATTTTACCGAAACATCCTACTACTTTGCTTCTTTCCTTCCATTACCTTCTTAGTTGATGATCTCATGACCAACCCAACAACCAACCAAATCATTTAAAACCCCCCTTTGTGCTTCATACCTAGCCTAACATCTCATTATGACCTTTCAAAGACATATCATTCTTTGCTTTATGGAGAGATCCCTCTCTAGGTCCAGGAGGGCTAGATCCTAGGGCCCCAAAGTGGTTGTGATGTTGTTCGGTCTTTTGGTCTTGCCAATCTAGCCAAAACACTGGAACCCCAACAGCAGGTAAGTCAACTTGAGTATCTTGCAGAGCTGAGAGTTTTTTAGGGACAGAATTAGCTTTATGAATTGGTCTGACAATAGCTGGATTCTTGGATTTAGGAGACTTCCTAAGGATGCTTTCTAGATTATGAACTATCTCAGGAGGATTTGGGTCAGGATAGGCTCTAGTATGAATTCTTTTAGAAGCCACTATGCTATGTTTTTATACCCAATGATGAGAAAAGTTAAGCCAAATATGGCAGTCTTTAAAGGCCAACTAATCTTATGAAAGAAAACTTAATCTTCAAAGTATTCTTAATTGAGTTGGTATGATGTTATGATAAAAGTTTCCCAGTGGAGTCTTTGGAAAACCAAGGGAAATCGGCAGGCCTACTGAATACCAATGGAGTCACCAGGTGAAGGATTTTTACTTGTTTTCAAGGTTTGGTTGTTGTTCACCATCAACAATCAATAATAACTAGTCTTGGTGACACTTGTCTCATTTAGGAATAGGGGTTTGTTGAGTTGTGAAGTTATATATTACTCAATTCCCCAGTATGGTCGCCACTATGTTAGGATCCCCGTAGTTTTCAAGATTGGCAGAACAAACGCTGCAGGGCCTACATTAGAACCACTTTGGAATCCTAGGATATAGCTCTCCTGGATTCAGAGAGGGATCTCTCTATATGTGTTTTAGAATGATATTCTTATATGCTCATGATATGATATTAGGCTAGTTATGAAGCACACGGGATTTTTTTGTTTTTGGTTGGGTAGGATATCATCAAAATAAAGGAAGTCTTTTGAAGGGTAAAGGTGTGAGTAAGTTGAAAGAATGGTTCAAATGATAGGATAGGTAAGAGACAGTATCAATCCATTGGGCTATGGAGTCACAAAAGGATTTAGTTGCACAACAAGTTTCAAGAGTGGTCCATGGGGCAAGTCAGCTATTGTTACACAGAAATTTGTCACCGTCCCTACCATTCCCGGTCTTGCACATTGGAGGGCTCATTCCGTGACCTGTGAGTAGAGACAAGACTTGAAAACACTTTCTTGACATCCCTCTGAACATGAGCTTCCATTTCCCTGAAGACATCTCCTGCTGAAAAACCCTAAAAACACCCCTTTTTGCATTGGCGCGGTCAGCTAGTTCAGTACTCGCGCCAATGGGGAAAATCCTTCAAAGAGGTTGCGCCAATTGGCGCTCTGTCCCAGAGTCATACTCGCGCCAGCCAATTTAAGGAGTGTTTTTTAAAAATAAATGGTGGAAGTTTCGTCTTAACAAATTTCTGGACTGCTATCTATCTTGAGTTGGGAGGTTTGGCTATGGATTTCCATAGAAAGGAAGTGGTTTGTGACCTCTCATGGAATCTTCCTTGATGATAGGGCCAATCCCATGATTATAGGGATCCCAACTCCCCTTCCTCCATCTATAAAAGCTTGCTCATCTCCATTGTAAGCTAGTCTTCAAATCTCCAAGTTCCCAAGAGCCTAATGCTGCAAGAGTCTTGATTCATTCTCTTGAGGCCAAATCCAAGCAAGGAGACTATTGTCAAGATACGAAGAGAGAGGTTTGTCCCATCCTTGACAGGCTTTTCGAGACGCGTTCTGCTGGCGACCCTCCGAAGGAGAATTTAGCGTCAGAACTATGGTTGTATTCTTCCTTTGATTGATTAATAATAAATGACTATTGGTTATGGTTCCACTCTTGTTATGGTTTATGATGATGAGTTATGTCCTTTCTGACTGACATATAGTTGCATCTACTGGATTTTACGCTTGCGTTTGTTTTGTTTCTCTCTTGTGAAGGTGTCCTATCACGGAGATCGTGGGGATCGTGATCTGCCAGGGCTAAGGAATGGGAGCGCTACTTCTTCTACAAGCAACAGCGTTGGATCCTAGGTAGGCCTTCATGGATTTCTACATTTTATTTGAGTGGGAACCTGTAGCTATAGTGTGAATGATTGTTGCTAGACCCGGTCTAGGCTAGTAGGGATCGCCTCTGTCCGCAGAGGGGATTTACCTCCACAAAAAATTGGCGACTCCACTGGGGATCGTTAGCTTGTTGTCGTTCGTTTTATGAGTTATAGACGGAGCCTGAAGTTGGCCAGATAGCCTTCGAAACGCTTTTGCTCTGCAATTGCGAATTAGATCAAAGCTGCTTCAGTCAATCTCTGGTTTAGTTTTTAAACTGAACACTTGGAGCACTGTCTTGTCTCTTCGGTTGATTCTTGATTATGCTTGCTTGATCGACTCTTTTGGGCTGGTTTTTTCTGTGAATTTGGGTTTTTGAAAACTCCAAACATCACTGGTCTGATCTTGGATTGCTTATTTTTTATTTTAGCATAGCAAACTTGACTGGTGTGTTTTTTAGCGTGACAGTCGCGCCAATTGGCGCTAGTTGTCAATGTATTACCCGCGCCAATTCTGATATGGCGCTAGTTTCAGCCTGACAGTCGCGCTAATGCTGGGGACTGCTAGTGTTTGCTTGATTTTGAGCTTTCTGAGCCTGATCTATGATTTTGGTTTCATTTTTTTGACTGCTTGAGTGTTTTGGAGCCTTGATTGACTGACTGTTACCTTCGTCCTTTATTTCTTTGTCCATTTCCATCGATTTTTGCAGTCTAGCCCTAGGTCATCTAGGTGCTATGGTGTGTCGAGCCTTCCTTGGGAGTTTTTGGTGTCTATCGGTTCAGTCAACCTTGTGATTGCTTCCCTGTATTCGTTTGACAATTTTTTATCGTTTTATTGCGCTATTTGAGTGATTGACTCCTCCTTCATTCGAATTCCTCTTTGTCTCGTTTTGGGCCTAGATTACACGGCTCATTTGTGTCTTTGTGTTTCTTTTCGTTTTGAGGGACTTTTGGTCGATTTGAGGTCTGATTGTGATTGATATTGAGTGAAATTGGTTTGTTTTTGCTCTCTTATCATCATTTCTCGAATCGCTTTTGCATTAGTTTTCATTTTTTTGGCACTTTTCTCTGAAATATTGAAAGTATAAAAAAAAAAAATTCTATTTTGCTTTTCATTAGTTAATGTGAATTAGATATTTTCGGTGTTATTAGTGATTAGTAACCTTGAACGAAAAGCTTTTTAGTTTTCATTAGCTGCATTAGAGACATCATTGGTTGTTTTCTGTTCATTTCGTTATTGTGTGAAAAGCTCTCAACTCTCTCGTAAATAGCGTTCATCGAATGAAATGATATACTGTGGCATATAGAGTGCATTTAAGAGATTTTGAGACATTACATTCGCTAGGGCCTGAAAACTGAAACGTAATTGAAGATAAACTTTAAAATTTACTCAATTTACACTAAGGCAACATTGAAATCTAACGAAACACATTTAGAGGTCTAGGCTAGAAACGTGTTCCGGCGTCTTAAAACCTAGTAGCTGTCGTTCGCCTCTTGGCTTTAGATAGTGCTAGTACGGACTTGTGCTCCCCGTACCATCACGTATATAAAGGGAGACCCCACTAGGTTTCTATCCTTTATCCATAGGAAGCCGAGTCTGCCGCCCTATACCCGTGATACACCGGACACAACATTCGGGGAGATTGCCTGCACGTACGTTAAGTCCTTGGTTGATTTCTCTTTCATTTTGAAACCAAGGTGTATATTGCAGTTCACGGTTATTTGGTACACCCTTTTCCTAGTATTCCTGAGTAGTCATTTGATATTTTCTGACTCTTTAAATTTGAAAGGATCACCAAGCGCTTGTCCTTTCACGCTTGCTTCAAAACTGAAAGAGATAGAGTCACCTTTTATCCGTTTCTCGACTCTTAAAACATGAAACGCTGAAGTTTCTAAGTTTCAATGTGGTAAAATAAATCACCTGTGATCACACGCCCTGTTAGAATTTGCTTGTTGGCTGTTTGATTGTGTGCCTTGGTTTTTAGCCCGTGTGCGGTTTTGAGTTGTTGATGGCAACTTTTCCAGAGTTCACCAACCAGGAAATCCCCTCCGATGGGAATCCTGGTCATTTTCCTCCTTTTGGGAATGTTGGTGCTCCTTATATGGCAACGTTGTCCCTTCCTGGGTTAATTGTTGGGTTGTCTGTTTGGTTGTTTTCAACCTCTGTGGTCCCGAATGTCTCAGCTACTGGTTAATCAGTTCCTCCGCCTGAACAACATCATGTTGATTCCAAGGTGGACCTCTCCCCTTCTTCGCATGTTTCTGCGTCCTCCTCTTCTACTTCACCTGGTGAAAGTCTGGATTCGAGTAACCAGGTGACTAAGAAGAAGAAGAAGAAGACAAAGAAGAAGAAGTCTGATAAAGGAGAGGCTAGCTCTGCGGCTATTGCTCCTAAGAAGCCTTATGTCGATAAAACTCCCAACCTGCCCCAGAAAGTGAAGTTCCCTTGCATGTTGTGCACAGGAGACCATCTTCTTCGAGATTTCCTTGGCATTCCCAAGGTGCTCGAAGTATGGTCCAACGGTCAACCACCGTTGCCTTTGGCTTCCGGGAGTCAGGTTGGGGGCACGCCTTCAGCTGCTGCTGGTAAGGCTCCTAAGAAGCAGGGTAAGATTACCGATCCCTGTAAGTTGTGTGAAGGGCACCATGCCATTCATCTTTGTCTGTATATGGATGAAGCCAAGCGAGTTTTGGACAACTCAGCTATTTCTGTGCCGTGCCTTCCGACTGGTTACAAACACCTTTCTTTGAGTCTTCCACCAGTTGATCCTACGATTGGTCAAGAGTCATCCTTGGTCAATCTCGCTCCCTTGGAAATTCAAATTCAGGAATCCATCCCCGACCAACCATTGGTCGTGGGATCGGTTGAGTTGGCCACCTCTACAGTGCACTAGGTCTTTTCCGTGGAGGGTGGATCCCACACCCCTCATGTTCTTCTGGTTTCTTCAGATTCTTCAGACGTGGAGAAAGATTCTCTTGTCCCTGTTAGCCCCCCTATAAATTCTTTACAAGCAAATAGGGGGCTAAATTATTTTTGAGTCTTCAAGGAATGCCTTTCCTTTGAAAATACAGTCTCCTTGAAGCCTCCATGGGTCTTTGTCCTTTGATAGTATCCCCTCTGCTGTTCTCCCATCATAAAGCCTCTCTGTTATGAAGAAAAAATGCCCAGGAGCCTCCTTTTTCCCTCTTATGTCCCCCCCCACTCAGCCTCCTTTTCACCTCCCCTTCTATTCCCCTTCTCACCCTTTGATTTCCCAAAAAATCCCCTCTAAATCCCTCCCCTAACCTTTTTTCCCTTTTCCTCCGATTGAATCACATTGTAAATCATGCTAAAACAAAATATGTGATTCATATTAACCACTTCCCCTCGCTATACCCATAAAAAATTTATAATAAAGTTTATTATTTATTTAACCCCGCCGCTGTTAGTCGCAATTGGAAGTTTATGTGTGTCTCATGCTTGTGCCCTTCCGATTGCATTTCTTTCGATTGCATCTCTTCCGATTGCCTTCCCGCCGATCGCACCCTCCTCCGATTACTCGATCGCAAGTCTCGGCAACGCTGTCCCGACTGAGCCTCCCCCGATCACTCCATTCTCTCCGATTGCGATTAGCCACGGGCCCACCGCACCATACTCTCCGCCCATACATGAAAGAAAGGGATCTCCTTTGTTAAGCCCAAAAACCGGTTTTATTCGTAATACAAAGGTTTATGTCCAATCGCATCGGGAAGTTTGTGATCCATTTGTTTAACCCTCCGCCTTCACTCCTTTCTCCCCGATTGCGATTAGACCCTAGGTCCCACCTCATTTCATTTTGTTGCATTCTTTTCGCGTTTCTATGTATTTCGCCCAGGGTTTAAAGTTTAAAGACTTTACACCAAAGACATATATTCCATAGTCATTCCACCCGTTTCCATATATTGTTCCGCCACTTGATCTCCACCATAGATTTTCGTCCCCAGGCCATGATCTAATGGTCTGCGCTGCATATCACCACCAAACCCTATTATTCGCATGTTTCAGCACCTCGCTGCATTTTCACCATCATTTCCCATAATGTCATTGTTTACCGCCGCCGCTACACCACCATATGTTTCACCCTCCGCTCCGCTAGTCTGCATTTGCATCAACCTTCCTCACACAGTTGTGTGCTCTCCGCAGAGTACAAAGGTTGAGACGCCACCATAATTTCACAGTAAAGGGGCGACAACAGGTTTCCCACTGACAGGGGAAAAGGAGTTAATGAATGGCAGGTGTTATACATCAGCAGAGTGGTTTTCTCCATCAAAGGATGGATTCAAAATCTGAAACCTCCGGCGCCATTAAGGCTCAGGATGCACGGAAAAAGGCAGCACTGGAACATCACAGGGCTCGAGGCAGTTAAAGGAAGACTTTCGCGCCCCCTCAAGGATTTTAGGAAGCAGAACAAGTCGTTTAAAGACCCTGAAGATCGATCCAAAAAGATCCTGAACACTGTAACAAGTACCTTCTGGGTTTTTTCATCAGAAAAATGCTTTTCTCCATCAAAGTACAGGGCACCCTCACTGTTTTTATTATGCAGAATGTCCCTGAAGAGTTTTCCCACCAAACTACAGCTCAAAGACAATCAGGTATTTATGAGGCAGGCCTTCTTTGCAGCTTATTTCATTTTCTGTTCAAATCACCTGAAGTACCGCAGGCCCAAAATGTCAAGACCAAATCCGAAGCAGATTGTCCTCTCACTAAGATGGTGAGCAAATTGAATATGCAGCATTCTCGAGCAGGATGGGCCTCGGCCCTGCATTCATCATTATGCTTAAATGTAACATTTAATGGGCACCTACCCCCAGAGTCGATCTGAGGATCATCTTTTGTTATAAAAGCACAGCAAGAACACTGTAAGGGGGTTGGTTGTTGTTGGTCTTATCAGCGAACTGCAAGCATTTTGTCCCGAGCCAAGTTTCCTGTGTAACAGTTGTATGGTAGGCTGAGAAATATGATATATTCAGGCTGAATGTAAAAGCTTTGGGCAGTGATGTACCTGATTGGTGTTGTGTTTAATATGATAAGCAGTTTTCATTGGATCCTGATCTACAGCAGTTGGTGATGTTCTTCTTATCTCTGTGTTTATTTCCATTTCATTTCATGTTCTTCTGACTGACATCTGAATGCATGATATAAGATTTACCCTTGTTAGGTACCTTATATCCCAGCTCTCTCAGTCTTGAATGTTTTCTGCTCATATGTGTGTCTGAAAATTGTTTTAATTGACTAAACCAGTGTAGTGGATGATTATTGCCTACTCTCTGATGTGCAAGTTGGTAAAATCAGTATTCAGATGTTTTTTGTTAAGATTTAACTGAAAGAGGTTAGGAACATTGGGAGGTGTAAAGCCTGTCGCTGCCTCTTCATAACCTTCCCTTCCTTTTAAGCCTTTTCAAGATCCCTTGTGTTGCCTATGGTTTTGTCCAAGCAGGCCTGGAGTTAAATGACCTCTGGCCTGATCTATAGACAGAATCAGATGGCTATCCATCTTTCATTCTCATCACTTAAGTGTTCCATCCCACCAATCAGTCTTTGAGATCCAAATGCTCTAGATGACTAGCCCAATTGAAGCTTACACATTGAACATAAGTAAATCCTTTCTTGACTCCATTGCCCAATGGCCTTGATGTTCCCTGAGTTATCTACCTTTGCCTAGCTTCCTTCTTTACCCACCCTTGTCTTGTGATGAAACCTTCCTTCCTGATTCTCAACCACCAAACTCAAACAATCAAACAAATAACTTTGAGCCTATAACTAGCCTAAAACTATAATTTAGAACTTCAAAGACATATATCCTTTGATAATCATAGAGAGATCCCTCTCAGGACCTAGGAGGGATAGATCCTAAGGTCTGAAAGTGGTTCTATGTTGTCTCATCTTTTGGTCTTTGTCAACCTGGCCAAAACATGGGAACCCCAACAGTCCCTATATCTCAAGAAGTTGCTCCTCCGCCTCCCGTGATGGAGGTCCCAGAGGATTATCCTCCCACCTTCGAGATGGAGGTTGTGGAGGATGCTCCTTCTTCTTCCCTAACACCAGGGGAAGACCATCTCAGTTTGATGGTAGCCCCTCCAAGTAGTTTGGTCGCTTCCTTTGATTGGAGTTGATTTGTAGGATATCTCCTTTCGTCTTATGTGCCTTTCGAGATTACAGTACAGGATTTTGGTCTAGTCATACCTAGCACCATTATAGACGAAGGTGCATCTGTTAGTGTTCTATCCTCAACTACTTGGCAAGATTTCGGTTCACCGCCGCTTGTGCCTGTTACGCAGAATCTGTTGGCATTTAACAGAAGAACGAGTCAACCGTTAGGGATCCTTCCAAGGTTACCTGTCCATATGGACATTGTTGTTGCTCCTAGAGACAGCCTAGAGTTGCTATAGACCAGTGCCTAGGACAACTTAGCATAGCAGGAGGCATATGATAAAACTGGGTTGTCAATCCAAAGGCTCTCCTACTATCTCTTGTTAAACAAGAATATTGATGGAAAATGGGACCAGCAATCACAGAAACTGTCACAGGGAAAGTAATGTTGCAGAGGCACAATGCAAAGCTCAAATATTAAAACATCAGACAGCTAAGAGACAATTTACTGTAAAGAGGGCTGGTTCAAATAATATGCCACAGAAATCAAATCTCAGAAAGTGCATGTAGGGAAAGAAACATAAGAGGATATTAGTTAACTTTGGTCTGATACCCGGATACACAACAGAACCACATATGGGCTTAGCATTCTAAGAATCCATACATGAAAATGGCATTTTAAAAGCACCCTCCCTAAGCAACTAATATAGTAGAAAAGTGGATGAAATGAATACGAAACAGTATATCATGCCTGAGCCTATTTAAAGCGCTAGACTGATCCAAATA
Organism: Pinus albicaulis; assembly: GCA_034641835.2. Lineage (NCBI taxonomy): Eukaryota > Viridiplantae > Streptophyta > Pinopsida > Pinales > Pinaceae > Pinus > Pinus albicaulis. The sequence continues at coordinate 1,782,091,669 of CM076575.1, forward strand.
CGGGCATAAAATAGGATGAATCCTTATCTAAAATCAGTGAGCCACTCGCATTCCAGTAACATGATACGAGAAGATGCATGAAATGGAAAATTGTATTAAACATGTAAGAGAAGTTTACATACTGTGAGATATTAAAGACCAGAATCCTCTAAACTGGTAGAACTCCTCCTCATTGAGACCCTACGAGCTTTGAGCCTTCATACAAAAGCTTTACAAAATGTTTACAAAATGCCTTTTGCAGCACAGCTTTCTGATAAAAATCTGGAACCCATTTTTCTCCTCTGATCTTGCTTATATAGAGACTTCAATACAAGAGCGAGAAGATATTTTTTGGAAAAATATCTCCTCCGCATGCTGGAAATTAGTTAGAGGTCTATATCAAAATATCAAAACTTATGATGAAGAATCAGGACCTTTCATCATTTTGCGGTTAGGCACTCGGCCGTTACAATTGTATTGGCCTTTAACCGAGTAGTTTTGTCTGACAAGATACCCGTTCGGTTCCTTACTTCCTGGAGGCATGCTTCATATTCTGTTAATGGTTGGGGTGTAGAAGGAGTGGTGGAATCCCAGCACGATGGAAGTCTTGCTGCTGTGATTCCGGCTCACACTGTATCGAAACGGTCCAGGCTGGTTGCGAGCTGTTGTAGGGCCCTCGAAGCTATAACGTGGGCCGAATCCTTACCAATGATCTTCTGACGCCCAACTGCTTCTTTGAATTGACTCACTATTCCATGATGTTCTTCCTCGCTAGCTTTCAAATCCTTCAAGAAAGAAACATAGCTCTTGGTGTGTTGGGCTCTGCTTCCTACTTCCTTTATACCTTTGCCTGTGAAGACCTGCCGCTACAATAAGGACTGTGTAATCCTGGTGGCCTTTCCCTCTTTATAACCTTGCAAAAAAATGGACTGAATTATGAAATTCATGCATACGGGGGTGATTATGGAGGACGGGAGAACAATGGTGCGGCGGTGGTGGGACAGTGGTTTATGCGGAAAAACGGTGGAAAATGCAATAATATGGTGTAAACGGTGAAAAATAGGGTTTGACTAAAACAAGAGTATGGACCGTTCGATTATGGTTTGGGGATGAAAATCAACGGCGGAGATCGAACAACGGAATGATAAATGAATAGTGGGTGGAATAATTATGAAACGAAGAACTTTAATGTAAAACACAAAACTTTGGTCATGACGGAAATACAAAGGAATGAAATGAAAATGCAATGAAATGGATGTGTAAGGCGGGACCCATATGGAATCGCAATTGGGAACCAGAGCGGGAGAAGATCGCAGAATCGCGCGATCACAAAATCGCAAAATCGTGCGATCGCAAAATCGCAAAATTGCGCGATCGCAAAATCGCAAAATCGCGCGATCGCAAAATCGCAGAATCGCGCGATCGCAAAATCACAAAATCGCGCGATCGGTCATTTCAAAGTCTGCGATGGCGATGGAGGTGCACGGACCGTCGGATCTGGGAGGGGATGGATGGCTGGAGATCATAGCGGGACATCGCAATCGCAAGAAGCGGAGGGGCGACACATTACAAGGATGCGCTATGCGATGGATGCGATTTGCGATGATCGCAAATCGCAAAGGCGGAAAATGCGATGGTCTAGTTAGGCGGCTACATATGAATGCTGCGATTGCGATGGTGCGATTAGGGCTCTAAGGGTTAGCATTCGGTCTCATGCTGAGGGCATATGTGGGGAAGTATTTAAAGGGGCTGGCGGAAAAGGGGCTGAGGCCTTAATATAATGTTTAAAGCGGGTTTTGGCCCAAGGGGAAAAAGGGGGAAAATGGGGAGTTATTCAGAGATACCAGGGGTAAGAAGAGGCATTTGAAGCACGTATTTTTAGGGATCGGTGAGGCTTATTGACTCCAGAAAAGCAGAGGGAGAGGGATTAAAGAGCAGGGAATCATGAAAGGCTTCAAGGATGATGACTTTTCAGCAGGAATCCATTCTTTGAAAGCTTGAAGACAGCTTGACCCCTTGTCTGCTTGCCAAAAATTAGTAAGAGGCTAAGATGATCAACATTGGCTCCACCTGGGGATGGCACGTTCATCCTTGGGCGTGTCGAGAACTCGCAGACCACCTGATCATCTTTTATGAAGACCCCATTCTTCAACACTTCTACTTCTATCCTTACTACTCCATGAGACCAGATTAAACTGTTGGTCTCATATTTCTCTCTACCTAAACTACATCTGCTAGGATTAAACTGTCTAGCAGATTTCTTCACTACACTCTAAGACAAAAATTGAAAAACAGTCAAACCAGGATTAGACTGTCTGGCTTGCTGGACTTTGCAGAAATTAAAAACAACTAACTACATGCTCAGAGACTGAGCTTTATTGAGCTTTTCCTACCTACCCTACTCTAACTGGAATATTTACAAGTCTAACTTACAAACATTTTCTTCCAATGCAACCAGTCCATCAAGTGATCCCATGACTGGTCTTTCTTTCTCAACTCCTTGAGCCAGCTGGATAGGCAGGGCAGCTCCCACTCTTCTTGTTCCACAATAGCAGCCTCAAATAATTTTCTCGCTATCTGCAACATGTTGCTCAGCAAGACCTTTGATCCTTCTTCAAAATCTTGCAGGAAATGTACATAAGGATCATGAAATGATACCTGGTTGTGAATATCTGGAAAGCAGGCTTCAACCAGGATTTCTTCTTCTTCCACTGGATCAATAACAAGACTCTCTTGAGAAAGAGAATCTCCCTCATTTTCTTCATTTTCTGAACCGGAGGACTCATTGTATATTGGAGCTGAGTCCTTTTGGAGCTCTGGTATATTCTACTCTGTTGTGCTGAGCTCCGTGAAAAGATCTATGTATTCTTGAGCAGGGGCTTGTGCCTTTGCTTCCTCTTTTTCAAGAGAAGGCTCGTTATTTTCAGCTTGCTCAAGAACTTCTTCTTTGCTCTCTTCCTCATCTTCTTAAAGGAAAGACTGCTAACTACCGATCACGTGACACTCACCATGGATGCTTTCATAACTTTCCCCATCAGTGTCATAGATAGGCTGAATAGGTTCACTGCTTGTCTGGAGTTGCTGGCCCTGGCTTTCCTCCCATGAGTTTAATGATGATGGTTCTGCAGGCTCAGCTTCTCTCTAGAAACAATCATCATCAAATAGAACATAACTAGGAAATTCATAATTGTAAGCAATGTCACCAATCAAACCTGTCAGATTCTCAGCAGGTTTTTCTTCGTCTTGATCCTCAGAGGAGTTTTCGGGATCCGAATCATCAAACTCAATAGACGAGTGAGCAAGGGAATCTGTTCTATAAAAGACTTTGGAGGTGAGCTGCTGATTTAATATTTGATCAATCTCTTCTTCTATCAAGGGAGAAGATTGTTCTGTGTTCCTTTGTGCAGGAGAGCAGCAGCTCTCTGTTTCTTGTACTTGCTGATTTGGAGGCAGGATGTCTTCTTGAACCTCTTCTAGAATATCCTCAGTTTTGCTTACAAGAAAATCTTGAAAATATTCTGATGTTTCTTGATCTCTCTCTGATTCAGACCAGTCCTCATGAACCTGATGATACTCGGTTAAACTACAGGGCTCATGAGTGGTTTCTTCCTCCACATCAGATTCTGCATCTTCTATATGGTCTCTCGTTTCCTCCAAGCAACTTTTCCTATTTTCTTTTGCTATTCGGTCGTGATACTCTCTGATCAGCATAACACAAGATATGGGTAAGCAATCAGGCAGTTCCTAATCGATTTCCTCCTCATCTTCCATAGATTTTAAAGCTTCATGCATGTCTTACTCATTATCCACGTCTTGAGTTTTTTCTTGTTCTGGAAGAGGCAGGGGCTGCTCTAAATAATCATCATTTGCATTCATATTAGCCGTATAAATCTCCTGCAGTCTATCAAATGTTTTCATTAATTCATATAATTGATCATACAAAGCATCTAGCTTTGTATCCGTATCCATGTTTAGATCTATGCTTCTGCAAAGATGGTCACTGGATCTTTCTCAACCAGTTCAGAATCTTCCACCAGTGGAGTCATTTGGTATTTTGAGAACTGTGTAGTCGCCAGGTGGATGATTCAAGATCTTACTATCCACCACAGTGATTTACCAAATCAAAGCCATTTGTCTCTTCCCCAGTGGAGTCGGGACTGCAAATAGACTTATCAAATAAACAAGTGTGGAGTCGCCAAGGTGAGAGATATACAACTTCTTCAACTCTCTGTGCTCACCTGATTAGAGAGCGAATATGATTTGTCAAGGCCCAGGGAAACTGATTTTCTTAAATTCGATCCCCGGCAATGGCGCCAAAAAGATGTTGTAGCTCCTAGAGACAGCCTAGAGTTGCTATAGACCAGTGCCTAGGACATCTTAGCATAGCAGGAGGCATATGATAAAACTAGGTTGTCAATCCAAAGGCTCTCCTACTATCTCTTGTTAAACAAGAATATTGATGGAAAATGGGACCAGCAATCACAGAAACTGTCACAGGGAAAGTAATGTTGCAGAGGCACAATGCAAAGCTCAAATATTAAAACATCAGACAGCTAAGAGACAATTTACTGTAAAGAGGGCTGGTTCAAATAATATGCCACAGAAATCAAATCTCAGAAAGTGCATGTAGGGAAAGAAACATAAGAGGATATTAGTTAACTTTGGTATGATACCCGGATACACAACAGAACCACATATGGGCTTAGCATTCTAAGAATCCATACATGACAATGGCGTTTTAAAAGCACCCTCCCTAAGCAACTAATATAGCAGAAAAGTGGATGAAATGAATACGAAACAGTATATCATGCCTGAGCCTATTTAAAGCGCTAGACTGATCCAAATACGAGCATCAACTAGGATGAATCCTTATCTAAAATCAGTGAGCCACTCGCATTCCAGTAACATGATATGAGAAGATGCATGAAATGGAAAATTGTATTAAACATGTAAGAGAAGTTTACATACTGTGAGATATTAAAGACCAGAATCCTCTAAACAGGTAGAACTCCTCCTCACTGAGACCCTACGGGCTCTGAGCCTTCATACAAAAGCTTTACAAAATGTATACAAAATGCCTTTCGCAGCACAGCTTTCTGATAAAAATCTGGAACCCCTTTTTCTCCTTTGATCTTGCTTATATAGAGACTTCAATACAAGAGCGAGAAGATATTTTTTGGAAAAATATCTCCTCCGCATGCTGGAAATTAGTTAGAGGTCTATATCAAAATATCAAAACTTATGATGAAGAATCAGGACCTTTCATCATTTTGCGGTTAGGCACTCGGCCGTTACAATTGTATCGGCCTTTAACCGAGTAGTTTTGTCTGACAAGATATCCGTTTGGTTCTTTACTTCCTGGAGGCATGCTTCATATTCTGTTAATGGTTGGGGTGTAGAAGGAGTGGCGGAATCCCAACACGATGGAAGTCTTGCTGCTATGATTCCGGCTCACACTGTATCGAAACGGTCCAGGATGGCTGCGAGCTGTTGTAGGGCCCTCGAAGCTATAACGTGGGCTGACTCCTTACCAATGATCTTCTGACGCCCAACTGCTTCTTTGAATCGACTCACTATGCCATGATGTTCTGCCTCGCTAGCTTTCAAATCCTTCAAGAAAGAAACATAGATCTTGGCGTGTTGGGCTCTGCTTCTTGCTTCCTTTATACCTTTGCCTGTGAAGACCTACCACTACAATAAGGACTGCATAATCCTGGTGGCCTTTCCCTCTTTATAACCTTGCAAAACAATGGATTGAATTATGAAATTCATGCATACCGGGGTGATTATGGAGGACGGGAGAACAATGGTGCGGCGGTGGTGGGACAGTGGTTTATGCGGAAAAACGGTGGAAAATGCAATAATATGGTGTAAACGGTGAAAAATAGGGTTTGACTAAAACAAGCATATGGACTGTTCGATTATGGTTTGGGGATGAAAATCAACGGCGGAGATCGAACAATGAAATGATAAATGAACAGTGGGTGGAATAATTATGAAACGAAGAAGTTTAATGTAAAACACAAAACTTTGGTCATGACGGAAATACAAAGGAATGCAATGAAAATGAAATGAAATGGATGTGTAAGGTGGGACCCATATGGAATTGCAATTGGGAACCGGAGCGGGAGAAGATCACAAAATCGCGCGATTGCAAAATCGCAAAATCGCGTGATCGCAAAATCGCAGAATCGCGCGATCGCAAAATCGCAAAATCGCGCGATCGGCCATTTCAAAGTTTGCGATGGCGATGGAGGTGTGCGGACCATCGGATCTGGGAGGGGATGGACGGCTGGAGAATACAGCGGGACATCACAATCGCAAGAAGCGGAGGGGCGACACATTACAAGGATGCGCTATGCGATGGATGCGATTTGCGATGATCGCAAATCGCAAAGGCGAAAAATGCGATGGTCCGGTTAGGCGGCTACATATGAATGCTGCGATTGCGATGGTGCGATTAGCGCTCTAAGGGTTAGCATTCGGTCTCATGCTAAGGGCATATGTGGGGAAGTATTTAAAGGGGCTGGCGGAAAAGGGGCTGAGGCCTTAATATAATGTTTAAAGTGGGCTTTGGCCCAAGGGGGAAAAGGGAAAAAATGGGGAGTTATTCAGAGATACTAGGGGTAAGAAGAGGCCTTTGAAGCACGTATTTTTAGGGATCGGTGAGGCTTATTGACTCCAGAAAAGTAGAGGGAGAGGGATTAAAGAGCAGGGAATCATGAAAGGCTTCAAGGATGATGACTTTTCAGGAGAAATCCATTCTTTGAAAGCTTGAAGACAGCTTGACCCCTTGTTTGCTTGCCAAAAATTAGTAAGAGGCTAAGATGATCAACAGACATGATGGTTGTTCCAGGCCCCTTGGATTTCAATCTGCTCTTGGGGCGCGATTACACCTATGCCATGGGAGCGCTTATGTCCTCCCTTTTTCGTGTGGTCTGTTTTCCACATGATGGATGGATCGTGACCATTGATCATCTTTCGTTCTTTGGTCCTGATGTGGCAACTGGCTCACCATCATCCCTTGCTGGTTTTTATCCACCCGTTGTATCTGCCCCACCGCAGGTCGACTATGTGGCTACCTTCCCCGTGCCTATGCTCAATGATAGTGCCATTGTGCATCAAGTGCTGGGGGCATTGGGTCCTGACTTCCAGGATGTTTTCCTTCCATCGGGAGTGGAACTCTTGGAAGCGATGACTTCTTGTTCATTATGATGAAGTCGGTCGGAGCACAGTTTGTTTTCTTGTGTCAAGCTCCTTAAAAAATGAAACAAGCTGGTCAGAGCAGAGTTCCTTGTCTTGTGCCAAGCTCCCTAAACCATGAAACAAGGTGTCCTGAGGATAGTTCTTTTAATGTGTCAACCTCGTTAAAATAATGAAACACGTTCTTGTTCAATTTGAGTCTTTGATAAGATCTCGTAAAATCCTAGTCGAGTCTTTCTCTTGGTCTCGTAACTTGAACCTTCACTCCATCTACCTTTCATATAGACTAAAGCTTGGGGGGCATGTACCTCGAATTGAGTCACCATGCTAGGGGCATGCTTAATTTTTCAAGCATAGTTTGTTTCCGTTTCAAGCTTGTGTAAAAATGAAACCGGTTTCAAGCATAGTTTATCTTTGTTTCAAGCTTTTGTAAAAATGAAACCAACTTCAAGCAGAGTTTCCTGATTTCAAGCTTGTGTAAAAATGAAACCATTCCCATTTTACCTCTTGTGATTGCCATTTTATCAGCTTGTTTTACCAGATGAGCCTTGGTTTTCTCATTCCATCGTCCCCATTTGCTTGGCCGATCATATGCCTTCACTTGGTTATTTTACCCGTTCCTGAGGAACCACTGTGATGAGTGGTCTTTGTTAGCCAACATCTTAACCTTTATTTGTTTTGAGCAATTCCACCATTACCGGAACCAGTTGCTACCCTTTATACCACTCGTTCCTCCAGGTGGAGTCATCTTTCAGCTCTTTTCTGACTCTCTAAACATGAAAATATTGCTGAGGCCCTTGTCGTTTCGATCTCGTTAAAGTGGCCACGAAATGACATCTACCCAGTATACGTTTACCCCTTTTTCGGGTTGGGATAGATTATTTACGAAAAAGGAATACCCTAGCCTATCGCGACTAGGAGGTTTTCTCAGACATAGTTTTCTACCTTTTCGGATCTGAGGAACTATTTACGAAAAGGGACTGTTGGAGTTTACTTTTCTGCTGTCTTTTCAGACTCTCTAAATATAAAAAGACGTCGAGTTCTTCCTTTGTCAGAATCGTTAAACCCTGATGACATCGGATTCAGTCGTAATGACATTATTCGAGTCGCTCCTTCCTAGGGCTCGTTAAATGTACTAGGATGGGCTTATACAACAAGCATATGGTATCCTCTTCAAGCTTGTGTAAAAATAAATAGGTACTCGCCAGAAATGGTGGGGAAAATGGAACCAACATCATTGTCATGTCGGCAGTATTTCGCTCTTGAACATGGCACTTGTCTGCATTCGTGTCGGGTTGGGGACATCTCATCTCATTTTCCACTTGCCTTTGTGGGTTTGGGTGATTCCTTTTGACCTCTCATCTGCTCTTTGCCTCGTCACTATGACCTCTGATATTTTGATGTCAAATACTTCCAAATCCACTGTCGTGCCGCCGATATGTTCAAGAGAAGTTGACCTCTGCAAGTACCAACCTTCCTCTGATTCTCATCTGATCGTGATTCACAAAAACACTAATGTTCCTTTGTCTCGCGTCGATGATGTGGGAAACACTATGGCCCACCTTCGATCAAGGTCACTTCCTGTCGACTTCAGCTCATTATCCAGGAAGCTGATCTAGAGACTCCCTTCTTGTGCCTTGGAGCCTGCATGCCTCAATGGCAGGTTCTTTGCATTCGACACGAGGTTTTCCTCATTGGCCTCCGATCAAGTGATTCTAGAGGGTGTTCGATGCCAGCTCATTGATTCACATGCCGTAGATTGTACCTGTAGTACCTTGAGGGCCATTGTCATTATTGGTGGTACCTCTCGTGTCTGTTAACAACTTTCATCATTGGATGGTAATCAGATGATGTTCTTGCATGTTCGACTTCAGCTTGCTTATTCGCATGCTCGAACTTATACTGTGTTCAGGTTGAGGTGGAGCGCAAGACCCTGGGTTGTGTCTGTTGTAATCCAGGCTGCGATTTTGTGGATTATTATGATTATTTACATGACTCATTTACTGGATGGCTGCGACCATACCTGAGTCTATTTATCGATCCTCACTGGATGGCTGCGTCCATTCCTTGGATCTGGATTATTGTATACTCTGTTATATATGGCTGCGCCCATACCACATATATATCATGTATTTGAGACATCAGTTGTACTTCTTCACGCAGGTTTTCCGATGGCGGAGTTTTCAGTTGGACACGTTCTCGTAAAGCATTTCACCCCTCTCTCTCATTCGGGCCTCATACTTTTGGGGGCATCTGTTACACAGAAATTTGTCACCGTCCCTACCATTCCCCATCTTGCACATTGGAGGGCTCATTCCGTGACCTGTGAGCAGAGACAAGACTTGAAAACACTTTCTTGACATCCCTCTGAACATGAGCTTCCATTGCCCTTGAGACATCTCCTGCTGAAAAACCCTAAAAACACCCCTTTTTGCATTGGCGCGGTCAACCAGTTCAGTACCCGTGCCAATGGGAAAAATCCTTCAAAGAGGTCGTGCCAATTGGGGCTCTTTCCCAGAGTCACACTCGCGCCAGCCAATTTAAGGAGTGTTTTTAAAAAATAAATGGCAGAAGTTTCGTCTTAACAAATTCCTAGACTGCTATCTATCTTGAGTTGGGAGGTTTGGCTACGGATTTCCATAGAGAGGAAGTGGTTTGCCACCTCTCATGGAAGCTTCCTTGATGATAGGGCCAATCCCATGATTATAGGGATCCCAACTTCCCTTCCTCCATCTATAAAAGCTTGCTCATCTCCATTGCAAGCTAGTCTTCAAATCTCCAAGTTCCCAAGAGCCTAATATTGCAAGAGTCTTGATTCATTCCCTTGAGGCAAAATCCAAGCAAGGAGACTATTTTCAAGATCTGAAGAGAGAGGTTTTTCCCATCCTTGACAGGCTTTTCGAGACGTGTTCTGTTGGCGACCCTCCGAAGGAGAATTCAGCGTCAGAACTATGGTTGTATTCTTCCTTTGATTGATTAATAATAAACGACTATTGGTTATGGTTCCACTCTTGTTATTGTTTATGATGATGAGTTATGTCCTTTCTGACTGACATATAGTTGCATCTACTGGATTTTACACTTGCGTTTGTTTTGTTTCTCGCATGTGCGGGTGTCCATCACGGAGATCGTGGGGATCGTGATTTGCCAGGGCTAACGAACGAGAGCGCTACCTCTTCTACAAGCAACAGCGTTGGATTCCAGGTAAGCCTTCATCGCTAGTTGGTTTATTTGCAATTAGGAACCTGCACTATAGCGTGAATGATTGTTGCTAGACTCGGTCTGGGCTAGTAGGGATCGCCTCTGTCCGCAGAGGGGATTTACCTCCACAAAAGCTATATCAGAGGATCTCTTTAGATTGATTTGTGATATGGAACATTAAAAGTGTTGTGAAAGAAGCAAAGCTAATAACCATTTGATAATATATTAACTTCACTAAACAAGAAAAGCCTTTCAAAGTCATAGACTTCCTTGGGAAAATTTTTTCTAAAGCACACTTTTCAGACAACAATCCAACAATCTAACAAATTACCTTCAGAAAGAAGAAAACATATAAGAAAACAAAGGGAAGCCTAAGTTCAAGTAAGGAATTTGAACCTATCCTGCTTTTGGCATATTGTCAGGGATATTTTCAACACAGTTGTTCGAGAAAACACTAGAGGACAGGGATAACCATAGACTTCCCTAGTTTAACTTTACTTAGCATGCAGTGAAAATATCATTCAAGAACAATGTCTCAAGTTTTAATCAGCAAGACATGGGCTCACCAACATTCCTTGACTGGTTATACTCTATAGAAATCATTCCTAAAGAAACAATTAGAAGAAAACATAAAGATAAAGCTTATCAGTGAGAATTAGGGTACCTTTTACAGTAAATCCTAATCTAAATTTGTTGTTCTTTATCAGAGAAATTGGATAGTATGGAAACATAAGAAAAAAAAAATTACAGTAAGAGAAACATCACCATTGACATAGACAGGGATCCCATAAATCATCTTGTATATTTTATGTTCAAACCAGTTACAATCTTTAAGTCCAGTAGGTCTTTACAACTTCAAACTTCTCTTCTCAGCCTATCTTTCCTCAATCACTAACAGAGCTTCAGTAGCTTCAGTAACTATTTACATTCAATAAGTATCCAACCAACCACAATAATAGGCTTCTCATATGATATATATAGGTAAATTGAGGAGGTGGAGTGAAAGGAAGGTCTAACTATTCAATTAATACAAAGTAAATGCTTCTCAACCTTTGGGAGGCCTAATGGAGAAGATATCTAATGTCTTAACTCTGATAATTGATTTTTACATTAACTTTCATCCACTTCAGTCACTTTTGTTGAATTTTGAGGCTTTTGGTAGCTGGCAATTACTTCTGCATTGTCTTTAGAAAATATCTCTGACTGAGCATTCAATTTGTATTCTTTTGAGGTAAATTAGACTTTTAGTTGGCATTTTTAGTCTTCGGAGAATTAAATACTTCAATGATCTGGAATTCTGGAGTAATATTTCATTGATATGTCTTGCTTTGTGGATTTTTGTCCTTTACTGACTGTTTTGAATTTTAATTCTTTATCTTAAACTGCGCTTTATCCACAATCTGCCTGATTAAGTCTTTTGATCTTTGGGATTTTAACTTTAACCTTTATCCTTTAATCTTTTTAATCTCTATCTTCATCGTCGGCTACACAAGTGGCTTGCTAGCGCATTGGAGGGCTTGATTGTGTGACCAATGCTCATGAAACATTGGTCAAAACATGGAATTAACCCTGTTTATTCGTTTTCTGCTTTTTTTGAGCACCAAAGGATCGTCACCCTAGGCCCTGCCACTAATTTTGCTGTGGGATGTCTTTATTTTAACTTTTTGCCATTGAACCTACAACCAAACAACAAATAATTATATAAACCTACTTTCTTTGGATTTAACTGCTTTCAGAGGCATTGGGATGGTGGAGGAGAAGTGCAGAGGAGGATGAATGCAACAGAGGTGGAAAACTTATGGAAGAAGGCAGAACTAGGGTTTAATTTTGAATTATGGCACGAAATAATGATAGGTGGTTTTGCAGAAAACTGGAAGCAGTTTTCACGCGGAGTCAAGGTGGTAAGCAGTTTGGGGCTAATCAAACACAATATGGTTTGATGGCTGACACGTGTCCATTCAAAACTGCCCATTTCGCATTGATATTGGGCGTTAAGATTTTTGGGAGAAATATGTGCGAAGATGAACGCTGGCCGTCAGATCTGAGAGCTCCAAATCTACGGTGGAGAATGGAGGCAACAGATGGAGTTGCGCGGTGGGACCAGCTGTAGACATCAACAATTTCATCGTGTAGCGGAAGTTTCATTGCATGGGGTGAAATTTTTTTGGGTGGAGTTTGAATGGTGAGGATAAGCGAGAACCGTTGGATCAACAAGATCAACAGTTAGGATTGTATCGAGGAAGCAGAGGGGTAATGAATGGGGTCGGGAGAATGGATGATGGGAGAAGCGAGGGCCATTAGATCTTGAGGATCAACGGTTGAGATACGTAGAGGAGAAAAAAGAAGGGCGGATGAAAGAATAAGGGAAGGACCCTGCTGGCTGTTGGATCGTTGCAATCAACTGCCAGGATCTCTTCCAGGGGGACCACAAAAATGCAGAGGCTGAAAGAAGATGGAGGGCGCCGAAAGGGTCCAGACCGTCGGATTTGGGGAGATCGATGGCTGAGATCTGCTCGGGGGATCGGCCATCGGCGGGAAAAAAGGTGTGGGAATGAATAAATTGGAATCGCCAAAGTGCGATGGCGATGGGAAAGAGAAAAGTGCGATGCAATATAGGACCATTGGATTGGAAACGAGATCAACGGTGGAGATGCGATCAGGGTTTTGCACATCGGCGGAGAAAAGGAGTGCAGGAGCGAGGAAACGGGGATTTCTGAAAAGCCAAAATGCCAATGGGCTTAGTGCTTGGTCATAGCGCTGGGTCTTATGAGAAAGGAGTGGAAGTGCTTAAGGCTAAAGGCACTTAAAGCCTTATCTATAAAAAGGGGCGGAAAGGGTTTAAAAAAAATGTTTTTAAAGGCCTTTTTTGTGTTCCGATAGGTGGAAAAAAGGAATTCAAACCTTAATAAAAGGATTTTATGATGTTTTAAAGAGAATTTTGAAGAAATGGAGGATAAAATGGGAAAAAATGGGTGTAAAGAAGGGAATAAATGAGGAGGAGAAATGCTGGGAATTGTGACTTTGAAGACAGTTTTCTTTTTGAAACAACAGGGATATTTTGAAGGATTTTTAAGTGAAAACATCAGTGAGATGGATCCTTTGGATAAGAGACACAACAAGACTTCAAGAACTCATAGATTTGCTTCAAATTTTTTTCTTGAAGGCTAAAGACCTGTTTTAGCCATATTTGAATATGTCAAAATTATGGATGGCTAACAGGACTACCATTGGGCTTACCCAATCAAATTGTTCCACAAGCTTGATGATACCTATGGCCACAATCTTATCTAGCTCCTCCTTGAATTTCTGCTTATATTTAGTGTTCAACTGATAGGGTCGCTGCTTGACAAGACGTGCATCTGGCTTCAAAGTGATATTCATAACACCCATATCTCCTACAATTCCCTTGAGCTCAGATAACTTCGTATGAAATAGATCCTGATATTCGGTCAGCAACTCTGAAATATTTCCAACAATATCATCGTCCCAATAATCCCCAATTTTGGCTAACTTTGGATGCTTCTTCATCCCAAAGTTGACTTCCTTCAGCTTCAATGGTTTGGTAACGTCCACTGTCTGCAAGGAGGGTCCTGCAACTATGCTTTCTCCTTTAGATTTTGCGATTGTAATATTCCTGGGATTTTTGTTACTATCCTCTACTGACAAATTCCTACAACTGGAAATATCTTGCATCTGTGCATCCCATGCTAGCGCATCACATTCCTTCTGAGTCAAGGACTCATCAAAGACAAGATCATCTATATCCTGTAGGGCTTCATCCAATTTCTCTGTCCCTCCAACTAAGTCGAACGTCGCCATGAAATCCTTTGTCATTGTATCCTAGTGGTGAGTATGTTGGTGATGCTCTTTGTCTAAGTACCAAGTGGTGGGTACTGGCTCTAATGAATGAATAAATATATGGACCCACTCATTACAGGTCCTTTCATTCCATACTTCCATCGACATAGCCAAGTGCTTCCGTGGATCTGCATGGCCAGAAAAGAGCTCCACAGGTGGGTTGACCAGAGGTTCAAAGCAAAACATCATCATTTTTCGACATTCCCCCCACTCTAGGAAAGCCCCCTTATGTGTTTCCCACCACCGCACAGGGGTTGCGCCATAGCCAAGTCAAGTGCCCAGAATATTCATTCTTTAGGGACATATTTTTCTAATGCTTTAAGAAATTCATTAACACTACCAGAACCATCAAAGTAAGGTAGTTTTTTTACCTCTAAGGAAATGCACCAGAATCTCTTTGTGATCTTGAGGCAGCGCAGCGCAGATACGTCATGCAACCGGTTCTGCCCATTTTCCATCTCGCCATCTGAATCTGAGAAACACGAGTTGTATTTTTCCAAATTTAACATGCCATTAGCTATATGGTTGAACCAATCATCATCCCGCATAACCAATTTGTGAATATGGTCAACATCCTCCTCATCGCGCACCGGTTCTGTATATTGTTCGCTTTCTGTTGGATCCAGAGGGACTATTACCCACGTACCATGATTTCAAAAACCATGCTCCTCATTTTCAGGTTGATGATACCCCCCATGTCAATAGCCCAATCCAATCCTAATAATATAGGTTAAGGGTCTACATCATCCACAATCTGGACTACTTCGAAATATGCATATACTTTAACGCCCACAATTTCTACCACAACCTTAGGCAACCTTCCTAGTGGAATGATATTTTGCTGGCTAGCCATTCGTAATTGAATGGTGGACCACTCCAATTTGGGTTCTCCCATCTTCTTCCAGGTTTGTTTTGTAGAAATTTGCTGAATAATGATTAATTATCCACCGAGACTATCCTGATCACATACAATTCGAATTTATATGCAACACATAATCTCTTCCACTCAGATCATCAAACATGCGAAATAAAATCAAGCGATAACACATCAAATCATCATACACATTAACACAGTATGTATGGGGAAAGCCTATAGCTGAAAACCCCGTAGCTATTGTGTATATTATAATGGAGAAATCAAGTAACAAACTCAGTACAATACTCCTCACAAGTACTCGCACCCTTCTACAGTTAATAACGTTTTTTAATGAAACAGCACATCGGTTCAAAACTGACCGCCAATTGCCTTGCATCTATTGCGCAATCCAGGCCTGTCTATATAGAGATCCAAGGTTCGAATCTCCTTGGCTTGACAACGCAATCATCATGGGCAATTCCTCCAAGTGTGGTGCAAATCTCATGCACAATTGATGTCGCCACTGATAGCTAACTCCACCCTTTCATCTACCTCTTTCACTGGTCTCCACTGAACTGATCATGCACTGTAGTGAACTGATGTGTTCTTGAGTTGAACAATGAGTTACTAATTAATGAATTAAATAATATTTAATTCACTCCACTCATAACTAATTGATTAGCTAGTTAAACTAATCTCAACTAGTTCAACTAAAATAAACAGAACACAACTCCACTAGCTGTCTCATTAACTCCACCAAACTTCTGCCACCGAAGTCCTAACTGAAGTCAACCATGCATGATGCCATCAAACCCTTGGGAATAGCGTAATTCCTCTGTCAGATGCATGAGCCACTTCCAAGGCTCGAACTGAAGTGCTCCAAGAGAGTAAATTGAAGTTTATAGTCTAAATATTATTAAGGGTAAATAATATTTGACTTCCCTATTTTAAGGAGAGGCAGTCTAAAAATAGACTTCGACCTATAGGTCCAAAAAATAGAGTCCCATCTATTTTTACCAACATGACAAATGCTCCAAGAATCTCATACTGCAATCCCCGGACCATGCTCCATATGTCTAAAAATAGACATAGTCTAAAAATAGATTTTGCGCCAGAATTTGCCTGCGGGCCCACTTAGTGAAGGCGACTTCATTTCACTAAGCTCCATCATCTTGCCGCATTTTCAACACTCCCTCTCAGCAAGATATGGATTATCTGCAACCCCTATCCTGCCTCTGTGGAATTCGAACTTGCTCCTGGTGAGCACCTTCGTCAGGATGTTGGCATCCTGATCCTCCGTGGGAACATATGAAAGCATCATGATTCTCCGCTGAACACAATCTCTGATATGATGATACTTGATGTCGATGTGTTTGGACCTATCATGAAATGTTTAATGCAACTTTGGTTATCACAGTAGATCATTGTAGGCTCCAAATGCAACCTGAACAATCCTGCGAGGATCTTCCTCATCCAAATAGCCTCGCATGCAGCCAAGCTAGCTGCCATGTACTCGACCTCTGCTGAACTGAGTGCCACGGATCTCTGCTTCCTGCTGTACCAGGAAACTATTGTCGACCCAATGCTGAAAACTCCTCCAGAAGTGCTCTTCCGGTCCGTTGGGCTCCCTGCCCAATCTGCATCAGTGAAGCCAGAAAGCTTCGCTCCATCCTCCTGTCTGTACCATAGACCATATCCCGATGTGCCTCTAATATAGCGCAATACATGCTTGCCTGCCTTCCAAAAGAGCTTGGTAGGCTTAACCATAACTTGCGAAAGCTGGTTAACTGCATAGCATATATCGGGTCGTGTATTGACCAGATACATAAGCGACCCCACCAACTGTCGATAGACAGTGGCATCCACTACCTCCGCTGAAGTAGCATCCTCCTTCCTCCAACCACCAAGAAGAGGAGTGTCAACAGGCTTGCAACCTTGCATGTTGAACCTCTCCAGAATCTCCCGAGCATACTTGCCCTGAGAAACAAACAGTCCTCCGCTGCGCTGCCAAATCTCCAATCCCAGGAAATAATGAAGGATGCCCAAGTCCTTCATCTCAAGCTCTCGTGCAAGATCCTCCTTGCATGAAAGTATCAACTGCTCATCGCCAGTCAAAATCAGATCATCTACATATAGTACGATGATCAACAGCTTCCCCTCCACCACAATCTGGTACAGGTTTGGATCTGCCTCACTCTTGGAGAATCCAAGCCCGGTGAAGTAGTTGTCTATCCAAGTGTACCAAGCACGAGGTGCTTGCTTCAGCCCGTACAGTGCTCTCTTGAGTCGGCACACATGCGACTCACTGCTGAAGATCTCAAAACCTTCAGGCTGCTCTATGTACACCTCCTCCTCAATAACTCCATTGAGGAACGTAGTCTTCACATCCATCTGATGAATGTGCCACCCCATCTGCGCTGAGAGAGAAAGGATCGTCCGTATGGAAGAGTACCTTGCGACAGGTGCAAAAGTCTCCTCATAATCGATCCCCTCGATCTGTGAAAAGCCACAGGCGACAAATCTCGCCTTGTACTTCTCCACACTCCCGTCAGCCGCCTGCTTCACTTTGTAGATCCATCGCGAACCCACCACTGATTTCCCCACCGGTCTTGGGACAATCTCCCATGCACTGTTTCTAACGTTCGAATCATATTCTTCGATCATGGCATCAACCCATGCGGGTTCCTCCACAGCTTCCTCAAAAGAGGATGGCTCCGTCACAACACATTGAATCACAAGAGCCATGTATCCAGTGTACCGATCTGGTGACTGTCTCTGTCTGCGTTGTGCTATAGGTGGTCCTACAACCTTCTCTGCATCCCGAGCCAGTCGCTCAGCTTCTGTAGTGCGCATGCGCCCTCTGATGGTTGGCGCTGCCTGGGTGGTTTCTTCCACCTCCTGAACCTCCTCTTGTGGGTGATCCACATCCGGAAACTCCTCCTTAGGAACTAACAGCTCCTCATCTGCATGCAAGTGTAGCTCCCTCTCAAGCGAACACTGCATGGCTTTCTCCTCCTGGAATTTTATATCCCGTCGCACAACAGTCTTGCGACTGTCTGGCACATACACCCGATAGTTATGAGGTGTATCAGTATACCCCACAAATATTCCAACTTCAGCAGTTGGATCCAGCTTCCTTCTCGCATCCTTCGTCACATGCATGTAGACAGGAGATCCGAAAATCCGCAAATGGGAAATATCGGGCCTCTTGCCAGAATAAGCCTCCTCTGGTGTACTCATGCCAAGAACCTTGTGAGGACAACGGTTCTGCACATACACTGCTGTATTGCATGCCTCAGCCCACAAGTGAAGGGGTAGGCCCTGATCATGCAACATCGCCCGTGCAGCACCCACGATCGTTCTGTTCTTCCGCTCGGCCACCCCGTTCTGCTGTGGGTTATGGGGTGCGATGAGCTCTCTCCGAATCCCTTCTGCGCTGCAGAACTCCTTGAATTCAGCCGAGATGAATTCACCACCGTTATCACTCCTTAGAGCAATCACCTTCTTCCCCGACTCCTTCTCGACCGGTGCTTTAAACTCACAGAACTTCGCGAATGTATCGCTCTTCTTCGACATGAAGAAGATCCAGCACTTTCGAGAGAAATCATCAACAAAGATCACATAATACTTGTGCTTTGCTGTCGAAGCAACCGAGAAAGGACCACACACGTCTGTGTGAACTCTCTCAAGGATCGTCGTGGCGCGACTATCCTTCTCGTGAAAGGTGGCTTTCACATACTTCCCTAAAGTACACCCCTTGCACTGATCTGACTGTGCAAGAGTGCCCTTAGGAAGCCCAGTAGAAATCTGCTGCAGGATCTTCAAAGCTCCATGGTGAAGGTGGCCCAATCTCCTGTGCCACAATTCGCCCTCATCATCCCGGCTCACCACTTCTCCCGCCTTGCATGCCATAGCTGCGCAGCCATCTACCTGCAACTGATAAAGGTTCTTGGTTCGAACCCCTATCTTCCGGGTCTCTCTAGTAGTCTTACTGCGCAGGAAGGATTTTCCTTCGCTGAAGACCACATCATACCCCTTATCTTCCAACATCGCCATAGAGATCAAGTTCTTATTCAATCCATGTACATGCATGACATCCTTCAGTACAAAGGGTTTACCAGACTCCCTCTGAAAGGATATGGTACCAATACCAGTCGCACTGTATCTACCATCATCGCCCATCTCGATGTGCACACCCAAATCTTTGTCCTCCAGATCTGAGAACAAATCCCGATCTCCCGTCATATGAAATGACGCACCGCTGTTCAAGAACCACACCGATCCCATCACACTTGAAACCAAGCATGCAATCAGTGAAAAGTCAAGCTCGAACTGTGAAGCCAAAGCTTCTCCATCTGCAGATCTTCCCGCTTGCTTGTTCTTCTTCTTATTTGGACAATTGGTAGCATAATGTCCGTGATCATGGCAGTGAAAACATTTCACTTTCGCCATATCCTGCTTCTTGCCCTTAGCTCCAGAATGAGAGGTTTTCTTACCCTTCCCTTTCTTAGCTTTGGACACCAAAGCGCAGTTTTCTTCATCAGCTCCCTTTGGTGAAGATCCATCTCGAGTAGTCCTCCTTATCTCCTCCTGCATGAGATCCGCCCAAAGGCACTCCCATCCCGGCAGCTTCTCCCGACCATTGACACTATCTTGATATGAGTGCCAAGCCTTCGGAAGACCAAGGAGAGCCAGGTCGACCATGTCCTCATCTTCGACAGTCACCCCCACACTTCCCAGCTCATCTCTGCATTGAGTGAACTTTGTGAGGTATTTGGCGATACTGTCGCCCTTCTCCATCTTGATGTTCCTGAGCTTATCTTTGAGCGCCAGCTTCCTTTGGTCGCTCTTACTCTGGAATAGATCCGTCAAAGCTTTCCACATTAAATATGGAGAAGCCTTTCCATGCAGGCTGGATACAATATGATCCTTGACGCCCTCCAACAGGATCCTTCGACATTTCGCCATCTTCTTTTGCCATGCTTCGACTTCAGCAGGATCAGTGGGCTTTTGGACATCCATATCCACAAACTCCTTCAGTCCATTATCTTCTAATACTGCCTCCATGCGATCCTTCCATGCAACATAATTCGAACTGCCTTCAAGAGCATATTCGAGTCGCAAACCGTTGAAAGACATTTTCAACACTGGCACCAAGAAAACAAAACTGCTACAAAATTCGAATTCCACCTCAAAGCTCAGCCGCTCTAGATTTGTGAGAACAAATTATTTCTAGCATAGAGATTGACTACAAGGGGCATTTACCAGACCTTTCACTTTCCGAAGAAAGATGAATCCGGAGGCTACCTGGCCCGCATGCAGACTCTGTCTACCGAAATAAGTTTGTAATCACTATGATGATCAATCTCTGCTTCAATAGCTCCGATACCATGTAGAAATTTGTTGAATAATGATTAATTATCCACCGAGACTATCCTAATCACATACAATTCGAATTTGTATGCAACACATAATCTCTTCCACTCGGATCATCAAACATGCGGAAATAAAATCAAGCGATAACACATCAAATCATCATACACATTAACACAGTATGTATGGGGAAAGCTTATAGCTGAAAACCCCGCAGCTATTGTGTATATTATAATGGAGAAATCATGTAACAAACTGAGTACAATACTCCTCACAAGTACTCAGTACTTTCTCATGAAGTTACACACAAACTAGCTTGGTTTTGAACAGGTTACTGGTTCAAAACTCACCACTAATTGCCTTGCCTCTATTGCGCAATCATGGCTTGTCTATATAGAGATCCAAGGTTCGAATCTCCTTGGCTTGACAGTGCAATCATCATGGGCAATTCCTCCAAGTGTGGTGCAAATCTCATGCACAACTGATGTCGCCACTGATAGCTAACTCCACCCTTTCATCTACCTCTTTCACTGGTCTCCACTGAACTGATCATGCATTGTAGTGAACTGATGTATTCTTGAGTTGAATAATGAGTTACTAATTAATGAATTAAATAATATTTAATTCACTCCACTCATAACTAATTGATTAGCTAATTAAACTAATCTCAACTAGTTCAACTAAAATAAACAGAACACAACTCCACTAGCTGTCTCATTAACTCCACCAAACTTCTGCCACTGAAGTCCTAACTGAAGTCAACCATGCATGATGCCATCAAACCCTTGGGAATAGCGTAATTCCTCTGTCAGATGCATGAGCCACTTCCAAGGCTCGAAGTGAAGTGTTCCAAGAGAGTAAACTGAAGTTTATAGTCTAAATATTATTAAGGGTAAATAATATTTGACTTCCCTATTTTAAGGAGAGGCAGTCTAAAAATAGACTTCGACCTATAGGTCCAAAAAATAGTGTCCCATATATTTTTACCAACATGAACAATGCTCCAAGAATAACATACTGCAATCCCCGGACCATGCTCCATATGTCTAAAAATAGATTTTGCGCCAGAATTTGCCTGCGGGCCCACTTAGTGAAGGCGACTTCATTTCACTAAGCTCCATCATCTTGCTACATTTTAAACATGTTTGGGTAGGACATTGGCATCAAATCTTAGATTCAAGATTACTTGATCCATTTTTTACTATCCAATCTGCACAGTCATACGCATCACCCAACCAGTTCTCTTCTTGTTCTTATAAATCTTGTTTACAGACTTAATATCCATTCAGGGGGCCTCCTTTCCTATACATATCTCTATCAATGCTTGGAGATTCTCTACCACCTTCTAGCTGAGTAGTAAATTCATACATGCTTGAAGGAATGGTTTGAATGCTTCATCGACCTTTGGATCCATGACAACTTTTGATGATGATGCTCCCACTATAGCAAAATCTCTTCTAGCCTCTATAAAAACTTCCTTCTCTTTGTTTAGGTCTAGGCCTTCCTTTTTGTTAGATGCCTTTCTGATCCATGACTCTACAACAGCTTGTTCTGCAGGTCCTCCAGTGTCCATACCAATGCATGTTATTACATTTATGCTAGGGCCATCATCGCGTGGCTCAGCTTTGACCATTTGCATGTTATACATAGGTGTCAACAAATTTTCCTGCATCTTAGCTATCAAAATGGGAAATTCCTCAATTATGTGATCAAATTACCTACAGTACTTGCAAGACTTCTATGCAGGGTTAGGGAAATCACGTGCGTAATGTCCTGGATCTCCACAGCTATAGCATATTACTTTCCCTCTTCCTCGACCTACACCTCC
Organism: Pinus albicaulis; assembly: GCA_034641835.2. Lineage (NCBI taxonomy): Eukaryota > Viridiplantae > Streptophyta > Pinopsida > Pinales > Pinaceae > Pinus > Pinus albicaulis. Next base: position 1,782,113,967 of record CM076575.1, read on the forward strand.
ACGTCTCACCACTCCCCTTCCTCTTGCCAAGGATCCTCCATGTCCATAGGGATATGCAGGTGACGAGGTTTCGACTTGCACTCTGTACAAGTTTGCATTGTCTATCATTAGCTCATACGTCTGACAGTGGTGTTCATCATGACCAACTGAGGAACAAAATCTGCAATATTGTTGCTTCAATTTTGGCACATAGGCTCCCAACCATGGGCAATGGTCAATATCATGCTGTCTAGCAACCCGAAAATCAACGCACCACAGGGTGGGGTTGCTAGGCCCCGCAACCACCCTAGGGCGCAGAATATTTGGTCCTCTAGCTCACAGGTAATCCGTAAACACAAGGCACTGATCTTTGGTGTGGCCCTCTCCTTTGCAACGAATGCATCAAACATCTGTGCCAACCTATTTACCCTTGTCTCTACGTAGGTTCTGTATCTCTAAGTGCATAGCTTCCAACTGAATTTAAATTTACACAGTCCCAAGGGAAATATATTCTCTAGGCGCAACCTCCAACTTCATAGCGATCGCCAGGGCTTCAACCTGAGTAGCGATCTTCTGCTGTCCGATAGGACCGCATAAATCGGCTAACAAGATGGTGATGAACCATTCCTTATGATAGTCATCATCGTAAACAAATCCTCCATCACTGATAGTTTGCTTTAGTTTCTGGTCGGCTTCCCAGATTGATTCTTTTTCTCCTTACTTGCAATATTTTATCTCTACCACTACCTACGCGTAGGACTTCGGCTTTTTTAACTGATGCTTCAGTTCCTTCTTGATATCAATGATAGTAGGAGACGCGTTTTGTTTCATATATCCCATAAACCAGTCTAGCGTGCGACCTTCAAAATCCATGGCTAGCTATGCTCTTTTTACAACATCAATATTAACATTTTGTGTAGTCCATATTGCATTAGCTACGAACTAGAACCGATCCATGTCCTCATCCCCCACACCCCTAAAGATGGGCAGCTTCATGTGCACAGCCATATCGTCTGTAGGTGGGGGTGGTAATGGGGTAGGAGATGTTTGATTCCTATGTGAATTTGTGTATGGCATAGCAGGGGGGCTACCTGCAGCATGCGTAGCCTTAGTTTCTTCTAGATCTAGTGAATCCCTCAGAAGGATGTATGAAAATCTTTCCCCTTTTTGATTTATCCAATAATACTTCCCGCTGTGCATAGTGCTTTCAATCTATTCGTAGCTCATTCACTTGGTGTGGCTGCACATAGCACCCTTTTCACTCAATAACATCCTAATCAACAAAGGCAATGTTCACAAGAATTTACCTTTCAAACCCTTGAAAAATCTTCTTTCAACTTCAAAGTAAGAAAGAAATGATCTACCACAAACTCCGTCACAACTCCACACAAGGTACTATCAACCCAGTGATCTATGGTATGGGTGATTTTGTTATCAGTATTTTCCAATTGATTGATCAATTCAGGCGTTCACTACGTAACCCTATCATCCTTCCAATAGGTCTGTAACTTCACTAATCTCGACAAGCACTCCTGCTACTCGTAAGCAAAGGTCACGAAGAAGATCTCGTGCGCCTCCGTGAATATATACTTATTCTTCCACTTTTCAGTAGACAACTTCATACTTTTGTTTTCTTTTAGGGCAAATTCCAGGATCTTCTTTTTGAACCATTCATCAATTTCAGACTTTTTTGGGTTCCAGAAACCCTGACTCATCACCTGTTCTCTCTCTCAAAATGCTCTCGATCCCGACAACGGAACCATTTTTTTGTTTGAGGGGTCTTGACCCAGGTTCAGATTTGAGGTTAACCAACAAACCCCTGTACTACTAGCCCTTTCGGCAATGACCTGCTTGTACAAGTCAAGGTCTCACCCAAAGTAGTAGGGGAGGGTGCTGGAACCAGGTTTCCTCACCCTGAGAGAGAGAGTTTAATGATGTTGGTGCCTTTAGATCTTGAATAGGTCTGTGCAAAGGAAGAAATAACCAGAAACTCTTAACAATATAACTTGACAAAATGCCTTGCATGCAACCCGTAACTCATAAGATAACCCATTTTCATCTTGAAGTTTGGATTTGCTTTGTTCGCTTTGAAAAAGATTGAAAGTGATTTTAATTCGTGTATTTTTTTGAAGTGATCTTGTTTTCCATTCGATAGAAAGAAAAGTGAAAAAGATTATTTTTCATTTATTTGTTCATTTGGTTGATTTTCCTTTAATTTCATTGATTTAATTTGCATTTTGAGCTTTCAAATTAAAGAAAAACAAAAAATTGTCATCCATCTTACTGGAATAAGCTTGCATTTTGGGGAATGGTGAAAGTTAATTCAATTTTTAAAAGCAGTATTTCAATAATTTTGAACTAGTTGGGGGGGAATCATATTTTGTTGCATTACTTGCACTCTTGTTTGCATTTCTTCCCTCGTTAGTTTAGAATTCATTGAAATGGAAAGAATCTCTTTTAGCATTTAGCTGCATTATAGGCTTTAGGTGACATCGATATCGAGCCTTAAACTGAGACTTAACTGAATATAAACTTTAAAATTTATCCAATTAACCTTAAGGAGCATTTGAAATTAAGGAAAAAATTTAGAGGTCTAGGCTAGAGATGTGTTCTGGTATCATTAAACATAGGAGCTATCACTAACAGTCTATGTTACATTCTGGAGGTGAAACCCCATCCAACGTATGGAAGTATATAGAACTATGCTCCACATATGAAAACTATAAGGGGAAACTCTCATCATATGCTTACACATTAGACAACACTACTACGGACTAGACTCCCACATACCGTCAAGTATATATGGGGAGACACCACTAGTTTGCAAGCCTACCATAGGTAACCGAGTTGGCTGACCTGTAGACCTGATACATTGACCACAACATTTAGGTAGATCAACTGTAGTACGTTAATTCCTTGTTAAATTTTTCTATCATTTATTACCAAGGTGTATATTACAATTCATGGACACCTGGTAATCCTTTATGCATATTTCACCCTTTTTTATTTATCTTTTGTTTAAATTCTAAAATTAACTGCCCACGATAACATATTACCTATGCAGTTCTCTGGGCTCATCTTTTCGTGGTTAATTGTAAATTATAAATTGCTCAAAATTGATTCACCTTTTCTCTATTTGATATTTCCCTCAAGGTCATCATGGTTGAATCATCAAATTCACCTCCTTCCTCTTCTAAAGGATCGCAAGACACTCTTCCTGAAGTCCCCCAATTTTTAGTTGGATCCCTTGAAGCTCAAGGCGGTGAAATTGGGATTGTCATAAGTGTATGACTTATTTCATTGCGTCCACCACGCGACAATTTTCTTTCATCGTCGTCTGAGGATTATGAGCCAAAAAGTCATGAACTGTTTGCATAGTTTACGGTATTTCCTCCAAACCTTCTCTTTGATCTAATAATGGTATATCCTCAATAGGCTTATAGTCCTCTTGACACACCTATCTTTCCTTTTGTTGATTCTCCAATATCATCTTTTACTACCTCTCATCAATTATTTCCTCCTGAAATGGCATCCAACAGTGATGATATTCCATTCATGAGTACCCCTTAGAGAATTTTACATGAAACCACTGCAACTCATATTCCAAAAGAAATTTCATCCATGTTTCCTCCTGAATGCTATCCTTACGTCACCACACCTCAAGATACAGGAAGTGGGATGGGAATACCCTCTATTTAAGTCGTATCTTCACTTCCACATGGGTATACCTCTCGTGAAAGCCTTGTTTTAGGAGCTTCTGGAGCTACATCTTCCAGATCCCTTTTGGTCAATGGGAACCAACCCATATTCTAGCCCATTAGTTTTGAATATGGTTGCCGTATCTCAACCTGTTGTTCAACTTACAGTGACTATAGGTCAAATGACCATTTTAATAGGATCTTCTACCCCCCTGTCGCTATCTATGATTACTACGGTTACACCATTGAGTGGAGAATATACAGTTTCGTCCATGCCTGGGGGGAAGTCCAAGCCTCTTTACGAACCTCCTATTTCGAGTGGGGGGCATCTGAACTCTGGACCCATTTCGGGGGTAGGAAATCCTAATGCTAGACTAGGTGGCACATTGGTTTGACAACTGTCAAACATTGTCATGGGAACTACTCCATTGAGTGGTCAACCCACTTCAGCTGCATTTTTTTATCAACAGCCCCACGTTCAGTATTCTTAGGTTCAAAAACCCCATTGCCAGCAACCGAACGTACAATATATGTATGTTCAGCAACCCAACATGCCTCATCAATATGTTCAACAACTGAATATGCAGTATCAATATGTTCCTCGACCAAACCTCTCACAACAATATGTCCAACAACCCCAAAATCCAGTGGGTATCGTTGTGAATAAACCTTAGTTTGGTCCTTACACCCAAATTGGTCCAAAAATCCATTTGGGTCAACCTGGTGCTCTTCCCAATCATCCTAGTGTCAAATGCCAACAAATTCTGTAGGGTCAGTACGAACAACCCCACTCGGGGCCTCACCCTGGTATTCAATCCCAGCAAATCCCTCAGTACCAGTAGACCCAACCGAGAGGCCAACTTGGACCTCATGTTCAGCAAGGACCTTAGGATGGACCCCATGTTCAACAAGGACCTCAAGCTGGACCCCATGTTCAAGAAGGACCGCAGTTTTAAACCTAGCAGGGGCCTTATGAATAGCCCCAACAGGGTCCCTACGTTCAACAACAACTGAAACAAGGTCCTTACCAACCATGGGGGTAGTATGTGTATCTGGTCAAAATCTGCCCTATTGGGGGCATAATATATATCAACCAGGTTGGAACCCTCAGATGGGTAACTTCCAATGACCATTTTCTCCTCACCACCCTCCCTTACCATTTTTGGCTATGTTGGAACTGTCGAATGTGTCTAATCTCACAAATGACCCCATCCAACATATGTTGCATTCGATGCCAGTTCCAACCAAGATTTCGGGATATTGCCCAAATTTTGAAGGTAAGTCTTGGGAAGACCACCAAGCCCATGTCATGACATACCACCTATGGTTCTCTTCCAATTTTTGGGTTGAAAATTCCAATCGTCTACATATTTTCCAGCGCACTCTCATAGGTGCCATGACTAAATGATATATTAAAATACCTCGAGGTGTCTTCTTTGATTTTAACACCTTGGCCATGGCCTTCCTCACTCACTTCTAGTTACATGCCTGGTATGAAATTGGCACCCACATTCTCACATCATTGAAACAATCAACTGCAACCCATATTTCAGATCACATCCACGAATGGAGGAGAAGACGTCGTCTTATCAAATTCTAGATCCCCGATCATTTGTTGACTCATTGGTTCACGAAATATTTTTCTTTTGCAAATCACAAAGGATCTCGCCATGGGTGGTTTTGTGACAGAAGAGGAAGTCATCGCCCGCGCTCAATATATAGATTTGGTTTAGTCCCAATCTGAGACCTTGTATGGAACTCTACCTGATGCACTGTGACCTTCAACCAACCCAACATCATCTCAACCTCCTGCCATGCCTCCTGTTGATGGCGTTTTTGGGTCAGTGGCCCATGCTAATAGTAGTGCACCCAAGACTTCTTCAAATTATAAGTCCACCACTGCCACTGGACCCTCCAAACCTTCGAATAACCATAAGAATCCTGGTAAAACCTATGAGGTAAATGGTGTCCAATCTACCACAACAGAAAAATCATCAAAGGGAAAGAAAAATGGAAAAGGAAAATCCAAATCCGATAACCCTAAACAAGATTCAAATAAGTAATTTGCTGACGATGCTTCCAAACATAAGCCTAAATATCCTTATTTGATATGTGATGATGACCATTACACCAAGGATTTTCCTCGGCCTGTCAAAGTTTCCCGTCTCTTGAAGGGCGCACCCAAGACTCTGACTGTCTTGAAAGAACCATTCCCATCCCAACAAACACAAATGGTAGATCAACCCCAATTACCCGGAAGCTCCGAAGTTTTTATGGCTGGCATAGAACTTATTTTTGTTTCCACGCGATCGAAATATTACCCAAATCCTTTGAAATCTCCTATGGAATAGGATGCCATAGTTAATCCTTCTCTTCTATATCTCCTAGTTCCGGTCCTCTATAGATTGAGAGACCTAGTAGTGATTCCATAATCCAGCCACCCCCAAAAGGTGTTCTTCGGAAATCATCATATAATACAAACGCTCGAGCTGCTCAACATTATAACATTGTATAGGATCTAGCTCAGGCACCCTCGATGATGTCAACATTGGAAGTCCTTCAGTCATGTCCATCATAACGGAAGGCACTATTATCTTCCATTGGAGGCATTGATCTGATGGATTCTAACCTTATCACTTTCGATCTTGAGAAATTTGTTCCTCGCCTCCAATCTCAGGTAATCTTCCTGATTCAAGTTACTGTGATGGGGAAAACCATTCATAGGACTGTTGTTGATTAAGGTGCTTCAACCTCCATCATGTCTATCACTTGTTGGAAATCCATTAGCTCTCCTCCATTGAGTCAGTCCCCAAACACTTTGGAATATTTTGACGACAAAGGTTCTTGGCCTTACAGTATTCTCAAATCCCTACCCATCCTCTTGGAGGGAAAGACAGTGAACCTGGAAGTGGAGGAGGTGGATGCCAACCTGAATTATAAACTCCTTCTTGGACGCAGCTAGATCCATGCAATGCTTTACGTGGTCTCCACCCTCTTCCATGTTCCTCTCTTTCCTCATCAAGAGAATATTGTGACTGTCGATCAACTCGCTTTCTTCTCCTCTAATTATTCAATAAGAAACATTCCGTATGTTGGGAATACCTATACCCCTTATGAGAATGTTGGGCCATGCCTTTTAAAAGACTTGTCCCTTATGGGAATTTTTCCACTCCCACCTCCTAATATCACCACTATCAACATGATATAATTTTCTCACGATCCATGTATTGTTCCTAGTCCCAAAAAACTTGAAACATTTGGTAACATTATTCCTCTCAATCTTATAGAACAAATGTATCAAATAATTCTTCTGGCTTCTGTGGCCATTTCCGAAACTACCGATAAATTGGTTTAATATCTCAACACTTATGCACAGTCTCCCTAGTTTGGTTCTTGGGATTCTGATGATCCCTTGAAAGAGACCTTCCCCACTGACGAGAGTATCATGGAGGTCATGTCTCTCGATGGAATTCCATGGTATGATGGTCATCATCATTCCTCATTTCTCCCAAGCCTCAGTGAGATCTCCACCTGTATTGAATCCCGTGTTCCTTCTGAATCGACTGAACCACTTTAGAATCCCATCTTGATTCATGACGTGTTGTCTAAAGGAAACATGGGGAATATCTCTCCCACCATTCAACCGGGGATTGTCAAGAAAGTTCACATCAATGCATCTCATTCTCCCGATGAGATCATGATTTACATCAAGCTTTTTACGGAATTCCATGATTTCTTCGCATGGTCTTACGAGGAAATTCATGGCATAGACCCTAGTATTGTCATGCACAAAATCCATTCATATCCAAACTTGAAGCTAATTCGTCAGAGACTTCATCCTGTGCAAACAAGAAAGGCTACTTCCATAAAATGGGAAGTCGAAAAAAATCTTAAGTTTGGTTTCATATATCACATACCATTTACGGACTGGGTCTCCAATATTTTTCCCATTACTAAGAAACAAGGGACCATCTGAGTTTGTGTTGACTACTATGATATCAATCACACATGTCAAAAATATAATTACCCCATGCCCTTTATCGATAAAATCATTGATGAATGTGCTGGGAGTGAGATAGCTTCTTTTATGGATGATTTTTCTGGCTATAACCAGATCAACGTCACTCCTACTGATCAACATAAAACCACTTTTATCTGTCCATGGGGAACCTTTGTCTACAAGAAACTCCCTTTTGGTTTTAAAAATGTTAGTTCCACTTTCCAAAGAGCTATGTCATATGCCTTTCATGATATTAAACACATCGTTCAACCATATCTTGACAACCTTCCGGCTCATTTTGCGAAACTTCGAGATCACCCCGAACATTTAAGAGTAATGTTTCTTCACTGTAAACACTATAATATCTAGTTAAATACTCATAAATTTCTCTTCTGCATATAATCCTATCACCTTTTAGGTTTAGTACTATCTAAAGAAGGCATTCAGATAGATCCTCTTAAAGTTGAGGCAATCATCAATTTTCCTCCTCCCTCTTCTATGCATCAGCTGCAAAGCTTGCAGGGGAATGCCAATTTTCTCCATCGGTTCATCCTAAACTACACCAAGATTACTAAAGGATTCACTCACTTATTTAAAAATGGAATCCCATTCATTTGGGATGAAATTTACCACAACCTTTAGACGCTTTGAAGAAATCCTTGATTAGTTCTCCTTTATTACATCCTCCCAACTATCATCGCGATTATTTCCTGGATTTGGCCACCGCAGAGAGCACTAACGATATGGTGCTGGTTCAAGATGGTGTTGACAGACATGAACATCAATATTAATACTTGAGACATAATCTCTTTGATGTTGAGACTTGCTATGCTCATGTTGAGAAACTCGCATTGAACAATGTTCATGCTGTTCATCGTTTTCGTCATTACATTCTCTTGCGTAAAACTCTAGTGATTTTCGACTGTAACCCATGAATTACATTCTTACACGTCATTTTCTTGGGGAAAAATACTCAAAATGGATTTTTATTCTCCAAGATTTTGACTTAGAGTTTGTTGCAGCCAAATTAAATAAATCACTTGTCTTTATTGTGCTATTCTGCGATCTTCCCACTACGGTTGATCCCACTCCATTAGAAGAATTGATTCTAGATGAATCACTCTTTCTCATCAGTACTCTAGACCCTTGGTACGAAGATCTCATTGTTTATCTCCAAACCCAAAACTTTCGACCAGAGATATATCACTCCGAGAGACAGTAGATTCGTCACGATTCCCAACCATATCGCATTATTAGAGATACTTTGTATCACACTGGTGTTGACTCTGTCCTTCGTCGATATCTAACACTGGGGGAAGCTGGGAAAGTTCTTAACGAATACCACTCCAAGGCTTGTGGTGGTCACATGTTCGGTTATGCTACTGCCCAGAATATTCTTCAAGAATGATACTTTTGGCCATCTATTTTTAAGGCTTTCATTCTTTCAGTTTGAAAATATCATGATTTCCAAATCTATTCTCAGAAGGAACATGCCCCACCCTCACCCTTGCACCCATTTGTGACCGTCGTGCCATATGCAAAATGGGGCATCAATTTCATGACCTATAACCCTCGCTCAACCGGGGGGGGGGCATGGTTTTATTATCGTCATTGTTGATTATTTTACAAAGTGGGCTAAGGCAATGCCTAGATATGATAATGAAGGTCCAATTGCGACACAATTCTTGTTTAATCATGTCATAGCTCAGTTCAATGTCCCGACAGCCATTGTCACTGACCATGGCTCTCATTTTTGAAATCATATGATGAAAAAGCTTATTGCTTAGCTCGGGCTATGCCATTATAGCTCAACCCTTTACTATCCATAGGCCAATGGCCAAGTTGAAGCTGTTAAAAAGGTTTTGGTGACAATGCTTCAGCGAAAAATTAGGAGACACAAACGAGATTGGTATCTCATGCTTTTCTCTACTCTGTGGGCTTACTAAACATCTGTTAAGACTACTATCGGATTTACACCATTTCAATAAGTTTATGGTATGGAAGAAACACTCTCGATCGAGTGTGAAATCCCTTCTCTGAAGCTAGCGATCGAGCTACTTCCTAGTACTTCACCAGAAGAGGAAAATTTGCTTTACCTCGAGCGTCTCAATGAAACCCGAAGACTTGTTTCTTTAGTCATTGAAGCACAAAATAAATGAGTTAAGGCTTAATACAACAAATATATGAAGCATGTTTTCTATGAAGGTGACTTGGTCCTCCTCTATGATCAAGCCCACGATAAATTAGGAGTCGGGAAGCTTGAGCCAATGTGGCACGAGCCCTATATCGTTCAATGCGTATTGGAAAGAGGTGCTTATGAGCTAGTATATTATGAATGTAATCAATTGGCTGAGCCCTGAAATGGGCTCTATCTGAAAAAGTATTATGCTTGATCGCAAGTATGGTACCTTGTACATTAGTGTGTTATTCATTAATGTGATTTTTAGATTTTTGGTGTGATTGTTTTCTTCGCAGACATGTTTCCCCTGCTTACCTAGTGTTCCACTTGGTTTGCAAATGTTGTCGAACCATTATATTGATTTCACTGATGGTTCTTGCCATAGCACACAGAGCTTATCTTCCGCAACATGGGCACTTCTTGCCCCTGATGGCGAGTTGATCAATCTACAAGTTATTTGTTTGGGTCTGTTATCACTGGAAAATCAGACAAGAAAATATGACATTATTAAATATAAGGCGAAAGGATTTACAGGGCTAAGGCACATTAGAGAATCTATTTTTTTTTTCATCCTCAAGGGTCCGGAGGAAAAAAAAATTGTGCACTCAATACACTAGAAGAATGTTCCTTTTTGTGCACTATCGATAGGTAGGTGCGCCTTTGCATAGATTTCCCTCAAAAATCCACGTGGACCTGAGAGTGGCAGAAGTCACTTTCCAGGACCACAAGGCTCACTCCAGGAAAATGATCCCACACTTGAGGCCACCTAAGGACAACTGCCTAAGCCTCCTTGGGACCTCAAGGGAGCATGCAATGGAATCAAACCCTCTCTTGGGTCACCATCCATCAATGTACCAAGAGAGGGAAGGAGAGTTTGAATTCATCTATAAAAGGCCACCAAGAGATGAACAAAGGTATAGCACATTGTTATTTTGGCCAAAATTGCTTTGAATCAATCCAGTAGTGTGTAATCCGCAGCAGAAGTAGAGAGGTGATTCAGTTGTTGGCCATCCAACAACTCCAATCCTTTGGAGTAGAGAGAGAGAGACCTTGCACCAAGCAGCTAGCAGGTAAAAACAACCTTGCATCAGGTCTTAGAACTCCATAGTTCTAAGGGCCCCTTGGAAAGTGTGTAGACGTACTATATTTCTCCTTAATAGCAAACAATAAGAGGGGAAATTGATGCCGCCATTAGTATTATTGTTTTGTCTAACTATATATGATATTTCGTGTTTTTGTTTAGTTTAGTCTTGTTCTCTTTCTACATATGCATACTGTATCATTATTTAGTGTGTTTTGTTTTATAGCATGTTCACTAACCTGCTAACTCTTTTGTTTATCTGCCTATGACCAGAATCTTAAGAGGCAACGATCACTACTCTTAAGGAAGTGTGGATTGGTACAATTGTGCACCAAATCCACCAACACAGGATTGGTGACTCCACTGATTTTACTTTCTAGTTAATGTGGTTGTGCTTGTTACAGAGACCTTTTTATTTGCTCTGGAGTTTGGCTTGAACAACCCCTCTTCTCTTCTTCTATGCCCGTTCACCCTCAGGGAGAGGCCGAAGTGCAGAAGCTCCAAAAAATTTGTTGCAGGAAATTCGCGCGCATTTTACACAGACAAACACGCCCGACCGCACGCATTCATCAGTGACCTGAGTGATATATTTCGTGCCTTTTTGAGCATCTGTGCGTGGAAACCAGAGGCAGAAAATTTTTGCTATTTCCCTTCATTTCCTATTTATAAAGTGACTGGCATCCCATAAGAAAACTTCCAGCACTATGTGAGGTGTCCCATGACTGGTTAAAACTCACTGTTGGATGCGATTGAGTAGTTCTAGGTCTTAGTTTTAAAATTTCAAAGTTTATTTTTGCAAAAAAACCACATAGTTTAAGTAGGGGGCAATTTACTTGCAATCTGAAATAACTTATTTTTTGCGAGCATAGACACCAAAAACACATAGGTAATTAGTTGGAGTTAGTGGCTCTAGTCCACATATGCTTAGCTAAATTTTTCATTTTCCTAGTTTAAAGTCATTAATTTTAGTTAATTTTTTTGGCACTAGGAGTTGGGACTAGGATTTAATTATCCTTAGAGAGAAAGTAATCTCTGTTGCCTTTGCACCTTTTGGTGACCCTAGGCAAACATATGAAAGATCTCTTCTGATAATTTTCCATCTCCCTTTAGTTGATCACTTAGATTAACTAGGCGACATTGTCAGTGGCCCATATCCACACATGATTTTATTTTATCAAGGAACAACCAAAAATAGATTAATAGGGGATTTGTGAAGGATCGCCGCATATCCACACGTTAAAACTATGCAATTGGTCACATATTTCTCACACACTTTCACACCATAAGTGAATCAAAGCCACCTTAAAACTAACCTAACTAAACTCATTAACTCTCCCCATAGGGGCCACAAGAGAAATTATAGTTTAAGTTAGGACCAAGGGGGTTGGCATCCAATAAGGCACCTTAGTCAGTTTACATCTTGAAACATAGAAGTTTAATTTTTAGGGAGCTTTAAAATGCATCTATCCACCCACGGAAAAGAAAACCCGAGCACCATATAGACTCGATTCAAAGGGGGTTAAGCTTAAGCCCAGTGCGTGTGGTATTATTCAGGGCTACTTGACCCATCTAATACTCGGTAATGGTAGCTAATTTACCAATAAGATCAAGAATCGAATGCTTACGTGGGATGACGGTACTTAATGGTGAAATATAGGGCATCCTTCCTTATATGTGACGGTTCATGTATCACTAGATCCTCTACCTTTACCTTGATCGATTTTCTTCGGTTGACTGGAGGCATCGCCAACTCTTTCACGACGTTGCGCCAACATTCACAAGATATATTCACAAGGCCCAATTACTATTGAGAGTGTGAGGACGTATAAGTCTCTAGGATTTTGAGTATCACATGCAAAGACAACCAAAACCATTTTTTTTTATTGTTTGATCACATAGATATAATCTAAAGGAAAATTAACTGTTATTTTCTCTTTGTTTTATGTATGAGGTCACCATTTTTGCTTTGATACTCCACCTCTCATAGAAATGATTTTTTTTTTCCAAAACCATACCTAGTCAACACCATAATGGACCCAACGGGACCTTGTCGATCTAGATGTCTTTTTGACCTCCCCCCATTATCGGGAGGAGCTCCAAGTCTTTCACCATTTAGGCGTCAAAGATGGAACACTGCCACCCTTATCGGTTCATCCTTTATTGGGTCATATTTAGTTGGGAACCCTCGACGGTCACCCAACGCCACACCAATGGACACCCACATAGGGTTACCACATTCCATTCTTCCAAATAAATTCTCTATCTTTGCATCCTGTTACACCATTTTTTTGGTCATCTAACCTATTATCATTAGATGGACCCAAGTACACCATGTAAGACAAATTTTACCCTAAGTAAATTTGCTTTCACTATGTAAAATAACTTAATAAAACACATTTATTAGGTTGTTTATGGTCTAAACAGGAAACCCCAAAGGGAAATATTAAACAAATCTATATTTGTTTGATTTTCCTCATGGAATAATTAATTAAACAATAATTTAATTATTATTCCTGGTCATATTTAACCCAAAATAAGGAAATTAATTAGATAAATCCTTATTTATCTTATTATTTTCTAGGAATAATTATTTAAATCTTATTTAAATAATATTCCTTGTTAAAAATGACTAAACATTTATAAATAATTAAATAAATCATTATTTATTTAATTATCATTCAACCACTTCCTTAAAATAATAAATAAATCATTTATTTATTTATTATTTACAAATAAAGGGATTTAACCCAAGTCAAATGCCTTTTCCCTCCAACAAATATAATAAAATATTCCATAAAAGGTGGATCTAGATTTGGTTAATATTATTTTAATCATGCACCAAGATCTAGAATGACCTAATATTTTTTTATAAATAGAAGGGTTTTCCCATTCATTTGTCACCTTTTGTTGCCTATTAGATCACTCTGGATCTATACTCTTGGTCTGACTTTGAGCCATTATCATTGTCAAATTTTCCATTATTTCACTTTGTGAGCTCCCTTTGATTTCTATGTTTGTCTGGGTTTTCTACACCAACAAGAGAGAGAAATTCTAGATCTGAAGTGCTGAGGACTTTCAAGAACCCATCCCATTGAGGAGAATTGGAAACACCTTTCTTGTTTTCCTCCCAGGTGCCCTTAATATAAAATTCTTTCAAAAATATTGTTCTTTTCTTGTCTATTGGATGTATGGAGAAAAACCTTATTTTTACTACTTAATTTATTTTTATGCATAGATCTGGATTTTGCAACATTTGTCCTGATCAACTAAGTGTAGATCTGAAGATATTGGCATCTATATTTGATGTTAGGGCTATAAGTTATGCGTAGCTAAAGTGGTATTTTTTCGTACACTTCGACAAAAGATTCATACTAACACATCCCATGAAAGTTTGGAATGCAGCTCTTTGGAACCCTTCTAGAGAAGATCTCTCTCCCATGACTATGTTGAATCCACAAGGATCCAAAAATGATGAAGGTAACATCTCTCCTCCACCACTGTTTGAAAACGCTGTTAATCTCTCCAAAGATGTAATGGCTGTCTCATGCTCCAACTCAAGGATGGGTTCATAGTTTTTCACAGGAGTGTCATGGTTTGTTTCATCCTCCAAAATTTCACACCCCAATCTCAAGGATGGTGTGAAACTCAACAAAGGTGCATTAGGATGATGGTTCATCTCCTCCTTGAAACATTTGCACAGCGCAGTGCAATCATGCCGCTGTAGATTAGCAGTGATATTTGACCCTTGGTCATGCAAAAGAAAATTTCCACAACTACCAAAAGAATTTGTTGCAACAATAGATACTGGAAATTCCTCCATACCTTGATGAGATGTGGAAATCTCTTGTAGGGCTGCAAGAGTTCCTTCCTCCAATGTGTTGGCTGCCCCAAATATTGATGCATGTGGCTTCTCCTCCATGAGTCTGACAATGTTAGGGAAAAACTCTTCAAGTGGTGGTGAGGGCTCCTCCTCTACTGTTCTTCTATTGTCAAACTCCTTGATCAGCTTTTGAGAAAACTTAGCAAGAGTAGGCACTCCTGCATGGCTCAAATGGTTGAACCACCAAATGTGGGCTTCACCTTCTAGGTGAAGCACTGAGATCTCAAAAAATTATTTTTCCACTACAGGATGTATCAGGAAAAATGCTTCCAACTTCCTCACCCAAGTTCTTTCTGTAAATGACCCATCAAATGTAGAAAACATAAATCTATTGCCTTTGATTTCTCTTTTGCTGCATGGTCTCTTTTATTCCTTCAACTGGATGAATGGTGGAAAAGCTAGAGTCTCCTTGAAGGCTCTAGGTTGAGATTTGAACTCAACAAGGTAATCACTTAGAATCTGATGATCCAAGTATCCTTCATGCTTGTTTTCTTCTTCTTCATGAGAATAGGAAGTGCATGGTCCTTCCTCTTATTTTTTCTCTTCCTCTTTGGAGAGGCTCTTCTTAGGTCTGAAAACTGATCAGAGAAATCTCATCTTCTTCATCATTCTGATCTTCTTTGTCTTCTTGGGCTGAGACTCACAGACTGAGCCAAGAAAGAGGCTCTAATACCACTGTAATATCCCAAAATGGGAACTGTTAGCAAGGCATGAATGGAAAATGCATTTTCTAGGAATGGCTACTACAGGATTTGAAACCAGGACCTGGATCCATTATATTAATGCATATAAGACTGAAATCAGGGAGGTGGCTCAAAAGAGGTGGGTTAAACAGATCTCCCACACCTAGTTGTCTTCAGAAAGTGCCCGATGAAGGGATTGCAACAATGCTTGAAAAAGAAGTGGAATAGCAACATTATTATTATGAGCTATGAGACATGAATATACAAATATCCAACAAAATTTATATTATAGCAGCAAGGGGATAGATCCTTGAGGAAAGAATCACTCAATCAAAGCAATGCAGCTTCAGAGGGACATGTACATGAAATATGAAAGAACACTACTACTCATGAATTTATGTAGGCTAAGAGGACGCAGTTTATAAGAGGCACTGCATCATAACACATAATAACAGAAAGATATATCAATGGATGGCTCAAGAAATGAGGGGGAGCAAGCTATCAACCCCTGGAAACAATAATTCAACAATCCTTAGAAGGATTGGCTGAAATATACAAAATTGAAAAAATGCCGGAGTTGCTGGGTAGCAGCTGCAACTCAGAAACTGGAAATGGATGGAGATAGCTGAAGATGCTACAAATGATGGCTGAATCTCATCCAATGGATCTTGCAGGTGAAAGGCTGATCCTATCACTGAAGATCTTACCCTCCAATAACAAAGCAAAACCCCAGAACAAATGCTCACTAGAAATAACGCAGTCATTGAAGAAAACTGCGCTGTAGGGGTAAGGGAATGAGTTGGCCCAATGAAAAGATCTGAAATAAGCTCCAAATGCTTCAAAAATAATCTCTCAAAGGAAAGAGAGACTCCTCCTCTGAAAAAAAGGAGATGGAAGTGGTGTTGTGATCCCTCACTGCAACACCCTGCAACACAACATTATTATGCTGCAGAAATAAAACTGTACTGGAGGAGGATGCTTGGCCTCAAGCCTGGATGTGAGTCAAATCAGTACAAATCCTTCAAGAGGCTTCTCAATAAAGGAGAAGGATTCCTAAATAGGAAATCCTTGTGCTAAGCAGCACTGTAACTCAGCTAAACAACCGAGACTGCAAATAGTCTAAGCAGACACAAAATCAATAATCATATGCATGAGTAACAATGGTTGCCTTGTCCTCCTTATAAACAAATGAGAGCTCCCTCTCCATGGGTCCCACTATTTAGGGTTTCCTCCATCAAGGAAACTTCCCTCCTCTTTCTCTGCAATGTCCCACAAGATTCTCTCCACCTCCTACCTCTGCACTGTTTGACTTGGTCAAACTTGACCTTGTCTTCTTACAAATGTCTCCTTTCACACATGAGGGTGTGAAATCTAGTTCCAATGATGATCCCCTTTCATACTAAGAGAGATTTAATCCATGTTTTTATTGTGTTTGGGCCTCTTCAACCAATTATTCAACTCATAAGTGAAATTGGAAAAACTTAATATTCCAATTTATTATAGGCAAATTTTGGAAAATTACAGTCCTCCCCTCCCAAATGTTGCTTGTCCTCAAGAAACTGCAAGGATAGAACTGAGAAGTTTCCCCCAAGGCATGGAGACTAAAAAGTGTTGGGAAAAAATCTTCCCTAGATGGATCCTCCATCCCCAAGCAATCATCCAAACAAAATGAATCACCTCCCAACATGGCAACTCCTGGCAATCTCCTTTCATTTCAAGCTATGGAAATGAAGGTGGGTTGAAAATATGAATATGGTAAGCATCATAGCTTACCCCATGTTGTCCTTCTCTCCACTCATTAAGAGTGTAGAGTATGTAAATATCCTGGGCTGCAAAAGTATTTCCCTCAAGTGGAAAAATGAAGAACAATCCTCCAAGGATCTCTCCTCCATCATTGAAGAACAAGCTGGCCCAAAACAATCCATCCATGATGAATAGGACAAGGTAATCATAGAGCATCCTAGTGAGAATTTTGCTACAATTTTTACAGGATGATGCATGGTACAAACAATATCTCAAGAGGACACAGTGTAGTCTCATCCACTGCAACT
Source organism: Pinus albicaulis (assembly GCA_034641835.2). Classification (NCBI taxonomy): domain Eukaryota; kingdom Viridiplantae; phylum Streptophyta; class Pinopsida; order Pinales; family Pinaceae; genus Pinus; species Pinus albicaulis. The sequence continues at coordinate 1,782,131,518 of CM076575.1, forward strand.
TCAGAAAATAGTATGGTAAGTAACATACAAAAATCATCACATCTACTAATGAATAGTAAATGGCTGAATGTGTAAACAATACATGATCAAATACTTGCCCATGGCTATACAATGGATGGCTATCAAACTCATGGCCCACCCCAAAAGAAAACAAATAGGTGGCTGTGGTGGCCATATCTCCTCTCATGCTCCCATTAGAACATGTAATGCATAAAATGTGGGAATTCTCTCCCCTCAAGGACACATCCAACTCATGTGTCAAACTATCAATTATGCTTCCAATAAAAATCAGATCCATATCAGCAAATGAAGTCATGATCAGCAAAAAAATGTGGAAAATTTTGAAGGTTTCATGTGGTGTAGGAAGGTACCAACATTTTTCCCAATAGTGACAGCATAGTTTTGCAAACTGTTGCTTCAGAAATTTACATGGCAAAATGTTTCTTGTTACAAAGTTAATCATGTATGTCATAATATGGAAAATAGTTGGACATAAAAACTGAAAATACATGTAAGGAGAAAACATTTTCCCAAGGCCACATAAAATATGGCTGCCTCCATCATATAGTTTGGCCCAACTTTGATCATGGAGCAATGTGAAAATCTTGCCCTCTTGTGGAGCAATGCACTGCATGGTAATGGTAAGAGTATGAAAATAAATAAATGTAAAAACAAACTTCTTACCATATGCCGGAAGTAATATGGTACATGGATCTATGAGTGAGTCCTCCATAGTGTTCTGGCATGATATGAAGAGGAATGAATCATGTGCTGCAAGAAGATCCTCCTTCTCATGCTTGGAACTCCAAGTCAAGAAGAATATGGAATAGCAATAGATGTCTCAATCCACTACTCTACCATTCTCACCTCCTCCTTGTTCACCAAGTGCATATAATGTGAAGTGATCCTGGGGACACTCCATCCATAAGTCCCTGCTCCAGAGTGACAGTGCTGTGAGCTCATGCAAATAGGCTTCTGTCAAAACAAAGCTCTACTCTTTCACATGCTCCTTGTCAAAGATCCCTCTACTAATGCTGCTGCAAAGATGGAATACCTCCCAAGATGGAAGTGCTTCCAAATCATCCAAGGCCAAGGAGTATCCCCTTTGCACCATGAGAGTGCCCTCTTCTACCTCTGCAACATCACACAATATGTGAGAGAAATTCTGCCCTTGCTCTCTCAAGTGCAACTCAAGAAACCAAAGTGCTTGCTGCCTCCTTATGCTCCCATCATACAACTCATGTGATGAAAACACAATGAATGATATGAATGTCACATCAACACCATGCATCCATACTCCATGCTACCCAATGATGCAAGCATCCTGCCACCTCTTCTCCATCCCCATCCTCTCAGGAAGAGGACATGCCAAATGATGGTCAAACTGCTTTAAGAGGAGCCAACGCAGCCAAGCCTCCTGTTGCCCGGTGTCATATATTTGAAAGTAGCCTCCCATCTCCTTACTTATCAACCACATCCACTCAACCACTTGTGGATTCCTTCTCCTTCTCTTCCCCATGGTACTCCTCTCATGAGGGCTACCATTCTTCCAAATCAATTCTCTATCTTTGCATCCCATGAAATTTTGGAATGTAGTTCTTTAGAGAACTTCTAGAGAAGATTTCTCTCCCATGACTATGTTGAATCCACAAGGATCCAAAAATGATGAAGGTAACATCTCTCCTCCACCACTGTTAATCTCTCCAAAGATGTAATGGCTGTCTCATGCTCCAACTCAAGGATGGGTTCATAGTTTTTCATAGGATTGTCATGGTTTGTTTCATCCTCCAAAATTTCACACACCAATCTCAAGGATGGTGTGCAACTCAACAAAGGTGCATGAGGATGATGGTTCATCTCCTCCTTGAACCATTTTCATAGTGTAGTGCAATCATGCTACTCTAGATTAGCAGTGAGATTTGACCCTTGGTCATGCAAAAGAAAATTTTCACAACTACCAAAAGAATTTGCTGCAACAATAGATAATGGAAATTCCTCCATACCTTGATGAGATGTGGGAATATCTTATAGGGCTGCAAGAGTTCCTTCGTCCAGTGTGTTGGCTGCCCAAAATATTGATGCATGTGGCTGCTCCTCCATGAGTGTGACAGTGTTAGGGACAAACTCCTCAAGTGGCAGTGAGGGCTCTTCCTCTTTTTTTCTTCTATGGTCAAACTCCTTGATCAACTTTTGAGAAAACTTAGTAAGAGTAGGCACTCCTGCATGGCTCAAATGGCCGAACCACCAAATGTGGGCTTCACCTTCTAGGTGCAGCATTGAAATCTCAACAACTTCTTTCTCCACTATAGGATGTAGCAGGAAAAATGATTCTAGCTTCCTCACCCAAGCTCTTGCTGTAGATGACCCATCAAATGTAGACAACATAAATATATTTCCTTTGATTTCTCTTTTGCTGCTGGTCTCTTTTATTCCTTCAACTGGATGAATGGTGGAAAACCTAGAGTCTCCTTGAAGGCTCTAGGTTGAGATTTGAACTCAACAAGGTAATCACTTAGAATCTGATGATCCAAGTATCCTTCATGCTTGTTTTCTTCTTCTTCATGAGAACAGGAAGTGCATGGTCCTTCCTCTTATTTCTGCTCTTCCTCTTTGGAGAGGCTCTTCTTAGGTTTGGACACTGATGAGAGAAATCTCATATTCTTCATCATTCTAATATTCTTTGTCTTTTTGGGCTAAGACTCACAGGCTAAGCCAAGAAAGAGGCTCTGATACCACTGTAATATCCCAAAATGGGAACTGCTAGCAAGGCATGATTGGAAAATGCATTTTCCAGGAATGGCTACTATAGGATTTGAAACCAAGACCTGGATCCCTTAGATTAATGCATCTAGGACTGAAATCCAAGAGGTGGCTCAAAAGAAATCCCTCTAGGTGGGTTAAACTTATCTCCCACACCTAGTTGTCTTCAGAAAGTGCCCGATGAAGGGATTGCAACAATTCTTGAACAAGAAGTGGAACAAAAACGTTATTATTATGAGCTATGGGACATGAAGATAAAAATAGCAAAAAAATGTATATTATAGAAGCAAGGGGATACAGATCCTTGAGGAAAGAATCATTCAAGCAAAGCAATGCAGCCTCAGAGGGACATGTACATGAAATATGAAAGAACACTACTACTCATGAATTTTTGCAAGCTAAGAGGATGCACTTTATAAGAGGAATTGCATTATAATACAAAATAATAGAAATATATATCAATGGATGGCTCAATAAGTGAGGGGGAGAAAGCTCTCAACCCCTGGAAACAATAATCCAACAATCCTTAGAAAGATTGGTTGAAATATACAAAATGGCAAAAATGCCAGAGTCCCTGGGTAGCAGCTGCAACTCAGAAACTGGAAATGGATGGAGATCGCTGAAGATGCTGAAATTAATGGATGAATCTCATCCAATGGATCTTTTAGGTGAAAGGCTGATCCTATCACTAAAGATCTTACCCTCCAATCAACAATGAAAAACCCCATAGCAAATGCTCACTAGAAATAACACAGTCACTGAAGCAAACTGCACTGTAGGGGGAAGGGAATGAGTTGGCCCAATGCCAAGATCTGCAATAAGCTCCAAAGGCTTCCAAAATAATCTCTCAAAGGAAAGAGAGAATCCTTCTCTAAAAAACAAGATATGGAAGTGGTGTTGTGATCCCTCACTACAACACCCTGCAACACAACATTATTCTGCTGCAAAAATAATGCTGTGGAGGAGGATGCTTGGCCTCAAGCTTGGATGTGAGGAAAATTAGTACAAATCCTTCAAGAGGCTTATAAAGAAAGGATAAGGATTTCTAAACAGGAAATCCTTGTGCTAAGCAGCACTACAACTCAGTTAAACAGTCGGGACTGCAAATAGTCTAAGCAGACACAAAATCAATAATCATATGGATGAGTAACAATGGTTGCTTTTTCCTCCTTATAAAAAAATGAGAGCTCCCTCTCCATGGGTCTCACTCTTTAGGGTTTCCTCCATCAAGGAAACTTCCCTCCTCTTTCTCTACGCTGTCCCACAAGATTCTCTCCACCTCCTACCTCTGTGCTGTTTGACTTGGTCAACTTGACCTTGTCTTCTTGTAAATGTCTCCTTTCACACATGAGGGTGTGAAATCTAGTTCCAATGATGATCTCCTTTCATACTAAGAGGGATTTCATCCATGTTTTTATTGTGTTTGGGCCTCATCACCCAATTATTCAACTCATAAGTGAAATTGGCAAAATTTAATATTCCAATTTATTATAAGCAAATTTTGGAATGTTACACTTTTGGAGATTTGGATCTAGCCTTCCTAATGCTTAGAGAGGGCTCTCTCTTAATGATTTAACTTTGTTTGTTTAATAAATTTTAGGCTTTTTAGTTATTCTTGTTTGATTTGGTTTTGATTTGTTGTGGAATTATTAATTTAGATGGATAGGTGATTTTTCATTTTCCATTGGGCTATGGAGTCAATATATCTTGAAAACATAATAAAATCAAATTATAAAGGAAGTGTTACAGAGCAGTATAGCTAAGAAAAATTAGATCTTAAGGCTAAATGGTGAAGTGGTTTTCAATCGGGATTAAGGAGCAGTTAAGAATTCCTTAAACCAAATAATGAAGGAAGGTGAAGGAGGTCAATCAAGATCAGAGGGAAATTAAGAATTCTCTAAATCAGATATCAAAATAAAACATAGAAATGTATAACTGTTCAAAACAGAGTGTAATTAAAAAAATTCTACAGTAAAATTCACGTTATAACATTCAAATTTAGAACACGTTAAAGTTTATGGAATACTTAAGAAAAGAACATGAACAATTGAAATATACTTCACTGATATAGCTCAACACATGAATCCTGTAAAGAAATGCCTTTATTACTTGTCATGTCTGTCAAATTGAAATGGTACAATAACCCTCAGGTAGTAGATCAATCATCTATATAAATATTCAAAAATCCATCCTCAATACCTCGAAATAATGAAGTATTTATATAAAAATTTACACAAAATATCTTGTCAACTAACTAGGATTTATTCAAAGAAATAAAATATCTTCAGGTAAGAAGATAGTGAGACCTAGTAACTGATTGAAATTTGTCCCTGTTTTATTTGATTGTTGTTTACTGTTTGTTTCTTTCATGATGTCTTCTTCTTTCATTTGTTTTCACTTTCACGCTATCTTTGTTTTATCTGTCTTTAATCTATTTGCTCTTTAACCTGTCATAGTAAATCACACAATTTTTCCCATGTTTCTTCATCTGGAAGTTTAATCTTCATCATCCTTCGGTAAATCTCATCTACCTCTGTGTATTCGGAAAATGTGGGATAATTCATAAAAAGGTGATTTACCTCATGCTGGAGGTAAAAGAAGTTTTCTAAACTTTGAAGGAGTACTTTTCCTGTGGGAACTCCCTTCATTGCTGAACCGCTGGAACTTTCTTTAGCTACTTCCCTAATATTCTTAGCATAATATTCATGCCTCATTAGTTTATCATTGATTACCAAATTTTGGAAAAGAGTCTCCTAAAGCTGCAAATTTTGTCCATTTTTGTATATTTTTGTTATTATTTAGTCTAACACAGGGGTTTTGGGGTGGGTCAAAGCCCCGAATGTATTGTAATGGGTCAAGGGTAGACCAAGAGTCTGCAAACCACAGTTTGTGGACCATTGGATGCATAGGCTTAATCGATATAAATAGATGAACCCTTTTTAGTCCTAGGCTAGGAAAGAATTAAGATTGATGCCAAGCACGAATTGTTAGATCCATTGTCAAGTTGTTGGGTAAGGAATCCTGCTGGCTGTGTGCACGGAGATCCTCAGTCCTGCTGTGTGTGGACCCTGCTGGCTGTGTGCATAGGGGTATTTTGGGATTTTAAGTAGATTTTGATATTAATATATATGCGAAGTATTGTTGGATATCTGATTCTATTTGGATCTGTATGGTTATGATTGATGTGAACCTGAGTTATATGATTAAGTTGCGAAAGTATATGTTTAATTGCTGCGAACCATGAAAGTATCTATGTTTCTGGTATACGTATATATGATATGTTAATTACTACACTTATAAGTGTTCTGTGCTGAAAATTGGTATTGTGCATGTGGATGCAGAGGTATTTATTAGATTTATGCATAGGAATAACTCTGTTATACTATGGATAATATTATCAATAAGCCTGCGAATAGATCTTTTTAGTGCAAACTCGATAAGCTGGAAACACATATCTGCTTGACTTACCTACTCTCTCTCAGGGTGCAAAAACTTGGTTACAGCACCCTCCCATACTGCTTCAGGTGAGACTTTGGCCTACACAAGCAGGTCACTGCCGAAAGAGCCAGTAGTATAGGGGTTTGTTGGCAAAACTTAACCTGTGAACCTGGGTCAGGATCCCTCAAGCCAAAAAAAGGTTCCGTTGCCGGGACCGGGAGCATTTTGAGAGAGAGATCGGGTACTGCCAAGAACACATTGGAGACCTAAGAAGAAAGAGATCGACAAGTGGTTCGAAAAGCAAATTCAAGAATTCGCAGTGAGGGAGAATCATAGTGCAAAGCTGACCACAGAAAAGTGGAAGAATAAGTACATTTTCACAGAGATCTATGAAATGTTCTTTGTGACATTTGCGATCGAGCTTTAGGAGTGGCTTGCAAGGCTCGTAGATTTCTAGAAGTGTTGGAAGGACGAACGGGTCACGCAGTGGACCCCAGAGATTATTCAATAGTTAGAAAAGACTGATAACACCATCACTCATGTTAGTCATCAGTATTTTTCACTTGTTAGTGATGACTAGATCCATAACTGAGTTTTCTAGAAGCTGATCTCCATATGTCAATTTGTCATCTAGAAAACCCTCATAAATTTTTTTTCGCCTTTCCTACTTTTCAGTCCGCCCATGTCAAAGTTAAAACTCATTATCGCTATCCTATCTAGTTTCAGCCCTACTGGTCTGCCCATCAGCTCTAAAAGGAAAATCCAAGTCTGTTTCAAAAGCCTCCCCTAAGTTAGGAAGTGGCGCTTTAAGGCATTTTACCTTTGGCAAACATCAAAAAGCCAAAAAAACCTCCATCTGATACAGACCATTCATGACAGACCTCCCCTCTGCAAATGAAATTGTTAACAGCCCTAAGTCGCACCACTTACACACCCCTAAGTCTCAGCACTTCTTAGACCACAATCTCAAGCTGATTATTAGGTGTTTTACAGTGTTTAATGGGTTCTACAAAGACAGGAAATATAACATCATCTCAGAAGAAATTTCTTGAATATACATTTAGAAGAGCAACTGCTTCTCCATGTAAACATAAGCCTGAGATATATTTGCAAGACAAAGAGTTACTCATCAAGACCTTGCAGCTTCTTTTCAGCATGAAATCACAGTAAAGGAAAGACACCACTGTCAAACAGACTGGTAATTTTTCATGGCCAAGAACCTCCTTCATCTACAAGCAGAGAGTTAAGGCGCCTCCTTCATCTACAAGCAGAGGGCGCTGGCCAATATTGACTTTAAGGATTGCTAAAGCACAGACCTGCTTTTTACTAAACAGTAAAACAGTGACTCTAGGTTTCTGAGTGTAAATGATGATTATAACAGTGCTAAGATCTGAAATGTGCAAGGCAAGAGGACACAGAGTGTGTAGTTTTGTAAGGAGAATCAGTTGAGGTTTCAGTCATCATCAGGGCGCATAAAAAAGGACTCCTTATTCAAAGCTATCATAACAAATATCTCTGCAAGGGTGTTAATATGAATAGTTTTAAATCAGTCTTAAACAGGAAAATATTTCAATGAAAAGACCCCTGTGTGTTCTTTTGTTCCTGTTGAAGTGTGAAGTACAGTCCATGGTTTCTGGACGAACATGAAGAAGAGGTAGGAAAGTAGTACATGCAAGTTAAACTTCACCACAAAGACTGGTATTTTCTCTTCAGATACATCAGTTGGTGTTTTCAGAACTCCATGAGAAGAAAGTGGCCAGAAGGAGCCTCGGTATCTGTGAGCAGAAGAAAATATGTTTGTTTTTCAAAGAGTGCTAATCTCCCTACTCACAGAGATTATCTTTCAAAATGACTTATCGTAAGTTGACCAAGGCAAATGGTGACATTTCAGTTTCCCCTCAACAAAGAGTAGTGAAATAAGACAGTGAAGGCCTCCTTCATAGGAAACAAAGGAGCAACTCTCCTTGATTTACTTTCTAACTCTGATGTATCATCTTCTGTTTTGTCTTCTACCCACAGTCAAAGAAGAAAATTCAAAGACACCTAACAGTTACATCTACAGTCAAGCAACACCTGTCACCTAATTAGATTTACATTGCAGACAAGATTATAACATAATACCCAGGGCAAAAATGTATTTGATCTAGTTTGTCTCTTACAAACAGGTATACAAGCTCATCAAGTACAAAAAGAGCTTTGGCACAGTGTTTCAGGTTCTGGAAATCATCAAAGGCAAAATCTAAATGCCACTGCTCCAAAAAGAGACATTTCCTCCTCTAAGTAAGAACAGTCAAAGTTTCAAAGGACATCTTGTCCACAAGTTATGATCTGAGTTTTGAAAACTTTGAGAAGCATGGGAAGAAAAGCAGCTGGCAAGGGCAATTTGAGTTTTATCACCAAGAGACATCACCATTGGAATTATTGTTCATCATAGGCAAAGGAGGTGTTTTGATAGACTGACAGTGTTTTAGAAAGTTCAAGGCAAAAATAGGTTTTCATTATTCAATGGGTAGAGATATTATATAATATGTTTTGAGCAGAGGAGTGTAGTGAAAAGGTGCCCTTCTTAAATAAAAGACCATGGCAAACTATGAAAAACTGCAGCAAGTTTGACACCTATAGTGGAAGAAAAGACTGATGAAACACCTACAGGCAGAGAATGTCAAATCAAGTTAAAAAGATAGGCCACCTTCTTTCAAATGACAGAGGCAGCTATGCCCTTAAAGAATCAGAAGTATAAAAGGGGTGCTGAAGTGGCAGTTAAGTTTTTCTTCAACAGAAAAGGTACTCCAAACAAGTTTACAAATATGCAAAAAGATCATTACATGTCTTCAGATACTGGAACCTAGTGAAAGCAGATACTCAGAGAAGCCCAAGGAACTGTGGCATATTTTTCAAGGTTTTATTAAAGGCAAAATCTACACACCATTGTTACAAAGGGCAGATTTCTCCCTCTGGTAAGAAGCAGTCAAAACTTGAAGGAAAAGTTCTTAAAGGAGAGGTTACATCATCAAGGGAAAAACAGGTTTAGAAAGGAGTGATCATTGCCTTCATATTTCTATTTGAAACCAACGAAGTTTGAAATTACAAATGTTAAAAAGGAGGACCCTTTTTCTCTGGATTAGAAACAGTCAAAAGATTTCAATTTCTCATGAGGTTTAAGAAAAGTCTTGCCTATAAAACAAGTAGTCTTTGCCTTTGTGCACATGTCCAAATGAAAGACATCCATCGTGTGTTCAAAAGAAGGTTTTTAAACTTCGGTCTATAAACAAAGACTTTTCAAAGAAATGTTGAATAAACCCTCCCAAATACTAAACCAAGGGTTTTGCGTTTTGTTTACATTTCAAAAAGGTTTAAGACCATTGGCCATTTTGTGCATTCCAGTGTGATAGAGATCATTGCAAACTCTTGGCATAAACACCCCAGCTCGAGCAAAGACCCTTTGATGCCCTCAAGCTCAAACAAAGAGGTTCGGAGCAATTTGAAAAAATTTGCAGCAGTTTAACAGTGCGACGCGCCTGGAATATTGCACGACGCGCTGAGGAGCGATTTTACACAGGCGGTAGACTGTCGCGCGACGCGCCTGTACGTGTGCGCGATGCGCCTGTAAACGGCACCCGGCCGACCCGACAGAGCCACCCGACAGCTTTGTGCGCGGCGTTTTCTCATTCAAACGCGTCGCGTTTGTCATTACGCCTCCAACCGCCTTCAAAACATTTCCAACCCGCAAACAAAGATCTGCATCATGATTTTGAGGTATTTTGGCTTGCTCTCCTTCAAAGTTCACATCTTCTAAATATTGTTTGAGGCAGAAAAACAGTGTTTGTTGAAGAAGGCAGCGTTCAAATTAAAGCAGGGTTTGTTTTTAAGAGCGGTTGTGATTGAAAACTACAGGCCTCTTCTACCACATCATAGAAACAAAACAAGCCCTTTTAACCTCTCTTATAAATAATGACTTTGACTGAGAGTATATGGTTCAAATAAGTGAAAGGAATGAAGGAGTTAAAGCAGAATTGTTGAGTTTGTCTTAGTTTATTATCATCAGATATTTGTGGAATTGCCTATCAGGGTTAAGGTCAAATCAAGAGAGGGCTTGTCCTCATTTAACTTGCTACATCACCATATCTGTAAACTGGTTTTTGCTGTGAAAATATCCATTGGTTGAAGCTGTGCTTGAGTGGTAGATATACTGCTAGAAATGCCTATAGAGAAAACAGTGTGTTGAACTGCTACAAATTTCTCATACCACAGCATACAAAACTTTCAAACTTTGTCACCATATCTGAAAAACAGTGTTTTTGCTGTGTGGTGATCGGAGGTGTAAAACTGTGGTAAATTGCTGAATGTGTTATTAAAGGCAGCTACAAGAAAGAAATTGTGTTGAATTAGGAGATGTGTGTTTTCACCTTTATTAATCAGAGGACAAGAGATCCTATACCTTAAAAGCATCAAAGGGCAAAGGTCACTCCTATAAACCACAGAAGAGACAGTTTTTCACTAAGTATTCCACTTGACTGTCTTGGTTCTTCAAGCTTATTTTGATAAAGTTGATATTCAGATGGAGTAAAGGTTTTTTCTGCAAAGGCAAGGGTTTCACATTGATAAGGTGCTTTAACTATTTGACAAGATAAACTCCTACAGGCTTGTTGAACTTTTTTAGCATTCTTCAAAAACTCTGTCACCTTGTTCCATAACAGTGAGATTGACTGTATGCCCACACTGGAGGTGGACTATGTATGTGGTATGATTTTGTTTGATGGAGTGACATACCTATAGAGAACAGTGAAGTGTAATAAGAAAAAAGGGTTCTTGATTAAAGAGCAGTTTATTGGTTGAAAGCTACAGGGAAAAGTTACTCCTACTTCTCACAGAAAAGACAATTTTCACTGTGTATTTTACATTGACTGTCTGATTACATTAAGGGTTGATTGCATAAGACCCAAACTTCACAAGAAAAAGGTGATTTCTTGACACCTTACACAGAAAATTCACCTAACAGCTGTCTCCTTTTCACTGTATGGTATCCTATTGAAAATTCTGTTGGCAGAGATACTTTCAAGGTGGAAGGCCACTTTTTAAGGGAGAAGGGGTTCTTTATATTGTGAGGGAACAGTGTGCAGTCATCCAAAGGCATTGTTCACTATCTAAACAGTGAATTGATACAATTTGGCTCCAAGAAGGCAGTTTATAGACAGTGAGGCTATTTGTTTCTTCAAAAGCACATCTAGGTCAAAATGCCTCCTAGACAGGACAGCAGAAGTGGTGCGCATAAGAGATATGAGCCAATATCTACAGAGGAGGTTAATGCTCATCCATCCATCCTTTTCAACTTCCATGAAGTAGGCTGTCTAGATTTCTGCCAGAGGATACAGGAGGTCAAAATTTTCTCGCCATTGACACACCTATGCGCCCTGAGGTTCCAGAACAAGCATTTCCAGGTAGCGGACCTTGATTTCAAGTTTTCTCCTAGATCAGTGTCAAAAGCCACCAAGATTCCATATCATGGCGAGAAATGGTTCAAACAGACCCATCTTGACTTGGAAGATTACAAGCCTTTCATCAAGCCTGAGCATAGAGATACTTTCACTGCTATTTTTCCTTTTTCTTATCTTCTTGACAACTATGCTCCTCTTATGAAAGTCATAATGAAGTATTTTACTTGTGAAGGGAGGTTTACTCAAGTTTATGCCTACCATGTCTGACTATTGATGCATTTCACTAGAACCAAGCAGCTAAATCTCCCTTACTATTTATACAAGAGCATCGAGAAGATGGCATCCACAGTCCAGAAGAAGGCCCCATCTCTGCAAATACCTTCTCTTTTCCATCATTCTCTGATCAAAATTATCATCCTACACCAGCTAGAGAAGAAGGAGGTTCCATGGGATGTATTCATCAGTCACCCAGATTTCTCTACTGTTCCTCCTGTCCATATATCTCCCACTCAGCCTGTTCATCGCCCTATACCTTTGTCCAGCAGGCCTACTCCTAGAAGGCTCAAAATTACCACTGAACAGTCAAGACATCAGGAAGAAGGAGAAGGGAGTAGACAGCAAGAAGAGAAAGGTCATGAACAAGAGGAAAGGGATGAAGAGAAGCAAACAGAAGATGAGGAACAACAGCAGGACAGTGTTGAAGGTCAGCAGCGAACAGAAGATGATGAACAACAGGTACAAGAGGAAGAGCAACAACTTGATTTTGGTGAAAAAGAGCAGGAGCTTGAAATACAAATTGATCAAGGCATTGAAGTAGAACAGCAAACTAATGTTGGCGAACAGGGGCAGCAAATTGAACAGCAAGAAGAAGACACACAACAGCCCCAAGGAGAGCAGCAGTTTCAAGAAGATGTCAAGGGCAAAACAGTTGTGTCTCCTCCTCCCAAAAGAACAAAGCCCAGCACAGTAAGGAAGAAAGGGCCTAAGGCTGCCACTCCAAAAGTGACAAAAGTTGTCCCTAGCAAAAGAAAATCACCCAAGAGGTCACCCACTAGCATGCCAAGAAGGAAAAGTGCAAGATTGGCCTTCAAAGGGAAAAGCAAGGTTGGAGAAAGTGAAAAACATGGAGGTGCATTGGCTGTCATCCCAATCCAAAGTGATGACAGCGATAATGAAGCCTGCATTCTTGAAAACCTCCTAATCCATAGAGAGGGGAAAATTGAGGCGTTAGAGAATGATCTTCAACGGGCAAGGAACCTAAACCATTTCTTGGAGATCCAAAAAAAACAGATGAATGTTCACACAACAGTTCATGAGGCACGAGCTATCAAATACAAGAATGAGGTAGCTAAGGCGCAAGCGAGGATAGAAGAACTCATTGGTGATTTTGATGAGGAAGAAGAGGGAGGCCAGCCTAGGCGGAAGAGGCCTAGGACCATAGGGCTTAAAAGAGCCCTGGAAAAGCAAAGGGAAGAAGAACAGGCCCAGCTTCAAGCTTTTCCCCTCACTGCACTAATTGAGCAGGAAATTGAAGAAAATAAGGAGGCATGGCTAGAAAGAGCCAACAAACACTTGGAGATGAAGCTTGAAAGAGAAAACAGAGATCTAGAGCTGCAAAGGAAGAGGACACATCACTTTCAAAAGTTGAATCAGTTTGCCCGGCGCAAACTAAAGGCAGCCCAAGAGAAACTGAAGAAGGCAAAGGGGAAGCGCCCGACATGGAAAGAGGAGAAAGGCACATCAGCACTTGACATTTTGGCCTCAGCTTCGGAGCATGTTGCTAGGGACCCTTGAGGGTCATGCGCACCAATTTTTGGCCCATTTTGACAACTTTTTGTTTTTTGGCATTTTTTGAGTTTTTGATCAAAAACTCATAAATTCGCCATTTCATTTTGAGGATTTTTCAAGAGAGGAGGATGATACCATTTGATGCCATAATTCTATGAGCAGGTCCTCAGTGATTTTCAGAGCATTTGGAGATCATTCCCCCCCTCAAAACGGCGAAAAATGCTCACTTTTTGCACATTCTGCCCGGCATATCAGCAGTCTGCAATTTTCTGGTTTTTTACACACAGGTACAGATTTGGAGGACTTCCAGGCATCAGATTGAGGTGATTTCAGTTGCACCGGAAAGTAGACACTCAGATATTTCCAACGAGCTATCATGAGCCTCGTTTCGACATCAGGAAGGCTGCCAAATGTTTCCGGCAAGTCAGGGGACCTTTTTCTGATATAAATTTGAAGTATTTTTGTAATTTTTTAACCTCAAAAATCTGCTTTTCCCAAATGTGCGTTTAGCTATTTTTACACTTGGAAAATGATCCAAAGTCAATTAAATTCCCTTTTTTAGCAATTTTTAGATATTTTATGAGATATTTTTGTGCCTTGGGCTTTGCAAAGCCTCAAGGACAAGTTTAGATATTTTGATTAGGCCAATGAGGATGGAAGTTGAACCATGAGGTTTTCCTCACTTGGGGCTATTTATTCCACAAGCTCTCATTGTAAACAAGGCTGAACTTGAGAGAAGAAGCAATATATTGGTCATATGAGCTTTGAAGAACATACTTGTGTTATGATTTTGGACTGCCTCTTGGATGCTTTTGATGAATGATGAAGGATTGTTGATGGATTCCATGACATGGTAGAATGGTATAGTGTTTCTTGCTTTGTTGTTGTCTTCCAGTTTTCATTCATGATACATGCTTCTTGCTTGCTATAGATCAGTAGAGATTAAGTTTGAGATATGCCCATGGAGGCACCTCAAAATTCCTGAATCTTCATAGCTTTTATGTTTTCTTCTTCCTTAGTCGCACTAAAGAATTCTTAACTGCTCTTTAGTGACTTAAGCATACTGTTGCTAGTTTTATTCATAAGTTCTATGCATGTGAGTAGGATGTATGGTGTGCCCTGCTTACCTATGACTATCCATAGTTCTGTCCATGAAACTATCTCTTTGACTGATTAGATTATCATCTTGTTGAACCAAGGAGGCCTAGTCCCGATCTAGCCCTTTGCCTAAAACTATGAAAGCTTGTTTGTCAAAGTGCCCAATAACTTAAAGACTGTGTTTAGGCATTCCGACATAGTATTTTGAGTTGTTAGTCCATCTTATGTGTTTTCCCCAAAGTCTGATAGCCATTTCCCAAAGTTAGAGGGTCTTATACTTCTATGCATGGCTGGAATGTTTGTTTCGATGTGTTGATTAGTTTATAGTTACATGTTGCATGATTAAGGGTTTTCTTTACCATGTTTATGTTATCTATTAAACCAGTGATGCTTGAAACTCTTTTTTATTCACAAACTTGATGTCCATTTACTCCATTTTGCCCAAAGATCCTTTCTACCTTGAATCAAATCGGCCCTACAGCAGCCTTGCATCATCATCTGATAGCTTCCTTGACCTTTTTGACCCCATAGCCCAGTTGATCTAACTTATTGTTACCCATTTTATATCTTTGATCAGTTTTATCCCTCAAAAACTTAAAAAACCAAAAATAAAAAAACTCACTTCATAACTAGCCTAATATCAGAACACCATAAGCAAACATAGATATCTTTTACACAAATAGAGAGAGCCCTCTCTGAGTCCAGGAAGGCTAGGTCCTTGGGCTCCAAAGCTTGGTTTGATGTTACATCGTCATTTGGCTCACCAATCGGCCAAATCACGAGACCCTAACAACTCACACAGTAGATCACTGGGTGGATAGTGTGATAGGAGGATTTGTGAAAGAATTTGCAATTGATCAATTTGTGTCCTACTTCGAGGCGGAACGAAGGTTCTTCATGGGTTTTTGGGGTAAGCTTTTGAAAACTCTGCCATTACTGATTAAGATCTTATTGTGCAAAAAGAGAATTTTTTGCAACCATACAGAGTGAATGATATCTGATCAAAGTGAGGGTACAACACGCAGTGGTAAGTACTACAGAACTAACCAAGAAGGAGATAGATCTGTCTATATTCCAGTGAGGGATTTGGCTATGCAAGAACCTCCAACAACACCACCGTCAAGCCAGCACAAGGGTAAGAACTCACCCATGCCCCCTCCCCTAGAATACGAGATAGCCTCGTACATGAAGCTACCTACCTTCAAAGGCGCTGGGGATGAAGAAATGGACCAGTTCTGGTTTGTTGCAAGATCAGTATGGATTGTTGAAGAGGGCACAACTATCCTTGCCTTTGAAGGAAGAGCCTTGGACTAGTATATGGGATACATAGCTCAACATGCAAATGCAACCATTTAAGAGATTAAGAATGCCTTGAAATAGCATTTCAAGAAGCCTAAGTCCTACTCTCAAATAGTGAACGATTTGAAAGATTTCAAGCAGGGACCATTCGAGTCTGTATGGGAATATTTCCAATGGTTAAATAAGGTAATTAGAGAAGGAGGATTCCTGTTTGATGACAGGAAGCACATAGAGTGGTTCATTGATATGTTGCTACCCCAGCCGCGCGTACCAATGGGTCATCAAGCTATTGAATCACAGGAAAAGGCCTTAGATATTGCGATGAAGCTGTAAGCTGTGCCAAGAGATGATTCCTAGTTAGGGGTACAAAAAATACAAGGATGGTTAGAGGAAATGCATATGGAGATCCATAATCTACGGAAGGAATGAGGAATAGAGGCTACCCCTGACAGGTGGTGCATACGATGCATGGTGAATGGCCACACTAAGGATAATTTTCCACTGCTAGCAGACTACATGTAGGCTGGGGGACCCAGCCAGTTGTGACCTAGGGAAGCTATAGGGCCAAGTGGGCTGGTGCTATGGTGCAATGATTTTCAAGTGGCTGGGTTGCATGATACCAACCACTGCCCCCGCCTTTCCGCATATGTTCCAGAAGTGAAGCAATAATGGTGCAGGTTTTTCAGATCTGTAGGACATGATGAGAAAAACTACTGGACCTATGATCTGATGATAGATAGAGGAAACCTATATAGGGTATAATCAGACCCTTCTTCACCAGGATCCCCCTCCAGTTTGGGTGGCTCCCCAGCTAGGGGTAGGGGAGGGGGCTGAGGTGGAAGCGCAGGTAGGGGGAGAGGAAAAATGATTTGATATAACTATGAAGGAATAGGGCACTTTGCAAGGGATTGCACAAACCCTGCGAGACAATCCTATAGATATTGTAGACAACTAGATCATGTGATCGAAGATTTCCCGATCCTGATAGCCAATATGCAGGAGAAGCAACAGACACCTACAAAAAATGTATAGAGGGTCAAGGCGGAAACTCGAGATGAGGGACAAGGTGTTAATGTTATAACACGCAAGCAGCATGGCCATCGGAGGAGCTGCAGATAAAGCTGAGGCAGAGCCCCTGATCCATAAAGCAACTATTAAAAAATAAGGTTTCGACTTACGGAAAGAAAAGGAAACCTTTGTCGGAGCTCGCCAAGACTTTGATAAGGTCGTGGCATCTACTCCTCAAGCCCCTGTGAACCTCAAAGCAGATGATGAGATCAAACCATTCCTGCAGGCATGTATGAAGCTGCTGTGCAACCAAAGGCCGTATAAAACCTCCAAGCTTTGATAGACAGCTATGCAAAAAGAACAACCCCAACCATGGAAATTAAGGAAGTGCACAAGCTATATAAGCATAAGAGATGCATTGGTAGGGAGATGTGGTTAACCGCGCAGATTGGTGGTTATGAGATGGATCAGGTTATTCTAGACCTAGGCTCGGATGTGAACGTACTACCTAAGCAAAATTGGCAGTGAATAGGAGAACCTAAGTTGGAATGGTCCACTATCCAGCTACGTACGGCTAATCAACAAAATATCATACCGTTGGGGATATTATTAAAGATCGTGGTAGATATCATAGGGGTTAAGGTTTGGGTTGAATTCGAGGACATTCAGATTGTAGAAGATGTAGACCCCTATCCTGCACTCCTAGGATTGGACTGGGCCATAAATATGGGTGGTATTATCAATTTGAAGAAGAGAAGCATGGTGTTTGAAAGTGAAGGCACATGGGTGATAGTACCACTAGACCCCGCAAAAGGAGAACGGTATACCGAAAAAGTATAGGAGGAAGAAGAGGTGGATCACATCTATAAGTTAACTGCGAGGGATGAAGACTAGATCAATCCTACGGTCGATGGTGTGTTTTCTGGGAAAAAGATAGCAAATACTTTTCCAACTCTAATGAAGAAATGGAAAATTGGAAAAACCAGTTACATGATGTCTCTGTGCTGCGCTGCCTGTTAGGTCTCTGTAATTTATTAGCAAGATTGGGAGAGTCCAATCATAGAGTTAACATCATTTCAACCAACTTTGGGATTCTAGGATCTAGCCCTCTTGAATCCGGAGAGGGATCTCTCCAATATGTACAAAGATGGATATTGTCTTTGAAAAGCTTAAGGTAATGATATTAGGCTAGTTATGAAGGCCAAGGGTTTTGTTTTTTTTTGGATGGTTGAGCATGAAATGTTACTTGAGGAGAAAGTCCTAAGTGCAAAAAGTTTCAAAAGTGAGAAGTTGCAAGAAAATAGAACAGTTTTGGCAGATAGATAGATATAACGTTGGTTTTTAGTCCATTGGGCTATGGAGTCATATCTGGGCTTTAATTGAACAACAATATCAAGTGTGATCCAAGGGGCAATTCATCTATACCACAAGATTATTGAGATTAAAATGATGAAATGGAAACATTAAAATGTTGGAGGGGTGGAAACTGATAATAATTTCTCAGAGGATTTATAGTCAGTCCAAACAAGAAAAGCCTCTTAAGTAACTGTTTTAAAACCAACCAAGGATAGGGCTAACCAGAGACTTCTTGGGCAAGTTCTTATTAAAGCAGCTTAATTGACAAACAATCCAGTAATCCGCATAATTACCTTCAAAAAGTATGAAAACACATAAGAAAAGCAGAGTGTAACTTAAGATCAGATAAAGTACTTTTAAACCTAGTCTGCTTTCAGTCAACACCAAGGGAAACTTTCAAAATCCGCCTTTGGAGAAAAGAATCTAGGAATCAGGGCAAACCATATCTTCTCTAGTCTAACTTTAATAGCAAATAATGGAAATAACATTCGAGAACAATGTTTGAGCAAACAGAAGGACTAGGGAACGCCAACATTCCTAACTGTTTAAACTGTATTGAATCATTCTTAAATAAACAAATCTGAAGAAAACATTAAGATAAAGATTTCTCAGCCAGAGAAGGTTACTGCTATACAGAAAATCCTAACCCTGTTTAAACTGTTCTTTACAGAGGGAAAATGAACAATATGGCATACATAGAAGGAAAACGATTAACAAAGAAAAAAGCACTTCACCAGTGATAAAGACCAGGATCCCAAGAAACAACTTTTATATTGATGTCAAACCAGTTACAATCTTCAAGTCCAATGTTTCAGTTCAGCAATCATCTTCACTATTCAACCTAACTACTCTAGCACAAACAGAGCTTCAAGGGCCAGTGAGCACTATGTACAAATAGAAGTCTCGAGCTCAAGTGTATTTCAAAGTTCTGCAACCAACAATTTCTCATCTTCTGTAGAAGTACTTATAGGAAGATGAGGAGGTGAGATTTTAACAAAATATCTCAAGGACAATTAATGCAGAGTGAAGACTTCTCGGCCCTTTGAGAGGCTCGAGGGAAAAATTTACAGGTGGATCACTACATTAACTGTTTCACAATAAATACCAAAGCTCGGTGGAAGCTTTGTTTGACTTTGAGGCTCTGTGTATGTTTTGGAGTAACTCTGCAGATATTTATTCATTGGTTTCCTTGCAGAAATAACTTCTTGGCAATGCTGGAGGCAGATATTTCTTCGATCAATAACTTCGGCCTCTATTTTGAATGGTTTGAGGCGACAGGTGGCTCTTTGTAGTAGCTGAGGAATCAATTCGCCTCAGTTGAAGCGGTGGAAACCTTTCTGTCAGCGAAACACTTATGATTTTCTTAAATAGTGTCTAAATTCGGGGAATTAGGTTTTTATAAGCATTCTTAGCCATAATCCCCCAAATCTGTCTTCAATCTTCTGTCCTTCCGTGCTCTGTTTCTTTAAAACTTATACTCTTTTAAAATCGCGTTAAAACGCAGTGTCTTGTCAATGTGCAGAGCTGCACCGGGCCTTATGGCATGAATACTCATAGAGCACTGACGAAACATGGAATGGAGCCCCGTGGATGGCTTCTCTTTAATGAAACGAGGGCATGAGAATCGTCATTCCCAGCCCTCGGCATTTCTTCGTGATACAAAGGGAAACCTTTTAAAATACCTGCATCAAACATAAAACATTTAAGAAATCCTGCGGATTTTGGATTAAACTGCTTCAGATGGTGGGGAAAAGAGCATAGCCGTCTGATAAAAAACATCTAACGGTGGAGATTGGCGCAAAACAGAAAAATGAGAGCGGGGAGAAAAAATAAGGCGGGGTGGTTTTGGACCGTCCGATCTGGACACGTGGACGGTCCGGATCTAATCGGAGGATCGCAATCAGGGAGGTCACACAACAACATGCGATTGAAACTTTGCAATTGAGCCCTTTGCGATTGAGCGCTGGCCATTGATCTGAGGACCAGATCGACGGTCAAGAATAAATCGGAGGGAGAGTAGGATCGGAAGATCGGAGGTATGGACTGCAATTGATCGAAGGGCACACTTGAAGCATTGCGATTGCGATCAGGCGGGGGGCTGCGATTAGCGCTCCACCGTCAGATCTCCGCGGAAGATCAACGGTGCGAAATGCATCGCCAGACTTATTGCTATAAATAAATCGCATCGGAGTTTAGACTATTTACAAAGGATTTGTGCACTCGCCCGACTTCCGATTGCGATTAGCGCTTGGGACTTAAGCGCTTGGTCCCAGCGCCGGGGCATGTGCGGGGAAGTGGTTTGAAAGGGGCTAGCGGGAGGGGGCTTGTGCCTATATTAAGGTCGGAAGGTGGGTGTTGGCCTTTTTAAATGGAATTTGAAGGCCAAGGAAGGGAACGATAGAGGGTAAGGGAGGAAAATGGCCAACAAAGGTTAGGGGAAGGATTTAAAGGGGATTTTTGGTGGTTCGGCACAGCTTAAAAAGAAGTTTTAAACCATGTCAGGAAGATTTTCACGGATGGAGGGAGAAAATTATGAAAATTAGAGGAATAATATGGAGAAAAAGGGGAGGAAAATGATGGTTTCTTCAGCAGTTTGTTATACGAAATTAGCAGAATTTTCTGAGTATAAAATGGGACAGCAAATGAGGATTTTGGACAGAGGCATGAGGCCTACAAGGAGTCTTCAAGAGCCAACAATTTTTAGTGATAAAATTTTTTCCTTGGAGGCTCAAAAAAGATCTTAGCCACCTTTTGGTATAACAAAATATTATAGGTGGCTAACACTGCCTACGAATCATAATGGAATTCTGATGCATATCCTTAGAGGTGAGATAACTACCCTACTTTGATGGTTCCAGTAGCATAAAGGATTTTTTGCGAACATTTGAAGCTGAGGTTCCAAGGGAATGAAGGCTATGGGCCCTTAACCTAGCTATGCGCGTAACACTTGCAAGATGGTGGGACACGCATAAGGGGGCATTCCAAGATTGGGAGGAATGTTGGGATACGATGATCCTACGATTTGAGCCTCCAGCCGACGTGCACGTCAAGATATTTCTTGGACCAGGGGATCTGCGCGAACATTTGTTTGCATGGATGGAAAAATGGTGGGATCGCACTACAAAAGAATGGGTTCACTTGTTTATTCATGCCTTGGGACCAATTACCACCGCATGGTACTTAGATGCGGAGCTACATCAAGGCACCTGCCACTGGGAAACCTTAAAGGATGAATTTTTGGGGACATTCGGGTTAACAGGAGGATCAGAGGCGCTTGACAAAGCTCTGCAGGATATAGATACCTTTGTATTTGGTGAATCCAACCCCTACGTAGCATTGGAGATGCCAACATGGGAAACACAGATGCAGGATATTGTCAACTACCACAATATCCCCATAGAAGAATGTGATGAATATCTGCGCAATGTTTCGATCCCAGAATTAGAGGGGGAGCACGCAGTTGCAGGACCTCCGTTACACACTATAGATGTTACGAAGCCTCTAAAGCTGTGAGAGGTTAACATTGGCATGGAAGACAAACCCAAGTTGGCTAAAATTGGGGATTATTGGGATGATGCGACAGTAGGCAAGGTTGCAGAATTACTCAAGGAATATCAAGACTTATTTCCAACAAAGTTTTCAGAGCTTAAGGGGATCAAGGGGGACTTAGGGGTTATGCGCATCACACTGAAACCAGATGCGTGCCCTGTGAAGCAGCACCCTTATTGGCTGAACCCTAAGTATAAGAAGAAGGTTAGGGAGGAAATCGATAAAATTCTCACCATAGGTATCATCGAACCGGTTGAACAGTCGGATTGGGTGAGTCCCATGGTGGTTCAGGAAAGGAAGACGAAGGGAGAAATCCACATCTGCATGGAATTGCACAAGTTGAATGATGCCTGCGTACATGATCCTTTTCCAACGCCATTCTCCAATGAGATCCTGGATAGCATAGGAGGCCAAGAAGTGTACTCATTCACTGATGGGTTCTTAGGGTACCATTATATTAGAATCACACCTGAATATCATAATAAAACTACATTCGCTACCGAATGGGAATCCATTCAGTATACGATCATGCTGTTTGGACTCAAAAATTCCCCTGCCATCTTCTCATGGGTAGTAGTCACAGTGTTCAAAAAGTTCATCCATAAATTTCTGGAGGTATACTTTGATGATTGGACTGTCTTCGACTTAGTAAAGACACATGTTTCTAACCTGCGCATGATGTTGGATGCTTGTCGAAAGCACCAGATTTCCCTGAATATCAAGAAGTGTATCTTTTGAGTACCCTTCGGAATCTTGCTTGAACATATAGTTTGCTGACAAGGGTTGATGGTTGACCCTGCGAAGGTTGCATTTATCATCAATCTGGCCATACCTACGACTGAGAAACAACTGTGTTCGATCCTCGGACATATGGGCTACTACAAAAATTTCATTCAGGGATACGCACTGATCACAACACC
Organism: Pinus albicaulis; assembly: GCA_034641835.2. Classification (NCBI taxonomy): domain Eukaryota; kingdom Viridiplantae; phylum Streptophyta; class Pinopsida; order Pinales; family Pinaceae; genus Pinus; species Pinus albicaulis. Next base: position 1,782,154,169 of record CM076575.1, read on the forward strand.
TTTGGAAAAGCTGCTTCAGAAGGATGTTTCATTTTTTTGGGATGATGAGTGTCAAAAGAGCTTTGAGCTACTTAAGGAAAATATGGTCTCTGCACCTATCCTTATCTTTCCTAATTGGGCAAAGGTATTTCATGTTCACATTGATGCTTCCGAAATTTCCCTAGGCGCGGTCCTTACGTAGCCTGGAGATGGAGACATTGATCACCCAGTTGCATTTTCTAATCAAAAAATATCTGGTGTGGAGCGCAATTATGCCACCATGGAGAGGGAGGGATTGGCCATGGTCTATGTGTTACAGAAGTATCAACATGATCTGTTAGGAGGACACTTCAAAATGTTTACAGATCATTCGGCTTTGAAGTACCTGGTGAATAAGCCTGTGTTGGGGGGGGGGGAATCTGCCAATGGATTCTACTGTTCTAGGAATACGACTTTGAAATCATTGTCAAACCAGGGAAGTTGAATGCTGGGCCAGATCAGTTGTCCCGAATTGAGACTGGCAAGGAACCAACCAACCTGGAAGATTTCCAGATGTGCAGATGTTTGCTATTAAGGTAGTTGATGCGCACTTCGCTGACATTATTCAGTTCCTGACTACAGGCATGGCACCCGCGAAGTATTTGGTGCAACAGAAAAAAGAGTTGGTGTTGGGCCAGAATTGTAATCTATGGATAAATTACGCTTCCCTAGATAGGTGCTAGTCTAGAATAATAGGTGAAAGACTATACATCTATTTCTCCTAACTCAAAACAGATATACAGAGGGGATTGGAGGCTTACTTGTTCAGTCACTTCCAAATGGCTCCTTCTGTCGCTTCTGTTGCAGCTTCAAATTCAAGCGAGTTGTGAGCTGAATGCTTCCTGCAAGAAAGAACACTGAAACAACAGAAGATGCAATAATATAGATATCTATTCAAGCTAGTTAGCTAAATTGGTAAAGCATAAACCACATACACAACCAAGATCTTACAATATGGAAAATCAAAGCTAATACATATGCATATAGGGAAAAATAAGAAGTACTCTTTATTGATGATATAAGGAGAGGTTACAACCTAGTGACTGATTTGAAGTGACCTTCTAGCATCGTTCCCAAGCCTCATCACAGTATAAATCTGTCCAGAAACATCTTCACAAATCTAGCTCTCAATTGAAAATCCTCCAACATTTCTCTACTCAAATTCTTCCTTTCCAAACACTTAGATCTGTGTTCAATTTATAGATGAACTGTAGGTTGTTTTGAAATCAATAAATTTCCAAAAATAGGCAAGACATGTTTCCAATCATGTATATGTCAAATAGACACTTGGATTCGAAGCTTGACACATGTGAGCTCTTCTAGAAGGTACTGGCCAAGTGGAGATTCTAGAACAATGAGAATGTTTCTCCCAATGTGACCAACGCACCTGTGAATGTCGAGAAGTACTTTGAAAAGCAGCCCTGCATGGGAATACCTGCATATGCAATGCACTTAGGCCCCTTAGAGCCTGCATTGGTGAGTTCTCATATGCTATATAATAAGCTTAAAACCATGGAAACCTTTGCTTGATAAAAGTATTGCTTGATTTGTCTTGTTTCTTATATTAAGGCATGTAGCAACTAAAATGATAGGGAATGATAGACCCTTGATCATCGGTCCTAGAGATGATGCCCAATTAACCAGGTCAGTGGGAATGGTGCCCAAATTGACCTATAAAAAATGCCCCCTAAAGCATGAGATCCAACTAATAAGAACATTTGATTGAGATGCTTTACACTGTGATGAGTCTGGAAATGAGCAGAGTGGTCACCTTTATTAATATTACAATACATTACATCATGATATATCCTCTTTTGATCATAATTGCTGAGGGTAGGCATTCCCATGTTCAGCACATAAAACAATATAATAACATGTTCATAATTCAGAAAGTCATCTACATTGGAATGTTGCCCAGATGCAGACATGCCTACAGATATAGGCCCATGTTTGGATGACAATCTATATGTAAGGTCACCATATAGATGATGTGTACAACAATCCTGAAATCATAGCCCGGATGGATGAAACTAGATCTGGTTCTTCTTATCTCGTTCACTCGATCATTCGGGTACAAGTCTAGCCATGCGAGTATATGAATTGTCGTCGAACATGGAAAGACATCATTTGATTATCAGCCAATGGTGTGAGCTATTAACAAACGAGAGAGAACCACCATTGATGTCAATGGCCCTCAAGGTATTGTAGTACATTTCGTGAGGCGTGAATAGATGATTTGATGTCGAATGCCAAATAAAATCTTTCGGTCAAAGGTCCGGAAGCGAGGATCTTGTCGATGCTATAACAAGCCTCATGGTACTGGAATCTGATGTTTCTAAGTGAACTTCCTGGATATTGATTTTTCGTCAACAGGAAGTCACCTTATTGCAAAACAAGAGTTACTAATTTCGGAGACAAGGGTATGACTTGATATAGCAATTTTCAGGGATGACGGTCATGAAAATGAAGGTTTATGAGTATTGCATATGGATGAGTTTTTAATCACTGGATAACTTCTCTTGAACATATCGGCGACACTGTGATGAGTTGGCAGCATTGACCCAAAACTGAAGTGAAGGTATGATGAACCATAGGTGTGAATGAACTATCAAGATGATTACCCAACCCAAACAGTCACAGACATGGAGTGAAAGAAGTGTCATGTTCAAGAGTGACTTGCTACCAAAAAGAAACTTTGCTTACTTTTCCCAAATTTTCCCCGGTCATTTGTCGACCAATACCTCTTTATTTTTTAACAAGATTGAGGAGGATAACATTTTCTTGATCTATAATTCAACCCTTCGGGCGAATAAAGTATCGCTATTTAATAATTTAACGAGTCTAGCGATGAATGAAACTCGATTCTTTCCATGATCGACAAGCCCATCACTATTTTATGTTTTAACGAGTTTAACGACAGTGATAGCCCTATCCTTTTTCATATTTAGAGAGTTTGAAAAAGAGGATGAAAGAGAACTCCAAAATTACTTTTTCTTAAATTTTTCACTCAGATCCGAAAAAGTGTAAAATAATATCTGAGAGAACCTCTTTGGTCATGTTTAACCAAGGTATTCCTTTTTTGTAAATAATCTATCTCAGTCCGGAAAAGGGTTAAACTTATTACTGAGTAGATATCAATTCATTTACTTTAACGAGCTCGAAAAGACAATTGCTCGGAAATATTTTCACATTATCGGAGTCTGAAAAGAGCTGAAAGAAGACTCCAGGGGTTCCTTTTTTGCTATTATTGAAGCTCGAAAAAGAGATAAAAGGTCGCTTCAAATCCTTTTTCGTTTTTAACAAAGCTATAAAAATAAGGAGAAAAATTATGCTTTGTGGTCAAGTCATTTTTTGAAGAAATATGCACAACTAATTTGTTCATCAGTTGTATTTCCTATTCAGAACAACATCAAATGGATTAAAAATACTCGTTTCATGATAAAAACATAATAAAACTATAGTCATAGCAATAAATTTAACTTGCAAACAATTAAATGACTATAAAAATTAGTTTCACTATTTATTTTTACCATTCCATAGTTACCATTTGCATTTTGGAGCTCTGAACCTGATTTTTCCCCCGAACTTTGGTCGTTGATTGCAGTCGTTTCTGTGGATGGATTTCATCGCTGTTTGATCCAAGTTAGTGCCATGAACCTCCTGTTTCCTTAAGTATTCATTTCATTTCCATTCTTTGCAATTTTTTAGGGTTTTGAGGCCCCTAGGGTAAATTCTGCCCAAAATGAGGGCAACGCACCCCTGAATGTTGAAACCTATGTTGCATAGCAGGTACAGTGAAGGGTACCTACATGTGCAACACACTGTCTCAACCTAGGGAGTGCGTTGGGCACAGTTCAAGTTTTTGATTTTCATGTTGTGTCCAAAATTTGCCTAGTTTTTTGCAATGATTGGAATCTAATGGACCTTATGGTTGATTTTTAGGTTTCCATCGGATTATAATGATGATTACATGGAGGGAAAGAGAACACGAAGAACAAGATATGATTGCCTTGAATGATCTGGGTATTGTAATAGCCTTAAGAGATTGTGGACTACTTAAGTACTTCAAATTGTCGAGAATGAGGCAACAAACAGAACTCTTGGAGTTCTTAGTTCGAGCATGGGATCTGGCAATAGAGGCATTTCACATTAAGAACAAATTGGTTCCCATAACAGTTGAGGATGTGTATTTTCTCATAGGTTTGTCTAGGAGAGGTTTGCCCATTTCTCTCACAGGGTCTACCATTAGAGGAGAGACAGTAAGGGATTATGTTATGCAGTATTTCTATCCAAGGTCAGAACCTAGCAAATATGGAAAAATAAAAATATGGGATGTCAGGGATTTTCCTTTGATAACCATCATTTTCACGATCACTAAACTTATAGGCACCATTACACTACATGTGGCAAACCGATCGTATATACAGTATGCGCTAGAGTGCTTAGAGCCAACAGTTTTCAATTGGTCTGAAGATGTTCTATCTCAGATAAAGGAATAATTGAAAAAAGAAAAGGGAGGAAGGAAGAAAAATTTCAGTTATGGTTCAATCCTTATCTCCTTCACTTTGGAACGGATTCCATTGATGCAACCACAAAATTTAACATTGGATATATCTAGTCCTAGAGATCCTCGAATGTAGAGATGGGTAGAACTCATGGGTCAGCATGCAGGCCAATTGACCATTATGTTCTCAACTGCATTATTAGCCTGGATCCGGTGACAGATCGTCACCATCGATGAGTATGCATACGCAGGCATCGACTTCCGAGGAGATCTAGATCTAGTATTACCAGAAGGCGCTCAGTGGGGTGCAATGGGTAAGAATGATTCGAACATGTTTTTTATTTCTATAAGGTTTATACAATGTTTTTGTGTTTTGATTTATTTCCAAGACTAAACTAAATGTTTGATGTAATGCAGATATTGGTCATGTTGAACCAGTAGAGAAACCAGAGCGTGAAGCAAATGCGTCAGCAGAGAGGGTTATCAGGAGAGTAGTCCTTCAGGACCTTGATATGGCTAAGACTCTGTCTGAGCTTCAACAACACATAGAGGGGTTGAACTTTGGGATGCCAGATTTCTAGATCGATGAGCTTCCCACACGACTGCAATGACACACTATTGGGGTTCCTAACCGTTGGATGCAGTTACTCTGTAGGATTTCTAGATCTATAGCATGTTACCATGAGCACCACTAGTTTACTTGTGAATTTTTGCATACATTTTGAGGTCAGATGACCTATGTGTCTTGGGCACAAATTTTGTAAAAAACCTATAACTATCTATCTATGTGTTTTCAGATTTTTTCCTATGTTTAATGCGTAATCTTATTCAATGATGTGAATGTTTTTTTTTACCTATGTTGCAAATGCCTGTCTAAAACATGATTAGCTAATGAATCAATTAAAGTTTTAAAATTTCTGGAAATGTGTTGATATTTAATGAAATCAAAATGTCTCTCCAAAATTCAAACTCTTAGGAACAATCTAAGAAGTGTTGGATTTCTAATAGTATAAATACTAGTAAGTTGTAGTACCATAAGTTGTGAGTCTAACCTTATGATTATGCGGTTAATACCAAATGAAAGGGCATCAAAGAAAAGTTCGATCCAAGAAATCGACCAGAACCAACACAAAACACACATTTGTGTGGATTGAGGCATATCTTGTAGTGTCGACAGCATAAGAAAATGGCTCTCAAATGCATCGGGTGATCAGTCTGATTTCATGAATGCATTGGTAAATCATCTAGATATGGTTGAACAATATGCTTGATGTTGTTGAAAGCATAATCCATTGCTCTTTGAAAAGTTTCCCCAACGTTATTTAAACTAAACGAAAGTTTTCTATATGCGAATGTGCCCCAGGGATAGATGAATGATGTCTTATGTTGGTCATCTGGGCGGATATTGATTTGATTGTAGCCAGAAAATCCATCCATGAACGAAAATATTTCGCATCCAGCACAATCATCAATAATCTGGTCGATAAAGGGAGTAGGATATTTGTCTTTTGGACAAGCCTTATTGACATCCCGATAATCGATGCACACTCTAATGGTTCCTTGTTTTTTCATAATAGGAACAATATTGGAAACCCACTCAGTTAGCAGAACAGGATAAATGAAACTAGCACACAAAATTTTTTCAAATTCTGCTTTGATGGCAGCGGATTTCTTTGGATGAACAGGATGAAGCTTTTGACGTACCGGTTTGACATCAGGATACATATTAATAGTGTGTTCAACTATATGTAATGTTCCAAATCTAGAATTTCTACAACAATGAGAATACCTTAAGGTATTACAGAGTTGTAAATGGAGCCCTATGACTGATAAATTTTTTTATAGTGTATATCCTTTAATAATATGATCAGCAGAAGCGTTTACTTCACCTTTGGACTCAAAAGGGTGGGGAAAAGAGGTGATTTATGCCCTAAAATGAGTGTATTCAGAAATCCACGTAAAAATAAGGGAAATGGTGAGATTTATTTTATATTATGCCACGAGGGACTTCCATACCAGATTTTAGGTCAAAAAAATCATTCTATCTAAGTTAAACAGTTCCTCCACTCCCGAAAGGGCTTAAAAAGGCTGATTTCCCATGACCTAGAGTATGTAGAAATTACTAAAGCTTAATCAGCATGATTTTCTGAAGCTAATAGTTGAAAATAAGTATTAAAATCATGGAATTAGACCTAGGGCAAGATTTATGCATTTACAAGATGAAAACAGAGATTTTACATGGATAAACCTTTAAGATTAAGGTGCTGCAACACTGAAAATTGCCAAGAAAGATAGACAGCGTAATTTTCTGAAGACTGAAGAAATGCTATATTATATCTTAGATCTATAATAGATATATGAAGGAAAATACAGATCTATTACATATCTGGAAGTGAAATAGGCTGCTTATTACATTCCCCTTGGGGTTTTGTGCAAAACATGAAGCACAAAGAGTAGATCTGAGATCTAAGGTTGCAGATCTACAGAATGATTCAGAAATTTATGAATAATAAAATCATATAGAATATTAGATCTGAAACTCACATGGATTGGATGGACAATCCATGGATCACCACAGTGAGAGGAAGAATCCCAACACCAGAGATCTCTCCTCCAAAATGTAGACAAAACACCCTGTAGCTGTAGATCTGAAAATAACGCTATCCAGGGAGAGAAACAATGTTGTAGGCTCTGAGAATACTTTGGCCTAATGCTAATATAAAAAACTGAAGATCCAAAAATGGATGCACTCTTCCAGGAGGTTAAAAGACACACTCACTGAGAAGAGGCTCGAATATAAGCTAGATCTGAACAGATCTAGTATTCCACTTGTTGTAGCTTACAAAAGTGAGAAAACCCTCAATGGATCTACATTGCATTTGGAAGTAGAAGCTTGGTCTCCAACCTGATAGTGGACAAGCAATACAAGCTCTCCCAAGAGCTCCTCAATGGGAAGAGATGGAACCCCTAAATAGGAAATCCCAATGCAATCTAGGGTAAGCAGCCAAGAAATTTGTTTGTCTAAATAGACAGAAATTTAGAAATCATATCATGAACAACCTCAATATGCTGCCCTCCTCTTCCTGTTATAAGATTAATATATTGTAAAATCCTAAACCACCTTCAATGATTTAGCCCCATTCACATGTGTAGCCTCCAACTTGACTACGCTATCCTTCTAGGAGATTCATTGCATCTGGACAGTGTGGTTGATTTGGTCCTGTTTGAATTGGTCAATAGATTCAGTCTCTTTCAAACTCAAGTGTGTTTTTACAAGTGGCCTAGATTTAGCCTTGTTCACATTGGGCATTGATTTATTCTTTTATTAGGAGTTTTATGAATCTCCTTTACATATTTATTCTTTAAAAAAATAAAGAAAAAAAAAATTAATATTCCTATTAGCTTAGGACTAATTAGGAACATTACAGTCCTCCCCTCCAAATGTTGCTTGTCCTCAAGCAACTCACAAGGACTTTGCAAAATCTCCAATGGAATTGTCTCCTTCCAGGAATACAAGTTTTCTTTTGGTGAATGAACCAAATAGCTGTCATCATGAAGTACTGGGAGATCCATAGAAAGAATCATATGCTATCCATTGGCATTATCAAGGTATGAGAGATGGTGAATAGTGGGTGCTTCAACCCCCATGAGAAACTTCAATCTCCATGCTATCATCCAAACAAAGTGAGCCATCTTTGGTAGCTCAAAGGAATAGTCACCAATCCCCACCATATGAAATGTGTAGGGGCTCCATGGCTAGAAATGAGAGATAATAATACTCAAATCACGCTGTCTCTCCCTCCATTTATGATAAATATGGAGCTGGTGATCCTGGGCTACAATAATATAGTCCTCATGAAGCCAAAAGAGACTTGGAACTCATGATTCCCTTCATGGATTCTAGTGAGCCTCCTTGCCCAATCATCCATGCATATAGTGAATAGAGGATCTTCACCATGTGTGCTAAAAAATAAACATGGACTAAGTGTCATATAAAATACTAGATGGTGAAAATAGTCCCTCCCTTGAGACCAACGTTATCAATCTTGCTGCCTCAAATCATAGTACAATAAGTGGCCATCCCACCACCTTCTTGCTGCAAAAAGCTTCTTCAAAGCTTGGAAATAGTAGAGGATAATAGGTGTTGGCTGAATATGATTCAAGCAACACATGTCTTGCTACAAATTCTCCCAAGTGAGAGACTTCTTCCAATTACATAAGCCCAACATATGGATCCTTGCATAAGAAAAAAAAGGATATGATGTAACAACCATACAATGTGCTATCCTCCTCTTGAAGCATGAATGAATATGGGATATTTCATTCCCAAAGGACACACTCAACCAATGTGTCATCCATCCTCTCATGTTCCCAACAAATATTAGAGCATGATCATCATCACAAGATAAACAAGCTCCCTTATGCCATCCCATGAGAGAGTTACAATTCCTCCCAAACCCAAGTACATACATGATCATGAGATACATTCCAAAAAGAAATACATGTACATACATGAGACTCATCCCAATCAAAAGAAAATATATGGACATGAAATTTGACATGGGATGTCCAAACTCTCTTCTTGTCAACCAAAGAAACAATGCCTTCTTCTTCTTATGCATCCTCTCATTGTGATACAAGGCATGAGACAAGAAAATATCAAACCTTGGGTAGTACCCATACTCACCCAATAGAAACCAGCGTAGGACATCTCCTACTTGCATAAAATTCAGATGTGGTAAGTGGTTTCCCCACCACTTACTTGCTTCCCATAACATATCTCCATGTCTGAAAGTGGAAGATATATTTGGTGCCTTAGGAAAGCACCCATCATGCTGCAAAATCCCCCTTAGTCCATCAAGGGAGTGGCCATGTTTCGAAATAGTTTTGGCCCAAAATTGGCCATGAAGTTTATAATATATGACACTCCTCCTTGGAGTCATGGCATGGATATATAATGTAAAAGAATGCATACAATCATAAAATATAACATTATTTGCATAAGTATGCTCTTCACCAATAGTCCTCCTCCAACAAGTGGAGAGGTGCACAGATCTATCTCCTTCCTCATGAGGAAAAAGAGAGGGCTGAACTAACTCTTCCATAGAGTTATATTTCTGCTTCATCTTCATGTGATACATGCATCTTTGATAATGCTGATATAAGTCTTCTTCACAGCCTTCCCACATGAATCCATTTGAGATAATATGGTGTGTTCTAATGAAAAAAGTGGGGGTAGAAAGCAAGATATCATAGGCAACACCTAGTAGTTGGTCCTTGAGTCTTGACTCTTTAGTCAAATAGATTTGAACATGAAATAAAATGACTCCATCAACCACATTATACCTTTGTCTATCAAGAACCTTACATGTGAAGAGGTTCTTGGAATACTATACCAAGAGTTGGGATTCCCAATAGGAATCAAGGCTTCTCAACAAAGACAACGTTGTAGAGCTATGAAATGAAGTAGCCATCACCTCATCTTCTTTCTTTTTATAGAGAGATATCATTTTCTGCCCCAAATCTATGGAGTGGCCTTTTGAAACCATGCTAATGTCATCATATGTCTTTGACTTCTTCTTTATCAGTGCAAATAGATGAGTGAGAAATAGCAAAATAAATTTCAGGAAATTGTTCAGCTCTCCTTTAATCTATCCATAGATCTTAGTGTTGTGATAACTCCCTTCAAGGCTCCCTCCTTAGCCAATTTTTTCATTGATGCACAAAGTTGAGAGAACACTTTATTCTTCTTATCATCAGGGGGTCTCCTTGGTGGAATGCCTCCATGTAAAGAGACATCAAAATCTGAAGTAGACTGCATAAATGGTTGGAATGATGTGTCCCTTTCCTTGCTACATAGTTCAGTCTCCTTCTCATGAATAGAAACCCCTTGAAATAAGGGTGCATGCTCCTCATCATTGGATGCTGTTCCATCCTTCGTCCTCTTGATTGGAGCAAGGTATCATTGCTCAATAAGGCTATCACATAATGTTCCTTGGGAATCACTTGCAAAGATACACAAGATCTTTCCCTTGAAACAATAACTTCATCTCCATCCCCATGTTGTAATGGGTCTTATTTTGAAGTGACAGTATTGCTACTACCTTCTGGCTCTTCCTTCTCATCAATATTTGAGAACACCTCACTATCAACAAGAGACCTTGGATCTTGGTCTACTTTTGAAAGAGGAATCTCCATGACTTCTTTTTTAGAAGAAATCTCTTCATGCAATGGGGATTTTGCCCTTGGCAAGGTATCACACAAGTTTTCATCCCCTCCAACAGAAATCTGAAGTGGAGTTTTCATAGTAGGTATTTCCAACTCATGCAAGGGTTTTTCATGCTCATGCTTTGCTAGCTCTTTCATAGATGTTTTATTTTGCCTCTCATCAAATCTCTTCACCATTCTCCTAATGAACTTAGCATAATTGGAAATGTTTTCATTCTTCAAAGAAAAAGTTTCAAATAACCACCAAGCATAAGCTTTACCTTTAAGATGCAATGATGCTACCTTAAGGGCTTCTTATTCTGAAACTTGATGTAGATCCAAATATGAGTCTAGCTGATCTATCCATTCTTCAGCTGTGCATGTGGAGGATCCATCAAAGTTAGGCAGAAAGAATCTATCTCTTCTTATTCTATTGCTGGCTCTTCTCTCCTCCTTGAACTAGCAGAACTCTTGGAAGCTCAAGTGCTCCTTTATTTCCCAAGATTTATATTCATACTCCTGAAAATAATCACTCAAAGTCTCCTCCTTTGGTGCATCTTCCTCCTCTTGAAACCCTCTAGGAGTTTCACCGCAACTCTTCATCTGCTTAACCTCCTGGGGGAGGTCCTTTCTGGATATAAAAATTGATGAGAGTAATCTCATATTCTTCATAATTCTGATCTCCTTATGTCTTCTTTGGCTGAGACTCACAGGTTGAGCCAAGAAAGATGCTCTGATACCACTGTAATGCTCTGATGCAGCCCTATGACTGATAATAGATGTTATAGTGCATATCCTTCAATAATATGATCAGCATCAGCATCACCTTTGGACTCAAAAGGGTGGGGAAAAGAGGTGATGTATGCCCTAAAATGAGTGTATTCAGAAATACACGTACAAATAAGGGAAATTACGAGAGGTTATTTTAGATTAGGCCGTGAGGGATTTCCATACCAAATTTTAGGTCAAAAAAATCATTCTAGCTAAGTTAAACAGTTCCTCCACTCCTGAAATGGGTTAAAAGGTTGATTTCCCATGACCTAGAGTATGCAGAAATTACTGAAGCATGAGCAGCATGATTTTCTGAAGCTAATATTTGAAAAAAATTATTAAAATCATGGAATTATACCTGGGGAAAGACTTATGCATTTACAAGATGAAAACATATATTTTACATGGATAAACCCTCAAGATTGAGGTGTTGCAACACTAGAAATTGCCAAGAAAGATAGATAGCGTAATTTTATGAAGATTGAAGCACTGCTATATTATATCTTAGATCTAGAACAGATCTATGCATGAAAATACAAATCTATTACAGATCTGGAAGCCAAAGAGGCTGCCTATTACATTCCCCTTGGGGTTTTGTGCAAAACATGAAGCACAAAGAGTAGATTTGAGATCTAAGGTTGTAGATCTGCAGAATGATTCAGAAATTTCTGAATAATACAATGGTACAGCAGATAAGATCTGAAACTCACATGGCTTGGATGGCCAATCCATGGATCACCACAGTGAGAGGAAGAATCCCAACAACAGAGATATCTCCTCCAAAATGTAGACAAAACACCCTGTAGCTGTAGATCTGCACATAATGATGTCCAGGGAGAGAAAAAATGTTGTAGGCTCTAAGAATTCTTTGGAATTATGCCAAGATTAAAAAATTTAGCTCCAACAATGCTGCTCAAAAAGGCCTTGATCCTTCTTCAAATGTGTGCAAGAAATGATCATAAGGATCATGAGATGATACCTGGTTATGAACATCTGGCAGGCAGGCTTCAACCAGGATTTCCTCTTCTTCCACTGGATCAAGAACGAGACTCTCTTGAGATAGAGAATCTCCCTCACCTTCTTCATTTTCTGAACTGGAGGACTCATCATATATGGCAATGCTGGCCTCCTGGAGCTCTAATATATTCTGCTCTGAGGTGTTGAGCTCTGTGAAGAGATCTAAGTGTTCTTAAGCAGTGGTTTGTTCCATTGCTTCCTCTTTTTCAAGAGAAGCTCATTGCTTTCAAACTGCTCAAAGATATCTTCCTTGTTTTCCTCTTCATATTCTGAGATGAAAGGCTGCTGACCTCCAATCATGTGAAGACCATTACTGATGAGTTGTGATGGAGTGAAGCAAAGATCTAGAGATCCTTCACCCTCTTCTACACTCTTAAAGCTTTCTTCATCAGTATCATAAATAGCCTGCATTGGATCATTACTCCCTGGAAGTAAAGGGAACTGATTTTCCTCCCATAAATATACTAATGATGACCCTGCAAGATCATCTTCTGTTTGGAGAACATCATCATCAGATAGATCAAAAATAGAAAAATAATGAATATAAGTAATGCTGCCAACCGGACATATTGGATTATCAACAAATTTTTCTTCACTCTGATTTACATGTGAGCCTTCCAACTCTGTACAACAAAGCTCATCAAATGAATGGACAAGGATGTCTGATCTGTAAAAAGATTCAGAGGCTGGCTGTCCATCGATGATCTAATCTATTTCTCCTTCTATCAAAGGGGAAGATGGTCTTGTGTTCCTTTGTGAAGAAGTGCAGTAGCTCTCTGCTTCCTTTGAAGACTGGATTTGAGGCAGGATGTCATCTTGAGCCTCAACTACAAGGAATGATAAATCAGCATCTGAGTTTTTAGGAATATCATGAAGAATGTCTACAGCCTCTTGACTATTTTCTTCCTCATCTGATTCATCTATGTTCTTGTGATAGCTAGGATGTATATGAAATTCTTGAATGGCTGTTAACAGATCTTCAGGATGCATATGAACCAAATCCTCATCAATATCTAATAGGTACTGTATGATATTCTAAGATTGATCACAACAATCCCATGACAAAGATGGAGAGTTTCCTTTATAATTCTTGTAAAATACTTGGTGCATGTCCCTTAAAGAAAACAAACTCCAAAGTTCTAACCATTCATACCAGACCCTAGCTTTTCCTTCTAATGTTGCCATGAAAATGTTCATTAGGTAGTCTTCATGCCATTCAATGTTAAATTTCCACACATGTATATGAAACTTGATGAGATGTAGCAAGGGGTCATCAGCGTTTTCACCCTGAAAGATAGGCAGGTTTTTTAACCAGTCCACTTCAGACATTTTGTGTGGGAATCCAGGGACATGTTCCCTACTCATTGGGGCATATATTCTCTGTATACGTGGAAGCCTGTTTGTAAATCAGAAAGAGGTCATTGTATCTTCTCAACCAGTTCAGAGTCATCTACACTAAAGGATCTTTGCAACATGCTGCTCAAAAAGGCCCTTGATTTCTTCAAATGTGTTCAAGAAATGATCATAAGGATCATGAGATGATACCTGGTTATGAACATCTGGCAGGCAGGCTTCAACCGGAATTTACTCTTCTTCCACTGGATCAAGAACGAGACTCTCTTGAGATAGAGAATCTCCCTCATCTTCTTCATTTTATGAACTGGAGGACTCATCATATATGGCAATGTTTGCCTCCTGGAGCTCTGATATATTCTGCTCTAAGGTGTTGAGCTCTGTGAAGAGATCTAAGTGTTCTTAAGCAGTGGTTTGTTCCATTGCTTCCTCTTTTTCAAGAGAAGCTCATTGCTTTCAAACTACTCAAAGATATCTTCCTTGTTTTCCTCTTCATCTTCTGAGATGAAAGGCTGCTGACCTCCAATCATGTGAAGACCATTACTGATGAGTTGTGATGGAGTGAAGCAAAGATCTAGAGATCCTTCACCCTCTTCTGCACTCTTAAAGCTTTCTTCATCAGTATCATAAATAACCTGCATTGGATCATTACTCCCTGGAAGTAAAGGGAACTGATTTTCCTCCCATAAATATACTAATGATGACCCTGCAAGATCATCTTCTGTTTGGATAACATCATCATCAGATAGATCAAAAATAGAAAAATCATGAATATAAGTAATGCTGCCAACCTGACATACTGGATTATCAACAGATTTTTCTTCACTCTGATTTACATGTGAGCCTTCCGACTCTGTACAACAAAGCTCATCAAATGAATGGACAAGGATGTCCGATCTGTAAAAAGATTCATAGGCTGGCTGTCCATTGATGATCTAATCTATTTCTCCTTCTATCAAAGGGGAAGATGGTCTTGTGTTCCTTTGTGCAGAAGTGCAGTAGCTCTCCGCTTCCTTTGAAGACTAGATTTGAGGCAGGATGTCATCTTGAGCCTCAAATACAAGGAATGATAAATCAACATCTGAGTTTTCAGGAATATCATGAAGAATGTCTACAGCCTCTTGACTATTTTCTTCCTCATATGATTCATCTATGTTCTTGTGATAGCTAGGATGCATATGAAATTCTTGAATGGCTGTTAACAGATCTTCAGGATGCATATGAACCAAATCCTCATCAATATCTAACATGTACTGTATGATATTCTAATATTGATCACAACAATCCCATGACAAAGATGGAGAGTTTCCTTTATAATTCTTGTAAAATACTTGGTGCATGTCCCTTAAAGAAAAAAAACTCCGAAGTTCTAACCATTCATACCAGACCCTAGCTTTTCCTTCTAATGTTGCCATGAAAATTTTCATTAGGCAGTCTTCATTCCATTCAATGTTAAATTTCCACACATGTATATGAAACTTGATGAGATGTAGCAAGGGGTCATTAGCATTTCACCCTGAAATATAGGCAGGTTTTTTAACCAGTCCACTTCAGACATTTTGTGTGGGAATCCAGGGATATGTTCCCTACTCATTGGGGCATATCTTCTCTGTATACGTGGAAGCATGTTTGTAAATCAGAAAGAGGTCACTGTATCTTCTCAACCAGTTCAGAGTCTTCTACCAGTGGAGTCATTTGGTCTTCTAGGATTTATGGGGTGTGGATTCGCAAGGTGGATGTATATGAATGTTTGAAGCAGGATGTTGTCCACCATCGGCAATTGAATGCCAATATAACCAGAGATTTTGGGTCTTTTGAGTGCTTAAGAGTGTATAAGATAAATGCACTCTAATCCCCAACAGAGTCGCCTTTATGTTGTGACGAAAATGGGGGACAGAAAAATGTTATCAGTTATAGGCACTCATATTTTTCCCGAGTGGAGTCACCATTATGTTGGGGTTCCCATGTTTTGGCCAGATTGACAAGACCAAAAGATGAGACAAAATCAGAACCACTTTGGGGCCCTAGGATCTAGCCCTCCTAGACCCAGAGAGGGATCTCTCCAATAAAACAAAGAATGGTATATCTTTGAAAGCTCAAAATGAGATGTTAGGCTAGGTATGAAGCACAAAGGGGGTTTTAAAATGATTTGGTTGGTTGGTTGCTGGGTTGGTCATGAGATCATAGACTGAGAAAGTAATGGAAGGGAAGGAGCAGAGAAACAAGATGTTTCAGCAAAGAGGATAGGTCAAGAAAGTGTCATACATTGGGCTATGGAGTCATGAAAGGGAATTACTTGCAACAACTAGCCAAAGCTTTCAGAGGGCAAGTCATCTACACTAAAGGATCTTTTTAGATAGATGGTGGGATGGAACATTAAGGATTGAAAGTGAAAGAAGGAAAGCAACCCAATTTCTGTCTATAGATCAGGTCAGAGGTCATTTAATTCCAGACCTGCTTGGACATACTCATAGGCAACTCTCGAAGGAGGGACAAAGGGGCAGCTTATAGATCGGACCAGAGGTCATTTAACTCCAGGTCAGCTTTAGCATGCTCCAAAGGAAAAATAGAAATAAGTTTAATAGAGCTAGGGTATATAGATTAGAGAAGGACTTTAAACCTTCAATGCTTTGACACCAGCAAGAGATCTTAGAAAGGCCAGCTGGTCGCACAAGGATCCTAGTGGACAGGCTAACTCTAATCCCTAGTGTTCCCAAATCTTCCAGCTTAAACCCAACAAGAAAAACTAAAGACAGATTCCATTTAATTCATACATCAGCTAGCAGCATAAGGAACTACTACACTAGTTAAATTAGTGTGAAATCAATCCTCAGATAATACATATAGTAGAAAACATTTAAGGCAAGGAGAGCAGAGAAATAGGGTACCTAACAAGGGTAAATAATATCCATATTTCTAATGTGAGCCCAGAAGAACAATGAACAACATGGAAATGTAATTAAACGATAAGATAAGAGAAACATCACCCATAGTAATAGACTAGGATCCAAAGAAATGTGCTTGATTAATTGATGAAAAACCAGTCACATAAACTAAGCTCAATGGCTGTTACAATCCAAACTTCTCATCCCAGCTTACTACAATACAAACTACTCTGCTACTTTCTCCCAAACTATTCTAACAGTCAAAACTGAATCCCTCTAACTACAATTGGCAACAACCAAACAACAACCTTCTACAATATGTTCTTCAGGATTCTTATAGGAGAAAAGAATAACAGGAGTAGATGTAAACTTGAATGCAACATTAAATTCCCAAGCAGCAGGAGGGCCGAGGCTCCATCCCCTTTTAAATTCTGGGCATTAATCTCTAGTACTCTTTGGGTGATGGAGTGGTCTTCGTTGGGTTTCCATTTACCCCAGGTATGTGTCTGGTGTACTGAAAAAAATGCAGAACGATGATGTTAGGTTCTACCATACTGTATAACTAATTCACTGGCAGCATAGGACTATTGTCAGGGCTGGAAAATCTCTCTAGAACACGGCATAGGATGAGAACTGTATGGGCACCTTTTCCTTTTATGGAAGAACGTTATGCTGATCTGGAAACCTTGATATGGTACCTTGCCTTTGAATAATTGGATTAAGGCTCATAAATTGCAATGACAGGCCTTAAACACTCTGTTTTTCCACTGATACTCTTTGTCGCTTTCTCGTTTGCCTCTGACTGTGCAATATGTGCTTTAATGGCTCTGCGGAAGCTTTTATAAGGTTCAAACCTATTCCTTTAATGATAGTCATGTCAAAACACTTTCCCAGGCCCTTTCTCCATAATTCCAGCTCCTGCAAATGGTCCTTTCCTATGTTCTCTGTCACTATGACAGGAATTGTGAATTATGGGGGTTTATTGCCACTCGAAACCCTGGAAAACACACAAAACTGGTCAAGAAATCATGCACGGGGTGGGTGGCGTGGATGACTGTGAATATGGCAACACAACATGGATGAAGGACGATGAATGCAGCGGCAACCGTGGAGGAAAACCATGGAACAACAGGAAATGCACGGGAAGACGTCGAGACAGATAGTTTAACATAAAAAATTAAACTTTGGTCTATGAATGGAATATATATAAAGGGACGGGTGAAAAATAACGAGCACACATGGAAAAATGACGTGGTGGGACTGGTCAATGGTAGGTGCATGCAGTTAAATCTGGACCGTCCAATCTCAGGAGGAGATCGACGGCTGAGGACACGGCGGAGGGTGAATGAATATGGACCGTTCGATCTCAGGAGGAGATCGACGGTGGAAAACGCATCGGAGGGTGACGGATGGTGGGCTAGGGGTACGGTTTCCTTGGTTAACTCCCGCGCAACTTCGTGGAGTTATGACCATCGGATGAAGAGCCCCAGATTGGACGGTTTATATGCATATCGTGTCGGGTCAAATGCCAAACGTTAACGCGCGATGGGGGGGGGGGGGGGGTTTGAACAGTGTCAGAGCCACGTGTCGGGAGGTGAGTGGAATCGCTCCGAAAATAAAAATACCACCCACCTCCGAAAGGCGGCGCGATATAAACCAACAGTTTTCGAACGGGCGCGGCTGCGAGGACCACCGGGCGGATGAAATACGGACTGTTGATCGGTGAACTGAATGGATGGTTGAGATGCGATTGGAGGGATGAACGGGGGAGTGACAGGCACATTGCGAAACAACGTTGATTGTCAGATCTTACACAGATCGACGACTGATATTGTTTCAAGGGCCGACGGACAAGTTCACCATCACATCGGAACTTTGTATTTACATAGGATAAGGGCACATGTGAAACCCCCGATTGTGATAAGCGCTTTATGACTAGCGCCTGGTCTTAGCGCTCGGGTGCATGGAGGGGAAGTGGTTAGGGGCTGGGCCGAACGGGGCTAAGACCCATATACATGGAGAATATGGTTTTTGGCACATTTTCAATGAAATTAAAGGCCAAAAGGGGTAACGATAGAGGGAAGAAGGGGTTATTGAACCACACCAGGGATGTATGCGTGGTTTAAGAGGGGCATGGGGATGATTTAGAAGGTTTAGGGGGAAATTTTGGGGGTAAGAAAGGAGGTAAAATGGGGGACTTTAACAAAGGGGAAAAGGGTTGAAAAAGGGACATTTTGCAGGGATACCAGGGATAAATGTATGCCTTTTGGAGCACAATTTTTGTAATCAAAGAGGCTTAATAAGGGGAATCAGCAGAGGCAATTTTATCAAAGGACAAAAGGCACAAGGAGACTTCAAGGATGTTTTTAGAGGAAATGCTTTCCTTGAAGGCTCAAAAACATTTTATCCCCCTGTTTTCTTGTTAAAAATTTATAGGGGCGCTAACAGGTCTGTCAACATAACTGATGCATGAGAATTCTTAATGATTTTTGAGACTTCAGCACGGTGAGGACAATCCCTAACAAATTGTTCCTCGTTACAGATTATGCATGCATAACGAGGTTTCCGTGGTCCAGACGGTTGATCAGATGATCTTTCCTGCGGGTTATAAATTTTCTTTTTCTTTGATTTCCCCTTTTTCTTACCTCCTGGTTGCTTGTCACTTTTGCCTTTGTCAAATGACATGACATTAATTTTGGAAGTAGGAGTAAGATCAGATGCAGTAGTGTGGTGTGTGTTTATAGTGCCTATCAAGCCGTCTCCGACGTGAGAGTCCTTTATTTGAGGAGGAACATTGAAATTATAATGCGGCGCATTAGGAATTTTTTCATAGAGCGTGCCAGACTGAGTATAAATCAAGTCTAAATATTAGGCACGAGTGATAACTTGCTCTTCTGTGACAATGCCACCTTTAGCCACATCCTCTGTTATAGATGGTAACCGGGACTTAATGAACCATTCAATAAGGAGCTGATCAAGAACAAATGTATTAACCATTTGTCAACGGGAATGCCACTCGTGAATATGATCGGAAATGTGAGTAGCATTAGTCTGTTTGAAGTTGGTCAAGAGTTCTGTTCCAGTTTCGTATCTAATCGGTAACTCGAAATGTGTCAAAAAGACAGTAGCTAAAGCAGTGAAATTATCGAAAGAAGCTCTAGGTAACTCAATGTACCATTTAGCAGCCGGACCTGTGAGCGTACGCTGGAAAAGACGTAGTCGAACAGAATCATCATTCAAGGAATTTAATGAACACCATAAATGGTAAGTCATAACATGAGTCGACGAACCTTCTCTAGGGTTTCCATTGAATTAGGAATGTCAAAGGGTAATTTATGAGGTATCACCGGCCACCAAGAAGCATAATTGATAGGATCATTGGTTAACTGATTTAAATTTGGTAATTCCAAGGTTGCAACAAAAGGAAACTGTCTATTAAGGTCATGTTGAGCATAGCCAGGGTAAGATGGAATTGCTTGGGAAACAAGTCTTTGAGCACCAGCATACAAAATTTTTTGTTGATAACCAAGATAGGGGTTGTTTTTCATATCAAATGCTTGAGAATTCTGTTGACCAAAACCTGGATATGATACCTGTTGAAATGAATTTTGAGGCATTTGTACTTGTGGCTGCCAAGGGGTTTGTCCACCAATTTTATAACCCAAATTAGTCTAAGTTGGATTTGGTTTATATGTATAACCAGGTTGTGTTTGTAACATCCCATAAAATGGTACACCAGCTTGTGAATAAATGATCCCTCATACAGGTTGTTGTAAATTAACCAAAGGATTTTGAGTCTGTGGACCCAAAATTTGATGATATTGAGTTGAAGAACTTGCCTGATAAGGTTGATGTACAATATTTTGATTCTGTAACATGGGTATAGATGTATTAACAAGCGGTAATGAAGTGGGTGTAATAGGTTGAATCGGTTGATACGAGTGTACAACCATTTGTGGTTGGATAGATAGAGTGGGCTGCCATTGAAAAACATTCATGTCAACATTAGTTTGACCAAAAAGTGATCGAGTACTGTCATATTGGGTGACCAAAGGTTGCTCCCTAGCATAAGGAGGATAATAAGATGGAAAATAATTTTCTCCAAATGCTGGGAGTCCAGTTGATATGGTGCTTAAAGGAATTGACCCAAAAGGACCGACTTGATATTCCCCTGATGATGTATGTAATGAATCAAGTCGTTCAGTACTAACTATAGGACTACTAGTTAAAACACCAGATGATGACATTGGTAAATACCATGGTCTTGAAGATGTACCAGAGAAAGTGCCAGATAATGATTTGTAACCTGCTAGGACTGAAGGGCCACCATGCAACTATGAATCTGGTGAGGTTGTGAACATCAACAGAGTAGCGAGGGTAGGAGCTGACGTAATTGGAACAACAGACCCAACTGAAGGGTTGTATGAACAAATGTATACTCTTTAAAATTGATGGGAGATTGAATGGAAATAGGATCAACAAAAGTAGATGGAAATGATTAAGGAAAATATTGGTACAGGTAAAGGTCCCCCCCAAAATGGGTTGGAGTTAAAGGTGTATCATCTTGTGGGATCTCTTCAATCATAATTAAACCAGGAGGAAGAACTTCACCATCAGGCCAAAAATATATTTTAGACGGTTGACTGTGTGATATAGGAGTTTCAGTGGCTACAAAATTTTGTGGAGTGACCAAGGTAGGAACAACTTCTAGTTGTTCAATTTCAGGATTCAGATGTTCTGGCAAAGAAGAGACAGGATCTGGATCAATTTGTGATTGAACAATATCGGGTCCAGGAGGTATGGTCTCAGTGATTGAATGGATCGTGACCACGGGTAGTTGTGAAGACTCCGTTTCGACAACAGTAAACGAACCGCGATGTGTGGAAACAATTTGAGCTAGCTCTAGTTTAAAAGATGATGTTTCGCTAGAGGTACGAGTTGTACTTGATTCGGTAGATCATGATCACCTTCGCCTACCAGAAGTAACTTCTGGTGGTAAAGGTGGTTTTAAAGCTAATCTGTATGAATGGTGGGGGATAGGATTTTGTTATTCCACGATTATTGATTTATTTTAACCAAAAATCAAATAAACAAAAAGAGGGTAATGCTAGGCAAAAGGGTTTACCAAGAAACTGTGAACTGCAGAATACCTCCTGGCGAACCTAGAAGTACGGGCAGGTAATCTCCCCGAATGATGTGTTCGGTGTATCACAATTTCAAGGTGGCTGACTCGGTTCAATATGGATGGATAGCACCTAAAATTTTTCCTCCCAAATATACCCGAAGGTATGTGGATTCCCAAGTCCATATTAGTGCTGTCTAATGTGAAACCACACAGTGAGAGCACCCCTTTATACTTATCATACTGTAGCACCCCCCGATATACCCGAAAGTACGTGGATGAGCTATGATATACTTACGTACATGTAGTGAGGTATCACACTCAGAATGTATCGCAAACAAGTTAATGATAGCTGCTATGTTTTACGATGCTGGAACACATCTCTAGCCTAGACCTTCTAAATGTCATCGTTATGGTTCCAAAGCGTTGTTAAGTAAATTGAGATTTATTTTATGTTGATCTTGCTTAAAAATTTTCCTTTCAGTTTCACCACGATGATGTATATGAAATTCCTAAAATGCAAGCTAAGAATGATAAACAAACTTTCACTTTCATCTTTTCAATGAAGAACCTAGCTACTTAGGGAAGACAGAAAATAGTTCGTGAGCAAACAAATCAACGAACAAAAACAAAATCAATGAATCAAAAACTAAATGTAGATTTCCTAATGTTCCTTTTTCAAAGCACACACAATCCTACATGTAAATGCAATTTTTTCTTTTAAGTTTCCTTAATGTTATGAATGTAGAAAAGAAACTAGGTGCACTAGATCAATGATTCAAATGCTTTTTACTTTCGAGAAACGAAGAATGCAAACAACAATTTCTCTTTTGAAGGAAAAACGAGGATTTCAACAACAATTTCTCCTATCAAGGAAATGAAGATTTTACAACAATTTCCTATTTCAAAAGAAAATGATTCTTAATGCGACCATGAAAGTACTTTGAAATCAACTTGTCAATGATAAAGAAAAACTTTTCTAAACAAACATTGAACAAATATTCAACCAAACGAGGAAGAAGTATATACATTTACTGGTCAATTGAGCATCAAAATTTTCAGAACATAGTAGCAAACAAAACTGAAGCAAGTTACAAAGTCAAATTCAAGGGAATTTGGTCACTTTCAGGAGTCAACGCAGTCTCCAAGGGGAGACAATGCACTGCAACATAGGCTAGGAAGGGAGACAGTGCTCTGCAAAGCACTGTGTCCAGTCTAAGGGTGCGTTGGGCGCAGTAAACAAAGACAAATGCTACTGTTTAACTCACTGTCTTTGAAAATTAGGCTCTAAGATAACTAAGATAAATTAGAGGCTATAACACCTAGAACTAAGATAAATTCTCCCCATTGGAGTCGCCAATTTGTTGGGCCAGAACTGTAATCTACGGATAAATTACGCTTCCCTAGATAGGTGCTACTCCAGAAAAATAGGTGAAAGACTATACGACTATTTCTCCTAACTCAGAACAGATATACAAAGAAGATTGGAGGCTTACTTGTTCAGTCACTTCCAAATGGATCCTTTTGTTGCTTCTGTTGTAGCTTCAAATTCAAGAAGTTTGTGAGATGAATGCTTCTTGCAAGAAAGAACACTGAAACAACAGAGGATGCAATAATATAGATATCTATTCAAGCTAGTTAGCTAAATCAGTAAAGTATAAACCACATACATCAACCAAGATCTTACAATATGGAAAATCAAAGCTAATACAGATGCATGTAGGGAAAAATAAGAAGTACTCTTTATTGATGATAGAAGGAGAGGTTACAACCTAGTGACTGATTTGAAGTGACCTTCTAGCATCGTTCCCAAGCCTCATCACAGTATAAATCTCTCCAACAGCAACTTCAAAAATCTAGCTCTCAATTGAAAATCCTCCAACATTTCTCTACTCAAATTCTTCCCTTCCAAACACTTAGATATGTGTTCAATTTATAGATGAACTATAGGTTGTTTTGCAATCAATAATTTTCCAAAAATAGGCAAGACATGTTTCCAATCATGTAGATGTCAAATGGACACTTGGATCCGAAGCTTGACACATGTGAGCTCTTCTAGAAGGTACTGGCCAAGTGAAGATTCCGGAACAATGTGAATTTCACTCCCAATGTGACCAACACACTTGTGAATGTCCGGAAGTGCTTTGCAGAGTAGCCATATTTGGGGCTACCTACATTTGCAACACACTTAGGCCCCTTAGAGCCTGCATTGGTGAGCTCTCATATGCTATATAATAAGTTTCAAACCATGGAAACCTTTGCTTGATAAAAGTCTTGCTTGATTGTTTTGTTTCTTGTCTTAGGGCATGTAGCAACTGAAATGATAGGGAATGATAGAACCTTGATCATCAGTCTTGGAGATGATGCTCAGTTAACCAGGTCATTGGGAGTGGTGCCCAAATTGACCTATAACAGTTGGTAACCCGCGTTGTGGATTTTACCATCATCGTAGGTCACCTCTATAATATGGGAGTTGATGAAGTGTTGCAACGGTATGTTTTGGAACATGAACGTCATGCTATCTTGACAGAAGCCCGCGATGGGGTAGCAGGAGGTCACTATGCAGGGAACGCAACAACACGGAAGATATTAAGAGCTAGATTATGGTGGCCTACCCTAAATAATGACTCTCATGACTATTGTAAGACCTGTTATACATGCGAATGCACTAGAAGACCATCCCGTAGGGATGAAAGGCCCCTTCAACCACAAATGTCCCTGTAAGCATTTGACAAGTGGGCCATTGATTTTGTCAGACCTATCAACCCACCTGGAAAGAAGACAGGTGCGCGTTACATTATAACTGCTACTAATTATATAACTAGGTGGTCCAAGGCATAAGTGGTGAAGGACTACACTGCAGATACCACTATGCACTTCATCTTTGACCATATTTTGACCAGATTTGGATGTTCGAAAATCCTGATGAGCGATCAAGGTACGCACTTTGTCAATGAAACAATACATGTCTTGAAAAAAGAATTTCAAATTCATCATGCAAAAAACACTCCATATCATCCTCAGGCAAACAGAGAGGTCGAAGCTTTTAATAAGGTCTTGGAGCATGCATTGACCAAGGTCGATAACACCGATCATAGCGATTGGGACATGCACATTCCGTTTGTTTTATGGGCCTACCAAACCACCTGTAAGAAGTTGACAGGGAAAACACCGTTTAGGGTGGTCTGTGGCAAGGAGGCTGCCATGCCCATGGAATATATTATTCCTAGATTGTGCATCATAACCTTCACAAATATGGTAGAGTCTGATATCATGGAGGAGGAGTTAGCGCAGCTTGTGGCTTTAGAGGAAGATCATTTCATTGCTAACTTCCATCAGCAGGTTTAGAAGGCACATGACAAGGCATGGCACTATCGACATATTCGTCAAAAGGCCTTTGCAGAGGATCATTTAGTCCTGATATATGATAGCCAGTTTTCGAAACACCCAGGGAAGTTCTGACAACATTGGCTTGGGCCTTGTATAATTAAAGAAATCACGGATGGCGGAGCTATTCGATTAGCTACCCTACGTGGTGATATGATACCCGGCTATATCAATGGCAGTTGACTCAAACTGGATTAGATCAGATGACTATATGGCCGAAGTAGCTATATGAAGAAGGATAGAACCACCAAGGAAGGTAAGTGCAATAGGTACCATGCTCCGTGCAGGGGGCAGCCACAAGATGGGAAACCTGGGGGAGTGCGTCGAAGGTGTAGGAATAAAATCAGAATGCAGCAGGTGCGCTGGGAACACAGGAGGTATGCTAAAGTGCAGGGGTGCACTGGGAGTGTAGGGGTGCGCTGAGCGCACCAAGGGTGCGAAAGCTAGCCATTGGAACAGTCAAATTGGGTAAAAGAAAAAATTACCGTTGGAAGGAGCAGGCGACTGGCATTTAATGAGGCGATTTCTAGAGATATTTTACCGTTTACTTGATGGTATGTTCCTAGTGAATTTTACCCTACCGTTGATTGATCGTAAAGGCTATAAAGAGGGCAGGATAAATCAAACAAGGGTTCCATATCGCTTGAATAGCTTGTACTTGGAAATTTTGTCCTTGACGAATTTGTGCTGTAAGAATTTCTGTGCCTATAGTGTCCCTTTCATGTCTGAGCAACCTACTCCTTCTGACAGTAGCCACCTGGGGTTGGGATTCATATTTCATGCTAGAATGATGGCCACTAATCTCGCTCAATCCTCAGCACCAACGACCTCAGCAGAGCTAGATACCGAGGAAGTGGTGGAGATTGAGTCCGAGGCCGAAGAAGTTATCTCCATGTCGAGCCCAACCAAGAAGAAGGGAAAGGAAAAAGCACAGGGCTCAGGGAAACCTGCGAAATGGGCTGGAGGGAAGCCCTGTACTTCCCCACAAAATTTAAAATCCCCGCGAGTGACGCCCCAGGCGTGGGTTGCTAGGGAAAAGGCTCAAACTACAGACCCAATCAACTGGTTACGTCCTTTCGTCCGACCGCGCATGCCCTCGATGTGCACGCAAAAGAACCTCAATGGCCTGATCACCTACCTAGAGATGCCGCTGACCTCAGGAGAGGTCCCCGTTATTGGTGAACCTTTTGGAAGGCTCCATGAGATCAAATTTGATGATCATGACTTGGCCAATTTGGAGGCCTTCCCTGAGTTGGCATCCGAGTTGTATCTCGAGCAAATTCAGAAGGATGATGGGATCAAAATTGTCTCAATAAGCTGGGTACGCTAAGTGGCAGGGTCCGGGCTCCTCAACCTGCTCAGGATGCCGCATTTGGGCCACTACAATGTCATGGATTTCCTAGAGCATTAGTTACTTGCCCTGGTCCATGATGGGTGTGTATGGATCAAGGATAGAATCCCTATCAACGCTGCACTCATCCATCAAATCACTGGTCTTCCTATGGAAAGACTGAACCCTCTGGAACTCATTGGAAAGAAGTATGAGGGGGAAAATGCTGAGTATGTGCGAAAAAAATACCATATGGAGCGGAATACTCACGGCTTCATGATAAAAACCATCAGTGATCTCGCTATGCAACTGGGTACCATGTAATTGGCCTGTTAGATGATGCAGAAATGTCAGGTGGCCTCTATCTCTGCATACATAATTTAATTAGCAGGCCAGTGCGAGAAAGGGGTCCGGTTCAAGTGGTCACAATATTTGTGCAATGAGTTTTTGGCCAATGTCCGCGAATCCCAGGAGTAGGGACGAGCATTTTTCTATTTCTGGTTGCTACTTCTCATCGCACTGATAGCCTAGGAAGCACCGAAGGAATCAATCCTCCCGGAGCTCACCCTCGACATGTGCGAGGGGACCCGATATACAAACTTATGGGATTCTAAGGATCCGCAGCATCTCGAGGACAACCAAGTCTTCTAGGTCCTCTTTCAAAGTAGCTTGGTAGCAGCAATTAATTCCTGACCACAGTTGTCTCTAGCCGTATATGATAGATACAAGGGCAATGCGGAATTCCAGATCACCATGCACAACATCCAGATCAGAGCATGCAAGGATAAAGCCTAGAATTCGCTCTGTTATATGGTGGGAGATGAAGAATTTTACAATGTAATTGCGCTCTGGCCTCCTAACTGGAAGACCTGCTTCAAAACCAATGCAAAGGGCATTGAAGGAACCAACACGCCGAAAGTAATCCCACCTGTCATCATCAAGGATACCGGAGGACCAAGCAAGAGCACCGTGAAGGACACGGGCGTAGAAGCACAAAAGGATGTGCAACATAAATAGACCACTGATAAGGATGCAGAAGAAGAGACTCATTTAGATTCACCGCAAAACTTGGGTACAGAAGGACTGGATGTGGGAGGACCTCCCCGAGGCATGAAGCGAACAAGCGAGCCTGTAAAAGGGCCTCGAAAGAAGCAGCGCTTGTAGTGGACAGAATGAGATGAGACACTCACACTGACTGATGGGGACCTCGAACAGATTGCTGACACGGTCAATTTGGCCACAAAAGATTGATGGTTAGCCTTAGAAAAACAATAGAAAGCTACAATCGACACTCTTCAGGCTGAGCTCTGTGCCCTGTAGTTGAAAACAGACACACTGCAGACCATTGTGATTCATGTACGAACACCCTCGGCAACCAGCAATGCAGTGCTAGTTACAAAAGAAATCTGCCTCTGTTCTGTACTTGGCGCAGCCCTTGTGATCAGTCCACCCGACTTGGGAATTCAAGTCCAGGATGGTACAGAAGTACAACTGAAATTAGCCAGGCTACCACATGAGGCATTGTAGGTTCTCCACACTTCTTTGTTTAAGGAAATTCACCATCTGGACCAACAAGTGCACCAACAGCTTGATGTGACTGAACATACCATCGCAAAAAAGAACACTGAAGTGTCCCTCGCCACTACACAACAAATGCAGTTGGAACATTTAATTCACATACTTTGCGCAGATGTTACAGAAGAAATCCTGGCCACAGCCACCCCTAGGCTAAGATTGAGGGGTTGGTCGCAGCATTGAAGGCCTCCATGACAGAAGTTCAGGTGGTTAGAACACAGATGGAGCAACAGATCGTAGATTTACAGGCTAAGTTGCATCCTAAAACACCTCTGGAGGTACGAGCCCAATGAGCTGCGCTGGTTACCGTGGCTACCAAAATAATCATAGGGAAGATCACTTAGGGTGCCCAATTACTAGAAATAGCCATGCAGCTATGGACAAAGGTCCAACACGATTCAATCCTGCAAGAAATAGACTAGGACCTACAGCAGAAGGAAGAAGCATTCGAGAAGATAGAGGTCACATTGCCCACCTTGGTTCCTGCTAAGCGCTTGGCATGGCTGTGAACTAGCCACACCCTCCAAAATGATATCGATGAACTCCATCATAAGAAGAAATTTCTCGGTGACTGCCTAAAGCCTTGGTCTACCGAAGCCCTCAAGCTCTCGCAGGATGTTGATGTTGCTGTTAAGCAGCTAAACCAGACTTTGAAGAGCATCACTGCAGCAACTGAAGGACCGACTTTGCAAAAGTTGGTAGATATTGCAAAAAATTCTGCTGCTCAGAGTGAAGGTGTGATGCCCCTATTGGCCAAATAAATCAGACTTCTGTAGGCGCAGGTGGAGACCCCACCATCACAGTGACTCGGGACGAGTCACAAGATTGTGTTGGGGGACTTTTGGAACAGGGTTTCCTAAAGCTGCGAATTTTGTCCACTTTTGTATATTTTTGGTATTATTTAGTCTAAGGCAAGGGTTTGGGGTGGGTCAAAGCCCCGAATTCATTGTAATGGGTCAAGGGTAGACCAAGAGTCCGAAAACCACAGTTTGCAGACCATTGGATGCATAGGCTAAATTGATATAAATAGATGAACCTTTTTGAGTCTTAGGGTAGGAAATAATTAAGATTGATGCTAAGCATGAATTGTTAGATTTGTTGTCGGGTTGTTGGATAAGGACTCCTGCTGACTGTGTGCGTGGAGATCCTCAGTCCTGCTATGTGCGGACCCTGCTGGCTGTGTGCGCATGTGGTATTTTGGGATTGTAAGTGGATTTTGGTACTAATATATATGCGAAGTACTGTTGGATATCTGATGCTATCTGGATCTGTATGGTTATGATTGATGCGAACCTGGGTAATATGATTAAGTTGCAAAAGTATCTGTTTAATTGCTGTGAACTGTGAAAGTATCTATGTTTCTGTTATACATATCTATGATCTATTAATTACTGCACTTATAAGTGTTTTGTGCTGCTAATTGGTATTGCGCACATGGATGAAGAGGTATTTATTAGATTTGTGCATAGGAATAGCTCTATTATACTGTGGATAATATTATCAATAAGTCTGTGAATAGATATTTTTAGTGCGAACTCGATAAGTTGGAAACAAAGATCTGCTTGACTTACCTAATCTCTCTCAGGGTGCGAAACCTGGTTCCAACACCCTCCCATACTGCTTCGGGTGAGACTTTGGCCTGTGCAAGCAAGTCACTACCGAAAGGGCCAGTAGTATAGGGGTTTGTTGGAAAATGTTAACCTCCGAACCTGGGTCAGGACCCCTCAAGCCAGCACCAAAGGATTAGGCAGAACATTTTGACTCAATAAATGAAATTTGTTCATAAAATTGTTCACTGCAAGTTCCATTGCTTGACATTTGTCTTCAAGTTGTATCATCATATTTCTCTTGGAAATCACTTTCTTCACCTCTAAGATAGTCTCTGTTTTATCTTATATCCCAATCTCTTCCAATTCTTGTTTATTTTTAGAATTAAGGAATTTTATTATCTCAGAAGCTTCCTCTGGTTTCTTTGACCTTTTGAATTGCATCACCAGCCTCCTTTATCAAGTCCTTATGTTCAAATATAACCTATATAGAAGGCCAAATATCATTAATTGAGTTAATGATATTGTCCCACAACTGTTGTTTTGATTGGGATAAAGGCTCTTTCAGTGATAATTCCTTTTCTAACTTATGGATTCTTTCAGTTCATTTGTTGGATTTTTGTACTTCTTCCTGATGCATTACTTCTGCCAATTTCTTGCGATATTATAAACTCTTCACTTGTTCTTTGAGCTTATTGACTTCAGCAGTTTGAATTGACATATCTTTCATTGCCTTGATCAATTTACTAGCTTCATCAGTGGGATGGGATGTTGGTACCACTGATGCTATTGCTAATGTAGTTGCTGGAACTGTTGTTGATACTGGAGATTCTATAGACAATGGAGTTGTTGCAGGAAATGGAGCTGATGTAGAAGCTATAGGAATAGCAGTAATGGGAACTGCTTCCATTCTGGCTTTCTTTTCCTGCACTAGTTTATCCATTTTTGTTTCCATTTATTTCAATTGATTTGTCAACTGAATGATGAGATCCATCATTTCATCTTTTTTATTTTCATTTTCCAAAACCTCTTTGGTTTGTGGATGCTCTATAGTTGGTAACATCAATTGTTTCTTTAGTGCAGTTATGTCCCCATTATTCTTTTTTATTAGTTCTTTTGCTACTTTGATATCTTGTATATTATAAACAACTTCCATTACCAATTCTTCAAGTGACCTTATCCTGTTATCCTTAGCTTGTGATGAAGCTTTCTCTAGCTTAAACTGTGTCTTTATATTTTCTAGAGAATTCTGTAACTTCTAGACACTTAAAGCTTTGTTTGTCTTAGTGGAATAGATCATTTCTCCTGCCTATTTGTGAATCTCAATCTGGTAAATTGGATGTACATATTTGGCAGGAACCTCAAAGGTTGTTTTAGTATATTATTCTGAAGTTTTAGGAGCCTGCACCTTTTCCTGTAGAAATGTCATCTGCATCTTCCTTGTCTTGAGGTCATAAGCTGAAAGCAACCTATTCTGATCACTAGGAGTTTGCTTCCAATACTGTGCATATGTGACAACCTTAAATGCTTCATTTCTGATTTTAATATCATTGTATTTTTCCATGATATCCTTCTCTTTTTCAACTAGTTTTTCTAGATGATGAAACCTCTGCACTGTGTTGTTTTTGAATAAGTTGTGCACTGGAAGTTGATGGCTGATGTGTTTCTTCTGAAACTGTTGGAGGTGCATCATTTATGACAACAATATATGTTTCAATGGTTTCAACTATTTCAATTGTCTCTATCACTAGATTCAGTTTTGTTCTCTTCTTGTACATAAGTTTGAATTTAGTATCAGAAGTAGTTTCTACAGAATAAGATCCTTCCTCTTTTGCCCTTTTTGAATCTCTGTTCTGTGGGGCTGGAGTAAGTAGGATGGAACTAGTATCAACTTGTTTTTGCAACTCCTGTAAATTATTTTCCAACCACTTTGACTGGATGGAATACTTTTCAATTTCAGGCTTTGACTCATGAATGAACGGGGTCAAATTGAACTTAAATCTCAATTTACTTATGACACTCAAGGGTTCATATGGCCATTTGAAACTGCTACTGAAATTAAACTCTTGTAAACATTTTTCTGCTTCCTTCCCAACATTCCTACTATTGCATATAAAAGGCCCTAGCTGGTTTTTGATCTTAAATTGAGTTTTCTTCTTAGCTGAAAGGAAATTGATCTCATCTGAATTCAAAATATGTCTGATGTATTCTAAAGAAAATTTCCTCATTGGGAGGTATTTGGGAAGCTTGTATGGGTTTAGTGAGCTTCCATACACTCTAATTTTTGTATGATTCTAGCATAAATACTAGTCTCCTGCTTTTCTCTGATATGTTAACTGTAAAACCTTCTTAATATCTTCATTGATTCTAGGAAAAATGCTACTGCTTAGCATATTAAAGACTGGATAAACAAAAGAATCAATGAAGTCCTTGGAGCTGAATTTAGTGGAATCCTTTTTTATCAAGGATGTCAAAAAGAAAAAATATTTGAGATTACCCTTTGTGTCCAGTTTTTGGAGGCTAACTGCAAATCTTTCTGATTGAAAATATGTAAAAATAAGAAACAAAATTGAGGAGTATTTGAATACTCCTTCTGGCAGTTTGACTAGCTAATTATGGATGGCATCTTCCAGGTATTGGGAAAAAAAGAAGGTTGTAGCTAGAGGTTTACCTAGGAAAAACATGGATAGTGTTATCACCCAAAAAATTTCAAAACATCATTTTGACAAGGTTACAAAATTTCATGAATTAAAATAGGGTTTTAGGAGTCAATTTAGGTTTGATCAAGGGAAGGTTTTTGTTTTTTTTTATGGTTTAAAGCTCATCCTAAGGTTCAAATTAAGCCTTGTTTAAAGCTCTTTCATGTCAAACATTCATCGTTTTCCATTTGTATTTCATTTCCCAAAGTTTTGTGTCAAAACTGTCCAATTAGCCGAGAAATCGCAGTTTCGTAGTGCCACTCGTTGAAAAAATTCGTTTTGCGCTACGAAAGCACTGATAGTTTTGTAGTGCAAACAAGAAAAATTACAGTGCAGGTGCTACAAAAGCAGAGTTTTGTAACTGTCTTGTCAGTTAAGTTGGAAAATGGCAGAAACCGTTGGGAAAGGATAGGATAGTGGCATGTCAAGTCATGTAATGATGAAATTGAAGTACACACCCATGTCTGCAGTCATCATGGTCATTATAGGTTATGAATGAGACATAATTTTAGTTATGTGATGACATTTAAAATTTCAAAATATTTCCTAGTTAGTAATTCTCATCCTTTTGCCTCCATTCGAAAGGTCCGAGCCTTGAGTCTCAAGCCAAACCTATAGCTAGTTCATACAAAGGTTTTACTACACCCATATCAAGTGAGGCTGATACATTTATCAAGCGAGGATGAGAAATTTATTCAAGCGAGGATGATACATCCATATCAAGCGAGGCTGAAAGCTTTTCTGAAGAATATGGTAGAGGAAAGTAAAATTCACAGAGGAGGACAGTGCCTAAGGCATGATCCTGAAGACATGAAGGCAATAATTGAAGACCCAACAGTGATGGAAGCATTCAGAAGAGTAGGTTGCCTACAGTTTTGTGAGAAGTTTCAAGGCTATCACACGCAGGTATCCAAGGAATTTTCTATGAATTTCAATGGAACAACCACTAAATTCGGGATGCTAAGTGTGTCTATTACACCAGAGGTCATTGCTACTGTTACAAAGATACCAAGAATTCAAGAAACCTGGTTCAAAGGTTTCAAATTTGATATGGAGTAGTGTAAAGAGTTAATGAAACTTGAGCACACAGACATGGACCTTAATAATTCTATCCCTAGAAGTTGCATCAAACATAACTACTCAAAATTGTTGCTCAACATTCAGAAATATTTTGCCTGTGAAGGAAAATATCACAAGGTTTATTCATATCATTTCAAATTTCTTCTACACTTCACTGGTAAGATTTCGCTTGATTTATCTTTTTATCAGCATAGGAGTCTTGCAAAGATGGCTGATAAAGTTCAAGAAAAGTCTGAAGGGAGTGAAACATCCTTATTTCATCATGGCTTAATGAAATTATTAATTTTAGTTGAACTTCAGAAGATAGGCAGAGATTGGTCATCATTCTTATTTATTAATGGTTTTGAGCTGGAAACCCTAACTCCTGCAAGAAACCCTAAATCTAAAGGAGTTCCATCATCACCAGTAGCAGAACCAAGCCAAACTATGGTTACAAAACCAAAAGAAACTGTACAAATGAAGCCAAGAAAGCAAACTAAGAAAGTGCTAGAGCAAACACAAATGCTTGATGTGCCAACTCTCCCACCTGTAGAAAAGAAATCAAAGGCTATCAAAAATGCAAAACAGAAACAAGCTGTCAGCAAATAGGGGACAAAAAGAGTAACTAGAAGCCAAGCAATGGCATTGAAAGGAAAGACAGTTGTTACAGAATACATCCCAGTAACAAAGGGGAATCTAGAGGATATTATTCATGCCATTGACATAGAGGAAACACCCATTGTCCAAGCTAAGTTCATTGGGGAAGATGAGCACAAGCTGAAAAAGGCCAAGTCTGCAAAGAGGCTAGAGTTTGAGGGGAAAGA
The DNA here is from genome assembly GCA_034641835.2 of Pinus albicaulis. Taxonomy (NCBI): domain Eukaryota; kingdom Viridiplantae; phylum Streptophyta; class Pinopsida; order Pinales; family Pinaceae; genus Pinus; species Pinus albicaulis. Next base: position 1,782,188,467 of record CM076575.1, read on the forward strand.
TGTAGGGTTTATTTTTCAAGCAAGAAATCCTATGACAAGGCATGCTAGGAAATTGATAGAGAGTAGCAAGGAAGTTAAAATATCCACTGAGACAGCTAAATATCCTAAAGAAATTGTTGATCTTTCATCACCTACAATGAAGCATACAATCAATAGAACAAAAAGGGGAAAAAAGAAAATAATAGAGAAAATAGAGTTTCAATGCCTTGAGGAGAAATTAAGGTTAGCAAACCAGGAAATTGGTGTCATGAAAAAGAGAGCTAGAAAACACAGTGTTGAAAAAGTACAGTTTAAAATGATGAAGGCAATGTGGGAAGGACAAGTTGATTTTGCTTTTGAAAACTTAAGTAATGCAGAGCAATTTTTAAAATGGACGATTCCAACAATAAAAGAAGCTAAATTTGTGAGAATAGTAAACACTCATTTGAGAGCTACTAATAGAAGACTTAAAGACTAGGTGAAAGATTTAGAGCAACAACTGGAGTTAATTCATGATGAGTTTAAGAGCAGAGGCATCAAAATGACAGCCATAGAATAACCAATAGCTCAAACAAGTGTAAATGAAGAAGGAAGGCCTCAAGAGAGCTAGAATGAAGTGGGTTTACAGTTTGTATGAATTGTAAATACTAAAGATAGGTTATGTTTTGATTTTTTGAGGCAAACACTGTTTTCCCTTGGAATTTTTTTGAAGAATCTGCATACTCAGCAGTTTCGTAGCGCATTCAGTGTAAAAAAGCAGAAAACCGCTACGAAACTGTTGTAGCTTCTTTTCTTGCTTATTTTGATCAGTTTTGAAAGGGTTGAAGACTTAGTTAGGAACTCAATTTTCTATGGAATATGTATTAAAGGGTAATTAAAATGATGCAATGGAAAAAATTGAGTTTTTGGAGGATAAAGAGTTGAAATGGTAACGCTACAAAAAGCACTACGAAACTGCTGTGTTTTCGTAGCGCAGGACATTACAGCATTTTTAGCAGTGTTTAAAGTGGTTTTAGACAACTGGAGGCTAGGGAGGAGTTATGGGACGTGTTAAGCCAACTTCCAATAGCTAAGGACCACAAAATGAAGAGTACATGATGGTCAGAATGTTCAAATAATGCAAAATATCTTATACCTAAAAAATAGGGTATTGTTTCCTATTTTTTTGGAGGTCAGCAAAATGGTCATGAAGAAATGAAGCCCATCATCCAGATTCAACCGTGTCATGATACACTTGGAAATTATGTAAATTTAAATAGATAAGGTTGTTATAAATAGTGATAAGGAGTTTGAGTCCTTTTTGGAATAGGACTGTTAATTAGGATAGGTGTCTTTTTGTAATAAATTCCATGTTTTATGGTTATGCAAGGTGTCAAGGAATAGAAATTTGATGTATCTAGCCTAGAAGCAGATCATCCCATGTTGTAAGATGCCTATTAAAGACAAAGAGGTCGAATTTGTCAAAGGTTGGACATTTTTGGCAAAACTGTGCTTGTTGTGAATTGACTGGTTTTCAGCTAATATAAAGATCTTCTACTTGACCAACTTGAGATTCAGAAGGAGTTTTAGTGTTTTCCTATTCTATTTACATCTCTTATATATCTCATTGCAGTGGTGTTCCTCTATATTACTTAGAATTCATCTACTAGATGCTTTGACTTCCTATATAAGTGAATTGACTGTGTTTTTATAGTTTCATGTGTGTGTACCTTATGAATAAAAATATGATATGCCTTAACTTTCATGTTAAGTAGATTCAATGAATTATTGAATTGATTTGATTCCATAAGCCCAATGCATACATGCTGATGTGATTCTCAACCTACATCAATAATTTTCAGTTTATTTCCTAAATAGAGTTAGCCATCTATATCTTTATCCATATCATTAACTCTTGAGAGAGCCCTCTCAGGCTGAGGAGGCTAAGCCTTAGTCACAATATTGGTTTGAAATAGTTACACTGAAGTTGTCTGATCAATAGCTAATTAGGTATGATTTTGGTGATAAAATTTTGGTGCATCTGCCGAGAGCCTGAAGATTATACTTTCCCGAAATTTTTGAAGCTAAACTTCTAAAGGTAGCAAGAGCTCAGGAAGCTTTTCGAGGCTGCATCTACCTTGGTGACTCCATTTAAAATTTATATAATCAAAGGTGGCTTCGAGAAGGAGATACATGAGGAGTAATCCTGACCCAGATCCACCTACTATTGTGGACAATCGAAACACCATTTCTAGAGGTAGTTAAGGCATTTATGAAATATTAGGTACTCCATCACATTCAAATTCCTTGTCCTCTGAAATATTAAGAAGTCCTGAAGATAAAAGAGTTGATGATAAAATTCATGAAGTCTTTTTTACATCTAAAAGTGAAAAATAATTAACTGAAATCATCTTATGTTGGAAATATGATGCAGAGTGTTGTCCTTGATGGCAACCCACTTGATAGAGTGTTGTCCTTGAATGGCAACCCACTTGATGAAGATGATGGAAACCTACTTGATGAACTTTTTAAATGATGTAATTCTGATGTATCTACAGAGAGTACAGAAGGTAATGAAGAAAGGAATTCAATATGTGCTAGATCTATGATGAAAAGAGTATGTCTCAAGGAATACGCGGTTTTGTCTAGGAGAAGTAGCGTATGCACGCGGGTAATAACGTTCCAAGTCACGTATGGGAAAAAGTGCTCATAAAGTGCAAAACCAGGGGTAACCACCATGGTATTGACCCATTGTATTGGGTAATGATTCGTCTAAATGACCCCGTCCAGGAATACCATCGGAATTAATGTGGTTTTGGCTCATGGTATTGAAAAAGGGTAAACCTATATAAAGAGAAGAAATTCATTGTGCAAATCATGAGTGTGGGTGCAAGATGTCTGAGCTTGAATGAATACTTCTCTCTGAAGTATATCTGAATGGAAAGGGTTACAGTTGAATGATAGATCTGAATGCATGAAGCACCCATGAATAAAATGATGAACAAGGGTATCTAGATCTGAAATATATTTGTACTTGCTAGATTTGTTTATGGAATGATTAGATCTGAGATGAGGCAAACATCTGTATGAAGTAAAGGGTAAAATCTGTGTGATGTGTCTGTTCTGAAGAATTGCAATGACCTTAATGTCTGAAGAAACATATGCTATTTTTCCGCAGAAGAAGCGCGTATATACGTGGCTTCACTGAAGATAAAGCGCGTATGCGCAGTGAAATTAGCTCTGTAATATGTACAGAAGTATATGCGGGTTTGTATGGTAGAAGGCGCGTATATACGCGAGATTAGTGAAAGGAAAGCGTGTATGCAAACTAGGGTTTGTTGAAGCATGGGGTATGAAATGTTTGATCTATTCTGTTGTGTTACTGCTATCTGTATTCTACAGTTCTGAGTTGTATGTATCAGTTTGGTTGTATGATTGAGCTTAAATGTGTGGAGTGGGTCCAGTCTAAAAATATGATGAAACGAGGCCTACAAGTTGTACTCTATTTGAGTTGTTGGATCCAGTGTGAAAATTGATGAAACGTGGTCCATAGAGGTGCTGAGGGTTGTAGCCTTCAGTCAGGGGGTTGTAGCTCCCTTCCAGGTGAGGCTGGTAAACGAGATCAGGGGGTCGTAGCTCCCTTCCAGGAGAGGCTGGTAAGCGAGTCAGGGGGTTGGAGCTCCCTTCCAAGAGAGGCTGGTAAACGAGCACAGGTGGGTGCCTGCGTGCTGGTAGGAGTCTGCACCAGCACATATGTTGTAAGATGTTTTTTCTATAATAAAATATTGAAGGCTGAGCAACTGCAGCGGTGGTTTTCTCCCGACTTGGGTTTCCACCTAAAAATCCTGGTGTTCATGTGTGATGCTTTGTGTGATGGTTTATTCTGTTCTTACCGCACATGTTTACTGTTTATAGAACATCTAATGAATGAATGATGGAATGATATAAGTGAAGAATTAATGGCATAATTAGATCTCTGTGTATACGCGAGTTTTATGAAGGATATCCGCGTGTATACGCTAGTTGGCTTTAGCAAAGTAGCGTATGGGTTTTAGAGAGTGAAAAAGTAAAAATTTTGATAAAGTCCTAAATAATGATTCACCCCCCCTCTCAGTATTTTTCCCAACAATTGGTATCAGAGGAGGTCTTTCTGCAAAAGCTTGATCGCTTGAAGGAGATCCGTCACAATGGGAAGTCATGAAGGAGTAATGTCTCTAAAACCACCTATATTCAATGGAAGCAATCTGATATTCTGGAAGGTACGAACAAAAGCATATCTGCAAAGTCTTGGTGCAGAAGTATGGGCAATCGTGGAAGAAGGCTATCAATATCCGGCAAGTATTCCTACTGATGCGGCTGAAAGAAAGAAGTATGAAATCAATGCCAAAGCAATGAATGTCTTATTAGGAAGCATGTCTGAACCAGAATTTGCTAAAGTGATGCAGCTAAATTCAGCAAAAGAAATATGGGACAAAATCATTCTGAGCTATGAAGGAGATACAAAGGTAAAAATTGCAAAACTCCAAACTCTCAGAATTGAATATGAAAATTTAAGGATGCATAGTGATGAAAGTATTGCCAGTTTCTTTCTTCGTCTAGATGATATTGTAAATCGAATGAGAAATTTGGGTGAAACCATAACCGATACTACTCTGGTGGAAAAAGTCTTAAGATCCTTAACTTCAAAATTTGACTCTAAAGTTTCAGCTATTGAAGAAAGGCAAGATCTGCAAACTCTTACCATTGTTCAATTACATGGTATTCTGACTGCTTTTGAAATGAGACAAGGAGGTCCTTCTCAAATCAAAGAAGCTGCTTTTAAGGCATCTGCAAAAGGAAAAGAAAAGGAAGTTGTCAAGGAATCCAGCTATATATCTGAAGAAGAAGAAGAAGCAAATTTTGTAAGAAGACTCCAACTAGGAACTGGAAGGTTCAAAGGTAAGCTTCCTTTCAAATGTTTTGATTGTGGAAGAGTTGTTCATTATGCTGCAAAGTGTCCTTATAAAGAAACATCTGCTAAAGGAAAAGAAGTAGCAAGAAGGAATAAGAATTGATCTAGCACAAGAAAAAGTTACTATATTAATGAAGACAGTGATGGGTTATCTGATAGTGAGGAAGAATGTGAACAAGATATTAAACTGCTCATGGCAAAAGAATCTAGAGAAGAAAAGGATAATTTTGTGGATGCTCTGGAAGACAATGATTTTCTTGAAGAAAACAATCAACTCAAAGTAAGCCTAGAAGAAAAGAACATAATCATAGAGACTCTTGAAAATCAACTTGAAGTAAAGGAAAAACGCATTGAGGAATTGGAGTGTGAAGTAGTAAGTCTAAGGAAAGATAATGAGAAAGTAAAAACTCTCAATCTTAGATTTGTTAAAGGTTCAAAAACCTTAGATGAGATTATCAAGATACAACAGTCTCCTCTTATAAAAACAGGTCTTGGATATACTGGGAAATCTTCCCAGACTTCAGCACCAAATTATCTGAAAGCAGCCACAGCTGGTTCACTACATTCTTCCACTCAGCAAGGGAACAAAGGATCTTTCCAGGTAAAGCATGATCATCTCAATTCAAGTAACACTAACAGGGAGATCTTTCAAAGAAGCTACAACCAACAGGTAAATTCAAATAGAAGATTTCATGATCGCAGAAATTTCTACTTCAATGGACAATGTTTCTCATGTCACAATTTTGGTCATAAAGCTGTTCAATGTGTTTCATATAAAACCATCATGACAAGAGAAGCAAGAAAGAAAAGGATGAATATTGAACCAAAGAGGAACACCTATAACAACTTTTCTCCTCTGCAAAATGAAGTTGAATGCACTTATTGCAATAACTTTGGTCATGAAGAATCTGAATGCAGGAGCAAGGTCCAACCAAAAGAACATGTTCCCTCAAGCTCTAAAGTGTGGAAAAAGAAAGAAATACCGGTTGAAAATTGTGGGATAGCATTATTTGCAGAAGGTGAAGAAAATAAATGGTACATTGATAGTGGGTGCTCAAGACACATGACAGGTGACAAAAGCAAACTTCTTGCATATAATGCTCTAGAAAAGGAAAAGAAAGTTACTTTTGGAAATGATACTCCTGCTGTAATTAAAGGAAAAGGGTCATTGTTTCTAAAAGAAAAGGTGAAGGATAATGATGTCATGTATGTGGATGGATTAAGGCATAACCTGTTAAGTGTAAGTCAAATGTGTGATCAAGGAACAGAAGTGGTCTTTAGTTCAAAAGAATGTGTGGTTCGTGATCTTGATACAGGTAAAATTATCATAAAAGGGAAAAGAAATCCAAGCAACCTGTATGTACTGAACGACAAAGATCAATGTTACTTGAGCAAGTCTTCAGAAAATTGGCTATGGCATAGAAGGCTGGGGCATCTGAGCTTCTCTCAAATCAACAAAGCAAGCAGACTTCAAGCTGTTCGTGGTCTTCCCAATATTAATCTACCAGAAAGTATCATATGCAAATCTTGTCAATTCGGTAAGCAGACCAGAGTATGATTTAATGCCAAAGAAGGATCACCAAGTGAGCCTCTTGAACTCATTCATACTGACATATGTGGACCTATGAGGAAAAAGTCACCACGTGGGGAAGAATACTATATCTTATTTATTGATGATTACTCTAGAATGTGTTGGATCGGGTTCATTAAACACAAAGATGAAGCATTTGAAAAATTTCAGATCTTCAAAGCATTGGTAGAAAATGAATTAGATCTAAAAATCAAGTGTCTTAGATCTGATCGAGGAGGAGAATATACATCAAATGAATTCTTTGAATTTTGTAAACAACATGGCATAAAAAGACAGTTCTCTGTAGCAGGCACTCCACAACAAAATGGCGTAGCAGAAAGAATGAATAGAACAATTCAACAAATGGCTAGAGCTATGCTTGATGATTCTGGAACTCCTGACATGTTCTGGGGTGAAGCAACACATACAGCAGCTAACATTCTCAACCAGGCTCATGTTCGGGTAAATAGTGACAAAACTCCATATGAACTCTGGTATGGTAGTTCTCCCTCTGTGAAGCATTTTAGAGTTTTTGGAAGTAAATGATTTATCAAAAATAATGATGAAAAGCTTGGCAAGTTTGAACCCAGATCAGATGAAGGGATATTTCTTGGTTACTCATCTACAAGCAAAGCATACAAATGTTACAATAAAAGGCTTTGAAAGATTGTTGAATGTATTGATGTTGTTATTGATGAGTCTCCTACAGCTCCTAAAGAAGAAAAACAAACAACAAAAGAAGATGATGGTGACTTATGTCCTTCTACATCAAATAGAAATGATATAGACAGTGGATCCAATGAAGAACCTGAAGATGATCTATCTGAAAAAGCTCCATCCAGATATGTTCAAAAGAATCATCCCGAATCTCAAATTTTGGGAGACAAGGAATCAGGTGTACGAACAAGGAGAACTCTTGTGGGATATTCTAGTCATCTGGCACTTCTATCCACAATTGAACCACACAATGTCAATCAAGCTAGCAAAGATGAATGTTGGAAGCAAGCCATGAATGAAGAGCTTGATCAAATTGAAAAGAATGACACTTGGGAATCGGTACCAAGACCACATGATAAAAATGTCATTGGAACTAAATGGATTTTCAAGAACAAGTTAAATGAGAATGGGGATGTTGTAAGAAACAAAGCTAGATTGGTTTGCAAAGGGTATACTCAACAAGAAGGTATAGACTTTGAAGAAACTTTTGCTCCTGTAGCTAGACTTGAAGCCATAAAAACGTTTCTTGCTTTTTCAAGTTATCAACAAATCAAAGTTTATCAAATGGATGTTAAATCTACTTTTCTTAATGGTGATCTAGAAGAAGAAGTATATATAGAACAACCAGAAGGATTCATTTTGGGAAATGATGAAAATCTTGTTTGTAGACTTAAAAAGGCTCTATATGGTCTCAAACAAGTTCCAAGGGCATGGTATTATCGTCTTGACAAATATCTTCATCAACAAGGATTTTCAAAGGGGTCCGCTGATAGCAACTTATACACAAAAACTGAAAATGATAAACTATTGATTGTGGTTGTATATGTTGATGATATCACTTTTGGAAGTAATGAAGAATCCATGAGTCAGAAATTTTCTTCTGTTATGCAGCAAGAATTTGAAATGTCTTTACTTGGGGAACTAACATTCTTTCTTGGCTTGCAAGTGCAACAAGCAACAGATGGCATATTCTTATCACAAGAAAAATATCTTAAGCAAATTTTGAAGAAGTATGGCATGGAAGAGTGCAAACCTGTAAGTACACCAATGATAACCGGATGTAATCTCAGTTCTCATGATGATTCTCCCACGGTGAATCAACCAAAATACAGATCTATGATAGGAAGTCTACTTTATCTCACTGGGACTAGACCAGACATTATGCATGTAGTTGGGATTGTTGGACGATTCCAAGCTAATCCAAAAGAGTCTCACCTTCAGGCTGTTAAAAGAATTTTCAAATATCTACAAGGAACTCAAGACTTTGGTCTATGGTATCCAAAGAATGCCGATCTTACTCTTCATGCTTACACTGATGCAGATTGGGCTGGAAGTGTTGATGATCGGAAAAGCACTAGTGGTGGTGCATTCTATATGGGACCCCGGTTAGTATCTTGGTTCAACAAGAAGCAAAATTCTATTGCCTTATCTACAGCAGAAGCAGAATATGTGGCTGCCGCATCTTGTTGCACTCAACTCCTTTGGATGATGCAAACCTTACAAGATTTTCAAATCAAATGTACACCTCCTGTCCCCATTAAGTGTGATAATACAAGTGCCATCAATATCTCAAAAAATCCTGTTATGCATTCGAAGACCAAGCACATTCCCATCAAGTATCACTTCTTACGTGAACAAGTGCTTGAACAAAAGGTGAAGTTGGAGTATGTTCCTTCCAAGGAACAAGTTGCTGATATCTTTACCAAACCTCTGCCCAGGGAAGCGTTCGAATATCTAAGACAGAAACTGGGAGTAGTCTATGCCAGTCAAAAGAACAAATCTGCTTAAATTCAGAAGATTAAATTGAATACGCGGTTTTGATGAAACACAGTCGCGTATATACACGAGTATATTAACATACATCCGCGTATGGATAATTGCTGACATTTTTTGGTTGAGGGTCAGCATTTTTCAGTACTATTTGGTTATTCTGGTTATATGTATTTTTGACAGAGCATCTGATATGAAGAAGATAGGTATAGGAAGGAAAAATTCAGGGGAGATGAAGGAATGTGAAAATTTCTATGCTTCACTTTCCATACGTGGGTTAGATGAACAAAAGTCGCGTATACACGCGAGTTCCAGCAGACACAGTCGCGTATGCATTAATGATAAGAGAATTGGGATGATAGCTGAAGATTAGGAGCAGAGGTTCAGGGGGAGCATCAGTCTGACTGCTAATGATTGTACTGTTAGCATTATTCTGGTTATACTCTTGCTAATGAAATGGTACATGGTTTCTTATGTTGAAGATTATGGATGAGTCCTGTTTGTTTTTTTTTTTTTGATGAAGAGTATTCGTTGCTGAGATGAAAGTCTTATAATTCAGAGATAAGGACAGGTCATGCAGAGATTGTTGCCGATGACTTGCTGTTGTAGGTGTTCAGGTTGCACAAGCTAAGGAGGAGCCTTGGTCATATGGAAAGGATGTTTGGATGCACATTTTCAGGGGGAGCCCTAGCCTTGCTGAGTATAATGCATTGTTGGCATTATGATGGTTCTGATATATGATCTCTCTTGAGGTCTTTCTGGTATTGGTCATGACAAGTCATATTTGTAATTTTATGAAAAGGTCATGTTGAGACCTATGGTGTAAAATTGTAATATTCAGTCATGTAAGGACTTGTTCACTTTGTAAACCCACTTTGTTGGGTAGTTGAGTCAAAATATGTAAACCCACTTGGTTGGGTACTTGAGTCTCCTATGTAAATCCACTTGGTTGGATCTTTGATGTAAGTATGAGTCTTTGGTGATAGGAAGGTCATAGAGTCATGTACTTCATTGAAAAATATGATTGAAGATTCAGCATGAGCTCAGGGGGAGCTTGGTCACTTCAGTGTACATCAGATCTGCAGAATGCTTCTTTCTACATGAGGAGAAAAACCTTGTGCTGGTTTTGATCTGCCCTTTTCCCTTGATGTCAAAGGGGGAGAGTGATATGGTGTTTGAATAAAGGAAAAGAATGGTGTCAAAGAATGAGGAGAGTGACATGGTGTCTTATTGTATCTATCTGTTGTAGTGATCAAACACCATCGTGGTTGCCATCAAATCCAAAGGGGGATATTGTTGGCAATATGATGCAGAGTGTTGTCCTTGATGGCAACCCACTTGATAGAGTGTTGTCCTTGAATGGCAACCCACTTGATGAAGATGATGGAAACCTACTTGATGAACTTGTTAAATGATGTAATTCTGATGTATCTACAGAGAGTACAGAAGGTAATGAAGAAAGGAATTCAATATGTGCTAGATCTATGATGAAAAGAGTATGTCTCAAGGAATACGCAGTTTTGTCTAGGAGAAGTAGCGTATGCACGCGGGTAATAATGTTCCAAGTCGCGTATGGGCAAAAGCGCTCATAAAGTGCAAAACCAGGGGTAACCACCATGGTATTGACCCATTGTATTGGGTAATGAATTGTCTAAATGACCCCGTCCAGGAATACCATCGGAAGTAATGTGGTTTTGGCTCATGGTATTGAAAAAGGGTAAACCTATATAAAGAGAAGAAATTCATTGTGCAAATCATGAGTGTGGGAGCAAGATGTCTGAGCTTGAATGAATACTTCTCTCTGAAGTATATCTGAATGGAAAGGGTTACAGTTGAATGATAGATCTGAATGCATGAAGCACCTATGAAGAAAATGATGAAGAAGGGAATCTAGATCTAAAATGTATTTGTATTTGCTACATCCGTTTATGGAATGATTAGATCTGAGAGGAGGCGAACATCTGTCTGACGTAAAGGGTAAAATCTGTGTGATGTGTCTGTTCTGAAGAATTGCAATGACCTAAATGTCTGAAGAACCATACGCTAGTTTGCCGCAGAAGAAGCACGTATATATGCGGCTTCGCTGAAGAGAAAGCGCGTATGTGCAGTGAAATTAGCTCTGTAATATGTACAGAAGTATACGTGGGTTTGTATGGTAGAAGGCGCATATATACGCGGGATCAGTGATAGGAAAGCGCATATGAAAAATAGGGTTTGCTGAAGCATGGGGTATGAAATGTCTGATCTATTCTGCTGTGTTACTGCTATCTGTATTCTACAGTTCTGAGTTGTCTGTATCAGTTTGGTTGTATGATTAAGCTTAAATGTGTAGAGTGGGTCCAGTCTGAAAATATTATGAAACGAGGCCTACAAGTTGTACTCTATTTGAGTTGTTGGATCCAGTGTGAAAATTGATGAAACATGGTCCATAGAGGAGTTGAGGGTTGTAGCCTTCAGTCAAGGGGTCGTAGCTCCCTTCCAGGTGAGGCTGGTAAACGAGATCAGGGGGTCATAGCTCCCTTCCAGGAGAGGCTGGTAAACGAGAGCAGGGGGTCGTAGCTCCCTTCTAGGAGAGGCTGATAAACGAGTGTAGATGGGTGCCTACGTGCTGGTAGGAGGTTACGCCAGCACATATGTTGTAAGATGTTTTCTCTATAATAAAATATTGAAGGCTGAGCAACTGCAGCGGTGGTTTTTCTCCCGACTTGGGTTTCCACCTAAAACCCTGGTGTTCATGTGTGATGCTTATGTGTAATGGTTTATATTGTTTTTACTGCACATGTTTACTGCTTGTTTAACATCTAATGAATGAATGATGGAATGATATAAGTGAAGAATTAATGGCATAATTAGATCTCTGTGTATACGCGAGTTTTATGAAGGATATCTGCGTGTATACGCTAGTTGGCTTCAGCAAAGTAGCGTATGGGTTTTAGAGAGTGAAAAAGTAAAAAGTTTGATAAAGTCCTAAATACTGATTCACCCCCCCTCTCAGTATTTTTCCCAACATCTTATACTTGCATAAGAGAGGCATTAATACCTCAACCCTAGTAACACAGGAAGACAAAGAAGATTTTTGGGAAGCTATTACTTCCAAGTTGTTGCTGGAAAGAGAGTATTTAGATAAGTTGAAATAGCTTGACCCTTTTGTAGTCTTGTTGAAAAGTAAAGTTGGTCTACCTCTTCCTAATTGGAGTTTAATTGTTAGTGGACAAGAAAGACCAAACAATCCTCCTCATAATAGTTCTTCATCCTCTATTGCTGCTATCCCTAAAGCTGCCACAGTCCCTCTCACTATGGCTGGAAATGTACCTCCTCCACCTACTACACCTGCTAGATACACCCCTCTTGTTCTTCCAACTATTTTACATGACCTCCCTAGAAAATATGCTGCTAGAATCAAAACTCGGGGAAGTGATGAAGAGATTACAACAGAGGAACATGTAGACCAATTTAATGATTTTATAGACAGGGAGGAGGTTGATCACGAAGATGTTAGGTTGAGATTGTTTTATCAGAGCTTTACTGGTGAAGTTAGGAAGTGGTTCAAAGCCCTTACTCCTGGAATTATTCATAATTGGAATGAGTTTGAAGATACCTTTTTGAGAAAATGGGGAAATAGAACTAATCCAGTACAAGCCCTCACTGAGTATAACAGTTTAAGAAGAGCTCTTGATGAAACTGTTCAAAAATTTTCAAAGAGGTTTAATAAGTTTTATGACTCTATTCCTACTCATTTAAAACCTACACGTGCTTTAGCACAGATGGGATATGCCGAAGCTTTTGATTATGAATTTTCTATACTACTAAGCGAGAGAGAATCCCCTACACTTGTTAAAGTGAAAAATGATGCAGTGAAGGTGGAGGTTAATATGATAACAACCAAAAAATAAAAAATGGGTAAGACTAAGTTATAAGAAGAAGAGAAACCTTCCTCCTCTACCTCGGATGATAAATTTGATTCAATGGTGAAAAAAATGGAAAAGTTGATGGATAGGATAGCTCTTGGGAATACCTCTGCTCCTCCTGCACAACATGAACCTCAGTTTAGAAACCCTCAGTTCAGGAGACCTTAGAATCAACAAAGACCAAGAGAAAATAGAAATCAACAGCTTGATCCTCTAGTGATACCTCCTTTCCAACATAACTTGATTGATAAAGAAGATGAACCTGAAATTCCTGAAGAGTCTATTCACCGTTTAGATGAAGAAATGTTTGGAATTTTCTTGACTAAAGAGGAACATGATGAATCAGACTAGGGTAATCATGGTGAGGAACCATCATATTATCTCAAAGGGTATCAACATGCTATTTTTGAAATACAAAAATAATACAATCTCAGAAATAGAAATGTACCTATCATTGCAATTAAAACACAGCCTAAGAAAGATACACCTAAGGCTACTGATGGCAAGAAAGTTACTCCTAAGGTTGTTTAAGGTAAGAAAGATACACCACCTTTTCCTCGTATCAAAGAAGCTTAAAAATCTATTTCTGTTTTCAGTTTGGAAAATTAAATTTCTAAGATCAAAATACCGGTACCTTTTGGTGAGATTCTCAAAGTCAATGAGTATAGAAGAAAGATTGTTAAAATGTTGAAATCACAATCAGGAGCTGCTGATATTTTAAATGTACAAGAGGATCATCCAACAATTTACTTGGGTCCAATATTAGAAGGTGAAAAAAATGAGGTGGTGCCTCCTTTTTATGTGAGCCTTAGCATTCATGACATGACATTACATAATGCTATGTTATATTCAAGAGCCTCTCACAACCTTATGCCCAAAGTAATCATGGAAAGGATGGGATTAGAAATAAATAGACCATATAAGGACTTGTTTTCTTTTGATTCGAAAAGAGTTCAATGCATTGTTTTAATAAAGGATGTTGATTTTGGTCTTACACAAGTCCCTGCCAAAACAGTGGTCATGGACATCGTGGTAGCAGACAATCCACCAAAGTTTGGTATGCTATTATCAAGGTCATGGGTAGCAAAAATCAAAGGCACAATGCAGATGGACCTTACTTATGCCACCATTCCTATTTTTGGTGAGCAAAGAAGATTGTATCGAGAGAAAATAATGGCTTACATGGTGAGTAGTAAATACAAACCTCAAAATTTTCCAATTTATGCTCTTGATACTGAACTTGGATCTGCTATTCTTTTCAATGAGTTGACTAATGAAGCAGAGGATGAGAAGAAAGCAGAAAATCAACAACCTGAAATTTAGTAGTCTGAAAATCAGCAAACATAAGATCAACAAGTTAGTGATAAGGATGCAGAAGGTTGGTGGTGATTTCATTTTGATGGATCAACAGGAAAATATGGGGCAGGAGTAGGGATTTGGATCACAAGTCCAAGTGATGAAAGTAAGTTCCTTTCCTATAAACTGAACTTTGATTGCACAAATAACATGGCTGAGTATGAATCCTTGATTTTGGGTTTAGAAGTCTTGAAAAGAATGAATGCTCAAAAGATTTCTATTTTTGGAGATTCAGAATTAGTCATTAAACAAATTGAAGGTTCTTATCAAACAAAGGATATAAGGATGATGGCATATAGAAACTTAGTTTTGGACATGTTGGAAAATTTCCAAGCTTACTCATTCATTGTCAAAACTAGAGATCAAAATTCCATTGTTGATTCTCTTGCTGTCTCTGCAAGTCTTTTCATTATTCCCATACATTCCACTGAAAAATATGACGTTGAAGTTTTCCATAGACCAACTATCCCTGATAATATTACTCATTGGCAAGTTTTTGAGGATGACCAACAAGTGAAGAACTTTATTGAACTGAAAGAAGAGTTTGAAAATATACAAGTAGATCAGCAAAATATGCTTGCTAAATCTAAAGGAAATTCTGAAGTTTCATAGCTAAAGAATAATTCCATACTAAAGGGTCTCATACCTCTTGAAAAACTTTTGATCAGAATGATATTTTTAAATCTCCTAAGATACAAGCTGATGATGAAGAGGTTGAGAGTTGTAACCTTGGTACAATAGCTATGTCCAAAATGATCAAACTTTATAAGTTTCTTTCAGTTGATATGAAGTACAAGTATATTGAGATGATGAAGAAATTTATAGATGTTTTTTCTTGGAATTATGCTGATTTGAAAGAGTATGACCCCAATATTTTTCAACATACTATTCCCGTCAAAGAAAATGAAAAGCCTTTCAAGAAAAAAGTTGAGGAGGATTAATCCACTTCTCATGACATTGATTGAGAAGTAAGTCAAGAAAACCTTTGATGCCAAAGTCATTGTCCCAATCAGATTCTCAAATTGGCTTGCAAACTTAGTTCCGGTTAGGAAAAAGAGTGGAGAAATCAGAATATGCATTGACTTTAGAAACTTGAATAAAGCCTCTCTGAAGGACAACTATCCTCTCCCAAAGATGGGCCAAATTTTGAAAAATATTGTTGGTTCTCAAAGGATGTCCATGCTTGATGATTTTTCAGGTGACAATCAGATCCTTATGCATCCAGATGATCAGGAAAAAAAAACCTTTAATACACCATGGGGCACTTTCATGTATGCCAAGATGCCATTTGGTCTCATGTATGCAGGAGCTACCTTTCAGAGGGCAATGGCCATTGCTTTTTCTGAAGAGAAGGACAAGATGGTGGTTGTTTATCTTGATGACATAACAATTTTCTCAAGGAGGGAAGAAGATCACTTGAAACACCTAGAAAGAATTATGCCGAAATGTAGAAGGTTTGGTATCTATGTAAATCCCACCAAAAATATTTTTTCTTTAACTTCAGGTAAATTACTTGGAAACATCATTTCTAAAGATGGGATTAAGATTGATCCAAATAGGGTCAATGCAATTCAGAAGGTGGATTTTCATAGAAGCAGGAAGGAGATTCAATCTTTCCTTGGAAAGGAAAATTTTGTAAGGAGATTTTGTAAGGAGTTTTGTTGCAAAAGGGACTGCAAGGTATTGAGCAGCCCATTTCATTTTTTAGTAGGAAATTAGCTAACTCTGAGCTGAAATAAAATATCTTAGAGAAGAAAGCTTATGCCTTGGTGAAGGCTATCAAAGATTTCATAATTTATATTCTGCATTCTCATATTGTGGCTTTTGTTCCTAATACTGTTGTGAAAGACATCCTAACTCAAGTTGATCCTGATGGAAAGAGGGGAAAATGGATTGCTAAATTGTTGGAGTATGATATGTAGATCAAGCCAATAAAATTGGTCAAAGGACAAGGCTTCATTAAGTTGATGGCATAGTCAAACTTTGACCGTCTTGACATAAATTTAATTGCAGAAATATAGAAAATTTCAGATGAGGAAGAAGAATTAGTCCCTATTGAAGAAAAGTACATCACTTCAGATTGGTACAAGGATATTTTTTTTGTCCTACAACATCATGAAGCACCTGCTAAGTTAAAAAAGTATAAGGCAAGATTTGTGAAGCTAAAATCCTTGAGGTATTGCATTTTTGATAAAAATATGTTTTGGAAGGATACTGGCGGTATTTTGCTGAATTTTTTGCTGGAACAAGAGATTGATAAAGTGATTGAGGAGTTCCACAAAGGAGATTGTGGAGGTCATCATTATTGGAAGGCCACAATGAACAAGATTCTTAGAGCAAGGTATTATTGGCCTCCAATGTTTAAGGATGTCTACAAAAATATTGCTGCCTGCCATGAATGCCAGATTTTCGATGGTAAGAATAAGCTTGTACCTTTACCTTTAATTCCTATCTATGTGGAAGCGCCATTTCAACAATGGGGACTATATTTTATTGGAGAGATTCATCCATCATCATTAGGTCAGCATCACTGGATTCTCATAGCCACTAATTACTTCACCAAATGGATAGAAGAAATCCCAACTAGGCAAGCAAATGACTCTGTGATTATTTCTTTTTTGGAAAATAATATTTTGTCTAGGTTTGATTGCCCCATGAAAATCATAACTGATAATTCACAGGCATTTAAGTCTAAGAAGCTGATCAATTTCTGTCATCAATATCATATTACTCTTGGACAATCCACTGCATATTATCCATAAGGGAATGGTCTTGCCAAGTCTTCTAACAAGAGCATTGTGAGGAACATTAAAAAGGTGTTGTAGGAAAATAAGAAGGCTTGGCATTTGAAGCTGAAGTATGCCTTATGGGCTGATAGGATATGCACAAAAATGTCAATTGGAACTTCACTATATGAACTGGTATATGGAGCTGAAGCCATTTTTCCTACACCTTTAGGGGTTCCTATCATGAAGTTGATTTTAGGATTAGAAGAAGAACCAAATGCAGTTTAGAGAAGAATAAATCAGTTAATATCTTTGCAAGAGAAGAGGGATGAAGTTTATAACAGCAATCAACAATCTCAAAATAGAATCAAGAGGACATTTGATAATAAGATCAAGGAAGAAAGTTTTCAAATTGAGGATGAAGTGCTAAAATGGGAGGCCAGAATTGAAGAGAAAGGAAAACATGGTAAGTTTGAGAACTTGTGGGGAGGTCCTTTCAATATAATTGCTTTCCATGGAAACAATACTTACATACTGTAGGAGTTAGATGGAAAATCATATGCTGGAGGACCTGTCAATGGCAGGCTTTTAATGCATTACTCTTCCTAAAAATCTGTTGATCGTTCATATCACTATATATATTCCATTTTATGAGTTTTTCTGCTAATAATGACAAGCTGAATCAACAAGCTTGAGCCCGAGGGTGAAGGCCATTAGAGCTTGAGGAGAAAGCTTGGCAATTTTATAGTTTTTCTATTTTGGTCAAGAAAATGGATAGCAGCACTAGAACTAATGGTTCTTAGTGTACCACAGGGGCACACTATCCCAAGTGGAGCCACTGTTATCAACCAAAAAATTTCAAAACATCATTTTGACAAGGTTACAAAATTTCATGAATCAAAATAGGGTTTTATGAGTCAATTTAGGTTTGATCAAGGGAAAGTTTTAGATTTTTTATGGTTTAAAGCTCATCCTAAGGTTCAAATTAAGCCTTTTTTAAAGCTCTTTCATGTCAAACATTCATCATTTTCCATTTTTATTTCATTTCCCAAAGTTTTGTGTCAAAAATGTCCAATTAGCTGAGAAAATGCAGTTTCGTAGCGCCACCCATTGAAAAAAGTCGTTTTGCGCTATGAAAGCGCTGATAGTTTTGTAGTGAAAATAGGAAAAATTACACTGCAGGAACTATGAAAGCACAGTTTTGTAACTGCCTTTTCAGTTGAGTTGGAAAATGTTAGAAACTATTGGGAGAAGGTAGGATAGTGGCATGTCGAGTCATGTAATGATGAAATTGAAGTACACACCCATGTTTGCAGTCATCATGGTCATTATAGGTTATGAATGAGGCATCATTTTAGTTATGAGAGGACATTTAAAATTTCAAAATATTTCCTAATTAGTCATTCTCATCCTTTCACCTCCATTTGAAATGTCTGAGCTCTGAGTGTCAAGCCAAACCTGTGGCTGGTTCATACAAAGGTTTTACTACACCCATATCAAGAGAGGTTGATACATTTATAAAGCGAGGCTAAGAAATTTATTCAAGCGAGGCTGAAAGATTTGTTTAAGCGAGGTTGAAAGATTTTCTAAATAATATGTTAGAGGAAAGAAAAATTCACAGAGGATGATAGTGCTTAAGGCATGAACTTGAAGACATGAAGGCAACAATTGAAGACCCAACAGTGATGGAAGAATTTAGAAGAGTAGGTTTCCTACGGTTTTGTGCAAAGTTGCAGGGCTGTCACACACAGGTATCCAAGGAATTTTCTATGAATTTCAATGGAACAACCACTAAAGTCAGGATGCTAAGTGTCTCTATTACACCAGATGTCATTGCTGCTGTTACAGAGATACCAAGAGGTCAAGAAACCTGGTTCAAAGGTTTCAAATTTGATATGGAGCAGTGTAAAGAGTTCATGAAATCTGAGCACACAAACATGGACCTCAATAATGCTATCCCTAGAAGCTGCATCAAACATAACTACTCAAAATTGTTGCTCAACATTCAGAAATATTTTACCTGTGAAGGCAGATATCACAAGGTTTATTCATATCATTTCAAATTTCTTCTACACTTCACTGGTAAGATTTCACTTGATTTACCTTTTTATATACATAGGAGTCTTACAAATATGGCTGATAAAGTTCAAGCAAAGTCTGAAGGGAGTGAAAAATCCTTATTTCATCATGGCTTAATGAAATTATTAATTTTAGATGAACTTTAGAAGATAGGCAGAGATTGTTAGGTCCCTATATCACTAGTATAGCCCCTTATTATTGTTAGTGTAAACCCCTTATTGTTATTATTGTACCCTTGTAACCCCCATTTTGTTATTATTGTGCCCTTAAATTATTATTGTTAGGTCGGCTAGGATTAAATTGTGGCCCACTAGGATTACATTATGGCCCCATGGACTCCTATATATAGAAAGGAGGTTTTGTAAATTGTATCATCCAAGAATTGTTCATTTATGTAATGTATTGGAGGTTTCCCCCTCGAATTGGCTCATTTATAAGGCGTTTATATCTCTTTTCTTCTCTTTTTGAGTTGGTTACACAACATTTGGTATCAGAGCTTTGGGATTCTAGGGTTTCGCTGCTCCAAACAGGTCATCGTGGCATTGTCGCTATAACTTTTTTTCTACGAAGCTTCAGAAGCTGAAATTTTTAGAGTGCGAAGCTGAAATCTTGAGGAAGGTTGTCTAAAAATTTCAGATCTTGGTTCGCAATATTTGAGGAGATATCATCTGTGGAAGTTAGGTATTGTTTCAGGCTCATAAAAAGGTCATCGTGGCATTTGCGCTATAAAGTTTTTTTTACGAAGGGTCAGAGTCTGAAATTCATATGGTACGAAGCTGAAATCCTGAGGAAATTCGTCAAAAAATTTCAGAACTTGGTTCGAAATATTTTTGGAGATATGATCTGTGGAAGGTAGTGCTTTTTCAGGCTCCTGAATTTCATCTCAAAGAGGTGATCGTGGAAAACGTTCAATAACTCTCTCTCTGAAGATTGGATTGGAGTGCCGTCAAAAGTGGTCACAAGTACACAGCCTGTAGTTTCTTCGCTATCAATTTCAGAGACAAAGGACAAAACAGTGACACGTGGCAAGTCGTACAAGTTCGCTCTACTGAACCAGTCCAGAATTAGATCATTGTGGGAGATTGGACACAACTTTGTCTTGGAGCATCAAAATCAAGTCAGACCTGTGGCATTTGAAAGAAGCTTCAGAGGGCGACTACAGGGCTGAATTTCAGATATCGAAGATATTCAAGCACAGAGATAATACAATTTCAATATCGAGCTCCTCAAAGCTAGTAAAAGGTGTGTAATTTTTTTTTCCGAATTGCATAAGTCTTGTTTGAAGAATCAAGTTGAATTGATTGCAAGGGCCTATTGTAGAATAGATATCAATATTGGAGTCTGAAATGGCCCCTAAAAAGAATTCAACACCCATTAAGCCTTTAGAAGGCTCTACTATTACTCATGAAGATGAAGAATGGCAACATGACATGTCAAAACTACAAGAGCAAATGCAACAAATTTCGCTCTCGCAAAGAACAACAAAAAATGAAATGGAAGTTTTGAAGAAAGGCGTGGAAACTAAGATGAATGGTTTGGAAGCTAAGATGGATGGCATGGAAGTCGGCATGGAAGCTAAGATGGATGACATAAAGAATGATCTAAAAGCATACATGGAAGGCTTGATGACAAGCTTAAAACCAGAAATGATTCCTAATGGCGGAAATATAGGAGAAGAACCTCTTGATGAGAACAAAATAAATGTTAATCATGATTCCATAAACTCGAATGTTGGCGGAAAGAACCACCATATTCCAAAAATGGATATGAGGAAGTTTGATGGAAAGGATCCTGTAACATGGATACTACAGATGGAGCAATATTTGATCTCCATAACGTGCAAAACACACAAAAGGTACGCATTGCAACTTTACATTTAGAACAAAATACATTTGTATGGTATCAATGGCTTTGCTCCAGTAAAAAAATTGTCACTTGGTCAATTTTTACGGAGGAAATGATAGCACATTATGAGGATACAAAGAGCAACACCTTCTTTACCCAATTGATAAATCTCAAACAAAAGGGTTTAGTGGGGCAGCACATTGAGGACTTCCAAAAATTGAATATAAGGGTAACTGATCTTACAGAGGAACACAGGATTGATCTCTTCCTGGGCACTTTAAAGGATAACATCCAACATGAAGTTCGCGTTTTGGAACCTGATTCATTGGAGAAGGCATTCAGGTTGGCAAGAAAAGTTGAATGTAAAATTATGGCGACAAGGAAGCCTACCACTCAAGTCTATAAAGAAGGAAGTGTTGCTACGCCTAGATTTCCACAACCTACAAGGTTGACACCACAACAATTGGAAGAAAAAAGAGCAAAAGGGCTTTGCTACAGTTGTGATAGCAAATACACTAAAGGTCATAAGTGTGCTGAGAAGAATTATTTTACATAGATTGTGAAGAAGAAGAAGAAAATGAACAAGAAGAGGATATACACCAGGAACCACCCCTAGAAGAGGAAGAAATGAATCCGACCATATCGTGTAATGCACTGGCAGGAATTACCACTCCTCAAACTCTCAAGATAGAAGAACATATAAAGAAGAAAAGAGTAATAGTGTTGATTGATTCAGGTAGCACCCATAATTTTATTCATTATAAGGTAGCCAAGGAATTAAATTGTTTCCTATACCCAGCACCAGAATGTCAAGTGATGGTTGCAAATGAAGGAACTATAAATTGCTCTGGAAAATGCCATAATATCAAGCTAACCATGGGGGAATATGTATTGACTAGTCCAATGCTTTCCATTCCTATGGGAGGTGCTGATGTTGTACTAGGAGTACAATGGTTACAATCTTTGGGGACGGTAGCTTTTAATTTTTCAAGAACTTTTCTTGAAATTTTTTTCAGAAGGAAAGGAAGTCGAATTACGGGGTATTGAAGGGAAGCCGGGAAGGATAATAAGCTCTAATGTCATGACAAAGCTTCTAAAGAAAGAATAACGAGGCGTAATTGCACAATTATGCTCACTAGAAGTTCCGACATCAAAATCATCTATTTCTGCAGATCTCCAACAAGTCTTGGACAATCATTCCAAGGTGTTTGAAACTCCCAAAGGACTCCCACCTATTCATGATCATGATCATGCTATTCATTTGATTCCAGGAAGTGTTCCTCCAAACATCGGGCCTTATAGATATCCTTACTTCCAAAAGAGCGAAATTGAACGTATGATTGCAGAAATCTTAGAGGCGGGTATAATTCAACCTAGTCAAAGTTCTTTCTCTGCTCCTGTAGTATTGGTACACAAGAAGGATGGATCATGGTGAATGTGTCCGGATTATGGGGAGCTCAATAAGCTCACCATTAAAGATAAATTTCCCATTCCTGTGATTGATGAATTATTGGATGAATTACATGGAGCAATTTATTTTACCAAGTTGGATCTTCGTTCAGGATATCATCAAATTAGAATGAAGACTGAAGCTATTCCAAAAACAGCATTTCGAACTCATGAGGGTCATTGTGAATTTTTGGTCATGCCTTTTGGCCTTACCAATGCACCTTCTACATTTCAAGGGTTGATGAATTCCATTTTCAAACCCTTCCTTAGAAAATTTGTGCTAGTATTTTTTGATGATATACTAATCTACGGTAGGTCTTGGAAGGATCATGTTGAACATGTTGACAGGGTGCTCAAACTATTGCAGGAGAAACAATTATATGCAAAAACATCCAAATGTTTCTTTGGAGTACAAGAGGTGGAATATCTGGGTCATATTATATCTCACGAGGGTGTTAAAGTAGACCCCAACAAAATTAAAGCCATTAAGGAATGGAAAGTCCCCAAGACAATAAAGCAGTTGCGAGGATTTCTCGGGTTAACAGGCTATTATCGCAAGTTTGTTAAAAATTATGGGAGAATAGCAGCACCTCTAACAACATTATTGAAGAAAGATGCATTTTCATGGACTCCTGAAGCAACTAAGGCCTTTGAACATCTTAAAGAGGCAATGTGCCTAGCACCGGTCTTGGCTACGCCAGACTTCACAAAAACCTTTATTGTGGAATGTGATGCCTCAGGAAATGGAATTGGTGCAGTTTTAATGCAGGAAGGAAGACCCATTGCTTTTGAAGGTCGTCCAATCAAAGGAAAGTATTTACAGAAACCTATTTATGAGAAGGAAATGTTAGCAATACTACATGCACTAAAGAAATGGCGAACTTACCTAATGGGAAGACACTTCAAGGTAAAAACTGATCATGATAGTCTTAAACACTTTTTGGAACAAAGACTATCGTCGGAAGAACAACAAAAATGGGTCACAAAGATGTTGGGTTATGACTTTGAAATAATCTACAAAAAAGGAAAGCTTAATGTTGTTGCAGATGCACTCTCAAGAAAGAATGAAGAGGTGGAAGCATTGCTTTGTGCCATTTCAGTTATCCAACCAGATTGGATAACTGAAGCAAGAGATGAATGGAAGAAGGACAAAGATGTATGGACACTCATTCAAAAGTTGCAGCAAGATCCTAGTACATGTGATACATTTAGTTGGAAAAATGATTCCTTATGGTACAAAGATCGCTTATATCTTTGTAAGAATTCCCAACTAAAACAAAAGATTCTTATGGAATTGCACACTTCTCCTTTAGGAGGACACTCAGGATTTTTAAAAACTTACCACAGGGTGAAGAAAGAATTTTTTTGGGATGGCCTTAAATCTGATATTCAAAAGTTTGTGGCGGAATGTTTGGTTTGCCAGCAGAATAAAGTGGAAACAATTAAGGCCCCGGGACTTCTACAACCTTTATCCATTCCAAGTCAACGTTGGGAGGAGATTTCAATGGATTTTATCACAGGTTTACCTAAGTCCGAAGGAAAGAGTGTCATCGTGGTGGTAGTTGATAGACTTACCAAGTATGCACACTTTTGTGCATTATCTCATCCATTTAAAGCAAGTACAGTTGCTACTACATTTATGGACATAATTCAAAAGCTACATGGAAGCCCAAGGATTATTGTGAGCGACAGAGATCCCATTTTTACTGGAAATTTTTGGACGGAGTTATTTTCTTGTTTGGGTACTCAATTAGCTCATAGCTCATCTTATCATCCTCAATATGATGGTCAAACTGAGATAGTAAATAAATTTTTGGAAGGATATCTTCGTTGTTTTGTATATGATAAACAAACACAATGGGTCAAGTGGTTACCTCTCACTGAATGGTGGTATAACACTTCCTTCCATACTGCAGCAAAAATGACCCCATTTATGGCACTTTATGGATATCATCCACCATCCATCACATCATCTTTAGGGGAAAATTCGAAGGTTCAAGCAGTGGAAGATCACATCGAGCATCAGCAAGAAGTTCTCCAACTCTTAAAGGATAACCTGAATTTGGCACAAAATCGAATGAAACAACAGGCAGATCAACATCGCAGCAAGAGAAGTTTTAATGTAGGAGATTGGGTATTTTTACGGCTACAACCATACAAACAAATGTCCCTCAAGCAAGCTAAGAAGGATAATAAATTATCACCAAAGTACTATGGTCCTTACGAGGTGTTGCAAAAGATTGGTACTATGGCATACAAATTGGAGCTTCCTGCTTCTTCGCGAGTACATCTAGTTTTCCATGTTTCATGCTTAAAGAAGGTTATAGGTGAAAATCTTCCGGTTCAAACAATATTGCCAGAACTTTATGAGGAAGGAAAAATCATATTGGAACCTGAAGCAGTCATGGAAACAAGAACTCGAAAGCTATGGAATCGATCAATTTCAGAGTATCTCATCAAGTGGAAGAACTTACCCACTGAAGATTCTACATGGGAGGATGATAATTTTATACAGAAGCACCCAGAGCTACTCAAGCATTGAGGACAACACTTTTTTGAAGAAGAGGGCATGTTAGGTCCCTATATTACTAGTATAGTCCCTTATTATTGTTAGTGTAACCCCCTTATTGTTATTATTGTACCCTTGTAACCCCCATTTTGTTATTATTGTGCCCTTAAATTATTATTGTTGGGTCGGCTAGGATTACATTGTGGCCCACTAGGATTACATTATGGCCCCATGGACTCCTATATATAGAAAGGAGGTTTTGTGAATTGTATCATCGAAGAATTGTTCATTTATGTAATGTATTGGAGGTTGCCCCCTCGAAGTGGCTCATTTCTAAGGAGTTTATATCTCTTTTCTTCTCTTTTTGAGTTGGTTACACAACAGAGATTGGTCATCATTCTTATTTATTAATGGTTTTGAGCTGGAAACCCTAATTCCTACAAGAAACCCTAAAGATAAAGGAGTTCCATCATCACCAGTAGCATAACCAAGCCAACCTATGGTTGCAAAACCAAAAGCAACTCCAAAACTGAAGCCAAGAAATAAAACTGAGAAAGGGCCAAAGCAAACGCAAATTCTTGATGCACCAACTCTCCCATCTGCAGAACAAAGATCAAAGGTTGTCAAAAATGCAAAACAGAAACAAGCTATCAACAAACAGGGGACAAAAAGAGTAACTAGAAGCCAAGCAGTGGCATTGAAAGGAAAGACAGTTGTTACAGAAGACAACCCAATAACAAAGAGGAATCTAGAGGATATTATTCATGCCATTGACATAGAGGAAACACCCATTTTCCAAGCTGAGTTCATTGGGGAAGATGAGCATAAGATGAAAAAGGCCAAGTCTGCAAAGAGGCTAGAGTTTGAGGGGGAAGATATAGGGTTTATTTTTCAAGCAAGAAAGCCTATGAAAAGGCATGCTAGGAAATTGATAGAGAGTAGCAAGGAAGTTAAAATACCCATTGAGATAGTTAAATCTCCTAAAGAAATTTTTGTTCTTTCATTACCTACAGTGAAGCATGTGATCAGCGAAACAAAAAGGGGAAAAAAGAAAATAATAGGGAAAACCAAGTTTCAGCGCCTTGAGGAGAACTTAAGGTTAGCAAACCAGGAAATTGGTGTCATGAAAAAGAGAGCTAGAAAACATAGTGTTGAAAAAGTATAGTTTAAAAGGATGAAGGCAATGTGGGAAGGACAAGTTGATTTTGCTTCTGAAAACTTAAGTAATGCAGAGCAATTTTTCAAATGGACAGTTCTAGCAATAAAAGAAGTTAAAATTTTCATAATAGTAAACACTCATCTGAGAGCTACTAACAGAAGACTTAAAGACCTGGTGAATGATTTAGAGCAACGATTGGAGTTAATTCATGATGAGTTAAAGAGTAGAGGCATTAAAATGACAATCATAGAAGAACCAATAGCTCAACCAAGTGTAGATGAAGAAGGAAGGCCTCAAGAGAGATAGAATGAAGTGGGTTTATAGTTTGTATGAATTGTAAATACTAAATAAAGGTTATGTTTTGAGTTTTGGAGGCAAACACAGTTTTCCCTTGGCAAAGTTTTGAATAATCTACATACTCAGCAGTTTCGTAGCGCATTCAATGTAAAAAAGCAAAAAAGCACTATGAAACTGTTGTAGCTACTTTTCCTGCTTATTTTGATCAGTTTTGAAAGGGTTGAAGACTGAGTTAGGAACTCAATTTTCTATGGAAGAGGTATTAAAGGGTAATTAAAATGATGCAGTGGAAAGAATTGAGTTTTTGGAGGATAAAGACTTGAAATGGCAGCGCTACAAAAAGTGCTACGAAACTGCTGTGTTTTCGTAGCACAGGACATTACAACATTTTGAGCAGTGTTTACAACATTTTTAGACAGCTAGAGGCTAGGAAAGAGTTATGGGATGTGTTAATCCAACTTCCAACAACTAAGGACCACGAAATGAAGAGTACATGATGGTTAAAATGTTCAAAGAATGCAAAAGATCTTATACCTAAAAAATAGGGTATTGTTTCCTATTTTGGTGGAGGTTAGCAAAATGGTCATGAAGAAATGAAGACCATCATCTAGATTTGACCATGTGATGATACACTTGGCAATGATGTAAAGTTAAATATATAATGTTGTTGAGTCCTTTTTAGAATAGGAATGTTAAGTAGGATATGTGTCTTTTTGTAATAAATTCCATGTTTTATGGTTATGAAAGGTGTCAAGGAATATAAATTTGATGTATCTAACCTAGAGGCAGATCATCCCATGTTGTAAGATGTCTATTAAAGACCAAGAGGTCGAATTTGTCAAAGGTTGGAAATTTTTGGAAAAACTGTGCTTGTTGTGATTTGACTGGTTTTCAGCTAACAACAAGATCTTCTACTTGACCAACTTGAGATTCAGAGGAGTTTTAGTGTTTTCCTATTCTATTTGCATCTCTTATATTTCTCATTGTAGTGGTGTTCATCTACATTACTCAGAATTCATCTATTATATGCTCTGACTTCCTATATAAGTGAACTGACTATGTTTTTACAGTTTCATGTGTGTGTACCTTATGACTAAATCTCTGATATGCCTCAACTTCCATGTTAAGTATATTCAATGAATTACTGAATTGCTTTGACTCCATAAGCCCAATGTATACATGCTGATGTGATTCTCAACCTACATCAATAATTTTCAGTTTATTTCCTAAATAGAGTTAGCCATCTATATCTTTATCCTTATCATTAACTCTTGAGAGAGCCCTCTCAGGCTTAGAAGGCTAAGCCTCAGACACAAGATTGGTTTGAAATAGTTACACTAAAGTTTTCTAATCAGTAGCTAATCAAGTACAATTTTGGTGATAACAGATAGGAAACCAAGAATATATGCATCTACATGCTCATCAATAAAATATCCTAAAATACATGACAACATGGTTACAATTTGCCTGGATCTTTATGAAAACATAGAAGTTGAGTATGGAGGACTGCTTTGAGGAGTTTCTACTAATGGAGGGAGGAAATTCTGAAAGATTTGGAATCTTTTAAGAAAGTCCAGCTTTAAGTAGAGTTCAGTAAGGGTTTCAATAGAGAAAGGTACTTCATCAGGTTGTGGTTGAATTTGGAGCATTTGATAGATGGATTGAGCAATAATTGTGAATAGGATTTCTTGGTTTGGGGTAACTAAAACTCTTTCATTGGGTAAATAGCTTACTTGGCACAATCTGATGAGCTCTTGGAATTGATAGGTCTGTGGGAATATGTGTTTGGGTAGGGTTGAATCCCATAGGTGAATATCATCTTCCTGGTCAAAAAATTTATCATGGCTCCAGCAGTGGAGCTCTAAAAGGTTGGACTTAGTCACAGTACTGTTAGCCAGCTATAAAATTTGTTATACCAAATGTTGGCTAAAAAAATTTTGAGCCTTCAAGGAACAAATTTCATTGCTAAAAATTGTTGGCTCTTGAAGACTCTTGAAGGCCTCATGCCTATCCTCTATCCAAAACTTCACTGTTGTTCCCATTTTACACTTAGAAATCTTGCTGATTTCCTAGCCAGACTACTGCCGCAAGCACCATTTCCCCCTTCCCTTCTTCCCAACTAAACCTCTTTTTAGCCCTTTCATCTCCCATGAAAATCCCTCATTTTCATGTTTTTCCCATTTCCCCTTCATCAAAATCCCCTTTATAAGGTTTAAAGATTCCTTCTTTGCCTTATCGGAACCCTCAATTTCCCTTGAAAATCATTAAAAACCATAAAAAACCCACATTTTGGACTTAAGCCACCTCGGGCTTAGTCTTAAACCTATTTTCCCGTTGACCCTTGGTCACATCATTTCCCATGCACACAAGGCCCCGCAATCGGGCGCCAGGCCATTTTTTATATTAATATTTCTCGGCTATAGTTTAAAACCTTGGTTTATATTGAAAATTCGTCGGTTTTATTATTATATTATAAATCCCCACCGGTTAAAATTTAAATCATTCCGTGCCATCGATCTGATCTGCAGATCAGACGGTGTGGAGTCCGTCTCCCTGTGGTCCCCACATTCCACTAGCCGATTACCGAAACCGTGCGGTTTTCATTGCACCGCCTTTGGGCAAAGGTGGTTTTTCCCCGATCTCCAGTGATTCCATACATCGTGTGACACGCGTCCCCTGTACATTTTCAAAACTGTTTGCTCATCACACATTATCGTTCGTACACGGACGCCCAGCGATATTGCCATGCGCTGTCCAATTTGGGGCGGGTCATCCGACAGTTATCGCTTGCCGAAGATGCCCGATGCTTAACGTGGTCCCGGTGAGCCATCCAGTTAATCTCCACCGTTGATCTGACCTGCAGATCGACGGTCCATATTCCATTGCCCAGTCAACGATTCTCCATTTTGAATTTCCCCCTCGCTCTCGACCGTCAATCTCTATGCGATCAACGGCTTTGATTTAATCTTTCTTCCACCTTCTCCGATCAATCCTGACCGTTGGATGATGCCATCCAACGACCACGCTTCCTCCACATACCTCCACAACAATAAACCTATAAATGCATGGATTTTATAATAAGTTGTTTGTATTTTGTAGGGTTTTGAGGTTTTATCGCCATTTTTCGAGGAAAATTCGAAGGCGGAGGATGACGATCCTCCCGCCTTCTATTCACCGAAGAAAATCATCACATGGTGTTGAAAACACGTTTCATCAGTGTTCCTTCAGGCATTGATGCCATATCGCCCTTGCATAGCCCTGTACATCAGAAAAAATCATGAATCAGGCGCATTCAGAGAGTATCAGTGACGAAGACCAGAATTTACCAGGGTAGAGGATTAAAGGACAGATTTTGCAGGGATCACGACTAAGAATGCTTATCAAAAGCCTAATCCCCGATTTAAAAAACAAATTAAAGAAATATGAAGTATTTTAACTGACAGAAACCCTCCACCGCCACAAATTGAGGCAAATTGATCCATCTAGCTACCATGACGCCACCTGTGCCTCAAAGTATTCAATCAGAGGCCGAAGTTGTTGATCAAGACTAGCTGTCTGCCTCGCAACGCAGCTAAAGAGTAAATTCAGCCAAAGAACTAAATGACAGACACCTGCAGAGTTACTTTGACACCACACAGAGCCTCAAAGGTCAACAAAAGCTCCCACCGAGCTTAATCATTATGTAAAACATTTAATACAGAGGATATGTATGTAAGTTTCTTGATTGAGCCCCTCGAAGGCTAATAAGCCATTAATTCTGTATTTATTGTAATTGAGATCTTTTATCAGGTCTCACCTCCTCATCCTTCTATATATACTACTGCAGAAGATGAGTGAGGGGTTGGTTGTAGAACTTTGCTATACACTTGAGCTTAAACTTTTGATTATACATAGTATTCACTGGCTCTTGGAGCTCTGCTGGTGATAGATAGGTTAGGCTGAGATGTGTAGATGGTTGCTAACCTAAAGCACTGGACTTAAAGCTGTAACTGGTTTGGAGCATCAATACACGATGATTTATGGGATCCTGGTCTATGTTGATGGTGATGTTTCTCTAATTTTAACTTGTTATTTTGTTTCTGTTTTCACTATGTTTCATATTCTCTTATAAAGAACAGCATGCATAGAGTTAGGACCTATTGTACATCAGTAACCTTCTCTAACTGAAAATCTTTATCTGAACGTTTTCTTCCAATCTGTGTTATTTAGGAATGATTTAATTCAGTTCGAGCATAGGAATGTTGGCGTTCCCTCGTCTTATTATCTAAGCTGAATGTTATTCGTTAATTTTATTTTTAGTATATGTTTTTTCAAGATGAACTGAGGAAGATATGGTGAGCCCTGGTCCCAGTTTTGTCCCCACTACTGTCTGGATATTTCCCTTGGAATGTGTTAAAATCTGGCTAGTTTAGAAGTAATTACCAGATCTTAGGCCATTCTGTGTTGTCTTTGTGTTTGTCTTGAAAGTAACCAAGTAAAGTAGAGTTAGGAGAGGATTTGTGGTGAGCCCAACCCGCTAATTTCTACTCCAAAAGTTGCTTTCAAGTTCCCTTTGTTTTAAAATGTTTTCTATTGAAAGTGTATCAAAGTCTGGCTAGTTTGAAAGTAATTACCAGATCCTATTTTACTTTTATGTTTTTCTTGAGTCCATGTCAAAGGCTGACTAGTTTAAAAGTACTTAGCAGATCCTGGGTTGCTCTTGTTCTGCATCTGTTTATTTCTCCTTCTTATTGTATCATTTCATTCCATAAATCAAACTTCAAAGAGATTCTTAGACATAGATGACTTGCCCCATGGACCACTCTTGCCTCTTGCTGCCTCAATTAAATCCTATTATGACTCCATAGCCCAATGGACTAAAACCTGCAATTATCTATCTTTTTGGCCGAAGCTTATTATGATTGCTTGCAACTTCTCACCTTTGAAACTCTCTGCATTTAGGACTTTTCACCTCAAACAGTAATCATGCTCAACCATCCAAAAAACAAACAAACCCCTGGCCTTCATAGCTAGCCTAATATCATAACCCCAAACTTCAAAGACAAATCCATCTTTGCACTTATTGGAGAGATCCCTCTCCAGATTTAGGAGGGCTAGATCCTAGAATCCCAAAGTTGGTTGAAACGATGTTGCTTCTGCAGTTTTAGTCTTACCAATCTGCTAAAATTACAGATTCCTAACAAGTATCATTGATTTTGAATTCTTTATTGGCCAAAGGGGTATGGTCGACATCTATCAAAGGTGGTTGCAGAGGGTTTACAGTTTGTATGCTTTGGGAAGGCATAAATTCGTTTAATTATTAATTAATAAGTTTATTTGATGGTTTCAGACACTTAGGATTACCTAGAAAATCAAAGTTTTGGTCCTGGAAGGGGTTCTGGCAGCTGCAAGCTTCAATTCTGGTTTGCAATGGCTCTTTTGGTCTTTTCGCAGTTAGACAGAAATAATCAAATAATGATTAAGAAATAAGGTTTTATTGTTTTTGAACGTTGGGCTTATTGCATGGTGCAGAGTTTTATTATTTCAAAAATGGTGGTTTCTTCAAATGTGTGGAAATGGTTTGGAAGTTTATCACACGAAAATGGATGGTCTGGTGGTTTGAGAATGAGGGGGTGTGATAAAATTTGGTGGCGCTGCGTGGCAAGGGAGGGGATGGATAAAACCACCCATTTCGCACCCCCCATTGGTTTTAAAGGTCAAACACCGGGGGGTGCGAAAGTGTTTATTGATCGTAGGATCTGATCAATGTTGATCAGGCGGCTGACAAGTGTTGCGAAATTCATTCAAATGAGGTGGGGTCAGGTAAATGGATAGGTGAAGGTTTAAAAAAAAGCAAGGTGTTAAATAAAGTGGGACCTGAAAAAATATTAAAGCGAGGAATTAATATGAGATGGGTCAGGGAATACATTAGGCGGTAGGTTAAAATGAAATAATGGGGGTAAGGGAAATATTTTAAGCGGAAGGCTAAGTGAAATGAAAGCGGGGGTTAAAAATAAAGTGGGATATGAGGATTATATGAAATATACTTTGGAAATATATGAAGCGTGGGGGGGGGGGGGGTTAAATTAAGTGGGGCTCGATATATATTAAGTGCGTTAAAACTATGAAAAAGTGGGTTTTGCATGTTTTATTTGAATAATGCGGAGTCAGTAAAGGGGAAGGGGTTTTTCAAAGGGAAATAGGTTTTTTAGGAGGGAATAAGGGTTAAGAAACGGGAAAATGAGTTTTATTAAAGGGAAAGGGATTTTTTGCAAGGGAAAATGATTTCCAAGGGAGGGAGAAGGGATTTTAGGATAAGGGGAAATTTCAGAAAGACATTAGTGATATGAGATAAACCAAAATGATGCTTTCCATAACTCTTGAAAGTATTCTAGCTACCCATTATTTATCCTAGCATTTTTTATTTCTTTTATTGGGTGAATTTGAGCTTGCTGACCCTTTTATTTTCTTTTTATAAGAAAACTAAGTTATTTCTAACCTTATATCTTCCAATAGTTCAGATTAAATTTATGAGCTCATTTTTATTCTCTACCTAACTACTAATCTTCCAATATTAAATGGTTTGGTCAGATATTTTTTCACTAACTATCATGGCATGAAATTTAAAGGCATGAATAATCAAGATTAAACTGTATGATCATCATGAATTGTGGAATTTTGGACAAGCTGCACACAATTTTATTTGAAAAAGTAAAGTAACTAAGAGTATTTTCATTTGAATGTGCAACACTTTCAGGTTTATTTTTTGTTTCTTTTTGATGGGGTTCATATTTTATATCCTTTTTTGATCTTTCTTTCTTTTGGTCCTTTGATTTTTCTTTTAGGACATACCCTCTTTTCATTTTTTAATATGGAAAACATTTGCATAAAGAAAAGGTATGTACAATATTATAAGACTTAACATAGTCAATTCAAAATTATGATCCCTATTATTATAGGACCCTAATAGTGGCTCCACTTGGGGATGACATCTCCTGGTGAGATGTCAAGAACTTTCTAATCAATGGCCTT
Organism: Pinus albicaulis; assembly: GCA_034641835.2. Taxonomy (NCBI): domain Eukaryota; kingdom Viridiplantae; phylum Streptophyta; class Pinopsida; order Pinales; family Pinaceae; genus Pinus; species Pinus albicaulis. The sequence continues at coordinate 1,782,221,772 of CM076575.1, forward strand.
GGAATTTTGACTTTTCTTGATTTGGAACTGTTTTCTGTGATCTCCTTTATTCAAACATATGATGTTATATCTTTTAAAGCTTATGGCCTTCTCTTCAGGCTTCAAATTTGCAAGATAACCATCCAATCCAATATAAAATTTTCTATGATATTTACAATGAGCAAAGTAAAACAATTTAACTATTGGTTATTCTAGTGAAAAATAGTGGTTCAACATTCTACCATTGACTGGTCCACCTAGTAGATCTGTTCCATCTAACTCTTTCAAGAAAAATACATTTTTACTTCTGTAACGATAAATGATGTATGGGCCCTTCCAAAGAAAATCAAATTTCCCATGTTTTCCTTTGTCTTCCCTTCTAGAATCCCATTTGAGTACTTGATCACCTATGAAAAAATCATCTTTTTTAGTTTTCTTATCAAAGAGATTCTTGATTTTGTCTTGAATTACTTGGGATTTGATATAAACTTCTTCCTTGGTTTGTTGCAAATGAATTTTCTGATTTATCCCCCTTTGGTGTCATTTGGTTCTACTTGCGGATATTGAATCATTTTCATCACTGGCACTCCTAATGAAGATGGAAGAATAACATCCATCCCATATACCAATTGATAGGGAGAGGTACCAATAGATTTATTTGTAGTTAGTCTATTTTCCCATAAGGCATTGACCAACCTTTTATTCCAGGTTTTCTTGTTATCTTCTAATAGCTTCTTGATGATGTTGACCAGGCTTTTCTTTGAAGATTATGCTAGTCCATTACCTTGGGGGTAATAGTCAGTGGAATGGCCAAGGGTGATATGGTATTTTTTACAAAAATATATTATTTTCTTGGATTTGAAGGCAACAACATTATCAGTAATGAGCTTTTGTGGGCATACAAATCTAGAAAGGATGTTGTTCTCAAGAAATGATATAATAACAAAGTCTATGGTTTGTCTAGAAGGGATGGATTCTATCCACTTGGTAAAGTAATCAGTGGCTGTCAAAATCCATTGATGTTGGGCAAAGGAGGGTGGGTGAATTTCTCCAATGAAGTCTAAACCCCATTGTTGAAATGGAATTTCTGTTGAGAAGGGTTTGAGGGGAAATGGCAAGAGTTTTTTCTTCCCTTCAAATATTTGGCATTTGTGACAGGATTTCACATACTTTCTAATGTCTGAAAAAAGGGTGGGCCAGTAAGAACCTGCCCTCAAAATTTTGTCAACAATTGTTTTCCAGTAAAGTTGTCCTCCACAGTCTCCTGAATGAAATTCCTGCATGAATTTGTCACTTCATATTTTAATAAACAATTTAATAGAATTCCACCTTGATCTTTCCAAAATAAAACATTATCTAAGATACAATATTTTTTTGCTTTCATTTTTAAGAATCTTCTTTTAGTTCTCGATAAACCAGGAGGAGCTTGTAAGTTGAGTAAAACAAATATAATGTCTGCATACCAGGGTGAATCTATGAAAGCTTCACTAATTTTTGGAGTCTCCATCTCTTCCTGATCATCTAGCTTAGCAATGAAATTTATGTCTAAGGCCCGAAAATTCGATTCAGCCATGAGTTTGGCTAAACCTTGGCCTTTAGTCAGTTTTGTAGGCTTGATCTCAATGTCATATTCTAGTATTGTGGCAATCCATTTTCCTCTCTTTCCATCAGGCCCATTCTGAATTATAATGTCCTTTACAATTGAGTTTGGAACATATGCTATTATGTGAGAGTATAGAATGCATACTCTGAAATGTTTTATGGCTTTCGCTAAAGAAAGTTCTTGTTTTTCCATAATATTATACTTTAGTGTTGCATCTCTTAATGATTTACTAAAGAAAAAATTGGGTTGTTCATAACCCTCATCATTCTTTTGCAACAAGACTGATGCAATGGTGTGTTATGAAGAAAATGAAAAAAATTATGAAATATTTTTTAAAGTTAGGACTTATGAGGACATGTGTTTTAGTAAGGACTTATTTGACTCCTTCAAAAGACTTCTTTTCATCTACTGTCCACTTAAGCATTGAATCTTTTTTCAACATGTTATTCAAATTTCTAAGTAGTCACTACAAGAAAAAATGACATTGGTGAGGGTCATGCTTGTGACGGACCTTTCAGGTCCATCACCAATGTCACATATGGTGACGGTCCTTAAGAAAATGTCACTGTAAGTGTATATAGTGATGGTCCTTTAAGGTTCGTCACCAAAGCCATTTTCAATGACACTTTTGGTGAGGGTCGTTAAAGGCCCATCACTAATTCTCTCTTTGTTGACACTTCTAGTGACGAACTTTTAATGACCCTCACCAATGCTCTTTTTTTTACTTTTGGTGATGGTCAAAAAATGTTTGTCACCATTGATCATTCCAATGAGTTTTTGATGACACTATATGCCTCTTAATATTTTTTTTTTCAAAAGATAACGATTTAAGGCCATTATTGTGGAGTATTTTTTATGATATTTCCAAGGCCATATTGGTTATAATCAGTCAATTTTTTAAGAAGTAATTAGTGTGTATCATTTCCCTCAAGTAATCACTAGTCGAATAGAGTTTTCCTATGAGTTAACACATGATTCATATCTATTAATTTTATTATCTATAAAATTCCCTTTAGATAAAGTTCCACTAGAGTGTATAGGAAATGTATTATTTAATACATAATCAAGCTCTGCCAATTCTATTAATGAGAAAGACCTAACACTCCTCAACAATCTGGTCACACCTTAAATTAATGCTTTGTCACACACTAACATTTCTTAGCACCTTGCATGTCTTGGAACATCTTTGTACCTAGAACATCTTGTCATGAAAATGATGCCAAAGCACATGGTGGCATGTGCTAGCACAACATGGAACTCTCCTAGCATGTGTTAGCATGCATGTAGTCCCTAACATGCCCTGGAACACCTTGGTTGAACACATTGACGTACATTAGCACTTGGCATACAATGCCATTTGGCATGTATTGGGACCTATTATTAGTGTGACTAGCATGTCCCTTTTGAAAAAGATAAAGTCCTAACTTATTGACCCTCTTATGTGTTCGTTTACTTACATTTTGGATTGGTTCTTCCTTTTGTTGCCTTGACACTTCTTGACAGATATTGACATATCTGGCACCCTGCACATCCTTAGCACCTGACATGTATTGGCATATCTTGGAACTATTTGGAACATATAATTAGCACACCCTGGAACTCCCTAGCACACTTTGGCACTTCTTTACATGCCTTGATATTCCCTATCATGCATTACCAATTCTTATCATACCTTGTCACTCCCTCCTTGGCATGACCGCTAGCACTCATTAACACTAGTCCCTAGCACACATTCCTCATATTCATTAAGTTCCATGAATTTTGACCTAGTGCTCCCTTAATGTTTTGTCTTATTACTCCTTAACACTCCTAAACATGCATTAGCACTCTCTAGCACACCTTAGAAGTCTTCAAAACGCCATTCCACTTCATAGCATGCATAAAAATCCCTGACACATATTGGCGCTTGGCACGTGTTGGTGCTTGGAAAGTCTTAAAATGTATGGAACACGTTGAGATGCCTTGGTATGATTTTGCATGGTTTAATATTAAATTTATTTTAGATCAATTTTTGGAAAGTATATGAGAAGCAACAAAGGAAGACTTGGCACTTAGAATGCACTAAGAATTTGCACTTGGCACCTATTAGCGCATAGTCATGTTGGTGTGCCTAGCATACCCCTCTTGAAAAAGGTAAATTGATGACTAATTAACCCTCTTATGTGTTAATTTCCATGTAGTTTAACTTGTTTCTCCCTTTTGTTGCCTTGGCAGTCCCTGGCACGCATTGACACACCCTTGCACATCTTGGCATGCCTTATCACTTGGCACATCTTATCATGTTTGACATGCCTTCACACTATCTGGAACATCTTATCATTCCCTAGCACGCCTTGGCACTCATGTCCTCACAACAAGCCTTTACATTTTTTCAAGGCTTGGGAAACCAATCAAGTCCTTGGCTACTGTAGTTCATGTGAAAACGTTGGCCTGCTTCAAGCCCAACAACTTGACCAATTGCACCTACTACAAGTAGATTGTGCTTTTTTCACCTAAGAACTTCCTATAACTCATCTTATGCCACTCATGTCCAATCTTAACTTGTCACACTTAACTATTTACAAAGACAAGGATCACATGATCTAGCCATGGCTATAAAACAACTAAGAAACATAGCTTACATAGGCAATATTTCACATGTATGTTTAGTTCATATAAATAATAGAACATTAACTGAGAGTTTGCAAGAACCACAAGATTCACAAGGCACACAAGATATAAGCTGACACAAGCTGAGTGCCCCAAAACTTATACAAAACAATGTACAATATGCAATTATCTAAAATAGTTTAAAACATGAGCATGTATCCAAAGTGTGCCACATCTCATATAAAAAAAGCAACTAAAGGAAAAACAATGTTGTGCCTAGCACAAAGTGATCTCCCTTTGTCTAAAATTGCTATGTTGAACCCCTTATAACAACCGTAGGCTTGCCTCCTGTAAATCCTATTCTAAAGTTCTCCTAACACACTTCGTTCTTAGCACATTTGAATTTTCTAACACTCCCTTGCACACATTCTTATTTGTTCCTTTCCATGCATTTTGACCTAGTTATCTCTTGATATGCCCCAACACTCCCTAAAAATCTAGTTCAACATGCATTGACATTGTTCGACATGTGTTAGCATGCATTTTCATTCCTTTGCATGCCCTAAACCTCCCTATATATCATGCCCTCACAACTACCCTTACTTAATTTTCGACTTGGGAACCCAACCAAGACCTCGCTTGACTACAAGAGCTTGACCAAGTTATAGTTACTACAACTAGACTATATTATTGAATTGTGTAGCTTGGGAGGTACTACACAAGCCTAGTGAGATGGCTTTGTGTGAGTTTGGTCACAAAAGGCTTTGGGGCAATAGAAGCAAAGAAAAGGGATTTTGGACCCAAGACAGACTTTAAAATCTAAAAGAAAATTAAAAAGGAAAATTAATATTTCCTAAGGTCTAACTGGATAAAACCCGTAAGTTCTAGAGGGTTCATAAGAGGTCTAGGAAAAACTATTTAAGGAGTCCTTAGGATGAAGGAAATAAAATCAAGTGAGAAGGAGCTCATTTGATAAGGGGGCGAAGAGACATGTAGTCCTAAAGAGGCCATGATCATTATCATGTTTAGCATTCATTAAGATGCCTCAATATGCTTTGGCATGGTTTAATATTAAAGTTATTTGAGATCAGTTATTGGAAAGTAGAAGAGAAGTAACAGAGAATGATTTGGCACTTAGAATGCACTAACACTTGGCACTTGACACTCATTTCCACCTAGTGTTGGTGTGCATAGCATGCCCCTCTTGGAAAATGTAAATTGATGACTTATTAACCCTATGATGTGCTCATTTCCTTGTATTTTAACTTGTTTCTCCTTTTTGTTTCCTTGATAGTCCCTGGCATGTATTGTCACCACATTGCAGATATTGGCATGCCTTAACACTTGACACATATTAGCATATTTTACATGCCTTCAAAATATCTGGCACTTGTTAGCAATATCTACAATGGTTTACAATTAGATGAGCAGATACACAGCATAGAAAACAATGGAAGCATTTAAACAAAGATGAAACACATCACCATTTTGACACAACTCAAGAATCCTATAAATGGTCTTTGATTATTGATGTCCAGCTCCAAAAATTAAAGTGCTTCAATAGTAGTTCTTACAATACAGGTGCTAAAATATCCAACCTTTTATAATGAGAATTCTAGTGGCATTTAACTAACAACTAAGACGGTTTTCCCTAATCTACCCTGGAAAACTTTCATTGATTACAATTTAAGTAGAAAATGGACAAGTATGGCCATGCAAGGCTATGATGAGGTGAATTTGTTAGCCACCATTGGTTGTATTAACTTCAATGACCCTTCTTGAATTATAAGATGAACGTAATTGGGCTTTTAAAATTCCGAAAAGACAAAGTGAGGCAAAATTAATGTCTGTCCCAACCTTTCTTGCACTGCCTTGGCTGGATCATTAACTCCAGTGCGGCACTGATTGCTTTGTTGTCCTAATTTCATACTGTCTGGCACTATTTTTATGGAAAATAGTTGCCTAAATATATTATCCTTGTTCACATCTAAGAACCATCATCAAAAAACAAATTCCTGAAAATCTTGGGATGTTTGTCATGCTGTGAAAAATGGGAGAAATTGCTGAAAATAGAGGTCAAATCAAACATTTTTTTGTCCCCAAAGGTGACACCTATGAAAAATATGAGATATTTTATTGTTCTTTTCCTCGTTCTGGTCAAAAACCTCTCTCGGATTTTCAAAATTCATCTCCAGCGCTCCACAACAGTCGCTGCAAAATCATGACCAACACAAAAAAACGGAAATTCGAAAAATAGGGTTGAGAGATGGCTTTTAATTATCCAACTGAAGGCACCTGTGAAAAATCCGGGAGAGGATTTTTTTCTTCAGACCATGCTAAATAAAAATTTCTCTCTTTTTGTCAAAATTCATTCCCATCTGCCCGGAATCTCCCTCGAAAATGAACTGGTAAAACTAGCTAAAAAATGGTTTTTCATTTGGGGAAAACAGTTTTGCAGAAGAAAAGTGGTATTTCGGAACCTTATGAAGTGGTAAGTGGTAATATAAAGTGGGGCGGGGGGTGGGTGTGAATTCATGAGATATTGACACATAAGGGGGTCCCTTTCTTGAAAACCATTCATTCCGGACCCCCCCCTTCAAGGATAAAGTAAGGATTGTAAAGGGGGGTCGGAATGAAACGTAGGCCGTCGGATTTAAAGATGACGATGGAGCGATGAGTTGGAAAACCTTTTCTTATTTTCGGGTAGTTTGGCCTATTTATTCGTGAAATGAGCTATAAACCTCGTAGTCCCTAATTGACCTTATACACACGAAACATAGTGACAACTCGTTCACCCAGACCTGAAATTATGTAGAATTTAGTTATGAAGTGGCATTGAATCTGTGCACTTCGCAACCTTTACAGTTAATTAGTTTATAAATAATACAATCAACGATGCAATGCGATGGGGTGGTGACATGGAGGGTAAATGACGTGGAGGGTAAGTGGGATGGGACCGCAGTGCACATCGCAATTCGTAGCGTTTATTTATAAGCGTGGAATATGTAAACTCTAAATTCTGCGAAGTGCGATGCACGGGGGAGGAGATGAGTGACATGGCAGGGAAGAAGTGGGACCATATTGCAGGCGTACATCGCAATTCATAAGTTTTATTTATAAGCTGCGGGGTTAACTCCTTAAATTTGCGAAGTGCGGGGAAGAGGGGCCCACTGGAATTTGGCGGAGTGTTATGAATCAACAGAAGTTTTTTAAGTAGTCAGTGTTATGAAGTTTTATATGATATAAAAATGTATTGCAATGGCTATGTAATGGGGTGGAGCTGTTGAGGTGTGGCCAACTTACCGCATCGCAAACTAAATAAAATAGATTGCAGGTGCTCACAAGGTAAAACAATGCAATGTGATATCGCAAATCAACGATCACATTGTTTAAAGTTTAGTTCCAATGCCAAATACATAAATTCTGCAAAATGCGATGAGGGCCCCACTTTGATCACGAAAGGAGGAATAAAGGTAAGGTAATGTATATTTCAAAATGGAAGAGAAGCATGGAAAGGAATGGGTTTCAATGCATGGGAGAATATGGAGGAAATGAGGGGGGAAAAGAGGGTGAATGAAATGAAATGGAATGAGGGCAGAAATGAAGTTTGATCCCCATCACACCTTGCCAGCAACAATTTTTCTCCTTTCCACTGAACTATAAGGAAAATTGATTCATTTTATGCCATTTGACAGTTAGGGTATAATTCCCTATTTAAGGAGGTTTCCTAGCATGTTCAATCCATAAGGTATGTCATTAATACTGTGACAAATTTTCATAGAAGAAGAGGGGTTGTGACCCTTAGAGAGAGGTTTATCTCTGAAATATATACCACAAATTTGGAAGATGGTTTGCATAAGTATGTGCAGAGATAAAAAATCCAAAGGAAGGTGGAACCTGAGTAGAAGATGGAGCAGAATAAATGTGCCATATGAGGAATGGATTGACATGAAGAGGATTTGATTTTTTTGGAATGTCCATGGATTTTTGGACAGAGATCTAAAGAAGCCTATAAACAGTTAGGGAATGGAATATTAATGGATGATTTGTGACCCTAGTTCAGTCATCTACAAATTGTTAGAAGGATGATAAGATGAGTAGTTCAGATTTGTTCATAGATTGGACAACAAAAAATTGGCACACAAGAATAATGATTTTGAGAGGACTCAAATCACTATTAGGTGGCATATTTGAAGAGCTCTAGATGAGGGCAGTCTTGTGGGAACTGGATTAGTAAAATAATTTATTGTGGTTGGGAAAATTGATGGCAGTCCAAGTACAATTGGAGGGTTGTTAGGTGACTGTCAAAGAAGAGCTCTAAGTCCTGTACTTGTGAAGGAAAACAAGACTGGTAGAAGGGTAGGTGTATTGGGCCTAAGGATGTGCAAAATTTGAAGGAATAAAGTAGCAATCAAATGGGCTAGCCAAATATCCCCATTTCACTGTATTATAGAGTATTGTGTCATTGAGAAGAAGGGAAACCTCCATATCCCTAGACTTGTCATCTTGGAGTAGCAGTATGGCAAAAGTGGGCAGATCAAAGAGTTGTTCACAACAGAGTTGTGAACAGATAATCGAAAACTTTAAGTGTTGGAGACCTTAAAGGAAAAAAGAGGTAGATAGAGGGAACTTTTTTTTTGAGCCGAGTTCAGTAACATAAAGGAATTTAGTTCATTGATAGAGGTAGAATGAGGAGTTTCATAATGGGAGGAAAGAGGTCCTACCAAATGTGTTTAAGACATGTGGATTGAAAGGGCTATGTGTGTCCACCATAAAAAATTGGGTCAAGTGTTGTCTTGTTCAAGGTATATTGGTTGTCAAAGGAATAACACCAGGCCCTAGTTGTATTCCTTGTATCAGTGTGACTGTAAAGGGCCATCATCCCTGGTACGAGAGCTCTAGCTTATTCTATTATAGTTTGTAATTTAAGGAAGAAAGGTTTGAAAAAGTTACAAATTTTCATGTGCACTAATTGATTCCCTGATGTGTGTAGATTTCATTTTGAAAAGTTGATGTGTTGTGTCACTTGAGTGTGTTTGCATCAAAGATTCTAAGACCAAACACAAATTCTCATGTGTCATGGAAATTCAACATATGCCTTGTTCACCTAAGAACTACATGTAACTCATATTAGACTACTCATGTCCAATCTCAATTGATCCCACTTAACAAGTTACTAAGACAAGGCTCATCACATACAACTGTGGTCGTAAAACAAATAAGAAACATAGTTTACATCTTGACATGCCATAACACCTGATATGCCCTAAATGCCTTAGAATTGTGTGGCATGTGTTAGCATCCCCTACATTCCTTGACATGATTTTACACTCCCTAACACACCGTAGCACTTCCTGACACACCTTGGTAGTTTAACACACCTTGGCATTGCCTAGCATATAACCTTGTAACTTCCTCTTTAACACACCTAGAACTCATTGACACTCCATATCACACACTCTTATTCATTCATTTCCATGCATTTTGATCTAGTGCTTCCTTGTGTTTACCTGACACTCCCTAACACTCCCTAGCGTGCATTAGCACACCCTAACACCTGACACATCTTAGCATGCCACCCTAGCACTCTAGCATTCATTGGCACTACCTAGCATACCTTTTCACTCTCTCCTTAGCAAACCTAGAGCTCATTGAAAATCCCAGTCACAAACTCGTATTCATTCATTTTCATGCATTTTTACCAAGTGCTCCCTTGTGTTTCCATATCATTCCTTAACACTCCTTGCACATGTTGGTACACCCTAAAACCTAGGACATCTTGGCATGTTGCCTTGGCCTCTAGCATGCCTTAACACTGCCTAGCATACGTTGTCAATCCCTCCTTAGCACAGCTGGAAGTCACTGACACTTCCAATCACAAACTCTTATTTGTTCATTTCCATGCATTTTGACGTAGTGTTCCCTTGTGTTTCCTGGGCACTCCTAGTTAACACTTCCTCTTATTTGTTCATTTCCACGCATTTTGACGTAGTGTTCCCTTGTGTTTCCTGGGCACTCCTAGTTAACACTTCCTTGCACGTGTTGGCACATCTTGGATGCATCCCAACCTAGCACTCTATCATTCCTTATCACTTCCAAGCATGCCTTGTCACTCCTCCTTATCACACATGGAACTCGTTGAAACTCTTTGTCACACACTATTATTCATTCATTTCCATGCATTGTGACATAGTGCTACCTTGTGTTTCTCTAGCACTCCCTAAAACACCTTGGCACACATTGGCACACCCTGGAACTTGGCACAACTTAGCATGCTTTCCTAGCACTCTATCATGCATTGGAATTGCCTAACATACCTTATCACTCCCTTCTTAGCACACCTAGAACTTGCTAACACTCCCTCTTTAACACATGGCATGTCTTGGCATGCCTGGCATGCCTTAACACTATCTGGAACATATTAGCACACCCTGACACTTCTTGAAATGCCATAGCATTTCCTAGTATTCCTTGTCACTCCCCCCTTGCCACTCTTGACACTCGCTAACACCCCCAACACACTCTCTTATTCATTCATTTACATTCTTTTTGACTCGATGATTTATGTTTGATGGGGTGCATGTCTAAAAAGAGTTCCTTTAAGAGAATTAAAAAATGATCTCACCATTACTGACATAAGTAATTGAGAGATTCTACTTGAATGACATTGGGAAAATACACAATAGATTTTAAGAATGGAATTTTTATGGTAGAATTTTTCTTAGAATACCTTCTCACTCCCTCCTTGGCATGACAACTATCACTCATTGCCACTCACTACATACCCTCATATTCATTCACTTCCACATATTTTTAGCTATTCTTCCCTTGTGTTGTCCTAGTGCTCCTTAACACTCCTCAACATGCATTGGCACTTTCAACTTAGCACTTTTCGACATGCCCTGCCACTTCATAACATGTATAACACTCCCTAACACACAATGGCACTTGGCTTCTAAGTAATTCAAAACTTAGGAGAAGTTTGGAAGGGTCCAACCTCCTCATCAACACAACTTCACTATTGAAGCTTACCCTATCAGTGTCAATATCAATCAACCTATAAACCTTATACTGTTGTTGTACCATATAATCATTAGCTTTTCTCTTAGGATCTAATTTGGTTATCTTCTTAGCTAGAATCCAAGTTTAGGCAGTAGAACCAAAAATTTAAGATGAATTACTTGGACTTTCTTCCAAACCATGGTTCTATGTGACCTTCTACTTCATTAATGCTTTGAAATTTTGAAATTCATTAAACACATCATATTTTAATTATAGAAAATATACCCACATTTTCTACTGAAATAATGAACAAATAGAAGGAAGTACCTAGCACCAGTGGTTGATGTCATGTTCATTGGTCCACATATGTCTGAAAGTACCAATTGAAGGACCCTATTTGCTCTCCAAGCTCGTCCTTCATAAAATGGTATTCAATGTAGCTTCCTTGCCTGACAAGCTCTACAAACTCTGTGGATCTTCTATAGAATGTTCGGAAGTCAGTATTATCACCATGACCTAGACCACCTATATATAGATCGTAAATTACTAGTCTAGGAGACTCATCATGCTCAAAATCTTCCACCCCCTTCAAGTGCAGTTACCTGAAGCTTGACACCTGAATCCTCAACCCCTTCCAGCTTCTAAGTAATTCAAAAGTTAGGAGAAGTTTGGAAAGGTCCAACCTCCTCATCAAAAACAACTTCACTATTGAAGCTTACCCTATCAGTGTCAATATCAATCAACCTATAAACATTATAGTGTTGTTGTACCCTATAATCATTATCTTTGTTGTACCCTTAAACCGCTAAACCATTGACACCTAAACCCCTAACCCCTTAACCCCTAAACACCTAAACCATTAATTCTTAACCCATAACCCATTAACCCCTCACCCCTAACCCCTCAAATCCTTAACTGCTAAATCCCCTAACCCCTAATCCCCTAATCCCTAATCCCTTAACCACTAAATCATTATTCACCTAACCCCTAAGCCCCCAATCCCTAATCCTTTAACCACTAACTCATTATTCCCCTAACCCCTAAATGCACTTAAATCTCCTAACCCCCAAATCCCTAACGATTTAACCACTAACTCATTTCCCCCAACCTGAATCCATAATCCCTTAACCAATAGCTCATTATTCCCTTAACCCCTAAATGCGCCTAAATCCCCTAACCCCTAAGCTCCAAATCGCTAATCCCTTAACCCCTAAGCCCTCAATCCCTAACCCCTTTACCACTAACTCATTATTCCCCTAACCCGTAAACCCTAAACCTCTAACTCCTAAGCCCTTATTCCCCTAACCCGTAAGCCCCTAATCCTTAATCCCTTAACCACTAACTCATTATTCCCCTAACCCTTATAACAATCCTTAAAACCCGTGGGATTAGCCATTCCAAATGAGAGCAGGTCTAGTTGGGACCTACGATCAGGTTAATTCCCCCTTGTTGGCACGGTGGAATACCATAAGCAAAACCATAGGTGGCAAAAACCTCTCCTAAATTTTCTATTTTATATTAATTTTATTTTAATAATTAATTAATTAATTTCTTTAAAAACTCTTCTAGATAAATCACATATTTTTTAAAATCGACACCTTTCTATGTGGTTCATTATCAATGTTTTTAAAATAAATTTATTAGAATAAAATTGAATTGATTTTTAAAATTTTATTTTAAACCATTGTTAACATTACAAAAAATCAAGAACTACCCTCACCATCCATCAAAACAACAATATATATGATATTAAAAATGATATTTGGAGAGCATAATATTAAAAATAATGTTTGGAAAAATAGAAAAATGAAGTATTCATTTTTCGTTTAAATTTTAGACATCAAATTAAAATAACACATCTCCCTCCCAAAACACATCTCCCGCTCATCTCTTGCTGACTTAGTGATTAGGGCTTTTTTTGTGGGTCTTATTCTATTAGGCACGACGGAAAGCTATCTGTCAAAATGGAAACAATTTCGTCTCTTTGCGCATGCAGTAATTTCTGCTTCCATCTACAGCAGAAAGGGTCTTGATCTGTGTAAGTTTCGAGCATTAACAACCTGTTTAATATTTTTGAAGCAACTTCTTTATCTCTACGTCAATTTCCTGTGTATTTATTAGTACCTGGTTTGGTTTCATAATTGCAAGGAGTAAAATTTCGTCCCCTTAAAGTAATATTTTTTTATACAAGGATTTCCTCTGTGACCAATAGATTCATTGCTGAACAGTGCCTAAGAACTAGGCTATAGAAACTACATTCCAAAAACTTTGATATGCATAAATTAGCACAAATTAATTACATAACCAAAAAAACAAAAACAACATACTGGATTACGAGCTTGACTTCTTATTACCATTGGTTAAAATGTTGATGACGATTTTTCTTCTTTACATTTGTCCAAACTTGTAATTTGTCCAAACTCGTAATGCCTTTGCTGAAATATTTGTTATTTCTAGTGTATATATCATAACCGATAAATTCCCCTTTTTGGATTTTGGGTTTCTGGATTTACTGACACGGTAGACTATGTGGTGATCTTCCGGAGAGCCAAACCACCAGCTAGACGAGCTAGATGACGGGTTACAATGTAATGTGTTTCAAATCAACACTTTTTCAGATGATTTTATTTTTTATTTCTTTTCAAAATCAAGGATTAAGGTTTCTCAAAATAAATTTTTACAGAGAATTTTTTTTACCAATCCCTTAAGCCCATTAAAAACCACCTTATAGCTATAAGATTATCAAGCATAAAAATGCCCTTTCAATCGAATCTGATTTTTCGTATCCAACTAGCTGTCAACAAAGACAAAACCTTCTATAATTTTAACCCTTATTGGGAACTACTTCTTTAAAAAACTCAACAAAGGCGTCACATGGAGGAAATTATCTTGAAAATACTCCCTGATTTTCATCTCATCTCTAAAAAGTTGCCACTAGAATCTCAAAAGGACAAATCCACTTAGAATTCTATGTTCTCTTTAGGTGCTAGGAGAAGAATTTAGAAGACACAGCCCCTTAGGAGATTTGGGGAATGAGTGCCTTAATCCTAAGCCCCTGACTTCGTACCAGTACAAGGGTATTATTTTATGTCCTATCAGACTGTCTGGAACTTACACATCTTGTCACAACTTCGTTTGTGAACAAGATCCATTGTTAATGATTCTATTACCGATGACCTTTCATGCTTGATGTGCTGATTGAAAGTAATGATGCAATACAGATTGATGCCAAGCATGCATCTGTTGTGTCAATGAAGTAACTAATCTTTCATACACACAACTGTGAAGCCATCTTACATATATGAGAGGTCAACCATGTTATTTTAAGCAAAGATAAATAAGCCAAAGATCAACCATACCACTGTGATGCCAATAAGCTTCCACTGAGATACTACAACCACTGTGATATCAAGCGTAGCAGAATATCATAATTATGCCAAGTCATAAGAGCAATGTTCGTGGCCATATATAGAACAGAGACTGAGGTTCATAGATGTACTGAAATCAGAGGTCAGGATCCCTATCCAAACAGAGGGAGAGATGAATTTAGGCAGTCCATAGCCAAACTGAAAACAAAAAATTGTACCATCTCAACTATGCCAAGATAATATGCACAGTTATCCAACAGGGCCATGTGAAGATAATATACAGACCTATATAAAGGTCTAAAATGTTATGTCAGAAGGATTGATTATGGAATCAGATGCTTTCGCTTGTAATAATCATTAATCCTAGGTCTTCTAGACTGCCTCTTTCTTTGATTGATTTTGAAAAGAGCAGAGAGATAGATGGCCGAGATCAACTTAGATTTACCATATATCGGGGACTTGCCAAAGCACCATGATTTCTGGACTATTATATCAATACTTATTGTATGTCAGACTGTAAGTTTGAAGCCATCCTTACCTCATTCAAACATTATACATCATCTGAAGTAACTAGAAAAAAGAGGACGTGTCTTTAACATTGCTTCAGGTATTATGACTTCATTTTGATACCTCTGCCTAAGTTGAAGTTGAATCTTTAAACACCCTTATGTGGATGAAGAAATGTAAAAAATTTACTTAGATGCTATTAAGCCATCATTCGCATTCAGTCAATCTTTAAACTCATGGACTGGTCCTTGTAAAAGCCTCTTATGAACAATCTAATAGAGGAAAGCTGGTAAAATTGCATCAAGGTAATATTGCATAAATGAGAAACAATATGTCCATAGATATGACTTAGAGCATTTGTATTTAATCAGGATATTATCGACCAAACTTAGATTCTAGAATTGGCCATGAGGAATAAGCTCCAGATACTTGGATCAACCAGCCAAAAAAAAAAATTTACTGCTAAGATAATGAATAAATAAAAGTGTCCAAAAATTGAATCACATCATATTGGGATTATGACTCTAACAGTGATAATCATTTTAGGTATCTCCACAGGTCGGCTCTTTTAAACCATATATATATTATTAAAACTGAGATGCTATGGTACTACATGAGTCTGCAAATACATAAGTCTGCAAAGCATATTTTAAAACAAAATGACTTCTTTTGTACCTTTGTTTGACTTGATCAAGGATATGCCTGAAGTAGGAACCTCGAATTCTTTTCTTGGATGCATAAGCATTAAGGCATGCCTTTGAAAGATACAAATGCCATGAGTTTGAGAGGGACTCAACTCATTTTGTAACTTCACTATGAGGCACCCAACAAGGCCTTAGGAGGGCTTTCAATCAATTTGAATTCTTTATCAAAAGGGCAACATAATATCGGTCACCCACATATGTAGACGATGCTTGGATCCCATAGGTGGTACATAATTCAAATTGCTTGAAAAAATCCTTAAATGATGGTTCCCTTTGTTGACTTTGTCAAGAGTTTGATTAGCCATTCAAGTTCACCGAATTCTGAGGTGGATCAGTGGATTGGAAATCTCAGACCTCATATTATGTGCCCAGAATTGGACTCTTCTAATCATGATATTTGAACCAGGTATTGTATGATTTTCAAAAAGGAATTTCACTCTTTATCCACAAAACTGTGGGCTGGTCACTGTGATGCACCAAATTTATATCATAATTTCATACTATCTGATCCTTTGAGGGCGAAAGAGGCCGTGAAGATTTGACAACATTTCTAGTGATTTCTTTCCCTCTTTCTTGGGCTTGTCCTCAGCCTAGCTCTAATTCCATGTTAAATTTAGCTTAACATGTTCTTAGCATAGGACATTCACATCAATTTTTATATGTAGCCCAATTATCAATCCATAGCAACCACATCAATTAAAATCATGATGACTGTAACTGATAAAAGAACATAAGAAAATAATGCAGAGGATAAGCCAAGACAAGAGGACACATGAATATGGCTCAAGCCAGGGAAAAACCCTAAGACGGAAAAAACCCTTGATCAGTTCTTATTATTCATAATCTAATGTTCAACAGAGAGAGAGAGAGTACAATGATTTAAAGTCAATACTGACTTGCCAAATAGAAGATCTGACCTCTAAGCTCTTAGGCTCAATGAAACTGCTATTATGAATACTGGTTAGGGTATGAACACAGATAGCTTCAAGGATTGATGTCGGCAATCTGGATCACTGGTTAGGGCTGCTTGATTCAACTTTATTTTCCATTACAATGATGTACCATAATCTAATCTCTGATATAGATCTTTGAGGCTCCTCCTCAACAATCCCTTCCCTTCAACAATCCTGAATAAGTGGCAAGATAAACAACCCCAAACTCATGAAAGAAGAGGAGGGTTTGACCATGCTTTCAAACCCTCCAAACAAATTAAAAAAGGCTGTTGTAGTGGCTTTCTTCCTGTGGTCTATAGCAGAGATAAACCTCACAAAAACGCACATAAAAATCAACTAAAGATACGTTGCCTTGCACAGACTTCCTATCCTTCAACTATGGCTCTTATCCAACACAAAATATACACCCAAAATAGAGATACGCTGCCCAGACAGACCTTCCATCCTCCATGCATCATGTCACAGACCTGGAGAGCTGGTAAAATTGCATCAAGGTAATATTGCAGAAATGAGAAACAATATGTCGACATATATGACTTAGAGCATTTGTATTTAATCATGACATTATCGACAAACCTTAGATTCTAGAATTGGCCATGAGGAATAAGCTCTAGATACTTGGATCAACCAGCCAAAAAAAAACTTTACTGTTGAGATAATGAATAAATAAAAGTGTCCAAAAATTGAGTCACATCATATTTGGATTATGACTCTAAGAGTGATAATCATTTTAGGTATCTCCACAGGTCGGTTCTTTAAACCATATATATATTCTTAGAACTAAGATGCTATGGTACTACATGAGTCTGCAAATTCATAAGTCTGCAAAGCATATTTTAAAACAAAATGACTGCTTTTGTAACTTTGTTTGACTTGATCAAGGATATGCCTGAAGTAGGAACCTCGGCTTCTTTTCTTGGATGCATAAGCATTAAGGCATGCCTTTTAAAGATACAAATTCCATGAGTTTAAGAGGGACTCAACTCCTTTTGTAACTTCACTATGAGGCACCCAACAAGGCCTCAGGAGAGCTTTCAATCAATTTGAATTCTTTATCAGAAGGGCAACATAATATCGGTCACCCATAGATGTATATGATGCTTGGATCCCATAGGTGGTACATATTTCAAATTGCTTGAAAAAATCCTTAAATGATGGGTCCCTTTTTTTACTTTTTCAAGAGTTTGATTAGCCATTCAAGTTCATTGAATTCTGAGGTGGATCAGTGGATTGGAAATCTCAGACCTCATATTATGTGCCCAGAACTGGACTCTTCTAATCATGATATTTGAACCAGGTCTTGTATGATCTTTAAAAAGGAATTTCGCTCTTTATCCACAAAAATGTGGGTTGGTCACTGTGATGCACCAGATTTATATCATAATTTCATACTATCTGATCCTTTGAGGGTGAAAGAGGCCATGAAGATTTGACAACATTTCTAGTGATTTCTTTCCCTCTTTCTTGGGCTTGTCCTCAGCCTAGCTCTAATTCCATGTTAAATTTATCTTAACATGTTCATAGCATAGGACAGTCACATCCATTTTTATATATATCCCAATTATCATTCCATAGCAACCACATCAATTAAAATCATGATGACTGTAACTGATAAAAGAACATAAGAAAATAATGTAGAGGATAAGCCAAGACAAGAGGACACATGAATATGGCTCAAGCCAGGGAAAAACCCCAATACGGAAAAAACCCTTGATCATTTCTTATTATTCATAATCTAATTTTCAACAGAAAGAGAGAGAGTACAATGATTTAAAGTAAATACTGACTTGCCAAATAGAAGATCTAACCTCTAGGCTCTTAGGATCAATGAAAATGCTATTATGAATACTGGTTAGGGTATGAACACAGATAGCTTCAAGGACTGATGTCGACAATATAGGTCACTGGTTAGGGCTGCTTGATTCAACTTTCTTTTCCATTACAGTGATGTACCATAATATAATCTCTAATATAGAGCTTTGAGGCTCCTCCTCAACAATCCCTTCCCTTCAAAAATCTTGAATAAGTGGCAAGATAAAGAACCCCAAACTCATGAAAGCAGAGGAGGGTTTGACCATGCTTTCAAATCCTCCAAAAAACTTAACAACAGGCTGTTGTAGTGGCTTTCTTCTAGCGGTCTGTAGCAGAGATAAACCTCACAAAAATGCACAGAAAAATCAACTAAATATACGTTGCCTTGCACAGATTTCCTATCCTCCAACTGTGGCTCTTATCCAACATAAAATCTGCACCCAAAACAGAGATACGCTGCCCAGACAGACCTTCCATCCTCCATGCATTATGTCACAGACCTGGAGAGCTGGTAAAATTGCATCAAGGTAATATTGCAGAAATGAGAAACAATATGTCCACAGATATGACTTAGAGCATTTGTATTTAATCGGGACATTATCGACCAACCTTAGATTCTAGAATTGGCCATGAGGAATAAGCTCCAGATACTTAGATCAACCAGCCAAAAAAAAACTTTACTGTTGAGATAATGAATAAATAAAAGTGTCCAAAAATTGAGTCACATCATACTGGGATTATGACTCTAAGAGTGATAATCATTCTAGGTATCTCCATAGGTCAGATCTTTTAAACCATATATATATTCTTAGAACTGAGATGCTATGGTACTACATGAGTCTGCAAAGCATATTTTAAAACAAAATGACTGCTTTTGTACCTTTGTTTGACTTGGTCAAGGATATGCCTGAAGTAGGAACCTCGGATTATTTTCTTGGATGCATAAGCATTAAGGCATGCCTTTGAAAGATACAAATTCCATGAGTTTGAGAGGGAATCAACTCCTTTTTTAACTTCACTATGAGGCACCCAACAAGGCCTTAGGAGGGCTTTCAATCAATTTGAATTCTTTATCAAAAGGGAAACATAAGATCGGTCACCCACAGATGTATACGATGATTGGATCCCATAGGTGGTACATAATTCAAATTGCTTGAAAACCGAGCCCTAAACAGAGATGGGGCTGATAATAACCTCGACCCTACCACCTGTGTCCAGCCTTATATGTCGTCCTATTTAAGAGGAGAAGATGAGCCCTTCAATGTGTCGAATGAAGGAGAAATCACCCCTTTATATTCTAATCGGTGGAGTCGAAAGGATGTGACTTTTTAGCTTCTTGAGCCAACTTATAAGGGAGGCCGACCTTGGTTTCCAATTTTAACAGAAATCCATCATGCATTGTAGTTGAACTTCTTACTCAATCACCTTTTCTTGCTCATGAATGCTTATGTTAAAGTTAGGCATTAATGAGTCTTGTTGTTGCCTAGATATTGTAAGCAGATAAACAATTTAATATTGTATTTTTATATATCAATTATACTTGGACATATTCACTCAACAACTAACATACTCGCGTGAGCTTCAGCTGAGGGCCATAGACGGGATCCGATTGGATGAACTCCTCCACATCCACATCGATCCACTTGGGCAGAGGTTTGTCCCTATCAAGGATCTGCTTATACTTGTTCAAATATGAAAACCTCTCCTTCCAAAATTCCTTCCTGAACCCTAGAATGACGATTCCTGTTCTGATGAAGTGTTCTCTCCCCCCATTTTTCTCCAACCTTCCAGTGATCCTTTTATCTTGCGGACTATTTGAATAGTT
Organism: Pinus albicaulis; assembly: GCA_034641835.2. Classification (NCBI taxonomy): domain Eukaryota; kingdom Viridiplantae; phylum Streptophyta; class Pinopsida; order Pinales; family Pinaceae; genus Pinus; species Pinus albicaulis. The sequence continues at coordinate 1,782,242,114 of CM076575.1, forward strand.
CAAGGCTTGTTATGTTTTATCACTGTTTGAAGGACTAACCAAATAGAACTGTAGGTTCGTGCATCCACAAGGACACACCCAAGCTTGCTGATTCAAGGGAAGTGTAACCACAAGTCAGCAAACAGGTGGCCAATCCACGTTTCTATGAGCCTCCACGAGATTTTTGTACTCCGAGCTTCTTGTCCAATAGGTCCGAGCTCTTTTTATTCTCTGTGGATCTGAGTTATGCACTTCAAGAGGATTCGAGCTCCATACAAGTTTGAATTATGCCACCACACGTCCAAGGAAGAGGCCATATTACTCCAAATGTGAGCTTATGCCTCAATCTCATATATACATATGCTTCAGAGCATCGATATCACATATATACATCACATTGCAAGGGTATGGCACAATGTCGAGACCAATGATTATTGCGAAGACAATTTTTGAATGAATCTTAAATGGATAAACTCACAACAGAAATCACTTATCCTTGAATAGAATGTTGCACATTTAAATCTGGTTGTCCAGGTACAACAACATTGTCGAGTATGTTCTTGAAATAAGTTATAAGATTTTCATTCTGCTGAAACGTTTATTTAATAAAGAGACTGCGGGTTTTTGTGGTTTGAGACTGTCAGACGTCTTTGTTTCAAAAACCAAACTGCCAACACCTTGATTTTTCCCTAGTTGTGCTCGATAATTTATCCTCTGCGTATGTATTTTTCTGATGTTGTTTAATGACTATAGGGGTATGTGGAGACCACTGAGGCCGTTGTTTCCATATTGACTTCAACACATCATTTATATGTATACATATGTTTGGGAGCCGATAGTCATATTTTTAGTAGCCGACATATCTTTAGTATATCATTTAAAAACAATATGTCTCCCATGTGATATATGCATTACATCTATCTACCATGTGATGGATCATATAAGACCTTGTTTTCCACGTGAAAGATGGATCATATAAGACCTTGTCTACCATGCAAGTGTTGTATCCCATGAGTGATGTATTAAAATATGCTACCAGTGTTATGTCTTCCATGTATGGTCATAGGGAATATGTATGCCATGTTTTCCATTAATCAATGTTAGTTCAGTGTTGTTAATAAAGAATTTTTATGTTGTTTCAAAACATATTTGGAACCAAGGATTATGTTTATTAAATATGTATGGTAGTGTGTATCGCAGCATAAGGTAATGTTTGGTAGTGTAAATGTATGGTAGCATAAGGTAATGTATGGTAGTGTAAATGTATGGTTAGGGTTTTAGGGATTTTAGAGGAAGGTTTAGAATTTAGGATTTTATAAGATAGGGATTTTAAGGTTTTATGTGTTTAGGATTTACGGTTTGTGCAACAACACAAGTATTAGTATAGATTTAGGGTTTTCATTATCTTCAACAATGACATCATTCTATTAACATCAATAAGAACCATAGATCAACAATATCCCCCTTTATTATTGATGGCAATATTTTTTCCCTTCAACATTCTCTCCCTTTTGACATCAATGGCAAATGAGTTTGCCCAAGTACTCCCACAATCAAGCTGCTTTGTACCATCATATTTCTTCATCAATAATAATTATTCATAGGTAGATACGTTGCTCTCATTTTCATAGTGCTCTTCAGATAAATTTCTCCCTAAGCCTTTGCATATATTCATGTAAATAGTGGTAATTTTGTCTACATAACACTCACTTTAGCTCTTCTTTTTTCCTTCGACAAGAAAGATTGCATCACGTGATGATGGAAAGACATATTCAACAATGGTAGATTGGGTGCACAACACAAATCATGAAAGTTAAACGTTGAGATGATCTTTATATAATGTCCATGTGTGATCCATCAACGATTTCATAAGACTCTTCATGGATTGTTCACCGTAAGAATGATCACCAGTCACACGACCCCCTATTAGTATGCCTGGTCTCCTTTGGCATGGTATATCTTCAAACACTGAATATCCGAGATGGAATTCATCAAGTCAACAACATGTGTTCTTCGCTGGAGTGTTCAAGATACTTTCGGACCCAATTTGCTTCCTTCTCCATACTTGTGTAACTTTCTTCTCTGGCTTGGTTGTCATGGTTTTATGAACCCAAGTCAAGTTACACTCACGTGCCATATGTCCAATGTTATGGCAATTGAAACACTCCATTTTGTTCATGAATGAGTAATCATGACTTCTTGCAAAATTTCTTCTAGAAGACTGACAGGGACCATTATATTTGTCTTTGTGATATGCCCTACAATCTTTTGCCACGTGCCCAAAGTTTGTACAAGAATAGCAATATCCAAGAAATATAATTTTATACCTGGGAGATGAAGAGTTCCTTGAAGTACTTTTGAAGTCTTTTTTCCTTGGGATTCTTTGATGATATTCATCGCCTTTTGTATTCTTGACACCATCTGCAAGTCTCCTTGGAGTATAATTTCTTCTGTCATTGTCTTGATTCTTCTCCTTGCCTTTGCTGGAACTGGGAGCATCAACATTTCTTTCTAGGTTCCTCACATCTTTGTTGTTTGAAGCATTATCATTGTTGCTTGAGGATTCACCTGCATAGCCAAGATCTGATTTATCAAGGGGAGACCTTTGATGACTTAGGATATCATCTAGGGTTTGAGAGCTTTTCAAGTTCTTATTCAGCAAGTCAACTTCCATTTTAAGAAAGACAATTTCTCCTTTCAACTTTTCACAATCTTCATCTTTCATAACTAGTTGCTTCTTCATTTCTTCCATCATCCTTGTTGCTTCATGTGCTTCGATTTTAAGGGAGATGATATTTGATTTCATTATGAAGATTTCTTCATTCTTCTTTGCTAGACTGCTCCCCATTTCTTCTTTTATTCTTGTAGCTTCACATGCTTCGGCCTTGAGAAGATTGATGTATGACTTTAGTTTGAAGATTTCTTCAGCCTTTTCTTCTAATTGGCATATCATGGTGTTTTTCTCATTTTCTGCTTCATCAACTTGTCCTTCTATAAATGCCAAAGTTTCCATCACCTTCTCGGCTCCTTGTGCTTGTTTCCTTGCTTCTTCTAGTTGAGATCTAAGAGAGGAGACCTATTCCTTGTATTGACCAATCTCTGCTTCAAGATTGTTCAAGCTCTTATGTCTTTGTTCAAGGTGGCTTGTCAAAGCTTCTTCCCTTTTCTTTGCCTTATCCGATTGATTTATCATAGATATGACTTCTTCATGATCCTTTCTTTTGTTTTGATGAAATTCCTCCTTAAGTTTGGTGAGCTCCTCATTCCTTTCTTGTACTTGAAGCTTGACAAAGTCAAATTCCTTCCTTGTCTTGTCTTGGTTACCATCTTCTGCTTTCTTCTTAAGTTCCTCATTTTCTTTTTTCAAATCATTAATCTCTTCCATGGAAGCCATAAGTTTATTCAGGAGATCTTCTTCATAGTCTTCTTTGTTCTCTTCATCTTCTAGGTCTTCTTTAGCCTTATTGTCATCTCTCTTATCTTCAGCTTTGTTGATGGATTCTGGACTTCTTTCTTGTTTTTCATCATCTTCTTGACTAGAGATCATTGTCATCTATCCTTTTGAGTGAAGATCATAAAGTTTGTCCCTTATGAATTTTTCTTTGATGTTCTTTCCAAGACAGCCTTCACGAAATTTGGTAACCCATTCAAAATTGCCTTCATTTCTCTTGTATTGTATTTCTTAGGAAGGAGCTACTTAGTGGTGGTTGCCTCTCTGAAAATTGTTGGTATTGATTGTTCATTAGTATATTGAAAAATTCATCGTCGGGGATTAATGTTTCAATTTTATCAAGTGTCTCTTGTTTCATATTCAACACAAGATGGACTTTGCATGCACTCGGTTAATTGGAGCAAGGCTTTATGGCTTGCCTTGAATATTGAAAGAAAGTTACAAAAGCGATCCCTAAAGATGGAGCATCATTGACAATGATTCAAGCTCTTCTCAGTGGATGTTTTCTAATCCCTCTTCTTTTGCTCCTTCCCCTTGTCATCTTCATTTGTTTACAAGGCATGAAAAAGATACCCATAATTCTAAGTTTTAGCCCAAAAGCAATTGTAATGATAGTGGAAATGTTACGAGAATATTGTTATTATCACTAATGGTCTGCCCATTCTAATGAGGGATGTCTTATGCAAAGAGTTCTCAACACATATTTTTGTGGCTGAGAAAAAGGAAGGAGAAGGTTAAAATGATTATAGTAAAAAATCCCAGTTACATAAGTGGTTGTTGTGGACTTCCCAATTCATGGTGGGAATGCCCTTGCTACTAAGTACGGTAATTCTAACAATTCAAAAAAAAAATGGAAAAACAATTCTAAGCCCACAATTAGTCTTAATCATCACTTACTACTTCACATTAGACAAGGACGCTTTGTTTGCACAAAATTGTTGCATTATAGTTAATGGTAGTGATAAAAATCTTATTTCACAAGCTCATGTGACTTTTCTTAATTTTCCTTCAAAATGTTAACCTTGGTCTAAAATTTTAGGGTTGGATGTAGGATAAGGAACCAATGCAAGTTATGAAGATCCGTCAATTCACTTTTTCTATTGACCACTCTTTGATAGTATTAAGTATGATGGCACTCTTGTTGACTGTTGTGGTCTTATTCCTTGGAAGGTTTTATCAACACGATTGCCATGCAAGCTATTATACATTGTCTATTTTTGTAGAGAAGTTAGCTTCATGCTAGTGATTAATTTGAAATTGTATTTTAGTGGAAAAATTCACTTTTTTTTGGTGGAATAGTTCATAATTTATTCTAATCTTTTTTTGCAAGTGTACTAGTCACGATGATAAATTTGTGGTTTACTTCAGAGGGTTCTCAGTTCTTTCTAGATACACTTTTCATCATTTGCTTTGAATACTTATCTAGTGCTTTACCTTCATATTTTATCCCCTACACAATTGCTCCTAAGGTCCATGCTGTTATGTTTATTGGTTGTTTATGTGGAAAATTTTTCCCAAGGTTCTGCAAGGTAAATCCAAATGCAAAAAATACTATGTTACATATTGATATTTATTCAAGACATTCTTGTGTGATACTTGAATTTCATAAATCTAGATTTCGATTTCGTTATCTATATCAATATATAAGAACATGCCCATGGATTGTTCATATTTCTCAAACTGTGGAGTTGTTCCTTTCCTGTTGCATGTTCTTTTATATTGTTATGTTGTGATTCAAATTTCTAGTTGTGCTTTCCAGTTATTATCCTATGTAGTACATTATTTGTTAGATTATATCAAAAGTTATTCTTATTTTTTTTATTATGTATATTGAACATATTATTTCTAGCAACTTTTGATCTTCCTAGATTTTCTATTCCTTTGGTGTATATTTGCACCTTCAGGGGCAATTTCTAGTTTAAAGTCTAATTCTTTAAAGGGTGCTAGATCAATGGAAGAGCACCTACTTTACAAGCAAAAGGTTGGTGGTTCGATTCCATCATGCCCTGATATTCATAGAGAATGACGGCGATTAGCTTTTGGTGACAGATTCTCTTTTGACCATCACCAATAAGCTTATGGTGACATTTTTCGACCCTCACCAAAATATGAAATGGTGACGGTCAACGAATGCTGCCATATATACGCATCAATAGTGATGACCATTAAAGGTTCGTCACCATAAAACTTTGTTGTTGATATGAAATGGTGAGGGTCATTGTTTGTCATTATAGTCATTATTCGTGATAGACCTTGATGTCACCTATGAGTTTATGGTGACGCTCAATGAATGTCGCCATATATATATGCACCAATATTGACGACCATGAAAGGTCCATCACAAAAAATCGTCGTTGTTCAAATGAAATGGTGATGGTCACTATCCGTCATTATAATCAATATTCATGACGAACCTTGAATGTCATGGTACCATACTTTTGGCAACATTCAAATTTTTTGGTGACGGAGGAAACTATTATCGAGTCACCATTGCTCATATGAAATGGTGACGGTCATTATCCGTCACTATAAATTATTATTGGTGATGGACCTTGAATGTCACCACAACACCTATACTTTCGGCGACGCCACCTTTGGTGACGTTCAATTTTTGGTGACGAAGGCTCTTTTGACCCTCACCAATGAGCTTATGGTGACCATTATCGCCCCTCACCAATGTCCTTTTTTCTTGTAGTGAGTTCTCCTAAGTTAGATATGAATCTTCTAAGAAAAAATATTTTGCCTAAAAAAGCTTGTAATTCTTTAATGTTCCTAGGATGACTGATATTTAGGATTGCTTCTATTCTATCTGTATCAATTCTAATTCCCTATTTTGAAATAATGTGTCTGAGGAGTTTTCCTTCTTCTAATCCAAAAAGTGACGTTTTAGGATTTAAGGATATCCTAAACTTTCTGCATTTTATGAATACTCTTCTTAGATGATCTAGATGTTCATCATCTAATTTGGGAAACACTGTGATATCATCTAGGTAAATGACTAGTCCTGAATTTCCTTTGCAAAGGCTATGTCCATGGCTCTTTGGAATGTTGCTCCAACATTCATCAGTCCAAAGGGAATTTTCAAGTACATAAAAGTTCCCCAGGGAGTGGTGAATGCAGTCTTAGCTTTATCTTCGGGTTGGACTAGGATTTGGTTGTATCCAGAAAATCCATCAAGTAATGAAATTCTGGATGACCCTACTACCCTCTGTCTCGTATGGTTCATTTAGGGAGGTGTTGGGAAAAATACTAAGAGGGGGGGTGAATCAGTATTTAGGGAAAAACTAAAACTTTTTACTTTTCCATGCTCTAAAACCCATACGCGACTTTTCTGAATACAACTAGCGTATACACGTGGATATCCTTCATGAAACTCGCGTATACACAGAGATCTAATTATGCCATTAATTCTTCACTTATATCATTCTATCATTCATTCATTGATGTTCTATAAACCGTAAACATGTGCAGTAAGAACAGAATAAACCATCACACATGAACACCAGGATTTTAGGTGGAAACCCAAGTTGGGAGAAACAGCTACAGAGCTCTGGCTAACGATTCTCGGCCAATATTTTGTATAGATAAAACATCTTACAACATATGTCTTTGTGTGACTCCTGCCGGCCTGCGAGGGCACCCACTAGCAGCATTTGACCTGCGGAAGGGTGCTTCGACCCCACAGCTCATTTTGACCTCTCCTGAAGGCTTCTGTTGATCTCGTTTACTGAGCCCTCTCCTGGAAGGAGCTACAACCCCACGGTAACTAGCTGCTTCTCAGCACCTCTGTGGACCACGTTTCATCAATTTCACCACGGATCCAAACAACTTCAATAGAGCACAACTTGCAGGCCTTGTTTCATCATATTTTCAGACTGGACCCACTCCACACATTTAAGCTCAATCATACAACCAAACTGATACAGACAACTCAAAGCTGTAGAATACAGATAGCAGTAACACAGCATAACAGATCAGACATTTCATACCCCATGCTTCAGCAAACCCTAATTTTCATACGCGCTTTACTTTCACTGAGACCGCGTATATACACGCCTTCTGCCATACAAACCTGCGTATACTTCAGTACATATTACAGAGCTAATTTCACTGCGCATACGCGCTTTCTTGCGACCGAAGCAACGTATACACGTGCTTCCTGCGACAAACTCGCGTATGGTTCTTAGGATATTTAGGTCATTGCAATTCTTCAGAATAGATACATCACTCAAATTTTACCCTTTACTTCAGACAGATGTTCGCCTCATCTCATATCTAATCATTCCATAAACAGATGTGGCAAATACTAATACATTTCAGATCTAGATTCCCTTCTTCATCATTTTCTTCATAGGTGCTTCATGCATTCAGATCTATCATTCAACTGTAACCCTTTCCATTCAGATATACTTCAGAGAGAAGTATTCATTCAAGCTCAGACATCTTGCACTCTCACTCATTATTTGCACAATGAATTTCTTCTCTTTATATAGGTTTTCCCTTTTTCAATACCATGAGCCAAAACCACATTACTTCCGATGGTATTCTTGGACGGGGTCATTTAGACGAATCATTACTCAATACAATGGGTCAATACCATGGTGGTTACCCCTGGTTTTGCACTTTATGAGCGCTTTTGCCCATACGCGACTTTGAACGTTGTTTCTCGCGTGCATACGCGACTTATCTTAGGAAAATCCGCGTATGCCTTGAGACATACTCTTTTCATCATAGATCTAGCACATACTGAATTCATTTCTTCATTGCCTTCTGTTCTTACTGTAGATACATCAGTTTTACATCATTTCCAAGTCCATCAAGTCAAGAATAACTTCATCAGGTAGATTTCCATCAAGGACAACACATGCCAACAATCTCATGTCTTCATATTCATTCAATGGGTTGCCATCAAGGACAACACTCTGCATCATATTGCCAACAAGGGGATAGTTATCCTTCAATGATACTTTGTTTAAGTTTTTGAAATCAATGCAAAGTTTGATTTCTCCTGTTTTCTTTCTAGTGGGGACTAAATTAGAGACCCAATCAAAATATCTAATGGGTGCTATGATTTGAGAATTGTACATCATTTTAACTTCTTTTTCTATTAATGGCATAAGAACATGGTTAATTCTCCTAAGCTTTTGTTTAAAGGTCTTTTGATTTTCTTTGATTGGTATCTTATGTTGGATAATGCCGGTATCATAAGACTTGAGGTCTTCATAACTCCAGGAAAATATATCTTGGAACTCTTTAAACAAACTAATGTACTTCAACTTTTCAGCTGGAGGTAATGCCTTGGATATCTTGATAAGCTTGGGTTTTTCTTCTATTCCTATGTTATATTCCTCTATATCTGACCTTAGGGGCTCCATTTTGGGTTTTCTAGCTACATCATTGGAGTCAAAGAGGTCTTCTAGTGGGGCTAATCCTTTAGGAAAAATGTTGTCTTTGAGGTTTAAAACTTTTGATTCATCATTGATTAATTCCTCAATTTCTACTATTTATAATTGTTCTATTTCTAGTTTAGTGAATTTAGTTGGTTCTATTTTATTTACATCTAGTTCATTATTCATGGTATAATCTAATACAATCAATTTCTATATTACATTTATGAAATTCTCCTTCACAATTCATAAAATCATAAATTTGTGAGTCTTGTGAAAATATTTTCCAATACTTCAAATTATCAGGTATGATTGGCCTATGTCTTACCTTAGTAGTGTACTGATGATTAGGCTAAAAAAGTAACCTACATGTGCTGGAAAAAGTGGCCAAACTATGTGCCTGCATATTCTGATTTTTTGGAATAACAACAAAGTCAGTTTCAAGAAAACAATTTATCAAGTCTAGAATGGTTTATCTATATTGGCTAAGTCTAGGATTATTAAAAATATACTCTCCCTTGATTTGTTTTATGATAAGTTCTGAGTCTCCCATGACAGAAACTCTTTTGGCTCCAATTTTTCTTACAATTTGCAGTCCTAACACTAATTTTTCATTTTTTTCCATGTTATTAGTGCATTTGAAATTTAATCTGAAAGCATGTCCTTATGAATGATAATTCTCTAAATTATAGATCCATACTATATATCCTACTCCTAATCTATTTATAGAGCCATCAAAATCTAAAAGCCACATAGACTCACGAGTTATATTTTCACTATCAATTTATTTGTATTTTTCTTCTACAGTTGTGATTTTGTCTTTATCATTGTCTGAATTACATATGATAAATGATTCCAGATCAGAATGCAATGAATAGATAAGATAATTCTATGGTATTTCTGCACTACTTACCATGTATCTAATCAAATATTCTCTATAAATATTCCTTTTCTGACCAAACATGGAAATGGTAGCATATGACATGTCTAATTGGAGTGAACCCTGTAATTTTCTCTCCATGAGTGGGATAATAACATACCATATTTGGGTGGGATATCAGCAACTATTATGTCCATAACAATACTCTTTGTTGGGCACTGGACTAGAGTTACACATATATCTTATCAGGCCAAGGCATTTAACTTGACTAGAATCAAAGGAGAACAGGTCTTTGTATGGTCTAGTGATGTCTAAGTTCAATTTTTCCATGTCTACTTTAGGCATTAAGTTATGAGATGCTCTCAAATCTAACATAGAATTATGTAAGATTTTATCATGAACGTTTAAGCTAATATAGAATGGAGGGACACCCCCTTGTTGATGTTTTCCATTTACCTCAAGACCAAATAATAACTCAGGTTGATCATCATTGAGGTTAACAACATCTTTTCCTTCACCTGTGTTTAGTGTTTTAGTAATTTAGGCCTTGTATGAATCATTTTTCACCAGCTATGTTAAAGGAACTACTATTTTCAATTTGCCTATCTCAATTTGAATATTGAATGTCATTTGAGTTTTTCCTAATTGAATGATTTCATCTTTACCAATTGTGGTTTGTTTGTTTTTGTCTTTTTTATCAAAAAATGGTAATTCAATTTGTGTATCTACTATTTTGTTTTCAATTTTCTTGTCTGGAACCTTTTGAGTAGCAGTTGGTATGATATCTACAATATTTGGACTGGAAGTATTCTGAGTTTCTCTAGGGAGAATTTGTAGAGTTTTGGTCACAAGAGCTTCTATTGTTTTCTTAGTTTGATTTTGGACTATTTTCTTAGTAGGGTCTTCTGTGTTCTTTTTGCTTCTAAGGCTATACTATTTATGAACTTCGTAGAAAGAAGATTCATATCCTTGTTTGTAGAAAAGGAATCTCTAGATTCTAATTGTAAATATTGTAACATGTATAATTCATGTTCTTCTTGGGTAAGAAAAATAGTATTTTCTTCGTTTATTACCATCAAGTTTAACTGGGTGTTTTGGTCTTCTTCATTTTGATGTGAAATTTCAGCATAGTTTTCTTGGAAAGGTGGTCTAATCTGTTGATCAGGTACAAATTCTCTATATTTACTAGTATTAGGATTTTTCCTAAAGTTGGGATTTCTAATTTCAGGACCTTGTTGATTTTTCCGTTGAGGCTATATTTCCATGTTATCTAATCTATCCATTAATATTTCTACACTTTTAGCTAAAAAATCTATCTTAATATATGATGTGGATGGTTCTTCCTTAATAGTCACTCTCCTTTCATTCCTCATCCTAGCTCTTTTAGCTAATAATTTAGCTTCTACACTAAATACATCACTTTGCATATGTTCTAATGTTGCAGGGTTTCTTTCTCTTAATTGATAGGACACATTAGCATCAAAACCATCTGTAAATTTGATTAGGGCCAAGTCCGGTGGAGGTCTAATATTCACTAGAATTGCATTGTAAATGTTGCTAAACCTAGTACAATAATCCTGAATAGATTCATTAGTAGATCTCCTAATGTTCTCATATTGAGATAATATTTGTAAAGCTTTTTTTTTCCTTTCCCATCTATTGATAAACAATTGGTGGAAAGCTGCTAAATCAACAATATGGTTAGCAGGTAAATATTTAAACCATTTTTTAACATCTCTTACTAATGTTTGTGAAAATAATCTCATTTGTACATCAGCTTCATCAACTTCATGTAATTAAAAATAATCAGTCTTTTTATTTACATGTTGTTGAGTAGTATATTGACCAGTACCATCAAACTGAATAATTTTACTCTGGTAATCCTGTGGCATGGCATGTAAAGGGGCCTGTAACACCAAAGGGGAATATCTGGTTGCTATGGCTAAGATTCTAGCTTGATTGGGAGGTAAATTAGTGGTGCTTGGAGATGAACTTGAAGTGCTTGGAGATGAACTTGGAACGCTAGAAGATGTACTTGGAACACTTGAAGATGAGCTTGAAACTTTAGGTTGGAGAGGAAGTTTAGGTATGAATGGCTCTGTGAAATGAACAATGGTGGATACTATAGATGAGGTGGTACTAAATAAAAATGTATTTACAGTTTTAGAAGGTATTGTATAACAATTAGGGGTAGCAACAGTTAGGGCAGCTAGCTCAACTGACTGTTGAAAATAGGCTTCTTCTATATCTTTAATCAAAGTTGAAGTCAAAACATCAAGTTTATCAAAAGTGTCTAGAACCTGTTGATCTAAATCAAGTTGTATAGTTTCCTTCGTTGCTTCAATAAATTGAATAAAGTTAGGGTCTATTACACTATCAAAGATTGAGTTTTCATATTTGGTTCTAAATAAAGAATGCTCAAATGATAAATCAAATTGAATATCCTGTATGCTTGATAACTCTTTAGGAAGGGAATTTTCTCTAATTAAATGACTACTACTTCCTAGACTTTCTACTGTTTTAGGTTTTCTTAAAATTCTGTCAATATCATCAACAATTGTAGCAAGCTGTGGATCAGGATGAGCACTAGTATAATATGTTATTTTAGAAGCCAAAATTTTAACTTTCATTGATAATTTTTAACAACCCTTTAAAACCTTACGGTGAAAAAATGAGGAAAAGTATTTCCTTTAAGATTTATTTAACTAGGGACTGATTTCCCCAGTAAGATGCCATCCATGATCAGCTTGTCAAACTGCCAGAAGAAGGAGTATTCAAATACTCCTCGGTTTTTTTTTATAATTTTATATATTTTCAATCAGAAAGGTTTGTAGTTAGCCTCCAAAAACTGGACACAGAGGGTAATCCCCAATCTGTTGTCTTTTTGGACATCCTTGATCAGAAAGGATTCCACTGAATTTAGCTTCAAATACTTCATTGATTCTTTTGTTTATCCAATTGTTAATATTCTAAGTAGTAGCATTCAACCTAGAATCAGTGCAGAGATTAAGAAGGTTCTACAATTATCGGATAATAGCAAAACAGGAGACTAGTATTTATACTAGAATCATATAGAAATCAGAGTGTATAGAAGCACACTAACTCCATACAAGCTTCCCAAATACCTCCCAATGAGGATATTTTCTTTAGAATACATCAGATAGGTTTTGAATTTAGATGAGATCAATTTCCTTTCAGCTAAGAAGAAAAATAAATTTAATATCAAAAACCAGTTAGGGCCTTTTATATGCAATAGTCGGAATGTTGGGAAGGAAGTAGAAAAATGTTTACAAGAGTTTAAGTTCAGTAGCAGTTTCAAATGGCCATATGACCCCTTGAGTGTCATAAGTAAATTGAGAGTTAAGTAAAAATTGACCCCATCCATTCATGAGTCAAACCCTAAAATTGAAAAGTATTCCAACTAGTCAGAGTGGTTGGAAAATAACTTACAGGAGGTTAAAAAATAAGTTGATACTAGCTCCATCCCCACAGGACAAAAATTCAAAAATGGAAAGAGAGGAAGGATCTTATTCTATAGAAACTACTTCTGATACTAAATTCAAACTTATGTACACGAAGAAAATGAAATTGAATCCAGTGATAGAGACAACTAAAACAGTTGAAACCATTGAAACAAATATTGTTGTTAGAGATGATGCACCTCCAACAATGCTAGAAGAAACACAACATGCATCAACTTCCAGTGCACAAATTATTCAAAAAAAACACAGTGCAAAGGTTTCATCATCTAGAAAACCAGTTGAAAAAGAGAATGATATCATGGAAAAATACAAAGAGATTAAAATCATAAATGAAGTATTGAAGGTTGTCACATATGCACAGTATTGGAAGTAAAATCCTAGTGATCAGAGTAGGTTTCTTTCAGCTTATGACATCAAGAAAAGGAAGATGCAAATGAAATTTCTACAGCCAAAGGTGCAGGCTCCTAAAACTTCAGAAGATTATACTAAAACAACCTTTGAAGTTCCTGCCAAAGATGTACATCCAATTGACCAGATTGAGTTTCACAAACAGGCAGGAGAAATGATCTATTCCACTATGACATACAAAGATTTAAGTGTCCAAAAGTTACAAAATTCTCTAGAATATATAAAGACACAGTTTAAGATAGAGAAAGATTCATCACAAGCTAAGGATAACATTATAAAGTAACTTGAATATTTGGTAATGGAAGTTAGTTGTAATCCACAAGATATCAAAGCAGAAGAAGAAATAATAAAAAAGAAGAATGCAGACATAGTTGCACTAAAGAAATAACTGAAGTTATCAACTACAGAGCATCCACAAACCAAAGAGGTTTTGGAAAATGAAAATAAAAAAGATGAAATGATGAATCTCATCATTCAGTTGATAGATCAACTGAAAGAAATGGAAAAAATAATGGATAAAATTGTTGGTGTCCCGTGTTTTGATAGTTTGGAAAATCAAAAGACAAGGCAACATCAGAACCAATCTTTAGAGTTACAGGATCTAGTCCTCCTGTTCTCAGAGAGGGATCTCTCAAATGTTTAGCAAATATATGTCTTGTTTGCTTTGAGTATTGGTTTTAGACTAGTTATTAAGTGCAGGTGTTTGTTTATTTGTTTGTTGAATTGATACAACAGAACATGAAAGGTCTAGGAAAGATATATAGAATGGAGAAACATCTGGTTCATTGGGCAATGGAGTCAAGAAGAGGTCATAACATACTCATCAATGGATATGGGATTTCAGAGGGAAAATCTAACTTGGCCGCAGGATCCTTTGGTTTTGGAATGAGATGGACATCAATGATTTGGAAAGAGAAATTTGATTCTCAACGAAGGGAACTTGAAAATATAACTTGAACAATAAAGAAATATTTGATAGATAGGGCTAACCATAAATTATACAAACATTCTTTAAGCAAATAATGACTTCAAGACTTAATGGTTCCTCGGCCCTTAGGGGCTCGATGAAGAAACAAACATAGGTGTCCTCTATATTAAATGATTTACATTAAGATTTAAGCTCGGTGGGAGCTCTTATTGACCTTTGAGGCTCTGTGTGGTGTCAAAGTAACTCTGCTGATATTTTGTCATTAAGTTTGTTTGCAGAATTTACTCTCTGGCTGTGCTTGAGACAAATATCTGATTCTGATCAATAACTTCGGCCTCTGATATGAATGCTTTGAGGCACAGGTGGCACTGTGGTAGCTGGGAGGAATCGATTTGCCTCAGTTGTGGCGGTGGAGGCTTTCTGTCTGATGAAACTTTATGATTTTTCTTTTAACTGTGTCTTAATTGGGGATTAGGCTTTTGATAAACCATCTTAGATGTAATCCCCACAGATCTGTCTTCAGTCTTATGTTCTGGTATATTTTTGTTTTCGACACTGATACTCTTTGATTTGTGCCTGATTCACTATGTTTTTTGGTGTGCAGGGTTGCGCAAGGGTCGTGTGGTATCAATGCCTCATGAATCATTGACGAAATGTGGAGTTGAATCCTACGAATGATTCCCTTTGATGAATCAAAAGCGGGAGGATCGTCACCCTCAGCCTTTCAATTTTTCTTTAGTATAGCAGAAAAACCATTTAAACCCTGCAAAATATGAACAACATTATAAAATCCTGCATATATAGGTTTACTGCTTCAGAAGGCGCGTGGAGAGAGCATGGCCGTTGGATGGCATCATCCAATGGTCGAGATTGATTAGAGGAGGTCAAAGGGAAGGCGGAAGAAGGATTTAAATCAGAGTCATCGATCGCGCAGAGATCGACGGTCGGGAATGGAGGTGAATAAATAACGTGAAGGGGTCACATTATTCGGAAAAAATAAAATAAAAAGCGGAGAAAAAGGTTTAAAACCTTTTTTTTGGCGAAAAATGGTTGAAAAAATGAGTGGGGAGCTTGGGACGAACGTGGGCCATCGGATGAGATCGGCCCATGCAATCAACGGTGGAGATTGGGTACCACAAAACCTTAGAAACATGCCCCGGACTTCAAAACCTTTAATTAAACCACACTGTATAATTATTTCGGGTCACAAAATAGGCTTGCTGACGTCGAGGTGTTTGTGACCCGAAATTTTATAAAATCCGTCCTAAAAATCTTATCGGGTTCGGATTGGGGCCTGTCGTTGTTAGCCCAAGTGTGACCCAAAAATTATATCAAATACGCTTTATAAAATCCCCTGGGTCCGGACTTGCTGACTGTGCGGGGAAACAACGAAGACCCGCCCCAATTAAATTATGCCGCATGGACGTTGATGTGGCGCTAGGGACCACTGACTGCCACTGTGGATGAGAGGATCAGGGCGATCGAGCATGGACCATCGATCTGCAGATCAGATCGACGACAAATATTCTTACATGATTGCGCCGTACCTTCGCTTATCGCATGGGCTTCTTCAGAGCGTGATCATCGTCTGATGAGCTGGCCTCAGATCGGACAGCACGAATTGATATCGCGCTCACTCCATATCTGACCTTTAATGCCCGAGGAAAATGGTATCGCCATACCACCCAAGGCCACGTGTCGGCCAGTGGTGCTAATTGCTGCCGAACGGAAAAAAACGCTTTCCTCTCAAAAGCGGTGCGATAGAAACTACCCGATTTTGAATGGTTAATGACCAAAAACATTAAAAACCCAAAAAATAATGTAAACAAAGGTTTCTGCTTTGGGGGTGGAAAATATATTTGCAATATGGCTCGACGCCCGTTTGCGGGGCCGTGGAGTATATGGAAAGTAATATGACCAGGGGCTATAACGTGCGGGGCTAATCGGCATCGGAGCTTTTACCATGGCAAAAAATTTATGCACTCGGCTCTTTGCGATGTGATAGGTGCTCGGATGGCTAGCGTTTGGTTCCAGTACCAAGGCGTGTGTAGTGGAAATGGCTAAGGACTTAGCCCAAGGGGCTTAAACCTTTACACAAGAATATGTTTTTTTATGAAGTTTTCAATGTTTTTCAAGGGTTTTGAGGGTATCGATAAGGCAAATAAGGAGTCTTAAACCTCATCAAAGGGGGTCTCGATGGGGGAAAGGGGAGAATATGAAAACGAAAGACTTCATGGGGGATGAAGGGGTTAAAATAAGGTTAGTTTTGGAAGTGGAAGGAAGGGGAAAATGGTGTTTGCAGCAGGATTTTGTCTTTGAAATCAGAAGAATTTCTTAGTGTAAAATGGGCACATTAGTGAAGATTTGGACTAAGGCATGAGACCTTCAAGAGTCTTCAAGAGGTAACACTTTTTTGCAATAAAATTTGTTTCTTTAAGGCTCAAAAATATTTAGCCACCTTTTGGTAATAACATATTTTATATGTCGCTAATAGTGGCTCCACTTGGGGATGATGCCTTCTCGAAGGCATCAAGAACTTCAGACCGACATTCTCTGGGAGGCTGATCAGTGCCTGATCCATTGGGCTGCCTTTCTTGAATAATCTTCTTTTTCTCTGAAAACATATTAGCAGTCATAAAAACAATGGATCTTTTATCAACAAGGTTTCTACCTACCCAATCCTACAGATCTAACATTTTTTCTTCATTAGAGTGCACTTGGATTGGCAAACTCTTTTACAACATTTTATTCTTTTGAAAGCAGGAAATCTAATCTATTTCTACTCCTTATTTCTCCATGGACTCATATTGAAAAATTGAGCCCATATGATTCTCTACCTAATCTACCATATGTTGGGATTAAACTGTCCAATAGACTTTATTCTCTAAATTCTACAACAAAAATTTAAAAAGCAATCAAGTCAGGATTGAACAGTCTAACCTGATGCTGGTCTGTGGCATAAAAACAAGCTGCACATAGAAATTATTTTTTACAAAATTTAAAACAAAATGGAAGGCTTGAGATCTGAAATTTCAAAGCCTTTCCTTCCTCTTTTTTATAGCTCTGTTTTGACTTTTGTTTTGAGCTATCTTTCCTTTGCTAACTGGTTCAGACTTTGAGCTGACTAGAACCAGATTTTTAAATCTTTTGACTTAGAATTTGAAACATATTTGAGTCATTTTCTCGCTTGGAAACTCAGGTTCAGATGTTGAGCATGTTTAAACCTTTATTTTCTATCCTAAACTATCTACTGATAAGCCAAGATTAAACAGTTTGGCAAATTGAATTCACTATCCTATCAGCAGAAAATTTAAAACTAATTAGTCAAGATTAAACAGTTTGACTAACTAGAAGTGTGTTCTTTAGGAGTAGCATTTAAGCTTGCACACTTTCAAATTTTTGTTTCTCTTTTTGGTATGGGGCTGTACCTTTATTGTTTTTACAATCTGCCCTCTTTTCTCTCTTTTATTGTTTTTGTATTTTAATTTTTATAACTTTGAATGCAACGTTCAGAATATGATATTTATAATGAAAATAAAATTATTTGAAACTCATGATTCTTGGCAGAAGTAATGCTTTAACATCCTTCCATTGACAGGGCCTTCATACAGACCTTCTCCGTTCAATTCTTTCAAGAAAAATGCAATGTGACCCCTTTCAGCATGAACAATATAGGGACCTTTCCACAAGTTCTCAAACTTGTCATGTTTTCCCTTCTCTTCTCTCCTTGAATCCCACTTAAGAACAATATTTCCAACTTGGAAATTGTCTGCCTTAGTTATCTTATTAAAAGGCTTCTCCATATTTTCTTGGACCAACTGTGTTCTCTCATAAACTTCTTCTCTGGTCTGCTATAAATGGATGGTTTGATTTATTATCCTCTGCATATCATTCTCTTCAACCTGCACTTATTGAAGGAGCTTCATGACTGGCACTCCTAATGAGGTGGGAAAGACTGCATCCATGCCATAAACTAGCTGATAAGGGGACATATTTATTGATTTCTTTGTAGTTAACCTATCAACCCATAAGGCATGAACCAGTTTACTATGCCATGATTTCTGATTTTGTTCCAATAGCTTTTTGATGATATTGATGAGGCTCTTGTTGGAATATTCAGCTAATCCATTTCCTTGGGGATAGTAAGCAGTGGAATGGCCCAAGGTTATGTGGTATTTGTAACAAAAATCAACCATCTTCTTAGATTTAAAAGTAGCAGCATTTTCTGTTATGATTTTTCTGGGACAACCAAATCTGCATAGGATATTTGTTTCAAGGAACTTGATAATGACAGAGTCATTAGCATTTCTGGAAGGTATAGCTTCTATCCACTTGGTAAAGAAGTCAGTGGCCATGAGGATCCACTTATGTTGGGCTGAGGAAGATGGGTGGATTTCTCCAATGAAGTCTAAACCCCATTGTTGAAAAGGTGCCTCAACTCTGATAGGATGTAAAGGTAAGGGAAGGAGTTTTCTTTTGCCATAAAAAATTTGACATTTATGGAAAGACATGACTAACTTATGAGTGTCTGGGAAAAGGGTAGGCCAATAGTAACTAGATCTAAGAATTTTGTTCGCTGTGGCCTTCCAGTAGAGGTGTCCTCCACATTCTTCGTCATGCAACTCATGCATGATTTTTCCTGCATTACCTTCAAGTAAACATTTAAGAAAAATTCCAACAACATTTTTCCAATATAATACCCCACCTAAGATGCAAAAACTCAAAGCTTTTTGTTTCAAAAATATAGCTTTAGTTTTAGAAAAAGAAGGAGGGGCATTGAAATATAAGAGCACATAAATAATGTCAGCATACCAAAGAGAATTCAGAAATGTTTCTTCAATAAAAGGAGTAGTAGATTCTTCTATTTCTTCCAACACATCTACCGTATTCATGTATAGTGCTTGGAAGTTAGACTCGGCCATAAGTTTTTCTAATCCTTTCCCTTTAACTAGTTTGGTGGGCCTGATTTCTAAGTCATACTCAAGAATAGTTGCAATCCATTTTCCCCTTTTACCATCAGGGTCTTGACTTAGAATGTCCTTGACAATAGTATGTGGAAAAAAAGCAATTATGTGAGAGTGTAAAATATAGACCCTAAAGTCTTTTAAAGCTTTCACTAAAGCTAAGGCTTGCTTCTCCATGATGTTATATTTGAGAGGAGAATCTCTTAAGGCCCTACTAAAAAATGATATTGGTTTTTCTTGCCCCAAGTCATTCTTTTGAAGTAAAACTGCAACTATTGGATGCTTAGATGCAAAAGAAAAGATGTTAAATTTTTTGGTAAAATCTGGACTAATCAAGACTAGTGTTTGAGTAAGAGCTTGTTTGACCAGTTCAAATGATTGTTTAGCTGGTAAAGTCCATTTTACACTGACATCTTTCTTAAGCATGTTTGTAATGTTTTTTAATAGCTCAGCAAGCTTGGGGATGAACCTCCTTAGAAAATTAATCTTTCCAATGAAAGATTGTAATTCTTTGAGGCTTCTTGGATGGATAATTTGTAATATGCCATCTATCCTTGTGGGGTCTATTTTGATTCCCTCTTCTGAAATTATATGGCCAAGAAGTTTACCTTCTTGGAGACCAAAGAGTGTCTTCTTGGGATTCAATGACAAGCCAAATTTCCTACACTTCTCAAAAACTTTTCTTAGGTGAATCAAATGTTCCTCATCAGTTTTTGAGAAAACGGTTATGTCATCAATGTAAATGATTATGAAATAGCCAATATCTTCATAAAAGGCTATGTCCATGGCCCTTTGGAAGGTGGCCCCTGCATTCATTAATCTGAAAGGCATTTTGACATACATAAAGGTGTCCCAAGGTTTGGTAAAAGTAGTTTTGATTTGATCACTTGGGAGCACTAACACCAGGTTGTAACCCGAGAACCAATCTAAGAGGGATATCCTTTTTGAACCAAATACCCTTTGAAGTATATGGTCCATCTTAGGTAATGGGTAGTTTTCTTTTAAAGAATCTCTGTTTAAATTTCTGAAGTCAATACAGAGCCTGATTTCCCTCATTTTCTTCCTAACAGAAATTAAGTTTGATACCCACTCTAAATATCTAATTGGTACAATGATCCCAACAACATGCATCTTTTCAATCTCTGCCTTAACTAAAGGTAATAAAATAGGGTTTATTCTCAGTTTTTGTTTAAAAGGCTTTTGATTTTCTTTCAAAGGGATTTTATGTCGGATGATGCTGGTATCATATGATTTTAGGTCTTTGTATCCCCAAGCAAAAACATCTTTAAATGCTTTGAACAACTCTATGTATTACGATTTTATGTGAGTTGGGAGAGTGCTGGACAGTTTGATCATCTTGGGTTCTGCTAGAATGCCTATGTTATGCTCTTCTACATTTGTTTCCACAGGCTCCATTCTTGGTTCTTTGGATACATCGTTAAAATCAAAAAGGTGTTCTAAAGGTGTGAGACCTCTTGGGATTTTATCATTTTTTCATTTTAAAACTTCCAAATCTTATTGGTCTGCGTTGTCAATTATCTCTGCTTCAAAAGGGTTCTCATAATGATTTATATCCGTAGAATATGTCCTTTCAACTTCTGGGATTTGTTCAATATATAAACAGTTTTCTTTATGGATGGTTTCTGATATTGGCATGTCAAATCGTTTTCTGATTTTAAGAAATCATCTATGTGTTTGTCAGAATCAAACACTTGCCAGTGATCTTCGTTATCAGGAACAACGGGTCTGTGTTTTACCTTTACGCTAATATGTTCATTTATCTCAGGTATTTGGCAGTTGCTGGCATTGAAGGCGAGTTCATTTGCTAGATGATTTAGTGCTCTAGGAATGAAAATAAGTTCATACTTTTCAAAGGTTTTTAATAAATCAAGGGTAGCATTCCGATATTCCATAAGCCTTGGATTTCTAGCTGAGTATTCTCCTTTGATTTGTCTTATGATAAGTTCAGAATCTCCTAAGATGGATATCTTTTGGGCTTCTAATCATTTAAGAAACTGTAAGCCTAGGAGAAGTGCTTCATACTCAGCAATATTATTAGTGCACAGGAAATCTAATTTATATGAAAAACTCTGATTCGTATTTTGAATCCAAACACCTACCCCTACACTTGTTTTATTACAGGATCCATCGAAGTTTATTGTCCAAAGTATGTTTGCTTCATTTTAATTTTCTTGTTGCTGTTGATTTTTAATGTTTTGAATTTGATTCGAGGGAAGATTTGGTTGTTCTGGTGAACTGATTGGGTCCATGTTTTCCTTATCTTGTTGAGTAATTTCATCTTCATTACATAAGATAAAGGAATCTAAACTTGATTGGATAGAAGAGATTGGAGAGTTGTTTGGTTTGTCTATGTTGCTCACCATGTACTTCATGTGAGATTCCCTATATAGTCTCCTGTTTTGGTTAAAAACGGGGATGGTGGCATAAGACATGTCTATTTGAAGGCTTCCCTGAAGTTTGGCTCCCCATGATCTTGATAAGAGCATGCCATACTTAGGGGGAATGTCAGCTACAACTATGTCCATAACTAGACTCTTAGCAGGAATTTGGGCCAAATTAACACATAAATCTTTGATTAAACCCAAACATTTGACTCTGCTTGAGCCAAAGGAATAAAAATATTTTTATGGTTTAGTAATTTCTAAGCCTAAGCTTTCCATTACTACCTTGGGCATTAGATTGTGTGAAGCTCCAGAATTTAACATGGCATTATGTAAAATTTTCTCGTGTATGTTCAAGCTAACATAGAAGCGAGGGACAACCCCTTCTTGGTATTTTCCTTCAACTTCTGGGCCAAACAACAACTCAGGCTTGTCATCTGTCAAGTTTAAGGTGTCAGTATCACTTCCTAAATTCAAAGCTTTTACAACTTGGTTTTTGTAAACTTCTTGGGTTACTAGTTCAACTAGGGGGATGGTAATTTTTATCTTGGAAATCTCCCCCCTAAAGGATGAAAGGAATAATTGATTTGGTGATATTTACATCTGTCTTTTCAATTGAATTCTTTTCAGTAGTTTTAATTTGCTGGACTTTGTTTGGACTGGTAATTGGGATTGTTTTGTTAGGACCACTAGCTGAGGTGCTAGGAGTACTCTGCTTTACATTTGTCTGGATGTTTTTCTCTTTCTTTAAATCTGGTTTTTTAGCCAAAATGATGGGTTTGTCTGCTATCTTCTTAGGCTATATTTCTGTGTTTTTCTTGACAGTAGTGGTAGTGTTCTTATCTCTTGAATTATCTACGTTCCCTTTTCTCATAAGATCATATTGTTTATGTACCTCCATGATTGCATTTTCAAACCCCAGTCTATAATCATCAGAATCTTCAAAGGTGTTTGTACTTTTATCAGAGAAGAAACCTCGTTCTTCCTCAGTGAGGAAAACATCATCCCCACTATCTGACCCAATCAAGTTTACATGAGCTTCTCCCAACCTTTCCATCTCCCTATCTTCCTCATATTGATCTACATAGTTCTGTTGGAAGGGAGGTCTAATCTATTGGTCACTTTCTTTTTGCTTATCTTGATTTTTTTCTCTTATGTAATTCTGATTTCTATTTCTTTTTTGGTTATTTTGAGGTTCTCTTGGTGGCACTCTCTCATTCAAATTGATCTTTTCAAGCATCCTCTCCATCACCTTCACTAGGTTGTTAATTTTTGTGTCAGAAGTTGAGGTTGAGGGTAGCAGGTCATCTTTATAAGTTACCCTCTTCTCTAATCTCAACCTATTTCTTTTCTCAATTATGTTTTCTTCTACGCTCACAGCTCCTTTCTGCATGTCTTCTAAGGTTAAGTAATCTCTCTCCCTTAACTGATAAGTCATTTCAGCATCAAGGCATTCGGGATACCTTACTAAGGCCATGCCTTGAGGAGGTTTCATGTGAGGTGGAAGAGCATTGTAAACGCTATTGAACCTAGTGGAGTAATCATGAACACTCTCCCCTTAATTTCTCTTAAGGTTGCTATACTCGGCTAGTATTTGGAGAGGGTTCTTTTTGAGTTCCTATTTGTTGATGAATGTTTGATGCAAGGCAGGGAGATCATTTATGCTATTAGGAGGTAGGTTCTTAAACCATTTATTTACATATCCTCCTAAACTTTGGGCAAATATCCTCATCTTCACAATTTATTCTTCTATCTCCATGTAATCAAATGCATCTTCCATCCGATCTACATGATGTTGAGCTGTTGTAGACTCTTTTCCAATGAAATGAGGAATTTTGGATTGGTAATCATTTGGTAAAGGAAGTAGAGGTTGTGGTAACACTAATGGGGAATACCATGTTGCCATGGCTGGAAATAAGGGTGGATTTACAAGAGTAAAAGTGGGCTAAACAGGTGTGTTTTGCACAATGGTAGTATGGATTGGAGTGGAATAAACACTTGGTCCATCAAACTGATTTTGAGCAGACTTGTTATGGAAAAGGCTAAAGTGATGAAGAAGTTGGGAGTCAGGAGGAGTGGAAGGTGAGGCTTCCCTATTGAAGCTTTGTTGAAAATCTGCAATGTCAAGATTAATTTGGTTTAAATGACCTTGAGATCTAGTTCTAAAGATGTTCTTTGTATGATGTAAATCAAAGTGTGAATCCTCTAAGACAACAAGGTTTTCAGGGACATAATTTGTTCTTAAGAGGCTCCTATTAGCAGCTAATTTTCCAGAGTTAGAAGTCTGCCACAAAATTCTCTTAGGATTGTCAACGATTAAAGGAGGATTGGGGTCTAGATGGGATCTAGTGTTGATCCTATGTGAAGCCAGACCGTTTTTCAAAAATGAGAGAGGTTGAGGTTTTAGGGACTGTTTTTGGGAATTTTACCTCTCACGATGTCTTATCTAGTATGGGACTAGGCTTCTAAACTTCTTCCAGGCTGGTTAACACAGTCCTAAAGATAACTGGGAACCTAGATGAGTAATAGGCCTACTAGGGCTAGTGGAGTCGCCAGGTGGAAACTTTTTAGCTTTTATGAAGGTAAGATATTGGATGGTTCCACCACCATGCTTATTTGTGAAGCCAAAATGAAATTTTTTTCGGTTTTTCTGAGTTATTTCGGTCTTATAGGTTAAGAGAGTGTTCTAAGTCTGATTTTTCACTTAGCTAAGGTGTTCAAATAAACAGAGTTTACTCTTATGGCTTGGTAAGTGGTTCCTTCAAGGTTTGATAAGAGCTTACAGGAATCCTAAGGGTTACTTAGTTTGTCACTGATTCAATTAAGTCCTACCATGATTACCATTGTTAAATAGTGCTTGAAGAAGGTTACTTATGTTATACTGGGCCTAAAATTTTTGAAGAAGGGTTTTCAAACCACTATATTCTCAGTAGGTCCCACCGTGATCGCCATTATGTAGGTGTCACATGTTTTTATAGTTTGGAAAATCAAAAGACAAGGCAACATCAGAACCAATCTTTAGAGTTATAGGATCTAGTCGTCCTATTCTCAGAGAGGGATCTCTCAAATGTTTAGCAAAGATATGTCTTGTTTTCTTTGAGTATTGGTTTTAGACTAGTTATTAAGTGCAGGTGTTTGTTTATTTGTTTGGTTGAATTGATACAACAGAACATGAAAGGTCTAGAAAAGATATATAGAATGGAGAAACATCTATTTCATTGGGCAATGGAGTCAAGAAGAGGTCATAACATACTCATCAATGGATATGGGATATCAGAGGGAAAATCTAACTTGGCCGTAGGATCCTTTGGTTTTGGAATGAGATGGACATCAATGATTTGGAAAGAGAAATTTGATTCTCAACGAAGGGAACTTGAAAACATAACTTGAAAAATAAAGAAATATTTGATAGATAGGGCTAACCATAAATTCTACAAACATTCTTTAAGCAAATAATGACTTCAAGACAACTTTCAAAATGAAATCTAAGATTCGGGGAACACCCTATTTCCTCAAAGATTTTATTTCAAATGACTTAGAAAACATAAAATATTCACTGATAATTGTAGTCATAGAAGAGGGAACACCTAACACATCTATGATCACAACTATACAAGACCTTTAAGACAACTATTTAAGCAAGGACAAAGGGCATGATCAGAATAGACCCCCTTGGCTTACTATAAACAAAGATACTTCAAAGGGAGACTTCACTAATAGTTCTTAAGTGGTAGCAGACAAGCAGGGAGAACCATAAATCATGCTGAAACTAGCTATTCGAACTTATTAGAGAAATAAATGATCATGAGGACTAAAGAGAAATATTTAAGCCTATAAAATACCTCAGCAGAAGAAAACATAAAACAGTGAAGGACAAACAGGTCTAAGGTGCTTCCAAGAGTCATTTCTTAGCCTAAAGATTCCATCCTACTGTAGTAAGAAATTATGGAACATAATGAAAACATGGGAAAAACATTAAATAGTTTAGAATACTTCACCAACAGCCAAGCTCATGGATCCAATGATAGAGCCTTCTCAAGAAAAAGCATGCAACAACATCATCAGGACTTCCAAGACTTCAGTTTCTTCTTCAACTTCAACAGATTATGTATTAGTTCAGAGAGTTTCATTATTACAGCAAGTGATCAACCGACCAACAATTTCTCATCTTCTCCAGTAGTATTTATAGAAAAATGAGGAGGTGAGATCTGATAAAAGATCTCCAAAGATAATTAATACATACTTAAAGGTTCCTCGGCCCTTGGGGGCTCGATGAAGAAACTTACATAGGTTTCCTCTGTATTAAATGATTTACATTAAGATTTAAGCTCGGTGGGAGCTCTTATTGACTTTTGAGGCTCTGTGTGGTGTCAAAGTAACTCTGCTGATATTTTGTCATTAAGTTTGTTTGCAGAATTTACTCTCTGGCTGCGCTTGAGACAAATATCTGATTCTAATCAATAACTTCAGCCTCTGATATGAATGCTTTGAGGCACAGGTGGCACTGTGGTAGCTGGGAGGAATCAATTTTCCTCAACTGTGGTAGTGGAGGCTTTCTGTCTGATGAACCTTTATGATTTTTCTTTTAACTATGTCTTAATTGGGGATTAGGCTTTTGATAAACCATCTTAGATGTAATCCCCACAGATTTGTCTTCAGTCTTATGTTATGGTATATTTTTGTTTTCGACACTGATACTATTTGATTTGTGCCTGATTCACTGTGTTTGTTGGTGTGCAGGGCTGCACAGGGGTCGTGTGGCATCAATGCCTCATGAATCATTAACGAAACGTGGAGTTGAATCCTGCGAATGATTTCCTTTGATGAATCGAAAGCGAGAGGATCATCACCCTCAGCCTTTGAAATTTTCTTCAGTATAGCGGAAAAACCATTTAAACCCTGCAAAATACGAACAACATTATAAAATCCTGCATATATAGGTTTACTGCTTTAGAAGGCACGTGGAGAGATCATGGCCATTGGATGGCATCATCCAACAGTCTAGATTGATTAGAGGAGGTCAAAGGGAAGGCGGAAGAAGAATTTAAATCAGAGCCGTCGATCGCGCAGAGATCGACGGTCGGGAGTGGAGGTGAATAAATAATGTGAAGGGGTCACATTATTTGGAAAAAATAAAATAAAAAGTGAAGAAAAAGGTTTAAAACCTTTGTTTTGGTGAAAAATGGTTGAAAAAATGATTGGGGAGCTTGGGACGAACGTGGGCCATCAGATGAGATCGGCCCACGTGATCAATGGTGGAGATTGAGTACCACAAAACCTTAGAAACATGCCCCGGACTTCAAAACCCTTAATTAAACCACACTGTATAATTATTTCGAGTTAAAAAATAGGCTTGCTGACGTCGGGGCGTTTGTGACCCGAAATTTTCTAAAATCCGCCCTAAAAATCTTATCGGGTCCGGATTGGGGCCTGTTGCTGTCAGCCCAAGTGTGACTCGAAAATTATATCAAATCCGCTTTATAAAATCCCCCAAGTCTGGACTTGCTGACTGTGCGGGGAAACAATGAAGACCCACCCCAATTGAAATCTGTCACGTGGACACTAATGTGGTACTGGGGACCACCGACTGCCACTGTGGACGAGGGGACTGGGGCGATCGAGCGTGGACCATCAATCTACAGATCAAATCGACGGCGGAGATTCTTACATGACTGCGTCGTACCTTCGCTTATCGCATGGGCTTCTTCAGAGCGCGATCACCGTCTGATGAGCTGGCCTCAGATCAGACGACACACATCGATATCACGCTCACTCCATATTCGACCTTTAATGCCCGAGGAAAATGGTATCTCCATACCGCCCAAGGCCACGTGTCGGCCAATGGCGCTAATCGCTGTCGAACGAAAAAAAAGCTTTCCTCTCAAAAGCGGTGCGATAGAAACTACACGGTTTTGAATGGTTAATGACCGAAAACATTAAAAACCCAAAAAATAATGTAAACAAAGGTTTGTGCTTTGGGGGTGGAAAATATATTTGCAATAGGGCTTGGCACCAGTCTGCGGGGCCGTGGAGTATATGGAAAGTAATATGACCGGGGGTTATAATGCGCGGGGCTAATCGACATCAGAGCTTTTACCATGGCAAAAGATTTATGCGCTTGGCTCTTTGCGATGCGATAGGCACTCGGATGGCTAGCGCTTGGTTCCAGCACCAAGGCGTGTGTAGTGGAAATGGCTAAGGACTTAGCCCAAGGGGCTTAAACCTTTACACAAGAATATGTTTTTTTATGAAGTTTTCAATGTTTTTAAAGGGTTTTGAGGGTATCGATAAGGCAAAGAAGGAGTCTTAAACCTCATCAAAGGGGGTCTCGATGGGGGAAAGGGGAGAATATGAAAACGAAAGACTTCATGGGGGATGAAGGGGTTAAAATGAGGTTAGTTTTGGAAGTGGAAGGAAGGGGAAAATGGTGTTTGCAGTAGGATTTTGTCTTTGAAATCAACAGAATTTCTGAGTGTAAAATGGGCACATTAGTGAATATTTGGACTGAGGCATGAGGCCTTCAAGAGTCTTCAAGAGGTAACACTTTTTTGCAATAAGATTTTTTTCTTGAAGGCTCAAAAAGATTTAGCCACCTTTTGGTAATAACAAATTTTTTAGGTGGCTAACAAAAATAGTGCAGGAAAATCAAGCCAACATGGAATCAATTCCCATTACTTCTATTCCTATAGCTTCTACATCAGCTCCATTGTCTACAACAGCTCCATTGTCTACATCAGCTCCAATATTAACAACAGTTCCAACAATTACATCAACAACAACATCAACAGTACCAACAGCCCATCCCACTGATAAGGCCAACAAATTGATCAAGCCAATGCAAGATATGTCAATTCAAACTACTAAAATCAATAAAATCAAAGAAAAAGTGAAGATTTTAGAAGATGGTAAGAAATTGGCAGAAGTACAAAAATCCAACAAATTAACTGAAAGAATACATAAGTTAGAAAAGGAGTTATCACTGAAAGAGCCTTTAGCACAAGAAAAAAAGCAGTTGTGGGCCAATATAATTAACTCAGTTAATGGTATTTGGCCTTCTATACAAGTTATATTTGAACAGAAGGGCTTGATAAAGGAGTCTGGTGATGCAATTCAAAAGGCCAAAGACAATCTTGGAAAGAAACCAGAGGAAGCTTATGAGATAATAAAATTCCTTAATTATAAAATTAAATAGGAATTGGAAGAGCATGGGAAATCAGACAAAACATAGACTATCTTAGAGGTGAAGAAAGTGATTTCCAAGATAAATCTAATGATACAACTTGAAGACAAATGTCAAGCAATGGAACTTGCAGTGAACAGGTTTATGAACAAATTTGATGTATTGAGGCAAAAAAGTCTGCCTAATCCTTTGGTAATCAATGATAAACTAATGAGGCATGAAGATTATGATAAGATGATCAAGGAAGTAGCTAAAGAAACTTCCAACAGTTTAGCAATGAAGGGAGTTCCCACAAGCAAAGTGCTCCTTCAAAGTTTAGAAAACTTCTTTTACCTCTAGCATGAGGTAGATCACCTTTTTATGAATAAGACCACGTTTTCCAAATACATAGAGGCAGATGATATTTACCAAAGGATGATGAAGACTAAACTTCCAGATGAATAAACCTGGGAAAAATGGTGTGATTTACTATGATAGGTTAAAGAGCAAACAAAAGAAATACAGATAAAACAAAGACAATGTGAAAGAGAAAACAAATGAAAGAAGCATACAACATGAAAGAAAAAAATAGTAAACAACAATAAAATAAAACAGAGACAAATTTCAATCAGTTACTAGGTGTCACTATCTTCTTGCATGAAGATATTTTATTTCCTTAAATAAATCCTAGTCAGTTGACATGATATTTTGTGTAAACTTTTGAATAAATACTTCATTATTTCGAGGTATTAAGGGTGGATTTCTAAATATTTATATAGATGATTGATCTACTACCTGAGGGTTATTGTACCATTTCAAGTTGACAGACATGAAAAGTAATAAAGGCATTTCTTTACATGATTCATGTGTTGAGCTATTTCAGTGAAGTATATTTCAATTGTTCATGTTCTTTTCTTAAGTATTCCATAAACTTTACTGTGTTCTAATTTTGAATGTTATAACTGGAATTTTACTGCAGAATTTGTTTAACTACACTCTATTTTGAATAGTTATACATTTCTATGTTTTATTTTGATATCCAGTTTAGAGAATTCTTAATTTCCCTCTAATCTCGATTGACCTCCTTCAACTTCCTTCATTATCTGGTTTAAGGAACTCTTAACTGCTCCTTAATCCCGATTGAAAACCACTTCCCCATTCAGCCTTGAGATCTGATTTTGCTCAGTTATCCTACCCTATAACACTTCCTTTATAATTTTCTTCTATTCTATTTTCAAGGTATATTGACTCGATATCCCAATGGAAAATGGAAAAGCACCTATCCATCTAAATCAGCAATTCCACCAACAAATCAAAACCAAATCAAACAAGCATACATAACTACCCTAAAATTTATTAAACCAAAAAAGTTAAATCATTAAGAGAGAGCCCTCTCTGAGTATTAGGAAGGCTAGATCCTAATATCCAAAAGTGGATGATAGTTACCTCTAATATTTCTTTTTAACACACATAACAACTCTTGGGAAATTTTTGAGTGATGACACCTGCAACTTACAAAGAATTGCTAGGCGCATCGAACTCTGTAGACGGTTTTACTGGGTCATTGACCAAAAATAAACTAAGAAACAATGTTTAGTACCCTGGTTACGCATATGATTCTAACTAGAACATCCAACAACCCAACTACTAGAGTCATCATGCACCTTCACAAAACAGGACCAATAGGGCGTCATCGTATCGCCATCAGCAAGGAGGTCCATATCCTCCAGCTCAGGGGACCTATTATGCAGCTAGAAACGCTGACAGAACAACTCCCCCCCAATAGCTATTCAAAAACCAGGGACAAGGACCACAATATGCCCAGTCCCCAGTACAAAACCCACCCATGCAGAATAATGCACAGGTAAACTTTGTGTAACCTTCCAAATCACAACCACACCAATCATACAATCAGGAGAATCCTAGCTATTCTCCTAACGTGGAAAGGAAAAAAGGAAAAAAAAAAAAAAACCAAAGGGAAATCCTAGATAGGGGGCAACAATGAACAATGCCCTCTGCTATCTCAGGCTAGAGGCAACTCCAACCTTAATCAAAACTAGGAGACAAACAAATCCCAAGGGTTGAAAAAGAGGGCGAATCTTCGGACCAACCACTCTTGTTCAGTATGTGGTGAATACAACCATTACACTCACCACTATCTCGATCTCACTGAGCTAAAGAAGCTTCATGGTAACCATGGACAAGGGGGATCCTCATAGCATACAACCGTCATGTAAGAGACTTTCCCCCATCAAGGGACAGTTTGCACCCAACAAGGAAAAAAAAATCCCAATGATTCTAGAAAAAAAAACCACAAAATCTATATGATTGGCGAACAAATGTTTTTTCAGACATGGAACCGAAATTACGATACTCCACGAGACACCAATTCGTTAGGGGCTAGAACAAGTGCAATAAGGGCACCATTGAACATATCAAATATACCTATTGAACCTTTTCCAAATATGGCTAAGGGAAAAACTTGGCGAGCAGGAAACCATTCCTAAAATAGGAATCTGGGAGGTACCCCCACCCAAAATCCACCTCCGGCTTTTCAAAATGCATGACAACCATTCCTCCTGAGTTGTCAGCCAACAGACTTCCCTTCCTGCACCATAACCGTTGGTCCACTATCCAATCATATCCCTCCATGTCATTTGGCTGTTACCCCCCAATGGTCCACTTATGCCCGTTAAATCGCCCCGTTGGCCACTAAGCCTGCTCCTGGACCATTAATCATCCCATTATGCAATTAATTCTCATCAGACCCATTAAACTCCTACAGTCATACCCAAGACCAATATTCTCAGGTCGTTAAGTCCCAGATCATGCCCTATAAAGCTAATTGCAGAGAGCTCGATTTTACTTTACGATCTCCATTAGTTTTAGCACCTCTACATTTTGTCTAAAGTGTTAGCATCTGCGACCATTCTCCCTACTTCTGAGATCCTTTCACCTTTCCGACAACCCATATTTCACCACCCTTTCCTGAGTCGATACCCTGTCAAGCATGGCACCCAAGGCCAAAGCTAAAAAGCAAACAACTCCTGAGGGTAAAGCCAAAAAGCAGGTAACGGAAGAAGTGCAAGTCGTTAATTCAGCTATGGAAGTCATCCCTGAGGTCGTCAAACCAGTTGCAGAAGACATCCCTTCTGCAACACCATATATTAACCTCGACATCATACCCCTAGCATATGCCTATTTCAAAATCACATACTGTCACTGTGAATTCGACTTCTATGAGCTAAATCTGTGGCTAAAACAAAAGCACATGGATAACTAGGACCCTATCAGGTTCTGGGAATCCATGTTGCCTGTGTTCACATTTCCAAAAACTCACCCATTTCTTGATCTAATTGCCTGGTGTCAAAAGAAATATGACCCTATAATCAGGTCAGTGGTGGCTCAAAATGGAAACATTCTGATCACCATATCCCTTGAAAACATAAACTAGATGCTTCTCATCACTTGATCTAATTCCTTATCCCATTTCTCACCTGCTGGTCTCATGGACCTTTATCACAAATTATGTTTCCCTCAGAGAGCTCAGATATTTGACATTTTCCTACCTAATGATGCAGAATTACCAAAGAAAAATCCCCTATATGCATCCTTTATCTTTCCTATAGCTTCCAAGCATTGCATCTCCCTTCTTTCTTACCTATTAGGATACCCAAATGATGAAATAGGATGAACCCATCCTGGGGTTCTTATCTATTTTCAGTAATGATAAATCACCATTTTTTATGTATAATTACAACCAATCCTTGGCTGAAATTTTACATGAACAATTCATGAACTCCACCACACAAGGAGTGTTTAATTATTATTCTTTGATTTATCATATGTTTTTGTTTAAGCAGGAAGAAATGTTGCCTATCCACTTCAACAAGCAGGTTGCACAAGGAGTGAATCAATCAGTGATTCACTGGACAAAATTGGTCAGAGCTTCATCAAAAACCACTTATTTTTTAGAATTCATAGACTCATTTATTCATCCAGTAAGGAAACTCCTTACAAGTAAATCAGAGCCCAGAATTAGAGAAGACATTAAAATGATCCTAGTACACCTCAGTGAGCAAGAAAAGACAGGTGATTGGTACCTATACAAAAATTACACAGAGATCAAGGTATATGGCTGTGAAATATCACCATACAAGCTTCCAAGGTATGTACCAGCTATGAGAGATTTCTCCTTGGAGTACATAAGACAAATTTTAAACATGGATGATCTACATTTTGTCTCAGGAAAGAGAAAATCTCAGTTTAAGCTCAAGGCCAACATTGGATCCTTCATCAAAAATACCAGAGCAGCTAGTGCTGATGTAGATGCATTGTTAAAGAAGATGGGTTTTCAACCAATTTTTACTTGGTCATATCACCCCCATGGCATTATTTATGCTCTGAGAGTTGAACTCAAGACAACTTCTTACACTCATACCTCCAGAGCAGAAATAGAGAAATACATGAACCATGATGAATGGGTGGAAGGTACTCTCCAGGAGGCAGATGAACAAGTCATTTCCAGTTCAAATTTACAAACACTAGTGCCTGACAGTAAGCAAAAGAAAACAATGAGATAAGAGCCTCCACATGCCAAGGAAATCATGAAAGAGTTTATCTTGCAGCACAAAAATTCGAAGCTTACTTCCACTTTATTTTTAGAGGAGAAACAATAAAATATCACTGATTTGGGAGATATTGAAGTCTCCACATCCACCAATGTTCCTCGGGATCCTCCATCAACATCACCAGTAAGAGAACCACTGAAAATCATCCAGCATTCAGATGCCAGCTCTTCTGAAGAGCAAAATATTTTCTCCAGATTCCTAATATCAAGCACAAGAATGAAGCATTGAAGTCTGATGTTTACAGTCAATTCTCGAAACAAACATCCACATCACAGCACATGCTTCTCACTGCCTTTGACAGTGAGAAAGGAAGAATGCAGATGGCCTTTCTGTAGGCAACAATACCATTTCCAAAGACTCGTGTTGTGTATAAGAAGACTGTTTTATCTTTTTATACAAAGCAGATTCACCCAATTGACTAGATGGACCTGCACAGGAAGTTAGGAGAGATGCTATTATCAACAATGCCCACAATAGCCATGTCTCTTTCCAAGTTGAAAGTAGCATTGTCAAATGTTCAATATTAGTTGAAGATTGAGAAATTATCTTCATTTTCTAAAGAAAATAGGATGAAGTCATTGGAATACCTTGTAGTGAAAGTTGGGTATGACCCAAAAGACTGCAAGGCAGCTAAGGAAATCATTAAAAAGTAAAATGCAAACATCTCTTCTCTGCACAAACAACTCAAGCTACCCTCAACTGAAGACCCATAAACTACAAATATGGAAGAAAATGAATGTAACAAGGAAGAAATGTTAAATTTGATCATTCATAAAAATATGCAAATTATAAAGATGGAAGAACAAATTGAAGAATTAGTGCTGAAAGAGAAATCAACAATCCAAGTGAATACTGATCCTAATTTAGCAACTCAAACATCTTCTGTAGGTATATAAATTTCAACAACTTTGACTACACCTGATGTAGCAAAATTAGCACAAGATTTGGCCATTCAGAAACAGGCACATGAGAAGTTATAGCAGAAGTATCAAGTTCTTGAGTCTCATAAACTTAAAAATTATAATTTATATGTAGAGGAAATGTAGAAGAATCATCAGTTAGGAATTAAGATCCAACATCTAGAGAGTGAATCTATAGTGGTAGAAACTCTAGGTGAAGCTAAGAAAAATATCTGGGAAGATATCAGTAGGTATATCACTGAAGTATGGTCATTCATATAGATCATCTTCGAACATCAGGAACTCAAAACCAAATGCAAAACAAAAATTTAAGAGCAGAAATATCAACTCAAGAAGAAGCCAGGTGAATCCATTGACATGATTAAGGTTCTAAATTCAAATAATAGAGAGGAGTTGGAAGAAATCGACATATTGGACAAAAATGCAACCATTTTGGAGATAAATAAATTTTTGCAGAAGATAAACTTAATCAATCAATTGCAGACCAAATGTGAAGATTTAAATATTATTGTTAAAAGGTTTCATACTAAATTTAATGTTTTAAATCATAAAGGACTTCCAAGATTGGTAGGATTAGATGATAAGTTGATTAAGCTAGAAGACTATTGCACAAAGTTATATACAATTGCAATAGAAAAATCAAAGTTTACAGGTATCAAAGTTCATATTACAGGGAATACTTTTCTTGAAGCTATGTAGTTTGATTTGATCATTCAACATGAAATCAAACATTTATTCATTCAAAGAACAAATTTTGACAGATATACTAAAGTAGATGAAATCTTTATGAAAATGATGAGCATAGAAATCCCAAGTCAAGATCAATGGGATAAATTCTGTGAGACCATCAAGTAAGAGGATGAATTTTATAACATGCCAACACATCATATTTTTGAGGATCCAGTCAGCAAAAACTTCCATCAAAAGGGCCAAGTCAACAAAAACTTCCATCAAAAGGGGCCAAGTCATCAACAACTTCCCAAAAAACAAAGACATTGCATCTATCTGTCTCCTTCTTCTATTCTTCTTTATACTATTATTGTAAATCACTTATGATATTTCTAATTTTTTTGAATTAGTATAAATAACTCTCACTTCGATTTATTAAGGGTTGCACCCTTGGATGAGTGAATTTTCGTAAGCAGAAATTGTACAAGTCTTTTTTATAATCAATAATACAAGAAGGATTTTGAATTTGTCTCATATAGCTCTGTTTCCTCTGTGATTTTTTCCAGTTTTCATACATTTTGTTTCTTCATATATTTAGTTGTTATCAAGATAACTAGGTAAGGTTGACTATGTTTCAACAATATTATAATTCCTCCTGAAGTTTTTATCAATATAAAGAATGATTTACTTAACAGATTGTTGATGTAAGTCCTTTCATTTATAAATTTTCAGCATCTTGATAATGTTAGATATATTTTGTTGAAAGTTTAGAAATTGTTTAAAAGTTTTCAAGCTTATGATTTATTGAAGAATTCAATCTGAATATTTAAAAATCATATCTTTTTTTTTTTTTTCTAAGTAAACATAATCTATTAACAGTGAAAATTATTTACAACAGGCCATAGCCAGATCCTTGCCCGCTGTAGTGGCATTTTGTACAAAAAAACCATGGTTGAACACTTCCCTATGCAAGGGAAACCAGTGCTGAGTGTTTTTCAGGAAAATCCCACGCAGGGGAGACATGGAGATCTGAGTTTTGATATCATAGCTAACAAAAACTGAAACATAAACATCATGACAAACAGGAACAAGCCCTGAAGAAAGGGCCGAAACACAGCACAAAAAATAGATAGAGAGGGTGGCGCTACTCATCAGGAGCTTCTTCAACGACCCTGCACCAGAGTTCATCTAGTTCCCCGTTGTCCATGTACAGGTACGCAATAGAATGAATCACCTTCCTGATTGCAGAAGGAGCCTGCACCACGCTCGCTTGACCTCCGGCATTCTCCATCTCACTCGCTTGGCTACCGGTACTCTGCTTCTCGCTCTCATGCCTTGCATGCGCAATGTTCATCTTCGACTGATCCTGTGGGCCCAAGCTGCCTCTAAGATCCCCTTCAGCCTTGAGAAGGTCATCCATAGAAGTAGCCAAATTCCCTGGCGAAGGAGGATGGGCCTGTTTAGCACTTGCTTTACCAATGTCGTCTGTCACCACGTCCCGCTTCTTGCTAGGCCGTCCAGCCATGCCTTTGCCCGCATTGTCCTGAGTGGCCTTTCCCTCCACATCCTGCGAGTCCATGCTGTCAGTGAGTTTCTTGCTAGCGTTCTGCTTCGGAAACTGAGCTCCCTCAGTGCTTCATTCTGCTCTACCAGAGCAGGGAGTAATATCCTGAGGAGTCTCCTGAAAAACGACCGTGATGGAGGCTGTCACTCTGGGGTGATTAAGAGAGCCGTTGAAAGAAAAATGCACAGTGTGGGGATGAGTAGCAGGAATCGTAGGATTGGGGGAACGAAATCTGCGCCCTGAGCGGTGAAGACGACCTTTATGCGCACTAGAAAGGCTGTCAGAATTTGAAGAAGACGCAGAGGAGGTGCTAGAGGTGGTGGGGGAACGTCGAATCTGGCGTCTGATGGAACCCCTTCTGCATCGCATTCTATGCCTGAGACGTGGCATTTCCTCAGACGAGATAGCAGTGTGGAGAGGCGAATGAAGGATAGAAGACAGGAGCATTTGAGGAGGCAAAGTAACAGTAGCAAGCATGCAAGAGCCTACGAGAGAGTAGTGGAGGATCTCCCCTAATTCCAAACAACAATTGAGACTGGTTCTCTTGCCAATCATAGTGCGCGCGGAAGAAAGCCCAGCATCCGGAGTGCAGCACAGCTTAACAGGCAGGGGAGTTCTACTTGAACCATAATTGCGCTCCATTCTATCAACCCAATAAACCGTGTAACAGTGAGTCCTTTTCAGAGAGCCTTCATAAATTTGAGCCAGAGACATAGCCAAGTCACAGCGTGCGAAATGGTCTCGAGAATCGGAGGCGAGGTTGTAATGAGCGCCGGTAGTTAAGTGCATTAAATGCTGAACCATCCAATTTATGAACTGAATGAAAGCTTCAAGGCAGGTTGGCATATGGCTTCCCATAATGCCACTCTCCCATCCCATCGCTTTAAACCTCTGCATCGTCACCCGCATCCGGGAAAAAATCATATCTTCTTACATAAGTCCACTTAATCAATTTACAAAATCTTAATCATTGTGCGAGATAAACAAGTAGCCCTTACTTAGAATTACTGATATTATCTGCAATATTTAATCAATAATTGTTTGCTAAAATTTATCTTATACATTGGTCCTTCAAAATTACAAAACACAAAAAAAACATTATAGATGATTTGGCATGATTATTAACCACAATTATCTCAAAGGACAACATCAATTTGGCGTCATTGTCGGGGAAATTTTTTTATTTGTTTTCCCTGGGACAACGATAAAACCCTATTCCTTTAAGGTGACTAAAGTTTTAGTTAGGTCAAAATATCTCACCTAGTGATTCCACTATGACCAAACTGGCTCCTTCAAATCATACCAGATCTTGATCTGACTCTAAGACTGTACAACCCTTATCAGATCTGGAGAGACTGGTAAGAAGATATTTTTCTAGGAGAAGCCATCAAACCCCTTATTCTTCTATTCCTCAACAAGAGATCAATATAATTCCTGATCTTTTCAGATATGTACCTATTCCTTTAGAATCAAAAGACATACCTCATAGAGTGCATGAGCTTGTATCTAAAGGAGTGGATTTTCAATGAGCCTTGTTAGTCCATCCTTTAGAATATTATAAAGTACCTCAAGAAACTTCTGAATCTCCTATATCAGAATAGGATTTGGATCTAAAATTTCCTCGATTAAAACCTAAAGATTTCATTTCCCCTGTTACATTTTCTACCCCTTCTACTTCACATCAACCAGTTGATCTCCATTCTTTTTATTCAAATCCTTTATTTGAACCCAGAGAAGGAGAAGAAGAGGTTCAAAAAATGGTTATTAGAACTCCTTTGAGGTCCTGAAAGGGGTCTTCATTCCCATTTCATTCTCCACCTCATTCCTCACCTCCAACTTCTCCATCTTCACTTACAACTTCTACTTCTTCCTCTTCAACTACTAATACTCATTCCTCTACATCAACATCTTCAAGTATGGCTAGTTTTAGACCAATTGTACAAGCAAGATATGCTCCTCTTTTACTCCCTTCCATTCTTAATAATTTTCCTGCAGGATATTTAAAACACCTCCCTAGGTTTAATGGAGAAACTGGTTTGTCTGTTGAAGACCATTTGGCAACATTTCTGGATTTTGCAGGTAACATGAACATAGAACATGAAAATTTTTATATGAGATTGTTTGTGCAATCCCTAGAAGGAAATTTCAGGATATGGTTTAGGAAATTACTCGTTAATTCTATTAGATCATGGAAATAATTAACTAATATATTTAAAAAATAATGGGGAGTGAAAAAGACCCTGTGTATTTATTAACTTAATTTGAAGAACTAAAAAGAAATTTTGGAGAACCAATTGTTGATTTCATCAAAAGATTCAATAAGATTTACCAAAAAATGCCTCCTAATTGTAAACCTCCTGTAGCAACAACCAAGGTTATATTTTCAAAGGCCTTCGAGGATGACTTTGTTGTCATGTTGAGAGAAATTACATCCCAAACCTTTTAGGACATGAAAACTAACACTATATAGGTCAAATAAAATAGGTCTTCATCAGCCAAGTTAAAGGCTAAAGGTGAAAAATCCCTAGTTAAATTAAAATCAAATCAGGAAGCTTATTCTTCCTCTAAATCTAAAAGTGAAGATGAAAAAATAGATGACATCACATCACTTCTTAGAAATCTATCAAATAGGATTTTGAAGATTTAAAATCAACCAAGAATAGTCCAAAAAACTATTTCTAGACCCCATACACAGGTTCAAGGTCATTATAAAAAGGCTGCTCCATTGCAAATTCTTCAGAGGCCTCATAATTACCAACAAGTACCCACACCGTTGTTGATTGATGATCAACAACTGGATGAAAATACTTTGTCGATCACCAAAGATATAAATAACATAAATCATACATCCCTTCAGACTAACATTGTTCCTATTCCCGAAAGTCAAACCCTTCAATAAGACCAAGATACTTCTCAGGTTTCTAAGTATCAATATTTTCATGAGTTTCTGATTGCAGAACTCAATATAAGATATGACTTAAGACCTAGAGCTGGTCCTAGTAGACCTCCCAAAAACTCTGTAATAATTCAGCCTCAAGTAAAAAATGTTGAAAATAAAACTACTTCTATTCAACCTCTAAATTAGTCAAGTGATTCTGCTCAAATTGACAAAACTATATTGACTGCTTTTAATGTTGAGAAAGAATTAGAAAGAGTTAAAATTCCAATTCCACTTTCAGAACTTTCTAAAAACCTAGGATATAAAAGTCAAGTTGCAAAATGGATCCAAAACTCTAGTGTGGACGCTGAAGGAGATATTATTAATCTGCAAAATGAAAGACCCACCATAGCTTTTGGTCCTAGTTCTAATATGATTGATGAATCCATACCACATTTTTATGTGACTTTAAAAGTGCATGACTCCCTACTATACAATTATATGTTGGATTCTGGTGCTTCACACAACTTAATGCCTAAAGTTATGATGGAACAACTTAATTTGGATATCACTCGAACCTATCATGACCTATATACCTTTGACTCTAAGAGGGTTCAATGTTTAGGAATTATAAAATATCTAGCTGTCACTTTACATAAAATACTAGTTAAAAGTGTAGTATTAGACATAGTTGTCACTAATATTCCCCCCAAATTTAGAATGATTTTATCAAGATCATGTTGTGAAAAATTGGGAGGGAATCGTCAAATGGACATGTCTTTTGCCACTATTCCTGTATATGGTGGAGAGAACCTTAGGTTATATAGAGAAGTCAAATTCTTAAACACTATTTGAAAAGCTAACCAGGCTAGAAATAATCCCATTTATGCAGTTGATCAGGATTTTAGTTGTTTCCAACTATCATCATATACTTCATAGAATTCTCAACTCAAGATTGAAGATGTAGTTGAAACCCCTAAGTCTGTTCAAACTGAAATTTGGAAATTATTCTTTGATGGATCTTGCACCAAAGATGGAGCTGGAGTAGGAGTTGTTTTGATTTCACCTAATAAAGAAAATATTACTCAATCATGCAAGTTAGACTTTGAAGTCACAAATAACGTTGTTGAATATGAAGCTTTTATCCTAGGATTAAAGCTTGCTAAAAGTTTAAAGGTCCAAAATTTGAGTGTCTTCAATGATTTAGAACTTATAGTAAGACAGGTTAGGAGTATTTGTCAAACAAAGTACCCTAGGCTAAGGTCTTACATAAATGAGATTTGGGACACCATTGAAATTCCTTTAATGCTTTCTATTAGCCCCCCAATAAATTTTTAACAAAGAAAAGTAGGGGGCTAAATTGTTTTTGAGCCTTCAAGGAATGCATCTCCCTTGAAGACACATCATCCTTGAAGTCTCTTGTGCCTTTTCTTTTGATAAATTTCCCTCTACTGACTCCCTTTATAAGGTCTCATTGTTTGCAGAAATTGTGCTCCAAAAGGTCTATATTTATCCCCTGTATCCCTGCAAAGTGTCCCTTTTCAACCCTTTTTCCCTCTGTTAAAGTCCCCCTTTTCATCCCAAAAATCCCTTCTAAAACATCCCTACACCCTTTGGTCAGCCAAATTTCCCCTTCTTCCCTCTATCGTTTCCCATTTTCGGCCTCAAATTTCACTAAAAAGGGCCGAAAAACCCATACTCTACACTTTGGGTCTTAGCCCCCTTAAGGCCAGCCCCCTTACCATTTCCCTCTACGTGACCCAACGCCATGACCAGGTGCCCGGGCGGACGGCACTTATCGCATATGATATCGGGGGCAACATCGACCGTTCATCTTCGTAGATCGGATGGTCCCCGTTAACTCCGCAAGCACCCGTCGTTCTTCACGTTCACCTCTCCAACTACATCTGTTGTTCGTTTAAACCACAGATCAACGGACAGATCTTCATTCCTACCTGGTGGTCCTCGCGCCCACAAACACTATTCATAAACCACCCGGTTTCTATCGCACCACCTTTCGGAGGTGGGTGGTATTTTCTGATAGGCCAGCGATTCCATACATCATCCGACGCGTGGCAACGACACTGTTCCAAAACCGCTACCTCATCGCATGTTATCGTTCATTCGTGGATGCGTAGCGATATCGCTGTGCACCGTCAGATTTGTCATTGCCCATCCAACGGTCATTGCTCAACGACGCTGCGCGAGGTTTAATCAAAGTCATTCGTACCCTTGGTCCACTGTCCATCGCCCTCCGATGCATTTTTCATCGTTGATCTCCACCAAGATCGGACGGTCCAGATTCAATCACACGCCCACCGTTGACCTGGGCCCGCCACGTCATCCGTCCACGTATCTTCATCGTTTTTCTCGCCCGTCCCCTTTATAATCCATTCAAAGATTAATTTTTGATGTTTTTTACGTTAAACGTCTGCCTCGACACCTTCCACTGTTTTTGGCCAACCTTCACCAGAGCATTTCTCCACCATTCCTCTACATTTTTTCACCATTTCTCTGCAGTCCCACTATCATCCTCACAGTCGTCCACATCATCCCACCCCCATACATGTTTTTCGTAATAGGTTTTCATGTTTTGCAGGGTTACCAATAGTAAATGGCCGCCATGATTCAGGGTTTCTGTCACAACGATAGAAAACACAGGGAAGAGAGTGCACATAGATCGTACCATGGAGAAAATCCCAGGATAGTGCTCTGACATGACTTCCATCAAAAGAACAGGGTTTGACCGAGTACCATCATGAACAAGAAGGGTTGTAGAATTCCATAGACTAGTTGCATGTTAATTTAGTGAGAGTACTCCGGAGGTAAATTACATTTCTATTCCCAAAAATAATAAGAAAAACACATACAACGAAGTAAGGAAGAGGTCACTTAAGCACATATAGTGCACCACACTTCATCAGTTTACTAGCCCTGGTTGATAATTTATGTTAGCAATTTAGGATGCTAAATTGACTACACGATCACCATCAAAGAATAATACACGAGAAAAATTCTAAAGCAACTGCGAGAAAGTAACAAATTAGCGGTAAGAGTTACGGAAAGAACATATAAAGGACAACGAAAACAACCGATACCTGAGTAAACATTGTGACACTAGCACTCCGATTAGTGCTCACGATAAAACTATCACAAGCAATGTACATAACGAGAATCAGCACACTGATTAAGCCACTAAGGTAGTGGTTAACAAAATAGAGTTAATCATTCCAAAGAATCAGTCCACTTTCAATTTGGAGAGTGAGAGTGCAAAAATTAAAATCTCTGTCCCACTCTCTGAGCTGGCCACTCAGGATGTATATAAAGGCCAAATTTTGAAAGAATTAAATTTAGGTGAGAACAGTGACACTGTAAATCTGAGTGATGATCAACCTGCCCTTATGTTTGGTCCAAAGATAGAAGGAAAGTTTCAGGAAGGGGTAGTGCCCCCTTTTTACATCAGTCTTAATATCCATGATAAGATTCTCCACAATGCAATGCATGATTTTGGGGCATCACACAACCTGATGCCTAAAGTAGTGATGGAAAGATTAGGCCTAGAGATAACCCGTCCCTATAAAGACCTATATTCATTTGACTCTAGTAGAGTAAAGTGTCTAGGCCTGATCAAAGACTTATGTGTGAGCCTCACCTAGATTCCAACAAAATGTATGGTCATGGATGTTGTCATGGCAGATGTGCCACCTAAGTATGGCATGTTATTATCAAGATCATGGGGAGACAAGCTACAGGGAACTATGCAGATGGATGGGGCTTATGCCACAATCCCAATCTTTGGCCAACTTAGAAGACTGTACAT
Source organism: Pinus albicaulis (assembly GCA_034641835.2). Taxonomy (NCBI): domain Eukaryota; kingdom Viridiplantae; phylum Streptophyta; class Pinopsida; order Pinales; family Pinaceae; genus Pinus; species Pinus albicaulis. The sequence continues at coordinate 1,782,285,636 of CM076575.1, forward strand.
AGAAGCACAAATGAAATTCCTGGTTAGTAGCCCTAAAAATCCTGAAAAATTCTCCTCTGTACTCTGTACATACGGACCTGGATTCCTTTATCTTATGCAATGATGAATCTTTGGGGGGACCAGAATCTGAAAATGTAGATACAAGAAAAGGTACACATGATGAAACAGAGCCAATGGATTTTAACATAATGGCTACCCTAGACTCAGAGGAGGAAGACGTAGAAAACTATGAGCAGTGCATTGAAACAACAACGCAAAATGAACCAGAAATAGAATGCAATCAGCCAACTAGTCACCTCTCTAACTTCCACACCCATAACGAAAAAATGAACAGCCCACAGCCTAGTGCAGACCCTACTACACAACATAACGGCAAACTCAGCTGTAGGGAAAGAAATGATAACAAAAATGAGAGTGAACCCCTGTGGGAGATGAGTTTCGATGGGTCCTGCACAAGAAGAACTGCCGAAGCTGGGGTATGGATACGTAACACAGAGAGCGACTACGCAGAGAGCCATGCCTGCAATCTATATTTCAAATGTACCAATAATATTGCAGAGTATGAGGCTCTAATCCTGGGTCTAAATCTGTTGAAGAAAATAGGAGCCCGTAGAATAGTCGTGCAGGGAGACTCTGAATTGGTTATCAAACAGGTGAATGGTGAATACACAACCAAAAAACCTAGGTTGAGAGCATATACGAACGATGCCGTGGACATACTGAAAACATTTTTTGAATACGAATTAGTGTTTTTTCCTAGAAATCAGAATGCCATTACAAATGGATTAGCTTGCCTAGCCAGTTCATACCCTAAGACTCCAAGCGACCAAGAAATCATAATACAAACCAGATTCAGACCTGCAGTGCTGGATAACAAAAAATACTGGCAGGTTTTGGAGGGAGATAAACAAATTGAAGATTTTTTGATGGGCAAGAATGAGTTTGAGTTTTCTAATTCAGACTCTACGTCTAGTGATAGCTACCTAAGTGAGGAGCCCTCGGCCAAGGAAGAAACTACACCCCACGATGTAGAAATAAACGCTTTAAATGAAAAAACTGAAAATTCAACCACAAAGTGTGAAAACGAAGACAGTGAAGAAGTAGAGGTGCTGCACGCCAAAGATAAGAACATACCTCGATGTCTGGCACTATTAGAAGACCTTTTTGACTTCGATGATGTGGCGAAAAGCCCACCATTGAGCACACGGACTCTGACGTTGAAGAATGCAACGTAGGCACAAAAGACAAGCCCAAAATAATTAAATTGGCTAGGTCTCTCTCGAAAAACATGAAAAATAAATACATTGACCTTTTCAAAGAATTTATTGACATGTTTGCTTGGAGCTACGAAGACTTAAAGGCCTATGACACGAAAATTATACAACACAAAATACCTTTAAAGGAAAATCAGAAAACTTTCAGGTAGAAATTTCGTAGGATAAACCCAAAACAACTACCTGCAGTTGAAAAAGAGATTAAAAAGATGTATGAGGTAGGCATAATAGTTCCTGTAAGGTTCTCTAATTGGGTATCAAACTTAGTGGCTGTGAGAAATAAAACAGGGGAAATCAGATTGTGTATAGACTTCAGAAATCTTAATAGAGCCTCACTCAAAGACAATTACCCATTGCCAAAAATGGAACACATTCTATAGTGGGTAGTAGGCTCAAAGAGGATTTCTTTGTTAGATGGTTTTTCAGGATACAACCAAGTATTAGTAATCCCAGAAGACCAACTCAAGATAGCCTTTACCACTACATGGGGCACCTTTATGTATGTAAAAATGCCCTTTGGATTGATGAATGCTGGGGAAACCTTCCAAAGAGCAATGGATATAGCTTTTTCAGATGAGATATGACACTTCATTTTTATTTACTTGGATGACATAATAGTCTATTCTAAGACTGAAGAAGAACACCTGAAACATCTGAGAAAAGTGTTTGAAAAATGTAGAAGGTTTGGTTTTTCATTGAATCCTAAAAAGACTGTATTTGGGCTGCAAGAAGGAAAGCTTCTTGGCCACATTATATCTGAAAAGGGAATTAGGATAGACCCACAAAGAGTTGAGGGAATACTACCGATCACACACCCAAGAAACATCAAAGAATTACAGTCCTTCATTAGGAAAATTAACTTCCTCAGGAGGTTTATTCCCAACCTAGCTGAACACCTTAGGAATATGACTAACATGATGAAGAAAGGTGTAGGAGTTAAATGGACTGTGGGAGTGAAACGATATTTTGAATCAGTTAAACTTGCACTTACCCAAGCTCCTGTTCTGATTAGCCCTGATTTCTCAAAGGAATTCTTGATCTTTTCATTTTCCTCTGAGCATATAGTGGCTGCAGTCTTGTTGCAGAAAAACATAGAGGAAATGGAACAGCCAATTTCCTTTTTCAGCAAAGCACTAAGGTATGCACCCTTGAAATACAACATAATGGAAAAACAGGCCTATGCCTTAGTCAAGGCCTTAAAGGACTTTAGGGTGTACATATTTCATTCTCACACCATAGCTTATGTGCCTAACATAGTTGTCAAAGATATATTGTCCCAAGATCCTGATGGAAAGAGGGGCAAATGGATTGCTGTGATTTTAGAATATGATCTTGAGATAAAACCCACCAAACTAATCAAAGGGCAGGGCTTAGCTAAATTAATGGCTGAATCGAATCTGCAGGCCCTGGACATTAACATGGTAAATGCCTTGGATGAGTAGGAAGGACTGCCTAACCCCACTGTTGAGGAGAAGTTTCAGAACTCTCCTTGGTACTCTGATATCCTTTATGTGCTCACCAACCTCAATGCTCCACCTGAACTGTCAAAGACCAAGGCCATATTCCTCAAACTAAAAGCCAGAAGCTATTGCATTCTGAATGGAAACTTATATTGGAAAAATCCAAATGGCCTATTGCTTAAATGTTTGCCTCAATCTGAAGCTGAGAGGATTAAGCAAGATTTTCATGCTGGAGAATGTGGAGGCCACCTGAGTTGGAAGGCCACTGCAAACAAAATACTTAGGGCTGGTTACTACTGGCCCACACTCTTCAATGAAATCCATAAGATGATAATTGCCTGCCACAAATGCCAGATTTTTGAAGGCAAAAAAAACTCCTTCCCCTCCCTTTACAACCCATCATTGTTGAAGGTCCCTTTTTGCAATGGGGCCTAGATTTCATAGGTGAAATTCACCTTGCTTCTTCTGCACAACACAAATGGATCCTAATAGCCACAAACTATTTCACTAAGTGGATAGAGGCCATACCTACTAGGAATGCCACATATTCAGTCATCATTAGTTTCCTAGAAGGTCATATCCTCTCTCGGTTTGGCTGCCCAAGGAAAATAATCAATGATAATGCTACTGCTTTTCGGATCGAAGAAAATGGTTGATTTTTGTCACAGGTATCAAATAGTGCTTGGTCATTCAATTGCCTATTACCCTCAAGGTAATGGATTAGCTGAATCATCGAACAAGAGCCTGGTGATCATCATCAAAAAGCTGTTGGAAGAGAACAAAAAGTCATGGCATAACAAGTTAGTACATGCTTTGTGGGCTGACAGGCTTACAACAAACAAATCTATTGGCATGTCACCTTATCAGCTTGTCTATGGAACAGAAGCAGTGTTTCCTACAAGCCTTGGGGTACCAGTGATTAAGCTGGTCCAAGAGATTCAAACAGAAGAAGACAGTATGGTGAGAAGAATAAACCAAACAATTCATCTCCAACAAACGAGGGAAGAGGTCTACAACAGAGCAGTGAAAGTTCAGGAAAATATAAAGAAATTGTTTGACAAAAGAGCCAAAGCTGCTGATTTCAAAATTGGGGATAAAGTTCTAAAGTGGGACTCAAGAAGAGAGGATAAAGGAAAGCACGACAAGTTTGACAGTTTGTGGCAAGGTCCATACATCATCCAGGCCACTGTGGCTCCAAATGCCTTCTTCCTACAGGAATTAGATGGTACAGAGCTGTTTGGGGGTCCTGTCAATGGCAAGATGCTTAAACACTACTTCTGTTGATTTACAATTTCTAGTTTCCATTACCATTGTACATACCATTGCAGTTTTTTTATTTTCAAGAAAAAAGAGAAAATGTTCCAAAAAACCAGAGGAAAAAGAGAGGTTCATACATGCTTAAAACATTAACCTCTGATGTGAAAAATATTGGCTCTAATAAGCTCAAAACCTAAGCCAAATAAAGTAAAACAGTTGGTCCTAACATGCCCAAAATCTGGACCAGCAAAGAAGAAAGAAGAATCAGCTCTAACATGCCCAAAACCAGAGCTGAAATGAAGAAAAGAAGTGACTCTAACATGCTCAAAACTTGAGTCACAAAAATAAAGAAGGATGCTTCAAGATTTCATATTTCAAGCCTTCAAAGTTTTGCTTTCAGTTTTCTGCAAGTTCTGTCCATGTGCAACTGTCTTTATGCCTTGGATCCACAACAAACCAGACTGTCTAATCCTGGTTTGACTGTTTTTAATTTTTTGTTGTAGAATGTAGAGAAGAAATCTGCTGGACAGTTTAATCTCAGTAGATATTAGATTAGGTAGAGAAACATGTGAGACCAACAGTTTAATCTGGTCTCATGGAGTAATAAGGGTAGAAATAGAATAGGTTTGTTTTCTTATTTGTAAAAAATAAAAAGATGTAAAGGGTCTGCTAGCTCAAATGCACCCTAGAAGAAGAAAAAATGCTAGGATTGTAGTGTGGGTAGGTAGCTTGATTGGGAAATTTTTTCTGCTAAATTGATGTCTTCATTATTTTGGCATCTGAAAATCAAAGAAGAAGGTGGCTCAAGCAGTAGGCATCTGGCCTACTCCAAAAATCATTTCTGAATTCTTGACTCCTTCAAGAAGAAGCCATCCCCATGTGGAGCCACTGTTAGCCCCAATATAAATTTTTTACAAAGCAAAGTAGGGGGCTAAATTGTTTTTGAGCCTTCAAGGAATGCATCTCCCCTGAAGACACATCATCCTTGAAGTCTCCTGTGCCTTTTCTTTTGATAAATTTCCCTCTGCTGACTCCCTTTATAAGGTCTCATTGTTTGCATAAATTGTGCTCCAAAAGGTCTATATTTATCCCCTGTATCCCTGAAAAGTGTCCCTTTTCAACCCTTTTTCCCTCTGTTAAAGTCCCCCTTTTCATCCCAAAAATCCCCTCTAAAACATCCCTACACCATTTGGTCAGCCAAATTTCCCCTTCTTCCCTCTATCGTTTCCCATTTTCGGCCTCAAATTTCACTAAAAAGGGCCGAAAAACCCATACTCTACACTTTGGGTCTTAGCCCCCTTAAGGCCAGCCCCCTTACCGTTTCCCTCTACGTGACCCAGCACCATGACCAGGCGCCCGGGCGCAAGGTGCTTATTGCATATGATATCCAGGGCAACATCGACCGTTGATCTTCGCAGATCGGATAGTCCCCGTTAACTCCGCAAGCGCCCATTGTTCTTCACGTTCACCTCTCCAACCACATCTGCCGTTCGTTTAAACCACAGATGAACGGACAGATCTTCATTCCCACCTGGTGGTCCCCATGCCCGCAAACACTATTCATAAACTACATGGTTTCTATCGCACCACCTTTCGGAGGTGGGTGGTATTTTCCAATAGGCCAGTGATTCCATACATCATCCGACGCGTGGCAATGACATTGTTCCAAAACCACTACCTCATCGCATGTTATCATTCGTCCGCGGATGCGTAGCGATATCGCTATGCGCTGTCAGATCTGACATTTCCCATCCAACGGTCATCGCTCAACGAAGTTGTGCGAGGTTTAATCAAAGTCATTCGTACCCCTGGCCCACTGTCCATCACCCTCCGATGCATTTTTCACCGTTGATCTCTGCCGATATCAGACGGTCCAGATTCAATCACACGCCCGCCGTTGACCCGGGCCCGCCACGTCATTCATCCACGTATCTTCATTGTTTTTCTCGCCCGTCCCCTTTATAATCCATTCAAAGATTAATTTTTAATGTTTTTTACGTTAAACGTCTGCCTCGACACCTTCCACTATTTTTCGCCAACCTTCACCAGAGAATTTCTCCACCATTCCTCTACATTTTTTTGCCATTTCTCCACAATCCTGCTATCATCCTCACAGTCGTCCACATCATCCCACCCCCATACATGTTTTTCGTAACAGGTTTTCGTGTTTTGCAGGGTTACCAATAGTAAATGGCCGCCATGATTCAGGGTTTTTGTCATAGTGACAAAAAACACAGGGAAGAGCGTGCACAGAGATCGTATCATGGAGAAAAGCCTGGGATAGTGCTCTGACATGACTTCCATTAAAAGAACAGGGTTTGACCCTGTAAAACTGTCCCGGAGCCATTAAAATGTGGGTTCCGCAGACAGAGATATAAATGAAGCAACAAAGAGCTTAAGGCACACAAATGAAGATATATAAGCCTTATGTTCAGAGATTTAAAGGTAAAGAATCAGATTGAAGACCAATGGATCACGCAGAAGGTACAACACGAAAATCAGTGTGTTAGGGTTTCTACATCAACAAAAATGTTTCTTCCCGAGCACGGGCATAGTACACACTATGGTTTCAGTATTCATTGTGTCCAAGAGAGATTTTCCAGCCCTACAACAGTCCTACGCTATCAGAAGCATTAGTTGCACAGCATGGAAGATTTAAATCATTGATTTATTTTTGTTCAATTCGCCAGAAGTACTACAGATGTTCTGCAGCCAAAGTACATCAGAGACATACCTAGAGTTAATGGAAACCTGACGAAGATCACTCTTTCACCCAAGGGTGTCCCAGATTAATGCACAAAATTTATACAGAATGGGCTTCGACCTTCTTCCTCTTCTGAAGTTTTTAATGCTGCATTTAGTTTTTCACCTACCTTCTCTGCTCCTCTGGAGCTATAAATTCATGAAGAAAGTCGTTGTAAAGGTTGTTGATCAGTTATCAGAGAATTGCAAGTAGTTTATTTTGAGACACAGTCTCTGTGTAAAGTTGTAAGATAGGTTGAGGAATATGATTTTAGACTGAGTATTCAGCTATTGTAAATGTTGTACTTGACTGGTATTGCTATTTAATATGACAAGCACATTTCTTTGGATCCTGATCTAAAGCAGCGGTGATGTTTTCCTATCTCTGTGTTTAATTCATTTCATTTCATTTCTACTGGCTTGCATCAGAATATTGGCATAGGATTTACCCTTGTTAGGTACCCTATGTTTCTGCTCTCCTTGCCATTAATTTTTTTCTTCTGAATGTATTATCTAAGAATTGATTTCAGTTGGTTCAACCAGTGTAGTGGATGTTATTTCCTGCTCTCTGATGTACGAATTAAATGAATTCAGTTCTTAGATGTTTATTATTAAGGATTTAGCTGGAAGATTTGGGAACACTTGGGATTAGAGTTAGCCCTGTCCACTATGATCCTTGTGCAACCAGCTGGTTTTTAACTTTGTGCCCCGAAACTGTGTTGTCTCCTCCTATCTTATCATTCCATATCACACAATCATCTTTAAGATCCAATGTTTTAGATGACTAGCCCAACTGAAAGCTTACACATTGGATAGTAAGCAAATCCTTTCCTGACTCCATTGCCCAATGGTTTTGAATATTTCCTGGAACATTTCACCTCTGCCTTATCCCTCTTTTCTCATCCTTGTCTTACATTGAACCCTTCCTTACTGATAACCAACAACCAAATCAAAACAAATCAAACAAACAAACCTTGTGCCTATAACTAGCCTAACATCTTAACACTGAGCTTCAAAGTCATATACCTTTGACATATCATAGAGAGATCCCTCTCTGGACCCAGGAGGGTTAGATCCTGAGGTCTGAAAGTGGTTTGATGTTGTCTCATCTTTTGGTCTTGCCAATCTGGCCAAAACATGGGAACCCCAACACTTTCAATATCACATTTATTCCTAGATATGAAACATACATGCATATTCATTAGCTGTTTCGGCTAGTTCTTTCAAGATTCTAGATCAATTTCAAATAAAATTAAAATACAAATCAAATATAGGCCATCAATCCTAGAAAATCTTAAACATTGGAAAATATTTGAATATGATGAACAATTAAAATCCTTTCTTCAAGTCATTGACGAATTTTATATATTGCAAATTGAAGAAGAAAATTCAGACATTCATGAAGCTACCAAAGACAAGGAAAATTCATATCTAAATTCAATGGTAGCTGATCATGATATAATACAACTATCAAATAATTTTATCCCCAAAGGACTTGTTCCTTTAGAAAAATTGTTTGATCAAAATGATGTTCCCAAAAATCCATTTTCTGTTTTACTAGAAGATGACATAGAAAATATTAGTATTGGTATTGATGAGGAAATTAAAAACATTAAACTTTGTGCATATTTAATTCCTGAAATTAAATCTGAATATATCAAACTTCTTAAGAATTGCAAAGATGTTTTTTCCTAGTCTTATGCCGATCTAAAAACTTATGCCGCATCTTTAATTGAGCATAAAATTCCACTAAAACCAGAAGCAAAACCTTATCAGCAAAAATTAAGAAGGATGAATCTAGTTCTTCTTCCCACCATAGAAAAAGAACTCAAGAAACTTTTAGATGCCCAAATAATTGTCCCTTTAAGATACTCTAATTGGGTTTCCAATTTAGTCCCTGTGAGAAAAAAAATGGCGAGATTCGACTCTGTGTGGATTTTAGAAACCTTAATAGAGCATACTTGAAAGATAATTATCCACTTCCAAAGATGGATCAATTAATTCAAAGAGTGTCATGTGCTAACATGCTGTCTATGCTTGGGAAGGTAAACAAATTTGTTTTTATTTATCTTGATGGTTTAACTGTTTTCTCTGAATCAGATCAGAAACATCTGAAGCACTTGATGGAAGTTTTTGACAGGTGTAGGAAGTTTGGAATATCTTTAAATCCAAAGAAGTCATTGTTTTCCATTAAAGAGGGTAAATTACTAGGTCATATTATTTCAAAATATGGATTAGTTATTGATCCCAAAAAGGCCTCTACTATTCAATCATTATCATTACCTAGAAATAAGAAAGAGATACAAGCCTTTTTAGGGAAAATTAACGTTTTGAGAAGATTTATACCCAACTATGCATAAATAGTTAAGGACATAATAGATATGCTAAAAAAAACCATGAATTCAAATGGACCATTCCTGCAAGATATGCATTTGACCAAATAAACAAGGCCATTTATGAAGCCCCAACCTTAGTCAATCCAAACTACTCTAAACTTTTCAGCATATTCTCTTTCGCTTCTGAAATCACCCTTGTTGTTGTCCTTTTGTAAAAGAATGAAGATTATCACGACCAAACTATAGCATTTTTTATAAAGGTCATGAGAGGTGTAGAACATGATATCATCAAAAAACAAACCTATTCCTTAGTTAAAGCCCTGGAATCTTTTAGAATGTATGTCCTCCATTCTACTATCATTTCCTATGTGCCTAATAATAATGTAAAAACTATCCTCCACAACTAGACACTGATGGTAGAAGAGGAAGATGGATAACTCAAATCCTTTAGTTCGACCTTACCATTAAAACTACCAAGTTAGTAAAGGGACAAGGTTTAGCTAAATTATTAGCTGAATCCAATTGTAATGTTTTGGGCATAAAATCTATTTTTGAAGTTTCAGAGAAGCATCCACAAGAACATTATCTAAATTTGGAAAGGGATAATCCACAAGAACCTTCCCAAGGAGTGCAAGGAAATAATACACAAGAACCTTCTCCTTCAACTCAAATAGTCCCTGTTCATATTAAGTCAGAGCCTGTGTTCCATGTCAGATGTTTGCTGGTAAGCAAAAAATAATAGCCCTTCCACTAGTTCGAGTAGTTGTCTCAACACCATTTCATCAATGGGGATTAGAATTTATAGGAGAATTCACCCAGATTCAAGTAATCAACACAGATGGATCTTAACTGCTATTGATTATTTCACCAAGTGGGTGGAAGCCATTCCTGTAAGAAATGCCACAGATTTAGTTGTAATCAAATTCATTGAAGAGAACATTTTATCTAGATTTGGTTGTCCACAAAAAAATAGTCACTGGAAATGCCACAACATTTAATGGCATAAAGATGATTGAATTCTGCCAGAAATATCAGATTCTACTATATCATTCAACTCCCTATTATCCACAAGGAAATGGTCTTGCTGAATCATCTAACAAGAGTTTAGTAAAGGTAATCAAGAAAACTTGGGACAGCCATCTGATTTACGTAGTTTGGGAAAACATGATTTCTCCCAAAATATCTACAGGTAAATATCCATTCCAATTAGTCTATGGAAAAGATGTTATTTTTCCTACAAATTTAGCTTTCCCTATGCTTAAGTTTCTACAAGAATCTATTGATGAACCTGATGATTTCTATAAAAGAATAAATCAGATTATTGAATTGAATGAAAACATAGACGAGATTCAATATAAACTAAGGAAATATCATAATAAGATGAAGAGTATTTTTGACAGAAAGGCAAGGGAAAGAGATTTTAGAGAATGGGATTTAGTCTTAAGATGGGATGCTAGGAGAGAAGATAAAGGAAATCATGTAAAATTTGATAATATATGATTTGGACCACTCAAAATTTCAGAGGTAAAGGGAAACAACACATTTGTTCTATAGAATTTGGAAGGACAACCTTCAACACTGCCAGTCAATGGCAGATTTTTGAAACAATATATCCAGTACTAAAGGAGATCCTACATGATCATTGTACATGATCATTTTCTTTTACCATTTTAAGTCTATTTGTTTTCTACAGCAAAGAATCCATAGCCCGAGGAGAAGGCACCTGGAACTAATTTTTATTTGCATCCCACAGGGGGAAGCACTCCCCAGCTGGAGCCGATGTTGTAACATTATTATTTTTTTGATAATTTAGCATGGTAGTTTGAAAAATAAAAAAATAAAATGCTAAGTTAGAACATGGATGAAAAAGAAAAAATTGAAAATATTAGGAAAATTATAATTTATTACATCCATGTTAGAATAAAATGTTAGAATAGTTTGATCTAAAGAAAGAAGACAAAAGAAAAAATGTTAGGGAAGCATGAAATAAACAATGTGTGAATGCTTAAGTCTTTAAAATAAAATAATGGCTGCCTGTTTAAATGCGCCGGATGCTCATAAATATATTAAATTTTAATTTTTTATGTTAAGACCTTCAAAAGGGGTTTAAATTTCATTTGTAGAAAGTTAATATATTTAAGAACTTTTGACTTTGTTATAATGTTGCTATGCGATAAAAGGTCAAATCAACTCGGAATAAAGCGAAAGCATTTTTCAACAGAATATCTGGAGCCTGCCTCAGATCTACAATGAAGATCCACTTTGCGACCCCTCGACAGTTTCTTGTTAACGCGAGGGGGGGGGGGGGTGTCTGAAGTGTGGTACTCATGGCCACCCAAATTTGTGACGTGGTAGCACCACATCACTTCGCACCCCCTCCGCCTAAAATAAGAAACCGAGAGGTACCCCCCCACCCCCCCGAAATCCACCTCTGGTTTTTTAAATTGCCCGACGATCGTTCGTCCTGTGTTGTCAGCCAATGGACTTCCCTTCTCGCGCCATAACCATTGGTCCACTATCCAATCATATCCCTCCATGTCATTTGGCCGTTACCCCCCAACGATCCACTTATGCCCGTTAAATCGCCCCGTTGGCCACTGAACCTGCTCCTAGACCGTTAGTCATCCAATTATGAAATTAATCCTCATCAGACTCGTTAAACTCCTACGATCATATCCAATACCATTAGTATCATTCCATTAAGTCCCAAATCAAGCCCTATAAAGCTAATTGCAGAGAGCCCGATTTTACTTTACAATCTACATTCATTATATCACCTCTACATTCTGTCTAAAGTGTTAGCATCTGCAACTATTCTCCCTACTTCTGAGATCTTGTCACCTTTCCTACAAGCTGATTTTCTCCACCCCTTCCTTGGTCGATACCCTGTCAAGCATGGCACCCAAGGCCAAAGCTAAAAAGCAAACATCTCCTAAGGGTAGAGCCAAAAAGAAAACAACTCCTAAGGGTAAAGCCAAAAAGTAGGTAATGGAAGAAGTGCAGGTCATTAATCCAGCTATGGAAGTCATCCCTGAGGTCATCAAAACAGTTGTAGAAGACATCCCTTCTGGAACACCGCAGATTAACCTCGACCTCATACCCCTAGTAGACACCTATTTCAAAATCACAGACTGTCACTATGAATTCGACTTCTATGAGCTACATCTATGGCTAAAACAAAAGAACATGGACAACCAGGACCCTATCAGGTTCTGGGAATCCATGTTGCCTTTGTTTGCATTTCCGCAAACTCACCCATTTCCTGATCTAATTGCCTAGTGTCAGAAGCAATATGACCCTATAACTAGGTCAGTGGTGGCTCATAATGGAAACATTTTGATCACCATATCCCCTGAAAACATAAACTAGATGCTTCTCATCCCTTCATCTGATTACTTATCTAATTTCTCACCTGTTGCTCTCATCGAACTTTATCAAAAATTATCTTTCCCACAAAGAGCTCAGATATTTGACATTCTCCTACCTGAGGATGCAAAGTTACCAAATAAAAATCCCCCATATGCATCCTCCATCTTTCATATAACTTCCAAGCATTGCATCTCCCTTCTTTCTTACCTGTTAGGATACCCAAATGATGAAATAGTTGCTAAACCCATCCTGGAGCTCTTATCTATTTTTAGTAATGATAATTCACCATTTTTTATGTATAATTACAGCCAATTCTTGAATGAAATTATAAAAAAAAAAAATTCATGAACTTCACCACACAAGGAGTGTTTAATTATTCTTCTATGATTATTCATATGATTTTGTTTCAGTAGGTAGAAATGTTGCCTATCCACTTCAACAAGAAGGATGCACAAGGATTGAATCAATCAGTGATTCACTAGACAGAATTGGTCAGAGCTTCATCAACAACCACTTCTTTTTTAGAATTCATAGACTCATTTATTCACCCAGTAAGGAAGCTCCTTACAGGTCAATCAGAGCCTAAAATTGGAGAATACATTAAAATGATCCTACACCTCAGTGAGAAAGCAAAGACAGGTGATTGGTACCTGTACAAAAATTACATAGAGATCAGGGTATATGGCCATGAAATCTCACCATACAAGCTTCCAAGATATGTACCTATGAGAGTTTTCTCTTTGGATTACATAAGACAAATGTTAAACATGGATGATCTACCTTTTGTCCCAGGAAAGAGAAAAGCCCAGTTTAAGCTCAAGGCTAACATTGGATCCTTCATCTAAAATACCAAAGCACCTGGTGTTGATGCATATGCATTTTTCATGAATATGGGTTTTAAAACAAGTTTTACTTGGTCATATGACCCCCATGGCATTATTTCTTCTCTGAGAGTTGAACTCAAGACAACTTCTTACACTCATACCTCTAGAGTAGAAATAGAGAAATACATGAACCAGGATGAATGGGTGGAAGGTACTCTCGAGGAGGCAGATGAATATGTCATTTACACTTCAAATGTACAAACACCAGTGCCTGAAAGTAAGCAGCAAAAACGAATAAGACAAGAGCCTCCACATGCCAAGGAAATCATGAAAGAGTTTATGTTGCAACACAAAAAGCCGAACCTTACTTCCACTTTAATTTTAGAGGAGAAACAACCATAGATCATATATTTGGGAGATACTGAAGTCTCCACATCCACCAGCGTTCCTCATGCTCCTCCATCAACATCACATGCAAGAGAACCACTGGAAATCATCCAACATTCAGATGTGAACTCTTCTGAAAAGCAAAATATTTTCTCCAAATTCCTAGATATCAAGCACAAGAATGAAGCATTGAAGTCTGATGTTTACAGTCAATTCTAGAAACAAACATCTACATCACATCACAGGCTTCTCACTGCCTTTGACAGTGAGAAAGGAAGATTCATATGTCCTTTCTGCAGGCAAAAATTCCATTTCCAAAGACTCATGCTAAGTATAAGAAGTCTATTTTCTCTTTTGATACAAAGAAGATTCACCCAATTGACCAGATGGACATGCACAGGCAGTCAGGAGAGATGCTATTTTCAACAATGAAAAAAACAACCATGTCTCTTTCAAGATGAAAGAAACACTATCAAATGTTCAATCTCAGTTGAAGATTGAGAAATTGTCTTCATTAGCTAAAGACAATAGGATGAAGTCATTGGAAGACCTTGTAGTGAAAGTTGGGTATGACCCAAAATACTAAGGCAGTTGAGGAAATCATTAAAAATAATAATGCAGACATCTCTTCTCTATGCAAACAACTCAAGAAACCCTCAACTAAAGACCCACATACTAAGGAGATGGCAGAAAATGAATGTAAAAAGGAATACATGTTGAAGTTGACCATTGATAAAAATCTGCAAATTAGAAATATGGAAGACCAAATTGAAGAATTAATACTGAAAGATAAATCAAAACTCCAAGTGACTATTGATCCTAATTTAGAAACTCAAACATATTTTTTAGGTACATAACTTTCAATATTTGACTACAACTGATGTAACAAAATTGGCACAAGATTTGGCCATTCATAAATAGGCACATGAGAAGTTACAACAGAAGTATCAAGTTCTTGAGTCTTAGAAAATTCAAAATTATACTTTATATGTAGAGGAAATGCAAAATAATCATCAGTTAGGACTTAAGATCCAACAACTAGAGAGTGAATCTCTAATGGAAACAACTCTAGTTGAAGCTGCAGAATATGTGGGATGACATTAGCAAGTCTTTCACTGAAGTATGGCCATCCATACAGATCATCTTCGAACAACAGGAACTCATCACGAAATGCAGAACAATAATTCAAGAGCATAAAGATCAACTCAATAGGAATCCAAGTGAAACCACTAACATGATCAAGGTTCTCAATTCAAAGAACAGAGAGGAGTTGGAAGCAATCAACATCTTGGACAAAACTTCAACCATTTTGGAGATAAATAATTTTTTGTAGAAAAGAAGCTTAATCAACCAATTGCAGACCAAATTTGAAGCTTTAAATATTATTTTTCAAAGGTTTCATACTAAATTTAATGTTTTAAATCATAAAGGACTTCCAGTATTGGTAGGATTAGATGATAAGTTGATTAAGTTAGAATATTATTGCACAAAGTTATATACAATTGCAATAGACAAATCAAAGTTTGCAGGTATCAAAGTTCATATTACAGGGAAATATTTTCTTGAAGCTCTACAGTTTGATTTGATCATTCAATATCAAATCAAACATTTATTCATTCAAAGACCAACTTTTGACAAATATATTGAAGTAGATGAAATCTTTAGGAAAATGAGGAGTGTAGAAGTCCCAAGGAAAGATCAATGGGATAAGTTTTGTGATACCATTGAGTAAAAGGATGAATTTTATAGCATGTCGACACATCATATTTTTGAGGATCTAGTCAGCAAAAACTTTCATCAAATGGGGCCAAGTTAACAAAAACTTCCATCAAAAGGGGCCAAGTCATCAACAACTTCCAAGAAAACAAAGACACTCCATCTATATGTATCCTTCTATTCTTGTTTGTCCTATTATTTTAAACCAGTTAAGATATTTCTAAGTTTTGTGAATTAGTATAAATAACTCTTAGTTCGAGTTATTAAGGGTTGCACCCTTGGATGAGCAAATTTTTGTAAGCATAATTGAACAAGTCTTTTTGATCATCAATAATAAAAGAAGGATTATGAATTTGTCTCATATAGCTTTGTTTTCTCTGTGAGTTTTTCCAGTTTTCATACATTTTGTTTCTTCATATATCTAATTTTTATCAAGATAACTAGGTAAGGTTGATTGTGTTTCAACAATATTATAATTCCTCCTGAAGTTATTATCAATATAAAGAATGATTTACTTAACAATTTTTTGATGTAAGTCCCTTTCATTTATAAATTGTCGGCATCTTGATAATGTTAGATATATTTTGTTGAACTTTTAGACATTGTCTAAAAGTTTTCAAGCTTATGATTTATTGAAGAATTCAGTATGAATATTTAATAATAATATCTTCTTACATAAGTCAACTTAATAAATTTACAAAATCTTAATCACTGTGTGAGATAAAAAAAGCCTCCCTTACTTATAATTATTGATATTGCCTGCAATATTTAATCAATAATTGTTTGCTAAAAGTTATCTTATACATTGGTCCTCCAAAATTACAAAACACAAACAAAAAATTATAGGTGCTTTGGCATGATTATTGACCACAATTATCTCAAAGGACAACGAGAGGTATTACAATCATGCCCAAAGAAAAGGAGATCCTTAATTTCTGCATTAGGCGCCATCAACCCTTCCGATTCGCGCCTAATGGCTTTCGATTTAGATAAAGCCACCCCTAGGCTTCCTTCAATGGTCGCCTTCGAGATACTGGTGTCAGTTCAAAACATCACCATTCACCGATGTATCATTAACGAGGGTGCATCCACATGCATCATGTCAAAGAATGTTTGGCAGAAGTTAGGGTCTCCTAAGCTAAAGCCATCAGACATCACACTCAGAGCATATGAAGGGTGCCCATTAGCCCCCATTGGTCTCTATCAAAACGTCCCAGTCTGCTTAGCCAACAAGACGATCATTATAGACATTGAAGTCTTGGATGATGTTGGAACAGGGTCTCCTAAAGCTGCGAATTTTGTCCGTTTTTGTATATTTTTTGTATTATTTAGTCTAGCGCAGGGGTTTTTGGGTGGGTCAAAGCCCTGAAGGCATCGTAATGGGTCAAGTGTAGACCAAGAGTTTGCAAACCAAGGTTTGCGGACCATTGGATGTGTAAGCTAAATCGGTATAAATAGATGAACCTTTTTGAGTCTAAGGTAGGAAAGAATTGAGATTGATGTTAAGCATGAATTGTTAGATCTGTTGTTGGGTTTTTTGGGGAAGGACTCCTACTGGCTATGTGCATGGAGCTCCTTAGTTCTGTTGTGTGTGGACCCTGTTCGCTATTTGCACAGGCAGTATTTTGATATTGTAAGAATATTTTGGTATCAATATATATGCGAAGTACTGTTGATATTTGATGTTACCTGAATCTGTTTTTCTATGATTAATGCGAACTTGGGTTGTATGATTAATCTATGAAAGTATATTTTTTTATGGTGTATGAATCTATGATCTGTTAATTGCTGTGATTATATTTGTTGTGCTGATAGATTGGTATTACGCATGTGGATGCGAAGGTAATTACTTGATCTGTGATATGTTATATAGGCATGTAACTAGATTTGTTAAATTCGAGCTTGATAAGCTAGGAATGCAGATCTGCTTGACTTACCTACTCTCTCTCAGGGTGAGGAAACCTAGTTCCAACACCCTCCCATACTGCATCGGGTGAGACTTTGGACTGCGCAAGCAGGTCACTGTCGAAAGGCCTAGTAGTATAGGGGTTTTTTGGAAAACCTTAACCTCTAAACCTGGGTCACGACCCCTCGAGCCAACAAATGGTTCCATTTATAGGACAGGGAGAATTTTGAGAGAGAGATCGGGTAATGCCAAGAACACATTGGAGACCTGAAAAGAAAGAGATCAACGAGTGGTTCGAAAAGAAAATTCAGGAATTCGAAGTAAGAGAGAATCACAGTGCAAAGCTAACCACAAAGAAGTTGAAGAGTAAGTACATTTTCACAGAGATCTATGAAATTTTCTTTGTGACATTTTCGATCAAGCTTCAAGAGTGGCTCGCAAGGCTGGTAGTTTTCCAGAAGTGTTGGAAGGATGAATGGGTCACGCAGTGGACCCTAGAGCTGATTCAAAAGTTAAAAAAGATTGATAAGACCATCATTCACACGGTAGATCACTGGGTGGACAGTGTGATAGGAGGGTTTGTGACATAATTTTCAATTGATCAATTTGTGTCCTACTCTGAGGAAAAATGAAGATTCCTCAAGGGTTTTCGGGGTAAGTTTCTAAAAACTCCGCCATCACTAATTAAGATCTTATTATGTGAAAGGAGAATTTTTTGTAGTCATACAGAGTGAATGAGCTCTGATCAAAGTGAGGGTACAACGCATAGTGGTAAATACTACATAACTAATCAAGAAGGAGATCAATCTGTCTACAGTCCAGTAAGAAATTCTGATGCGCATAGCTCTTTGTCTACGCCACCATCGAACCCTCATAGGGGTAAGAACTCACCTCCACCACCATGAGAAGACGATATGGCCTCACACATGAAGCTACCCACCTTCAAGGGCATAGGGGATGAAGATATGGATCATTTCTGGTTTGTCGTAGGATCGGTATGGACTGCGCAGAATGTGGCCAACGATGCTGTGAAAAGGGTGCAACTATCCCTTGCCTTTGAGGGGAGAGCCTTGGACTGGTATATGGGATACATCGACCAGCATGCAAATGCGACCATCGAAGAGATTAAAAATGCCTTGAAACAACCGTTCAAGAAGCCTAAGTCCTACTTTCAGATAGTGAACGATATGAAAGATTTCAAGTAAGGACTGACCGAGTCTATGTGGGAGGCTAACCAACGGTTAAAGAAGGTAATTAGAGAAGGAGGATTTTTGTATGATGACAGACAGCACACAGAATGGTCTGTTGCTATGTTGCTGCCCCACTTATGTTAGTGTCCATGATTTGGAAGATTGGAAAGCCAAATGATGGGGTAACATCAAACCAAGCTTTGGAGCCCTAGGACCTAGCCTTCCTAGACTCAGAGAGGGATCTCTCTATTATGCAAAGGATGTAAACTTGTTTTCTTTTATATATTTGATTTTAGGCTAGTTGTTAAGTACGTTTGTTTATTTTGGGGTTTTGACGGGAACTGATCAAAGGATAAATAGATCAAAATTTCTTCAGATCAAGTGGGCTATGGGGTCGAAAAGGTCGAGACTATCTCAATGATGGACAAGGTATTACTGCAGAGCCGATTTGGTTGAGATAAATGGATTATTTGGATGTAAGTGAAATGAGATGGACATTAAGTTTGTGAAAGACAGAGGGATTTTAAGCATAAATAGTTTAAACATCAAGAATTCATGTGGTAGGGCTAACCATTAATCACTATGAATGAAACTCAAACTAATAAATGCAGAAAATAAACAATCCAGTGATACATAGAAGTATAAGACCCTCTAACTTTGGGAAAATCGCCTTCAGACTTTTGGGAAAACAAATAAGACAAACAAAGAAATCAATATATGAAGAAGGAACTCCTAAACATCATATCTTGAGCTATTGGGAACTTTTAAATAAGACTGCAAAGCATTGGCAAAGGGCAAGATCGAAACAAGACCTCTTTGACTTAACTAAGACAATCAGTAATTCAGAGAGAGATTTCAAAGATGGATTTTTGATCAGCTATGAGTAAGCAAGGCATACCGTGAATCATACTAGACAACATACATAATAAACATTAATGAAACTGATAACAAATTCTTAGGGTACCAAAGAGAAATTAAGAATTCTTTGACATAACCAAGAAATATGAAAACATTTAAGCTGTAATGAATCGGGAAATTTGAGGTGCCTCCATGGACATATCTCAAACTTATTCTTTACTGAACTACAGCAAGCAAGAAGCATAAAAACATGTATGATAAAATAAGAGCACATAATAGATAAGGGACACAATACCATTCACCAAGCCATGGAATCCTACATACAATCCTCCTCCACCATCAAAGTTAACCAAGAGATCATCCACTTCATAAGACAAGTATTTCTTCAAAGCTCATAATGCTATGTATTTTCTCTATAACATCAATTTCAGCCTCTAGTTACAATGAATTCTCTTGGATTATATAGGCCAAAGAGAAAGAAACCCTCCTAGAGCATCTAGAAGGCCATTGGCCTAATACAAATATCTGATTTTGTCCTTGAGGCTTTGCAAAGCCCAAGGCACAAAATATCTTCAAAAATATCTATTTAAGCTAAAAATAGCAAGAAAATTGACTTCTAATCTCTGACATAGAGTTAAAAATAGCTAAACACACATTTGGATTGCCACCTTCAGAAAACTACTTTTTAAGCCAAAATGCTACGGGAGCGTAGCAACAGAAAGAACCTGTTTTGTAGATAAGTTTTGAGGGAATTCCCGATGTCAAAACGAGGCCTGTGATAGCTTGTTGGAAAGCCCTAGATGTCTAGTTTCTGGAAATACTTTATTTTTACCAAACTGATCCCTAGAAGTCTGTCAAAAAGTGGACTGAGTGAAAAAAAAAAACCCAGGAGGGTCTCATCTACTGATATGTGAGGCAGAAAGGTGAATTTTGACTGATTTTTTCCTCTTTGGGGGACCAAAACACCTTCTTTTGATCTGAAATTTTTTGAGTAGTTGCCCACAGATTTAATACATACAAAAAAATGACTTTCATGAGCTGAGGATGCTCCTAGAAAACATGGCAGCGCCTAGAAAAATGTGCAATTAGGGCCAAAAAACACAAAAAACAAGATCATGTCAAAATTTGCTCAATTTTGGTGAGAAAACCCCTTATGGGTTCTTAGAAGCATGCAAGGAATTTGAAGCCAAGATTTCAAGCCTAGATATGTCTTTTTCCCCTTTTTTCACCGGGCGCCTCCTTTGGGTAGTTTTGAGCCTTTCTTGAGCAATTTTGAGTTTTCTTCAGGCAAATTGATTCAACTTCTTGTAATGCCCGGTGATCTTCCTTTGCAAACCCAAGTCTTTTTTTGCTTTGTCTAATTTTTCCTCCAAATGCTTGTTGGCTCTTTCAAGCCATGATTCTTTATCATTTTCTATCTCTTGGGCAAGCAATTGTGTGAGAGGATATGATCGAACAAGGGCTGCTTCTTCTTCCCTCTGTTTCTCCAAAGCTTTCCTAAGACCCATAGTCCTAGGCCTTTTTCTTATTGGTTGCTCTTCTTCCTCAATATCATCAAATTCACCCATATAATCTTCAAGCTTGACTTGTGCTTTGTATGCTTCCCTCTGGTATTTGAATGCCCAGGCCTCATAAATTTCCATTTGCCCACTCATTTTTTTATTTTGCATTTGTAGAAAGTGTATGAGGTCATTCGACCTTTCTAGATCAGTTTCTAAGTCCTAGATTTGGGCTTATCTGTTTTGCAAAAGTGACTCAAGGATTCTAGCTTCATCATCTCCAGCATCACTGTCTATTTGTATGATGTCAAACTCTCTTTCTTGTTCATGGCTACTCTCCTGCTGTTCAACTTTTTCTTTGCCCTTGCTTTGGATAGACTTATTTTCTCTTTTTCTCTTTGGAAATTCAATAATACTCTTCTTAGGCAGTTTTCCTCTACTCCCTAGCGCCCTAGTGACATTACTAGTCAATGATGGAGTGATTTTCTTCTTTTCAGATTTGGTGTTTTTAGCCTTTGGTGCTTTTGAGAAATGAATCATGGTCCCCTGCCTAGGAAAGGCAACAAGCACATGTTCTTGGCTATGTTGAGGAGAAGAGAGAGGATATTTAATCACTAGCACTTGTTCAACTTGATCCTTTATACTGCTACCTCCATCATCACTTGCTTTGCTGCCCTGTTCACTATTTTCCTCACTGTTTTGAGTTTGTTTGGGGCTGTTAGCTTTATCATCTCTTTTTGATGCTTGACTATCTTCACTGACTGTCTATGGACTTCCTTGTTTACCCTCCTTACTGTCTTGAATTTGTTGAGGGCTGCCTTCATTATGACTGTTTTCTTCGTCATTTTGCATGATGTCATCTCCTTCATTGTTTTCCTTAGACTCTGTGTTTGGGCATAACTTACTATTTTGGCATAACTTACTATTTTTAGCAGTTTTTCGGGTCCTGAACTTTCGGAGCTGTTTTGA
The DNA here is from genome assembly GCA_034641835.2 of Pinus albicaulis. Taxonomy (NCBI): domain Eukaryota; kingdom Viridiplantae; phylum Streptophyta; class Pinopsida; order Pinales; family Pinaceae; genus Pinus; species Pinus albicaulis. Next base: position 1,782,307,423 of record CM076575.1, read on the forward strand.
GGCCCTAAACGATGTTTTTTGAGCATCGCGCCTCCAGCGAATATCATTCCATTTTGGAATGATATTTGTGGCGAAAGTTGTAGTCCTCGGATAGAGATTTCTAATGATGTATCATGTGCGTCAAACGGAGATAGTATGCCAAAGTTACGTCCCTGGGAAGTTGAAACACCAATTTACCCAAACGGGGCCCATAGTTTTGGCGCTTCATATCCTAGGGTTAGGTTTTTGAATGTTTAGAGTTCTCCATTGTTTCTCAATAATAAATAGGCCCTCAAGCCTCATTTTAACTGAGTTCAGAGGCCTGTAGCCGCCACATATCTTCTCAGAGATAGCTACCAGCGCCCTAGCTAGTTTTATTTCCATTCTGTTTGTAAGCAAATTTCAGTTCTTTGATATTAATGAAATGAAGTGTTATTTCTGCTGCATCTCTATATTTATGGTTATATGTTTATTCTGTTGCGTTCCTGCATAAATCCGGATCATTCACTCTCTTATCAAAATAGGTCTTTCAAATAAACTGAAAATAGATCTCTTCCTTAGGTACTGTATTTCTTTCTTACCTAGCAAACAAGTTCCCTTTTTAATGAAAATAAGTTTTCCTTCTCAAGAACTGTGTTTTTTTTCTTGTTACTGAGTGGCAAGACCTTCAAAACAAATCTGCCTTTTTCCTTTATGAGACTGTGTCCTATTTCACCTATTCTTTCAAAATATGTCCTTAAACTGTAAATAGGCCTTCTTTCTCAACGACCACTGTCTTTTTGTCTTTTAGTAAACATGGTAATTTTGAGAACAAACTATGTTTTCCCCTTTGATAGATTGTATCTTCTTCTTAATAATTTTGATTCTAACACCTTTAAAATCAAAGAATTAGGTGAGGAAAACAATAAATACCTCTTGAAAACGTGTTAGTTGCTTTTGGAGATGAATTCCCTGTGCAAACATATGTTTTTTGCACTTTTGAGGTTTTATGAGGATGACAGCCACCTCCCTTTAGCATGGGCCCAGGTGGTCAAAAACTCCGTTCAGAGGTGGCCTGGAGGCAAATGCGTCATGTGTTGATGATTGAACACCAGGTGGTGGGCCATTCAGAAGTGGCCCAGGTGAACGCGTTGCGTTTCTAACTGGGCGCCAGGCGGTTTGCACAGGCGCGTCGCATCGCCCAACAAGCGCGTCGCGTCCTGTGTTAATTCCTTCTGGACATAGCCATAGGTGCACTGCAAGTGTTTCTAGGCGCGTCGCGTGTTGAAAATTTTCACAATAATGTGCCCAAGGTCATAAATTTTTTTTCTCTCAGTCAGTTGTAAAAAAGAATGCAAAACGTCCATTTGAGAGCTTTTTATAGCCCCTTTAAAAATAGTTTTGAACGCTTTTTCCCTCCTTTTGGTGATTTCTTATTTTTGCCTTTGTGATTTTTGAAAAAACAAGGTAAGGAACTTTTTTCCTTTTGGAACAAAACCCTTATGATGATTGTGTTAATGTTTGAAGAAATAGGTTACCTTTTACCAACTGCTTTATATCTTTTAAGCTGCCCTTCTCAAAACTGTGATGTGTTTATCTCTTCTCATCAATGAAGGAGGTCTTTTCAAAACACTTTCTGGGAACTTCTTTGATACTTTTAGGTTTCAAATTTTATGTATCCAAGCTCTGCCTATCAAGAAAGTTTTTCTCAAAACTGTGACCTTGTCCTTATCATCTGAGAAAGGCTTATATAAACACCACTATTGCAGCCTCTCAACACCATTATGTAAGTCCTCTGTTTATGATGTGAAGGAGGTCTTTTCATATGTGTTTTCTCTGTTGCTTTTGAATAGACCATTTAGGAGTAAAATGTGATCTTTTCCACTTGTCACTCTTGAATATCCTCAAACAAACTGAGTGCCCTCTGCTTGTCCTATAGTCCATGTTTCAACCCTTTTTAAAGCTCTGTCTATTTATTTGAAAGAGGTTGTTTTTCAACATTTGAAACTTTCTCTCATCATTGTGATGGAAGGTATCTCAAAATGCAAACTCCTTGTTATCCTTGTTTACCCTTTTAAAGTGTTAGTTTATATGAAAAGTAACTCCTGGTGCTTTCCCTTTACTCATCATTTAGAGGGAGTATTTTGATAAACTATAAAGGGCCTGTCTAAATGAGAGATGCCTTTTACATAAATCAGTTGTGTGAATTTCTCTTTCTATCAGTTGCAGAAGTCAATTTTAAACAAAGCTTTGTGTACCTTCTTTACCATTTAGATGAGGTTTCTTTAATCAAAATTCTAGCCTTGGTTTGTCAGTGAATGCACTCTTTCAAACACACTATCTCTCAAACTGCCCATTATTGACAATTTTTCTTAAACACAGTGTTAATACTTGGAGAGTTGACCCTCTACTTATTTGTGAAGGAGGCCATAAAAATGTGTTTTTGACCCTCTGCTCATTTTGAAGGAGGTTCTATTAAACATAGAAACTTCATCCATCTCAACATTGTGCCTTGTTCCGTAATATATGTATTTTATTTGTACCATATCACTGTGAAGTTTTTTTAGGGAGTAAACAATGTGATTGGTACATGGGGAGCGCTCAATGCTAGACATCTTTGAACTAAATCTTTCCCTTGACTATGTTTTTAGGGGTAGTGAAATTTTTTGTGACAGTCTTTCAAAGTTTAGTTCATGATAAGGTATAAGAAGTATTTGTCCTTCTTATACTCTCATCCTAGTTGCCTAACTTGCTTTGGAGCTCTCCTTGTCAAAGACTGTCCTTCTTCTTGAAACAGAGAGACTTGTAATGTTAGGTCACCCTTCTGATAACTTGGGCAGTGCTACCTTCAGAGTTAATCATGGAGTGTTGAGCATCACTCAGTCCTTTGTATTTATTTATCTTGATGAATGACCACTGTCTTCAGGCACCCTTTGGATTTAAACCATGCACATTTTTTGTTCTTTAATTACTGCTCTCCACCTGATTCTTGATGGAAAACCATTTCAGTATGAGAAAATTGTTAATTTTGTTCCTTTGCTCCCATTTGCACACTGATCATCACTCAATTACACCCCTGAAGAGATGTAAAAATAAATGGTTTTGAACTTTGGAGGGCTTCTTTGGTGTTTCATGGGGATCATGCCTGATCTAATCATATTTCTTCATATAGGGAAACTCCTTCTCTTTTTCTTCTTGGATTTGAAACCTCCTTAGCTCTGCTTAAGACAAAACACAGTGACCTTTGATGGTGTATGAACTAGGGATAGACCAGGGTGTTGTTTTGCAGGACAGGAAGAAAATCATGGCTGACATGATGATGAAAATAGGGTTTTTGGCTTAAGATAGTTTTGCCAAAGAATTTTTCCTAAAACACCACCACCTAGACATACAGACTTTTTCATGGATTTTGAATGGCTTCTTAGGCATGAGTAGGTTATCACATGACAAAGTGATCAGTGAGAGAGTGGTAGACACTCTGTTAAATGTTGGAAAGTGGGTTGTATGAAAAACAAGGGATTTTGATGCTTAGCAGAGGTATAAGATTTATGATAGTTATGGACAGAGAGACTTTGTTGTAATGAGATAGGTTTAGAAAACTGAAGGGTTTTTCTCATTATAGGCTGAAAAAGAGGGGTAGGAAGGCAAAAATTTGTTTGAGCTGTTTTCTGGATGACAAATTGACAGATTGAGATTAGCTTATAGAAAACTCAGCCAAGGAATCTGCTCATCAAAACATGCAAAAATACTGATGACTAACAACCTGCACGTGCCAATGGGTCATCAAGCCATTGAGTTGCAGGAGAAGGCCTTGGAAATTTCTATGAAGCTGGAAGTTGCGCCAAGGGATGATACCTAGTTAGGAGTACAACAAATACAAGGCTAGCTAGAAGAAATGCATATGGAGATCTAGAATCTACAGAAGGAGCGAGGAACAGAGGCTAGCCCTGAAAGATGGTGCATACGATGCAGGGTGAATGGCCACACCAAAGACAACTGTCCTCTGTTAGTAGACTATGGGCAGGCTGGGGGAACCAGCCTGTTGCATCCTAGGGAAGCTGTAGGTCCAAGTGGGCCGGTGTTGTGGTGCGATGATTGTCGCGTTTCTGGGATGAATGATACCAACCACTACCCCCACCTTGCTGCATATGTCTTAGAAATAAAGCAACAATGGTGCAGGTTCTGTAGATCTGTAGGTCATGATGAGCAGAACTACCAGAATTATGATCTGATGATAGACAGAGGAAACCTATATAGGGAAAAATCATACCCCTCTTCACCAAGATCCCCCTCCGATATGGGTGGCTCCCCAGCTAGGGGTAGGGGAGCGGGCCGAGGTGGAAGCGCAGCTAAGGGGAGAGGACAACTGATTTTCTATAACTATGGGGAAATAGGGCACTTTGCAAGGGATTGCACGAACCCCACGAGACAATCCTGCAGATACTGTAGACAGCTGGATCATGTGATTGAATATTGCCCGATCCTAATATCCAAGATGTAGGAGAATCAACAGAAACCTACGCAGAATGTACAAAGGGTCAAGGCAGAACCTTGAAATGAAGGACCGAGTGTTAATGTTATAACACGCAGCAGCATGGCCACTAGAGGAGCTACGGAGAAAGCTGAGGTGGAGCCTCTTATTCAGAAAGAAACCTTTAAACAAGAAGGTTTGGACTTATAGAAGGAAAAATAAACTTTTGTCGTGGCTCACTAATATTTTTCTAAGGCTGTGACATTTACTCCTCAAGCCCCCACGAACCTCAAAGTAGATGATGAGGTCAAACCATTCCTGCAGACATGTATGAAGCTGTTGCGCAACCAAAGGGCCGTAGAAAACCTCCAAGCTTTGATAGATAGCTACACAGAAATAACAACCCCATCTATGGAAATTAAGGATGTACACAAACTATATGAGCATAAGAGATGCACTGGTAGGGTGATGCAGTTAACCGCGCAGATTGGTGACTATGAGATGGATCAAGTTATTCTAGACCTAGGCTTAGATACAAACATACTACCTAATAAAAATTGGTAGCGAATGGGAGAACCTAAGTTAGAATGGTCCACTATCTAGCTGCACATGGCTAATCATCAGAAAATCATACCGTTGGGGAGATTATCAAAGATCGTGGTAGATATTGAAAGGGTTAAGGTTCGGGCTGACTTCGAGGTCATTCATATTGTAGAAGATGCAGACCCCTATCCTACGCTCCTAGGATTGGAGTGGGCCATATATATGGGTGGTATTATCAATTTGAAAAAGAGAAGCATGGTGTTTGAAAGTGAAGTAACATGAGTGGTAGTACTACTAGATCCCGTTGAAGGAGAAAGGTATACAGAGCCAGTGCGTGAGGAAGAAGAGGTGGATCAAATCTATAATTTAACTACGAGGGATGAATATTGGATTAACCCTATCGCTGATGGTGTGTTGTGCTGGGAAAAGGATAGCAAATGATTTTCTGACTTCGACGGAGAAATGGAAAATTAAAAAAACCAGTTACATGATGTCTTTGTGTTGCGTTGCCTACGAATCACAAGGGACTTCTGATGCATATCCTCAGAAGTAAGAGAACTACCCTACTTTGATGGCTCTCGTAGCATAAACAAATTTTTTCGAACATTTGAAGCTGAGGTTCTAAGGGAACGAAGGTTATGAACCCATAACGTGGCTATGCGTGGAACAACTGCAAGATTGTGGGACATGCATAAGGGGGAATTCCAAGATTGGGAGGAATGTCGAGATATGATGATCCTATAGTTTGAGCCTCTGACTGACATTCGCGTCAAGATATTTCTTAGCCCAGGAGATCCATGTGAACATTTGTTTGCCTGGATGGAAAAATGGTGGGATCACTCTACAAAATAATGGGTTCACTTGTTTATTCATGCCTTGGGGCCAATTCTCGCCACATGGTATTTAGATGCAGAGCTACATCAACGCACCCGCCATTGGGAAACCTTAAAGGACGAATTTTTGGGGACATTTGGGTTAATAGGAGGATCGGAGGCACTTGAAGAAGCTCTGTAGGATATAGATACCTTTGTATTTGGTGAATCTAGCCCCTACAAAGAAGTGGGGATACCAACATGGGAAGCACAGATGCAGGATATTTTTAACTTCCGCAATATCACCATAGAAGAATGTGATGAAAACCCGCACAATGTATCGATCCCAGAATCAGAAGGGGAGCACGCAGTTGCAGGACCTCTGTTACACACTGTGGATGTCACAAAGCCTCTAAAGTTGTGAGAGGTTAACATTAGCACAGAAGAGCAACCCAAGTTGGCTAAAATTGGATATTACTAGGATGATGAGATAGTAGGAAAGGTTTCGAAATTGCTCACGGAGTATCAAAAATTATTTCTGACAAATGTTTCGAAGCTTAAGGGGATCATGGGGGACTTAGGGGTTATGCGCATCAAACTGAAACTAGATGCGTACCCTGTAAAGCATCAAAATTATCGGTTGAACCCTAAGTATAAGCAGAAGATTAGGGAAGAAATCGATAAAATTATTGTCGCGGGTATCAACAAACCGATCAAAGAGTCTGACTGGGTAAGTCCTATGGTGGTTCAGGAAAATAAGACAAAGGGGGAAATCCACATCTACATAGATTTGTGCAAGCTGGATGATGCATGCGTACATGATCCTTTCCCAACACCATTCTCCGATGAGATCCTGGATAGCGTAGGAGGCCAGGAGGCATATTCATTCACTGATGTGCTGTCAGGGTAGCATCATATCAGAATTGCACATGAAGGTCGTAGCAAAAGTACATTTTCCACTAAATGGGGATCCTTTCGGTATACGGTCATGCTGTTTGGGATTGAAAATGCTCCTGCCATATTCTCATGGGTAGTAGTCGCTGTATTCAAAGAGTTCATTCATAAATTTTTTGAGGTATACTTTGATGATTGGACTGTCTTTGGCTTAGTAAAGATGAACATTTCGAACCTGCGCATGATGTTAGATGCCTATTAGAAGCACCAGATTTCCCTGAATATCAAGAAGTGTACCTTCTGCGTACCCTTTAGAATCTTGCTCGGACATATAGTTTGCCGACAAGGGCTAATGGTGGACCCTGCGAAAGTTGCAGTGATCATTAATCTGGTAGCTGAGAAGCAACTATGTTCGATCCTTGGACATACAGGCCATTACAAAAAGTTCATTAAGGGATACACACTGATCACATCCCCTCTGGAAAAACTTCTTAAGAAGGATGTTTCATTCTTTTGGGATGACGAGTGTTAAAAGAGCTTTGAGATACTCAAGGAAAAGATGGTCTCTGTGCCTATCTTTATTTTCTCTGATTGGGCGAAGGTATTTCATGTCCATGACGATGCTTCTAGAATTTCCCTAGGAGTAGTCCTTATGCAACCTGGCGAGGGAGACATTGATCACTTAATTGCATTCGCTAGTCAAAAACTCTAGGGCGCAGAGTGCAACTATGCCACCACGGAGAGGGAGTAATTGGCCATGTTGTATGCATTACCTATTAGGGGGACACTTCAAAATTTTTATAGATCATTCGGCTTTGAAGTACCTGGTGAATAAGCCTATGTTGCGGGGGGGGGGGGATCTGCCGATGGCTTCTGTTGTTCTAGGAGTACGACTTTGAAATCATTGTCAAACCGGCGAGGTTGAATTATGGGCTTGATCACTTGTCCCGAATTAAGATTGGCGAGGAACCAGATAACCTGGAGGAAGGATTGCCTGATGCACATCTATTTTCTATTAAGATATTCGAATCGCACTTCACCGACATTATTCAGTTCCTGACTATAGGCATGGCACCCCCAGATTTAGTGCAGCAGAAGAAAGAATTGGTAACCCGCACTGCGAATTTTACCATCATCGCAGGTCACCTCTATAATATGGGAGAAGATGAAGTGTTGTGAAGGTATGTTTTGGAACATGAGTGGCATGCTATCTTGGCAGAAGCCCATGATGGGGTGGCAGGAGGTCACTACGCAGGGAACGCCATAGTGTGGGAGGTCTTAAGAGCTAGATTATGGTCCCGTACCCTACATAGTGACTCTCATGACTATTGTAAGGCCTGCGATAGATGCCAACGCACCGAAAGGCCGTCCTGTAGGGATGAAATGCCCCTCCAACTGCAAATGGCCCTGTAAGCATTTGACAAGTGGGCCATCAATTTTGTAGGACCTATCAACCCACCTAGGATGCATACAGGTACACGTTACATTATAAATACTACTGATTATGTAACTAGGTGGGCCGAGGCACAAGCAGTAAAGGATTGCACTGCAGATACCACTGCGCACTTCATCTTTGATCAGATTCTGACTAGATTTGGATGTCTGAAAATCCTGATGAGTGATAGAGGTACACACTTTGTCAATGAAACCATATAGGCCTTGACGGAAGAATTTCAGATCCATCATGTGAAAAGCACTCTATATCATCCTCAGGAAAACGGTGTAGTCGAAGCTTTTAATAAGGTCTTAGAGCATGCACTGACCAAGTTCTGTAATGCCGATCGCAGTGACTAGGACGTGCGAATTTTGTCTATTCTATGGGCTTTCCAAACCACCTGTAAGAAAATCGTATAGATGGTGTATGGTAAGGGGGTCGTTATGCCCATGGAATATATTTTTCCTAGCCTGCGCATCGCAGCCTTCACAAATATGGAAAAGTCTGATATCATGGAGGAGCGGTTAGCACAACTTGTGGCCTTGGAGGAAGATTGCTTCATCGCTAGCTTCCATCAGTGGGTTCAAAAGGCACGCGATAAGGCCTAGAACGATCAACATATTCATCAAAAAACCTTTTTAGAGGATGACTTAGTCCTACTATATGATATTTATTTTGTGAAATAATTAGGGAAGTTTTGACAGCACTGGCTTAGGCCCTATACAGTTAAGGAAATCACGGATGACAGAGCTGTGCGATTAGCTACCCTGCACAGCGATATGCTACCCAGCTATATCAATGGCAGTCAGCTCAAACCATATCGAATCAAATGAATATATGGCTGGAGTAGCTGTATGAAGAGGGATAGCCCCACCAAGGAAGGTAAGCACAATAGGTACCATGCTCTGCATATGAGGAAGCCGCAGGATTGGAAGCTTGGGGGAGTGCGCTAGAGATGAGGGAATAAAATTAGAATGCAACAGGTGCACTGGGAGCGTAGGAGGTATTCTCAAAGCATAGGGGTGCAATAGGAGCGCAGGGGTACACTGAGTGCACTAAGGGTGCGAAAACTAGTTGTTGGAACAATCAAATAGGGTAAAAAGAAAAAATTACCGTTGGAAGGAGCGGGCAGCCATCACTTAATGAGATGATTTCTGGATATTTTTTACCGTTTACTTGATGGTAAGTTCCAAGTGAAGTTTACCCTACCGTTGGGCGATCACCAAAGCTATAAAATGGGCAGGCTAGATTAGACAAGGGTTCCGTATCGCTTGAATAGCTTGTACTTGGCATGTTTGTCCTCGTCGCATTTGTGCTGTAAGAATTTTTGTTCCTATAGCATCTCTTTCATGTCTGAGCAACCTACTCCCTCTGATAGTAGCAATCCTGAGTTTTTATTTCACACCAGGATGATGGCCATGAATCCCGTTGAACCTTCGGAACCAGTGACCTCGGAGGAACAAGGAACTGAGGAAGTAGTGGAGATTGAGTTTGAAGCTGAAGCATTTCTCTCCACACCAGTCAGAAAGAAGGGAAAGGAAAAGGTAGAAGGCTCAGGGAAACCCCTGAAACCCGTGAAATGGGTTGGAGGGAAGCCCCATACTTCCCCACAAAATGTAAAATCCCTGAGGGCAACGTCCCAAGCGTGTGCTGCTAAGGAGTAGGCCCAACTTGCCGGCCCAATCAACTGGTTAACTCCCTTCGTTCGGCCACACAGGACCTCGATGTGCACGCCGAAGAACCTCGATGACCTGATCACTTATCTGCAGATGCCACTAACTCCGGGAGAGGTCCCTGTCATTGGTGAACCTGTTGGAAAGCTTCACAAGATCAAATTTGACGATCATGACTTGGTTAGTTTGGAGGCCTTCCCTGAGCTAGCGCCTGAGTTATACCTTGAAACGATTCAAGAAGATGATGGGATCAAAAATTTTCCCCAGCAATGGGTGTGTGGATTGGCTGGATCTGGGATCCTGAACTTGCTAAGGATTCCACACTTTGGTCACAACAACGTCACAGACTGGCTAGCCCGACAGTTGCTCACCCTAATTCACGATGGTTTCCTATGGATCTAGGAAAAGATCCCCATCGATATTGCTTTGGTTCATAGAATTACTAGCCTTCCCATGAATGGACCGAACCCTTCGGTGTGCATGGGAAAAAAGTATGAGGGGTAAATTGCTGAGTATGTGGAGAAAAAACCTACCATGTGGAGCGAAATACTCAAGGTTTTATAATCAAGTCCATCAGTGACTAAGGCACGAAATTTGGGCACCATGTTGTTGGCATGCAAGATGATGAGAAAATGTTAGGTCACCTCTATCCCTGCATACGTAATTCAGTTAGCAGGCCAATGCTGGAAAGGGGTATGCTTTATATGGGCCCAGTATTTTCGCAATGAGTTTCTAGCTAATGTTTGAGAGTCCTAGGAGTAGGGCTGAGCCTTTTGTTATTCCTGGTTATTATTCCCCATAGTGTTGGTTGCCTGGGAAGCCCCTACGGAGTCATTCCTCCCTAAGCTTACCCTATACATGTATGGAGGGGCTTGTTATGCACACTTATGGGATTCTAAGGATCCACAGCATCTCGAGGACAACCAAGTTTTATGGGTCCTCTTTCAGAGTAGCTTGGCCACAGCCATTAATCCCCGACCACGGTTGTCCCCTACCATGTATGATAGATCCAAGGGCATTGTGGCATTCTAGATCACCATTGAAAACGTCTAGATCAGAGCACACAAGGATAAAGCTTGGACTTCGCTCCCTTATATAGTGGCAGGTGAAGAAATTGGTAACGTCATTGCGCTCTGGTCTCCTAACTGGAAGATTGGCTTCAAAACTGGAGTGAAGGGAACCGAAGGAACCAGCACATCAAAAGTAATCCCACCTGTCATCATCAAAGATACCAGAGGCATGAGCAAGAGAATCGGGAAGGACACAGGCACCGAAGCACAAAAGGATGTGTAGTAGAAACGGACCATTGAGAAGGATGCAGAAGTAGAGACTCAGCTCGATTCGCCGCTAGACCTGGGTACAGAAGGATTGAATGTGGGAGGACCTACCTCCCCCCAAGGCACGAAGTGAACAAGCAAGCTTGTTAAAGGACCTCGGAAGAAGTAGCACTCGCAACGGGCGAAACGAGATGAGACAGTCATGCTGACCGATGGGGACCTAGAACAGATTGCTGGTGCAGTCACGTTGGCTACAGAAGATCAATGGTTAGCCTTAAAGGAACAAAAGAAAGCTGTGATTGACACTCTTCATTTCAAGCTCTGTACCCTCCAATTGAAAACATACACGCTACAGACCAGTGTGATTTAGGTACGCACACCCTCAGCAACCAGCAGTGTGGCGCTAGTTATAGAAGAAAGCTACCTTTGTCCTGTACCAAGCGCAACCCTTGTGATCATTCCACTTTACCCAGGAATGCAAGTACATGCCAGTATATAATTCCAACTAAATTTAGCCAAGCTACCACATGAGACATTGCAGGGTCTCCACACCTCCTTATTTCAGGAAATTCACCATCCGGACCAACAAGTGCACCAACAGCTTGGTGTGGCTGAATAGACAATCGATGAAAAGAAAGTTGAAGTGTGCCTCGCCACCGCGAAGCAAAAATAGCTCGAAAACTTGATTCACCAACTCTGCGCAGATGTTCCAGCAGAAATTACGGCCACAGCCACCCCCTAGGCTAAAATTGAAGGGTTGGTCGCAGCATTGAAGGCCTCCAGGATGGAAGTTCAGTTGGTCAAGACACAAATGGAGTAGCAAATCATGGATCTGCAGGCTAAGTTGCAGCCTGAAACGCCTCCGTAGGTACGAGCCCAACGAGATGCATTGGTTACCATAACTACGAACGTCATTACAGGGAAAATCGCATAGGGCACCCAATTACTAGAAAAATCCATGCAGATATGGACCAAGGTCCAGTAGGACCTGATCTTGCGAAAAATAAACCAGGACCTGCGGCAAAAGGAAGAAGAGTTCAAACAGATAGAAGGCACCCTGCCCACTTTGGTTCCTTCTCAGTGCTTGGCATGGCTGCAAACCAACCACACCCTCCAAAATGATATGGATGAGCTTCAACATAAGAAGAAGGTCCTTGGTGACTGCCTGAAGCCTTGGGCTGAAAAAGCCCTCAAGATCTCACAAGATGCTAATGTTGCTATTAAGCAGCTAAACCAAACTCTAGAGAGTGTCACAGTCATGACAGAAGGTCCGATTTCGCAGAAATTGGTCGATATTTCACAAAATGTTGCAGCTCAGAGTGAAGGTGTGCTACCTCCATTGGCTGAAGTGATCAGACTGCTACGGGAGAAGGTTGAGACCCCACCATCACAGTGATTCAGGACGAGTCACAAGATTTTTTTGGTGGATTGTTGGAACAGGGTCTCTTAAAGCTGCGAATTTTGTCTGTTTTTGTATATTTTTTGTATTATTTAGTCCAGCGCAGGGGTTTTGGGGTGGGTGAAAGCCTCGAAGGAATTGTAATGGGCCAAGGGTAGACCAAGAGTCCGCAAACCATGGTTTGTGGACCATTGGATGCGTAGGCTAAATCGGTTTAAATAGCTGAACCTTTTTGAGTCTAAGGTAGGAAAGAATTGAGATTGATGTTAAGCACGAATTGTTAGATATGTTGTTGGGTTGTTTGGGGAAGGACTCCTGCTGGCTGTGTGCACGGAGCTCCTGTGTCTTTCTGTGTGCAGACCCTGCTAGCTGTGTGAGCAGGAGGTATTTTGGGATTGTAAGAAGATTTTGGTATTAATATATATGCGAAGTACTATTGATATCTGATGTTATCTGAATCTGTTTTGCTATGATTAATGCGAACTTGGGTTGTATGATTAAGCTGTGAAAGTATCTGTTTGATAGTTGCGAAAGTATCTATTTTTCTGTTGTATGAATCTATGATCTGTTAATTGTTGCGATTATAGTTGTTGTGCTGATATATTGGTATTACGCACGTGGATGCGAAGGTAATTACTAGATCTGTGATATGTTATATAAGCTTGTAACTAGATTTGTTAAATGTGATCTTGATAAGCTGGGAACACAGATCTTCTTGACTTACCTACTCTCTCTCGGGGTGCAAAAACTTGGTTCCAGCACCCTCCCATACTGCTTCGGGTGAGACTTTGGCCTGCACAAGAAGGTCACTGCCGAAAGGGCCAGTAGTATAGGGGTTTGTTGGAAAACCTTAACCTCTGAACCTGGGTTAGGACCCCTTGAGCTAACATATGCTCAACTAGATTAAAATATACTCCTTGGATGGAGTTATATGTATTCCATGTCAGCCATAGCCTCCTCCATCTTCCGAACTATGATGTTCCCCCATGAGGATCGCATCATTACTGTCGACCAATTGACATACCATGACAAGTGACCCCTAAAAAATACTAATGTTGTCCTACCCTATGTAGACACATCTGCCGAGATGCTTACATGGTACCAAGAATATGGCACTCAACAATTCAAACCATTGTCCATCCTTAGATCATTCCTAGGAGATCCCCCTATTATACCAAAATCATCATCGGATATCATAGAGGCTCTGGTGTGCATGATGTCCACATCAAGCACCAAATCCAACCAAGAGATAGATATGAGCAGTAAGGACACCGAGTCCTTGCCCACAATAGCCTCTCTAGCCTACGCCGCCTCCCAAACTCCTTTCCTGTATCCCCCAGCTATTTTTGTGTCCCAACAAGTTTTGGCCACTGTGGTGTTGCCAAACGTATCATTTGCAATCCCAGTTTGGTACCTGGTCCCACCTATCAAGACAAGATCCATGCACATCACCTCTATAGAGTTAATTCCCCTCAGTCCTGAGGAAGCCCCACTGGTTCAAGAGACTATCGCAAACATCCCGGTGAAGGCGATTCCCATCGCAAAACCGATGGTTACGACCAAGAACAACAATAAAAGAGAGAATAAGGTTGAGAATCCCACCATGAAACGGGAGTTACAACCTTGCGTTATATGCGACATAGTAGGCCACCCTACCCACATTTTCCCAGAGCTGGACAAGTTAGAACTGCTCCTTAGCTCTGCAGTAAATATCGTGGCAACAAGTTCCCGTAAAAAGGAACCAGCCACCAAAAATTTGGATGTAGAAATGCATGAACATAATTATGGAAATAGCAGTGTAAATCAAACCATAGAAATGGGATACCAATGTGGATACATTAAACCACGTATTATATCAGAAAATCCATACATAACAGTGAGGCATGAGTCATATACAATGAAGGAACAAGCCTCCCATAAGAAGTCACTCCACAAATGAACTGTTGTCACAATACAAAAATTCTGGAGACTGTTACAACGTGGTTAAAAACACATTGCTACAGAAAAATGATGTAAAAAATATGTAGGGCTATTATAAGCCTCAAAATATATGCTCAATACAGATCTAAGCTCAATACAAACTCCTACAAGAACCCGAAAAGTGTTTTCAGAAATACACTCTATACAAGATGGGATCTAAAGCCCAATGGCTAAGATACCCTACAAAAATAAAGAATAAGAGTGTATAAGGCTGAAATATAATATATCTGATGTTGATCCCCTCAAATTTCTCCTCCCATGAAAGGATGAACCCCTCAATCACAAGGAAACACTGCAAAGAAACCATAGGATCTGCCACTGAAACTACCTTAAAAAATAATGCATTCCCTAGCTAGAACAGCGCTGAAAATGGTGGGAAATGTACGACCTGATACCAAAGATATGAAATATGCCCAGGAACTTTCCAAACAGATCTCCCAAGGGAAGGAAACCTTCCTCCTATGAGAAAATAGCTCAGAAAGTGGGATTCTAACCTCTGCACTGTTGTACCCTGCAACACGACACAATAACCTGCAGAAACTATGCTGATGAAGAAATATGTAGCTTGGCCTAAAAACCTGATGTAGAAATCAATACAGTACTCTTCCAAGAGGCCTCTCAAGGAAAGAGGTGGGATTCTTGCTCGAGAACACCCGGTGCTAAACAGCACTACAACCCTGCTAAACAGCAAGAGGAAGCAAAATTCTAAATAGACCACTATCAAAATAATAATCTAAAACATAATCCCAAATTGCTACCATCCTCTTCATTAAGTAGATTGTGAGCTTTCATGTCCTTGGCCCCACTCAATTAGGTCATTTCCTTCATGAAGTTCACCTCCCTCCAAAATTGTGTTATTCCTTAATTAATCTCCACTCCTCCATAACAGCGTTGTTGACTTGGTCAAAGTTGACTGAATCAACATGACCCAAACCCTGTTCACACTTGGAGGTGCTTATTTAGCTACTAAAAAGAGTCTCCTTTCACACTTGAAGTGTTCTTATTGCTGCTAAGGACCCAGTTATTCACCTACCTAGTGATAAAACAACTATAATATTCCATTTAGCTTGAAGGCTAAATTTTTGGAATATTACAGTCCTCGCCCCCAAAAATATTTCTTTTCCTCAAGAAAATGTATGAGGAGAAAAAAATTCCTCCCCTCCTCCTCTTGTGTCCTCCTCATCAAGAGTCCCCACCATTGCTCAAAACAATTTGCAATAAATCTTCTCTCCAATGTTTCCTCCCAAGTGTGCAAAACCAATTGGCTCAAATCACGAAAAGGTGGAAGGTGTAAGTGGTAAACTTCTTGCTGCCCAATGGCCTCCTCAAGGTAGGGGTGATGAAAAACAAGGGGAATCTCTTTCCCAGTGAGTGACTCCCACACCCATGCTATCATCCAAATTAAATGAGCCATTCTAGGTAGCTCATCAAAAGAATCATCAACCCCGATTTTATACAATGTATTGGGGCTACATGAAGAGATCAGATTTTTCCATCCAAGTTGTTTTTCTCTCCATTTATGGTAAGTATGGGGCTTTTGATGACCTTGGGATGAAATTTCATGGCCTTAAATAATGGTCCAAGTTACCCCACAAAACAAATCAGCCATGAAGTTCTTCCTTCAAGAACTCAAGTTCTCCAAATGGCTCCTCCCATGTGAAGAAAAGAGATGTAGCATAGCAATCATGGCTTGCCCATTGGCTCTCATAAAACATGAAACATGTAAAGTAGTGATAGTCATGCCTCCAATGAGCACCTTCAACTCTCTAAAAATTCCCATGAATATAATTACATCAGCAATATAAGGAAGAAAAAACCAATAAAAACAAGTTACCTCATGACGACTGAAAAGTGGACCATAGTTCCACACATGGAACCAGTGCAGTGCATCCATTTTCTGCCTTAAAACCAAGAATAACAAGTGATTTTCCAGCCACTTTTTTGCTGCCACAATCATCTCATAAGAGAGGAGCATGGATATAGAATGTGGTGTCAATGGTGCACACCAAGAATCATGTGGCTTTCCCCACAAACCACTAGCAAAATAGCCAACCCCCGTGTTGTAAGTGGCCTAAAGTACAACATAATATAATGTGCAAGGAGGAATAATCCTCCTTGGTTCAACCTGCTGCTCATATAACGTAAAGAAGTACAAATGAAAATGCAAAATTGTACCTTCTCCACCATGTACTTTGGTCCTTGAGCTGAAATGGCTCAATTGGAAATTCTCCCTCACTTCCAATGAGTAGGAAAGTGGCTGTGACATCCTCTCCATCATCATCCGAGCTATGCATCTCTCCCAATGCTAATATATATCCTGCTGGATGCCCTCCCAAGTGAACTCCTCCATCAAAGAACGGAATGCATCAAAGTGCATAGAAAGAAATTCCACATGTGCTGCATGTAATAGCTTCCTCTTGAGCTTAGAAAATTTGGTCAAGAAGATTCTTCCATAAGAATATATCACCACATCATCCACCATGTATCTATCATCTCCCTCTGGTTCATCAAGAATCATGCAAGCACCAAGATCCTTGGAGTACTCTACCAAAATTTGAGACCTCCAATATGGATCAATCCTCCCAAGAGGCAGCGCTGAAGGTCTGAATGTGAAGATCCCCACATGTTGTTGTCTTCACATTTGACATCCCTCATGCCAAATTCATCCTCCAAATTGCTGCCATGCCCATCATGTATCTGCTCATGCTCAAATAGAAGTGGTGATCTTTGGAAGTTGGCCTCCCATGAGAAGCTACCATCCAAAAAGAACCTCCTAAACTTGGCCAATGTAAGCATGAGTGGCCTCCGTCTACTCCAATGTATGGAGTATTCCTTCCTCAAAGGAAGTACCCTCTATTTCTCCAAATCCATGGAGCAGCTCCCTTGCACCATGAAGGTTCCATACTCTATCACTGTAGCAACTTCTGTTAGTGCAATATATATAGTGAGAGTGGGTAATGCTGAAAATGGGAGAATACCTCCTTCCTCCTTGAGTCTATCCCAAACTCTTTGCGCTATAATAGAATCCTCTAAGGTATTCACCCCTCTAGAATCTAAGAGTGGTGAATAAAATGATAAGATGTCTCTCACCAACTCCAGATCTGGTGGCCTCCCAGGTGGAATGCCCCCATGTAATGAGACATCAATGTCAAGAGTAGACTGTACATATGGATGGGAAACCTTGCCCTTGCCCTCATAGCGCAAATTAGTCTGCCTCTTCCTTTCATTAGCTCTCTGAAGTAGATAGGGGTGTGTCATCCTCATCAAGTTATGTTGACCTTCCTCCCTACCTTCTCCCTCTATCTGCAATATCTCACAGTCATGTTCATTGATTGTGCCTCGACCTCCATATGTGAGATCCTGGGAAATTTCTTGCAATGATACGAGAATTCCTCATGTTGGAGCATGTGATCCTCCTTCCTCTGCATGAGGTACTAGATAAGCTCTAGATGTGACAGCGTTGTTGCCCCCATCCTTCTCTCCTTCTTCAATATGAATGGGAGTCACCTGCTCAATAAGAGGATCCTCTTTTGAAAAAGGAACTTTCATGCCCTCTTGTTCAAAGACATGAAATAGAGATCTTGCCTCTACCAAGGTGTTATGAAAGATGTGAGCTTCTCCAATGGTTTTCTGAAGTGTATTTGAGTTAGTAGGTTCTTCCAACCCATGCAAAAGTTTTGTTTTTTTTTGTTTGTTTGGCTCCATCCACAATGTTGCAGAATGTTTTCCCTCAAAATTTTCTACCAATCTCTTAGTAAACTTTGAAAAAGAAGAAGTATTGACATTTTTTAATGAAAATGACTCAAAAATCCACCAAGCATAGACCTTACCTTCAAAATGCAACACTGCAAATTTGATGGCTTAATTTTCAAAAAATTGGTGATGCTGCAAATAAGTGTGTAGCTCCTCCACCCAAGCTCTAGCTGAACATGTAGGGGCTCCATAAAAAGTGGATAGAAAAAATCTACCCATTTCATGCTGCCTTCTCCTCTCCACCTTGATCTTGCAAAACTCTTGGAAAGTGATATGATCTCGAAACTTCTCAGTTTGAGACTCATACTCTTGCAGAAAATTGCTAAGAGCTCCCCTCTTATGCATTCCTCCTTCTTTCATCTCTCTCATGATAGATCTGTACATTTGAATGTGTTGTGTATAATAGGGTGTAGCTGTATGCTCACACCTATCATGTGAAAATCTAGATTTGGCTCTAGATCCAAAATCCTCCGGAGATTCCATCTCCCTTCTCATTTTCTTGAGATCTTCTTTAATGCTCTGCATAGATTTAGGAAGAAGCTTTGAGAGCCTCTCCTCCTTATTTCCTCCACATAATGGAGTCTTTTTCTTTTGTACATATTCTCTTCTCCTTATTCCATTGATAGCATAATGGCTGAGATCCACAGGCTGAGCCAAGACTATGCTCCGATACCACTGTAATATCCCAAAATGGGGATGCAGCAATACATGAACACAATTCTTGAAATAGCAGTGTAAATCAAAACATAAACATGGGAGACCAATATAGAGACATAAACCATGTATTATATCAGCAAATCCATACATAACAGTGAGGCATGAGTCATATACAATGAAGGAACAAGCCTCCCATAAGAAATCACTGCACAAATGAACTACTGTCACAATACAAAAATGTCGGAGACTGCTACAGTGCAATTAAAAAAACACTACTATAGAAAAATGATGTGAAAAATATTTAGGGCTGTTAAAAGCCTCAAAATATATGCTTAATACATATCTAAGCTCAATACAAATTCCTACAAGAACCCGAAAAAGGTTTTCAGAAATACACTCTATACAAGATGAGATCTAAAGCCCAATGGCTCAGATACCCTACAAAACTGAAGAATAAGAGTGTATAAGGATGAAATATAATAGATCTGATGTTTATCCCCTCAAATGTCTCCTCCCATGAAAGTATGAACCCCTCAATCACAAGGAAACACTGAAAAGAAACCACGGGATCTGCCACTGAAACTGCCTTCAAAAATAACACATTCCCTAGATAGAACAACGCTGGAAATGATGGGAAATGTATGGCATGATGCCAAAGATATGAAATATTCCCAAGAACTCTCCAAAAATATCTCCCAAGGGAAGGAAACCTTCCTCCTATGAGAAAATAGCTCAGAAAGTGGGATTCTAATCCCTCCACTGCTGCACCTTGCAACACAGCACAATAACCTGCAAAAACTGCGCTAATGAAGAAAGTTGTAGCTTGGCATGAAAACCTAATGTGGAAATGAATAAAATACTCTTCCAAGAGGCCTCTCAAAGAAATAGGTTGGATTCCCACTCGGGAACACCCAGTGCTAAACAACACTGCAACCCTGCTAAACAGCAAGAGGAAGCAAAAGTCTAAACAGACCACTATCAAAATAATAATCTAAAACATAATTCTGAATGGATTCCATCCTCTTCCTTAAGAATATTGTGAGCTTGCATGTCCTTGGCCCCACTAAATTAGGGAATTTCCTTCATGAAGTTCACCTCCCTCCAAAATTGCATTATTCCTTCATTAATCTCCACTCCTCCATAACAGTGATGTTGACTTGGTCAAAGTTGACTAAATGAACATGACCAAACCCCTATTCACACTTGGAGGTGCTTATTTAGCTACTAAAAAGGGTCTCCTTTCACACTTGAATTTTTCTTATTGCTGCTAAGGAGACTTATGGGCCTTCCCACCCACTTATTCACCTACCTAGTGATAAAACAACTATAATTCCATTTAGCTTGAAGGCTAAATTTTTGGAATATTACAAAAATCAAGGCAAGGCATTGCGTACCAGTCACGCATGTGCTATCTATAGCCATTATGGGCACTATACCCATGATTTACCATAAATTCCACGATACAAGGACACCTTACACTCCATCGAGCAATCCTATCAAGATGATTCTTCCATCCAATCAGCTGGAGATGAAACTCACATCATTTTATACCTATAGGAGGAACGACACTCACCTGCAAGACTCCCGTTCATCTTCCCCCCTCCTTTCATATGCTACGCGCTGTGCAACGAACATGACCACTTCATAGAGGAGTGCATAGCCTTGGAACTCATCCATAGATGGTATCGAGTAGAGCACGTATACTATGTTGGTTTGCGAGTATCAAAATTTACATGTACGATATGTGCTGACAACCAAACTTGGGAACAGTGCCATTACATCCCTCGATTTTGCTTAGAACTAGCTAGTTTGCACTCAACCATAGTTTTCCTCTCCCTAGAAGACAACTCTGAAACTGAATCCATGGATAGCTCGAAGAATCAAGAGGATGTGACGAGTAGATCCATCCTCTTCCTGTCAGCTGAAAAGCGGCCAGTCGGGGAACCCTTAGTCACCCCCAACTGCCCTCCACGGAGAAGACCAACGTGTGTGTTATGTAACACACATAATCATGTAGTTGCCACTTTCCCTGACTTAGAAGTTCTACGCCGTTGGTACCTGGTCACATCATCACACGAACAGGACAAGAACCCCCATGTTAGGATGTTCTGCATAGTGTGTTAGGGCAATCACCATGAGCAACGTTGTACCTATATCCTATAAGTACACCCTCAAATTGATATGATACATCTATTATATATGAAAATATAGGATCTCATCAATCTAGGACCTAACAACCACGATGGAAGGCAGATCACCCACAAGTAGTCTACTCCATACCCATTTCGGCATATTGGGCAAGTTAAGAAGGCACACCAACCAAGCGTGATCCAGGTTCAGCCTAGGATAACATGCGAGTTATGCGACAGAATTGGCCACTAGGTCAATCAGTGCAAAGAACTGAAGCACCTCACAAAAAAATTTCGCATAGTCTCTTCCCTCCCGCAAAGACATCTCTTTAACCAAGAGAAAATCACACACTACTATTGTCGTATTTGCTCACACTTTCATCATAGAATAAAAAGTGATCATCTCCCAAAGCTTAGAGCGGTAAGAGCAGCATTAATTCTACACTTCCCAAGAGATTTAGATATACCCAATCCAAAAACTCAGAAATGGCAACAGAGGACCCTCTCCTCTACGTCTCATCCCTTCCAAGCATCCACTTTTGGGACGAAGAGTAGTGTTTATTCCCACACAATATACTCAGTTGACACTGTGTTATCGTGCACCATTTTCACCAGCCATAACCACGAACCAAAGGCATGCCCACTAATGGAAAAATTCAGGCACCTCTATACTAGGCACAACTTCCATCTCTTGGAAAGTGCCCAGCCTAACCAAGAATCTAGCCTTGTGCTCGCACAAACTCCCATGATGGAAATTCATCCCCCACCAAATGCCTACGACACGATACACCATATATGATTCATATCATCATGTATCAGAACAATGACTCGGGCTATCTACTCATCTATCATAGGTGTCGAGTCAGCTACAACTACAAGAGTAGTTGTACCAACGACAATGAAAACCCAACCCGTATGCACTCTGTTAACCGCGTCTAGTTCCACCACATCGACGATGGAATCCTTTTTGTGTGCATCAACTAGCTCCATTCAGACCAAACCTCTTCTACAAAACCCTGCGCAGAATCAATCCCCCTTAGGATCCCTATTTCATTCATATGAGGACATCCTTGAGGCCATGACATAGACATATAATCTAAGGGATGGAATGCATCACCGCTTGCTTTTTCTCCCAAGAAAAAAATACAATCCTGAAAAAATAGGGGAAAAAGATATTTACGCAACTGAATCAAAATATTTCCTCCCATCAAGAAAATTTGATTTGTTCAAGAACCCCATCCCGATGCCCGATGCATTCGAGGAAGGAAACATGTCAAACATTTCAGCTACTGTCAAGGTGAAAATATCTCAAAATCTTGGAAAGGTTGAAGAAATCTCGCTGGGGGAAGCATGTTCACCAAAAGAGATAACCTCTTATACCCACTTTCTACAAGAGTATAGAGATATATTCGCATGGGACTACTCAGATATGCCTGGGCTTAGTCCCATTATCGTAGAGCACCATATTGACGCTTGGCCTGACGTACCACCAATATGCCAGAAACAACGTCAACTACACCCATCCGAGGTAGAAGCAATAAAACGAGAAATAGACAAGCTTCACAAATCCAGGTTTATCTACCCCATTGCCTACACATCTTGGGTTTCCAACTCTATTCCCATCATGAAAAAATAGGGCACCATACGTGTTTGCACCGATTTTCACGATTTGAACAAATCATGTCCCAAGGAAAATTACCCTACCCCATTCATCGATGCTTGTATGGGTTATCAGTCCCTCTCCTTCATGGATAGATTATCTGGGTACAATCAAATTCAAATCTGCAACACTGACTGCTACAAAACCACATTCACTACCCCCTGGGGCACATTCACATACAAGTTAATTCCATTTGGCCTAAAAAATGCGAGAGCCACCTTCCAAAGGGCCATGAATTACATTTTTATTGACTTGGAACACCTTGTCCTTTCCTACTTGGATGACCTCACCATCCAATCTAAGAAGTGTTCAGACCACCTCGAGGATCTGTGACTGGTATTCCAATGATGCCGAAAATACAACCTATTCTTGAACCGCCTCGCATATTTTGCATCAAAACATGAATACTTTTAGGTTTTATAGTGTCCCAGAAAGGAATTCGAGTGGACCCCCTCAAGGTCTAAGCCATCAAAGAGGTACCTCGACCTCGAACCCTCAGGAAACTACAAATCTTGCAGGGAAAGGCCAATTTTCTGAGACGTTTCGTCCTAGAGTACGCCACTTGTGCTCAAGGGTTCCTGTGCCTCCCTTAGCAGGACATCCCATTCAAATGGGATGACCATGACCAACAATCATTTGCCACGCTGAAAGACACATTGTCTTTAGCTGATCAGTCCCCCATACTACAACAAATATTACATCCTGTATCTCTCAGCATCTGAGACTGCTTTGGCCAGAGTATTGATCCAGGAGGGCCGAGATGGGAAGGAGCATGTAATCCACTATGTGAGAAAAACCTTATCATGCCCAACATTAAGATATAAACCCGAAGAAAATATCACCTTAGCGCTAATTCATTCAGTCCAAAAGCTTCGACACTACATCATCTTAAAAACAACAACAGTCGTCGGGGATATTAATCCCATCAAATATCTGCTCACGCACTGCCTAATGAACCACAAATACGCCCGCTGGATAGTCATTCTACAAGAATAAAAATTACAGTTTCGCTCCCCCAAGAGCAAAAAGTCATTAATCTTAGCAGAGTTCATTACAGACCTCCCAAGTCATACCAAAGGATCACTAGTAAATGATTCGCTGTCGGACGAACATCTCTTCCTTGTAGAAACCAACGAACCTTGGTACGAATATATCCTTCTCTTCTTATAGACCCAAAAGTTCAGACCCCACCTCACTCGAGACGACCGTCGGTGCATTTTCCATCAGGCCCCCTGATACCTCCTTATGGGAGATTTCTTATATCGATGGGGCATCAAAACCATCTTACGTCGATGCCTTACCCAAAAATAAGCAGAACACGCCCTTAATGAATGCTGCAATGGAGCTTGCAGTGGTCACCTTTTCGAAATGGACACTACCCAAAAGGTCCTATGAGTAGGATATTTTTGGCCCACTTTATTTTGCGACTGCATTTCAGCAGTCAAGAGGTGCGAGCAATGTCAATGCTTCACTCATAAGGCAAGATCCCCTTGCAGAAATTTGCTGAATAAATCACTTATTCAATGGAGATTAACTTGATCACACATCAATTTCGAATTGCATGCATAACACATAATCTCTTCTACAATTAATTGTCACATGCGGAAAGAATAGAAGCGATCGCACATCAAATCATCACACACATTAACACAGTATGTATGGGGAAAGATTATAGCTGAAAACCCCGCAGCTATAGTATATTATAAATGGAGAGAACATGCAGCAAATACATAGTACAAACTCCTCACAAGTACTCAGTACTATCTCCCAAAGCTGCACACAAACTAGCTTGGTTTTGAACAAGTCACAGGTTCAAAACACACCCACTACTTCTCTGCCTCTATTGCGCAATCAAGGCTGGTCTAAATAGAGATCCAGGTTCGAATCTCACTGGCTCCAACTGCGCAATTTTCATTGGTAATTTCCTCCAAGTGTGGTTCAAATCTCATGCACAACTGATGTCGCAACTGATAGCTAACTCAACCCTTTCATCTACCTCTTTCACTTGTCGCCACTGAACTGTCCATGCACTGAGTTAAACTGATGTGTTCTTTACTTGAATAATGAGTTAATAATTAGTGAATTAAATAATATTTAATTCACACAACTCATCTCTAGTGTATTAGCCAGTTAAACTAAATACAACTAGTTCAACTAGTTAACCAGAACACCACCTCCATTAACTGTCGCATCAACTCCACCGAACTCCGCCACTTGAGCTCTAACTGAAGTCAACCATGCATTAGCTCAACTAACCCATAGGAAAAGCGTAAATCCTTCTGGCAGCTGCATGCCCCACCTCCGAGGGTCAAACTGAAGTGCTCCCAAGAGAGTAAACTGAAGTTTAGAGTCCAAATATTATTAAGGGTAAATAATATTTGACTTCCCTATTTTTAGGATAGGCAGTCTAAAAATAGACATCGACCTATAGGTCAAAAAATAGAGGTCCATTTATTTTTACCAACATGACCAATACTCCAAGAATAACATACTGCAATCCCTGGACCATGCTCCATATGTCTAAAAATAGACATAGTCTAAAAATAGACTTTGCGCCAGAATTTGCCTGCGGGCCCACTTAGTGAAGGCGACTTCATTTCACTAAGCTCCATCATCTTGCCGCATTCTCAACACTCCCTCTCAGCAAGATATGGATTATCTGCAACCCCTATCCTGCCTCTGTGGAATTCGAACTTGCTCCTGGTGAGCGCCTTCGTCAGGATGTCGGCATCCTAATCCTCCGTGGGAACATATGAAAGCATCATGATCCTCCGCTGAACACAATCTCTGATATGATGGTACCTGATGTCGATATGTTTGGACCTATCATGAAATACTGGATTAGCCGAGAGCTTGATGCAGCTCCGGTTATCACAGTAAATCACTGTAGGCTCCAAATGCAACCTGAACAAACCTGCGAGGATCTTCCTCATCCAAATAGCCTCGCATGCAGCCAAGCTAGCTGCCATGTACTCGGCCTCTGCTGAACTGAGTGCCACGGATCTCTGCTTCCTGCTGTACCAGGAAACTATTGTCGACCCAATGCTGAAAACTCCTCTAGAAGTGCTCTTCCGGTCCGTTGGACTCCCTGCCCAATCTGCATCAGTGAAGCCAGAAAGCTTCGCTCCATCCTCCTGTCTGTACCATAGACCATATCCCGATGTGCCTCTAATATAGCACAATACATGCTTGCCTGCCTTCCAAAAGAGCTTGGTAGGCTTAACCATATCTTGCGAAAGCTGGTTAACTGCATAGCATATATCAGGTCGTGTATTGACCAGATACATAAGCGACCCCACCAACTGTCGATAGACAGTGGCATCCACTACCTCCGCTGAAGTAGTATCCTCCTTCCTCCAACCACCAGGAAGAGGAGTGTCAACAGGCTTGCAGCCTTGCATGTTGAACCTCTCCAGAATCTCCCGGGCATACTTTCCCTGAGAAACAAACAGTCCTCCGCTGCGCTGCCAAATCTCCAATCCTAGGAAATAATGAAGGATGCCCAAGTCCTTCATCTCAAACTCTCGTGCAAGATCCTCCTTGCATGAAAGTATCAACCGCTCATCACCCGTCAAAATCAGATCATCTACATACAGTACGATGATCAACAGCTTCCCCTCCACCACAATCTGGTACAGGTTAGGATCCGCCTCACTCTTGGAGAATCCAAGCCCGGTGAAGTAGCTGTCTATCCGAGTGTACCAAGCACGAGGTGCTTGCTTCAGCCCGTACAATGCTCTCTTGAGTTGGCACACATGCGACTCACTGCTGAAGATCTCGAAACCTTCAGGCTGCTCTATGTACACCTCCTCCTCAATGACTCCGTTGAGGAACGCAGTCTTCACATCCATCTGATGGATGTGCCACCCCATCTGCGCTGAGAGAGAAAGGATCGTCCGTATGGAAGAGTACCTTGCGACAGGTGCAAAGGTCTCCTAATAATCGATCCCCTCGATCTGCGAAAAGCCACGGGCGACAAATCTCTCCTTGTACTTCTCCACACTCCCGTCAGCTGCCTGCTTCACTTTGTAGACCCATCTTGAGCCTACCACTGATTTCCCCTCCGGTCTTGGGACAATCTCCCATGCACTGTTTTTGACGATCGAATCATATTATTCGATCATGGCATCTACCCATGCGGGTTCCTCCACAGCTTCCTCGAAAGAGGATGGCTCCGTCACGACACATTGACTCACAAGAGCCATGTATCCAGTGTACCGATCCGGTGACTGTCTCTGTCTGCGCTGTGCTGTAGGTGGTCCTACAACCTTCTCTGCATCTCGAGCCAGTCGCTTAGCTTCTATAGTGCACTTGCGCCCTCTGATGGTTGGCGCTGCATGGGTGGTTTCTTCCACCACCTGAACCTCCTCTTGTGGCTGATCCACATCCGGAGACTCATCCTTGGGAGCTAACAGCTCCTCCTCTGCATGCAAGTGTGGCTCCCTCTCAAGCAAACACTGCATGGCTTTCTCCTCCTGAAATTTAATATCCCGTCACACGACAGTCTTGCGACTGTCTGGCACATACACCCGATAGTTGTGGGGTGTTTCAGTGTACCCCACAAATATTCCAACCTCAGCGGTTGGATCCAGCTTCTTCCTTGCATCCTTCGTCACATGCATGTAGACAGGAGAGCCAAAGATCCGCAAATGGGAAATGTCAGGCCTCTTGCCAGAATAAGCCTCCTCCGGTGTACTCATGCCAAGAACCTTGTGAGGACAACGGTTCTGCACATACACTGCTGTATTGCATGCCTCAGCCCACAAGTGAAGGGGTAGGCCCCGATCATGCAACATCGCCCGTGCAGCACCCACGATCGTTCTGTTCTTCCGCTCAGCCACCCCGTTCTGCTGTGGGTTATGGGGTGCGATGAGTTCTCTCCGAATCCCTTCTGCGCTGCAGAACTCCTTTAATTCAGCCGAGATGAATTCACCACCGTTATCACTCCTTAGAGCAATCACCTTCTTCCCCGACTCCTTCTCGACCGGTGCTTTAAACTCACAGAACTTCGCGAATGTATCGCTCTTCTTCTGCATGAAGAAGATCCAGCACTTTCGAGAGAAATCATCAACAAATATCACGTAGTACTTGTGCTTTGCTGTCGAAGCAACTGAGAAAGGACCACACACGTCTGTGTGAACTCTCTCAAGGATCGTCGTGGCGCGACTATCCTTCTCGTGAAAGGTGGCTTTCACAAAATTCCCTAAAGTACACCCCTTGCACTGATCTGACTGCGCAAGGGTGCCCTTAGGAAGCCCAGTAGAAATCTGCTGCAGGATCTTCAAAGCTCCATGGTGAAGGTGGCCCAATCTCCGGTGCCACAGTTCGCCCTCATCATCCCGGCTCACCACTTCTCTCGCTTTGCATGCCATTGCTGCGCAGCCATCTACTTGCAACTAATAAAGGTTCTTGGTTCGAACCCCTATCTTCCGGGTCTCTCCAGTAGTCTTACTATGCAGGAAAGCCTTTCCTTCGCTGAAGACCACATCATACCCCTTATCTCCCAACATCACCACAGAGATCAAGTTCTTCTTCAAACTAGGCACATGCATGACATCCTTCAAAACGAAGGGTTTACCAGACTCCCTCTGAAAGGATATGGTACCGATACCAGTCGCACTGTATCTACCATCATCACCCATCTCAATGTGCACGCCCAGATCTTTGTCCTCCAGATCTGAGAACAAATCCCGATCTCCCGTTATGTGGAATGACGCACCACTGTCCAAGAACCACATTGATCCCATCACACTTTAAACCAAGCATGCGATCAGTGAAAAGTCAAGCTCAAACTGCGAAGCCAAAGCCTCTCCATCTACAGATCTTCCCGCTTGCTTGTTTTTCTTCTTCTTCGGACAATTTGTGGCATAATGTCCGTGATCATGGCAGTGAAAACACTTCACCTTCGCCATGTCTTGCTTCTTTCCCTTTGCACCGGAATGAGAAGTCTTCCTACCCTTCCCCTTCTTTTCTTTGGCAGCCAAAGCACAATTTTCTTCATCAGCTCCCTTTGATGAAGATCCGTCCCTGGTAGTTCTCCTGATCTCCTCTTGCATGAGATCCGACCACAGTCGCTCCCATCCAGGAAACTTCTCCCGACCATTGACACTATCCTGATAGGAATTCCAAGCCTTCCGAAGACCAAGGAGAGCTAGGTCAACCAAGTTCTCATCCTCGACAGTCACCCCCACACTTCCCAGCTCATCTCTGCATTGAGTGAACTTCGTGAGGTATTTTGCGATGCTGTCGCCTTTCTCCATCTTGATGTTTCTGAGCTTATCTTTGAGCGCCAGCTTCCTTTGGTCGCTCTTTCTTTGGTATAGATCCGTCAAATATTTCCACATTAAATATGGAGAAGCCTTTCCATGCAGGCTGGATACAATGTGATCCTTTACGCCCTCCAACAGGATCCTTCGACACTTCGCTTGTTTCTTTTGCCATGCTTTGACAACAGCAACATCAGAAGAAACAGGCTTTGGAATCTCTTTCTCCATGAATTCCAACAGCCCATTATCATCTAATACAACCTCCATGCGGTCCTTCCATGCAACATAATTCGAACTTCCTTCCGAGGCATATTCGAGTCGCAAACCATTGAAAGACATTTTCGCAGCGGCACCAAGAACACAAATATGCAAATTCGAATTTCACCACCAGCTGATAACTCAATCACTTCCGATCTACACTTGATAACAAATTATTTCCAAATCAGAGATTGACTGCAAGGGGCGTTTACCATACCTTTCACTTTCCGAAGAAAGATGAATCCGGAGGCTACCTGGCCCGTATGCAGGCTCTGTCCGAGGAAATAAGTTTGCAATCACCGTAATAGGTCTCGACAATTAATATAGCTCCGATACCATGTATAAATTTGCTGAATAAATCACTTATTCAATGGAGATTAACCTGATCACACATCAATTTCGAATTGCATGCATAACACATAATCTCTTCTACAATTAATTGTCACATGCGGAAAGAATAGAAGCGATCGCACATCAAATCATCACACACATTAACACAGTATGTATGGGGAAAGCTTATAGCTGAAAACCCCTCAGCTATTCTGTATATTATATGGAGAGAACATGCAGCAAATACATAGCACAATACTCCTCACAAGTACTCAGTACTATCTCATAAAGCTACACACAAACTAGCTTGGTTTTGAACAAGTCACAGGTTCAAAACTCACCCACTAATTGCCTGCCTCTATTTCGCAATCAAGGCTGGTCTAATGAGAGATCCAAGGTTCGAATCTCCTTGGCTTGATAGCGCAATCATCATGGGCAATTCCTCTAATTGTGGTGCAAATCTCATGCACAACTAATGTCACAACTGATAGCTATCTCAACCCTTTCATCTACCTCTTTCACTTGTCGCCACTGAACTGTCCATGCACTGAGTTAAACTGATGTGTTCTTTAGTTGAATAATGAGTTAATAATTTGTGAATTAAATAATATTTAATTCACACAACTCATCTCTAGTGTATTAGCTAGTTAAACTAAATACAACTAGTTCAACTAGTTAACCAGAACACAAACTCCATTAACTGTCGCATCAACTCCACCGAACTCCGCCACTTGAGCTCTAACTGAAGTCAACCATGCATTAGCTCAACTAACCCATAGCAAAAGCGTAAATCCTTCTGGCAGCTGCATGCCCCACATCCGGGGGTCAAACTGAAGTGCTCCAAGAGAGTAAACTGAAGTTTAGAGTCCAAATATTATTAAGGGTAAATAATATTTGACTGTTCTATTTTTAGCCCGCCAGTCTAAAAATAGACTTCGAACTAAATGCTAAAAATAGAGGTCCATCTATTTTTACCAACTTGACCAATCATCCAAGAATAGCATACTGCAGCTCCCGGTCCATGATCCATATGTCTAAAAATAGACATAGTCTAAAAATAGACTTTGCGCCAAAAATAGCCTGTGGGCCCACTTGGTGAAGGCGACTTCATTTCACCAAGCTCCATCATCTTGCTGCATTTTCAACACCCCTCCCGCTCCCCTAAAACCCGTCATCGTCGCTGGTTCCTTTTTTAAATGGGGAATCGACTTCATGACTTGTAACCCTACATTGTCGGGCAATCACAAATACATCATTGTAGCTGTGGATTATTTCACCAAGTGGGAAAAGGCTATGCCCATATTCAAAAACACCGCAAAAATTGTTGCATGATTTTTGTTTAACCATGTCATTACCTGGTTTGGCATTCCCAAAGAGTTAGTCTCTGACCATGGGAAACACTTCGAAAATGAATTTTTCTAGGAGCTATCTCACCATCTTGGATTCACACATGAATTCGCATCACCATACTACCCCCAATCCAAAGGATAGGTAGAAAATGTGAAAAAATTTCTTAAAACTATGTTACAACATATGGTGAATAACCACAAAACAAACTAGCACCACATGTTGTTCTCTGCCCTGTGGGCATACCGCACGGCCATGAAAACATCCACTAGGTTCACACCCTTCCACTTGGTATATGGGGTCGAAGCTGTGATTCCATTAGTACGCAAGATCCAAATCTACATGCTGCCATCAAACTCCTAGATGACACCCAGCCTCTAGAACAATGTTTAGTACAACTAGAGTTCGTCAATGAAAGTTGACGACAGTCGCTGCAACACAACAAGGCCAACAAGAAACAGGTAAAAGCATCATTCAATTGCCACATCAACCCTTGTTCATTTACTAAGGGAGAGTTAGATCTTTGTTACGATGTCATAGAAGAATCCCTAGGGCAAAAAAAGTTCAAAACTTTGTGGAAAGGACCCTACATCATAAAAAATTGTCTCCTAAAGGGGGCATACATCTTGACAGAGCTGGATGGAACATGCCTCAACAACCCCGTCAACAGACTTTACCTCAAGAAATTCTACCCATGAGGGCCATGAAGGCCCACCCCTAGAGTCAACTTACATAGAGCAAATGCTTTAAATTTTTGACGAAATGACTTGTCACAAAATACGCTTTAGTGTCATAATGGATTTTCAACCAACCATTACTTTGGATTTGTTGATGGAGCATCCAGATGGTCTCAAAGTTTAGCAGTAGTTGCCTGGGTCATCTATCGCCTTGACCAATCGCCATTCTTCACCAACAGTGTATGTATTGGCTCAATAAAAAAAAATCAGGCAGAATATGACGCCATCATTAGACATATGTGCGATGCCCTCAATCAAGGCATACACCATTTTCATATCTACCTCGATTCCCAGTTAGTGGTGTCACAGTTAAACCAAGAGTTTGAGGTCCAAGATTCACATATATTTAGAAAATATTTGTGTGCAAAAGGATGAAGCCGTCAATTTGATCACATTACATTCACAGATGTACCAAGAAATCAAAACCAAACAACTGATCGCATAGCTAACAATATCCTAAACTGGAATGCATCTTGGATAAACCATCATACATAAAAAACAAAAACATGGAAAAATATAGATATCCATCAACACAACACATAATCCATAAACAGGGGGCACACCATGTAGAACCGCAAAAATATCTCTCATATATACCAAAAAATATGTCTGAGTACAAAAAAATATCGAGTCTCGGACTCGTAAGTTAGCCCGAAGATAAACATATACAAGTTGAAAAAAATAAGGTAAGCATCCTCATAATGAGTGCTTTCCCTATGTAGAATAAAGCCTCTAGGGTAGTGCCCCTCTAGGTGGGTCACCTGGACCCATGGCCGCTCCTGGTACTAGTACTAGAGCCGCTGTCAAAATAGAGATCACCACCTAGCGCAAAGTTGGTTGATATCCCCTCTCCTAGGCCATCAAAGTCTCTAGCCATGCATTGTCGAGTTCATCCACAAAAACTCGAGTAGGCATCCCCTGGGTCAAGTGGTCCACTCGACCCCATGCATCCTCCAAAACTCAAGCTTTGATATCTAGAGAATCCATTTTCTCTTTCACCTGTGCGACACAAGCCTCCCCTGCATCGGCACGAGAAATCGCAGCAGTACACTCGGCAGTAGCCAATCTGCTATCCTCCTCCAAGGGACCAACCTCCCCACCAGGTGCTCTACCCCGAGGCTACGTCGGAGCCCCTCCCTGTCCCCCGCCTATGCATGGAACACCTCTCGGCCTCTGTATCGGCTCATGTCCCACCCACCGAGCCACAAGATGCCTAACCTCACCAACATCTGCAAGAGGAACAAAGCTATGTTAGTGTCATCATAATACACATATAAAGCATAAATACTTAAGTAAATGCAGAATAAAACATAAAAACATACCTGATGGCTCCCATGCATACACAACAGGAAGACCCATGTCAGGTTATCCACAGAAGTCCATCCCCACATAAGGGAAAGGCAGGAACATCTAAGGATTGGCCTCAAACCAAGCCTCTATGGTGGCATTCCAATAACACCCCACCTGACCTCCCCCACCACAAGGCATCATGGGGGCACACCTGCTCATATGAGGCTCTTGAGGACCCCTAGTAGGCACATCCACCATAGGACTTAGCAGCACCACTCGCTCATACATAATGCTACACATGATACTAGCATATGTAAATATCTTCGATCCATCCTGGACCTTGGAGATCTGAGCCAACATCCCGTCATAACAATGATGGGCGTAGTAAAAAAAGTGACCGGCCCTTAGCCAGTGAAAATTACCAATTTGTGGGCTCGATGCTTGATTGGGTGCAGAAGATCTCGACAATCTCATAATAGTGGCCAGAGCATAGCGCTTGGCTAGGTCAGTCACCGAGGATATCTAAATACACCCCTCCATAAGAGGCACCCCGCCAAAATTGCCCTCTCAAAACTACTGAAGATCCACTCTCCCAGCGGGAAGCAGATAAGGAAGCACCTCACCCTGAGGCAATAACCTGGTCACAAAATATATATCCGTCTCGAGGAGGATAGTTAGCTCACACCCCCGTAGCACCATGACCTTGCGTCACCTGTTCCTGCATCGGATCAGGTAACGCAAAAGATGATCATGTGATCGTAAGAGGTCATTCTCCATGAACTTGAGAAGACCCCAGCGTGCCAACTTCTAGCATGCATTGGCATCACCTGCCAAAGCGACTCGGAGGTTAGGCCAATACCTCTCCTTCCACAATATCCTGTCATTAAACATGCACACATCAGTGACATTAAAGCACCAAAAATTTGACAAAATTTCCCAATTTTTTTTCAAAAAAATTGCTTTGGCTCTCCGCGCGCCTATTTCTCAGACAGGCGCGAGAGATGCACGCCTGTTTTTCTCACAGAGGCAGAAATGGCACGCTTAAAGACAGTACAGGCAAGATAATTTTGCACAAAACCCTTGGTTCTGCACGAAAATTTCGCGCATGTTCCTTGATCACCTGTGCGATCAAGGAAAAAGTTGACTTGGGTTCCGTAAAAACCCATTTTGTATGGACCCTAGCCTCGACATACTAAAAAAATTAAAATGCAGGACGTCATGGGGCCTACCTGACTCAAGAATCGCGAGTCCCAGGTACTCAAGCTGACCTCAACGGTAATAATAGCTCCGCAAAATCCTATGAACTCTCAAAACCTCAAACACTCAAATGTTGCAAATGAACTGAAATGAACCATATTGGCCTATATGTCACCCTTTAGGATTGTTTGGAGGACCATAACGAGAGCTCAGAAGACCCAATTGCAGAACAGAAATTAGCACACTTATCAACACCTCATAATGCCCAAAGGAGGTGCCACACATTCACACTTCTGAAAAAATAATTTTTCAGTGCCATCAAGCATGCCCTCTCTCATCCTCTTTTCATTTAGGACATGTCTTTCAATAATATTTAATGAAGAAGATGCTTTCATTTGGGGTATTTTGCTGCAGGTATTGTGCAAACCATCCATTACTCCATCCACTGAAAGCACAAGAGCAAGTATCATTCTACCCTCCACATGATAGAGTCCCAGAAAAAATCTGCATATCCTGACATCATTTCTCCCCAAGAAATTAACCATAGGTTCCAAATGCCCAACCATGTTTATCATCTCCCCACCTTGCACATGATAAACATCCTTGTTGGTCGGTAGAGCCTCCCCTCCATGGCTCATCACTCAAAGTAGACCATATATCATAAAAATCATGACACCATGGCCATACCACTTTAGTCCGGGAAGCACTTCATGCCCATTCACTCACCATGCATCAAGTCAAGTTTTACCATATCAAAATAAAACCCCTTTCTCAGACTGCCAGGTTTTGCAAGAAGATCGAAAGTGCACCACGATGCCTCATATTTGGCCCAACATATCCCCATCAGCATAACCCATATGCAATATTTTTCATCCGCTTTATCACCCCCACACAAGAGACTAACCAATGGGGCCCCCACCCTCAGAAAAAACACCCTCCTCACATCATCAGTGAGCAAGCACTCTCATTTTTAGGGGCACCTATCTCTGTGTTTTGTACAATCCAAATCCTATTGTTTCATTCTTTTGGTAAGTGTATAAAGACCGCAAACTGTGAATAACTTCCCCCACTCATCCATCTATTTTTTCTCCCATGGGAGTAGTCCCTGGTCACCCTGGGTCAGAGTATCACACCTTTCACGCATAAGCCACCATGAAATTCATAACTGACATATACCCACCCTAGATGTCCTACCGACTCCAGGGATTTCCCCATCATAAATAGTTATGACTATCGCCAAACTGCTTTTTATACTCCTACCTTGGGCCACTGGATCCCCATCATCAGTTTTCAGTCACCCCTCACCATCATGCCTATGTTAATCCTATCGCATCCAAGATCCTGATCCCTTACATCAATGACTCTCTCTTTTGGTTGAGGCTTCCTTTTTGTTGACTTCAACTCTATTTTCCAAAAAGGAAGCGATATCTTGGATTACCCCTCACCACAATAGGGACATCTGTGGGTGGCACTGTGGGAATCATCATTTCCCACAAATGTCATCGATCCTCCTGACATTTGACTATGACATAAAATTTCATGTTAGATCTAAGACTTTTGTGATCCATAATGTAGATAAATGTCTTTCAGATTAATCGCATCATTAGGATTAGGTCAATGTTTCGAACCAGCCAATGTGGTTCATCGTCAAGACAAGGTGGAGAAACTAATCGATATCGATGAATAAATAATGGAGATGCATCATTGCCTAGAAATAGTCGTTGAGAACTAGTTGTTAAGAACTAGCCATTAAGACTAGCTATATTAAGAACTAACTGTTAGAAAGTTAGTTAGTTAAGAATTAAAATTAATTAAATAATTAAATAAAATTTATTAAAAATGGGTTTATAAAGTATGTAATTAAAATAAGTATAATAGGTAATAGGGAGGGGTAAAATTATTAATTTAATAAATAAATAAAATAAAATAATTAATTAGATAAAAATCAAAATAAATCAATACATTAATTAATTGTAAATAAAAATATATAATTAAATAAAAATAAACATAAATAAATAAACAAAGATACCTATGTAGGTAATAAGGAGGGGTAGTTTTTTTAATTTAATAAATAAATAAATAAGTAAATAAAATTAAGTAAAATAAAATTAAGTAATTAATTAGAAAAAAAAATCGATAAATAAATTAATTGTATATAAAAATATGTAATTAAATAAAAATAAAAATAAAACATAAATAAATAAGAAAAATTACCTGGCGAGAGCCAGGGTCCAACTCTTACTTAATTTCCAACCATCATCACGGTTGAGATTCTTAGCATGTTGTTCAATTTCGATCACCTCCCTTAATTTCCTATGG
This sequence comes from Pinus albicaulis, assembly GCA_034641835.2. NCBI lineage: Eukaryota > Viridiplantae > Streptophyta > Pinopsida > Pinales > Pinaceae > Pinus > Pinus albicaulis. The sequence continues at coordinate 1,782,343,808 of CM076575.1, forward strand.
TGGAAGTGATCTACCTTGGCAACCACTTTGGAGTCTTCAATACAAACATGGTGGTTGTATTTTTCCACATGTTCAACAAGAGCTGAGGTACAGGACCGATTGTGTCTAATATCCGTAGCATGCTCCTGGATTCTCTGTCTAATGGATCGACCTGTTTCTCCAATATAGGGAGTACCACAAGAGCAAGGAATCATGTAAAACCCTTTCATGTCCTTAGGGTCGATAGGGTCCTTAATAGACCCAAGAGAATTTATAATAGTTCATAGAGGTTGGAAATAAGCAGAGATATTATTTCTCCTAAGGACATGGGCAATTTTGTATGTTGTCCCCTAGATAAATAGGAGATGGACCTTGGAAATAGGATCCACCCGAGTAGATTTTCCACTCAACCCTTTATATGCCTTTTGAAAGGCTTTAAAACCTTGAGATCTAATGTAACCATTATTTTCAAAAACGTCAAGAAAATGGGATTTCTCTAATTCCAAGGAGCTGTCATCAAAGATTCTAAGAGCACAAGTCACAAGAGTTTATAGGACAACAATTTTTTGAGCAGGAAAATGATGGTGTTAGGGTCCTATAATAATAGGATTCATAATTTTGAATCTACTCACATGAGTCTTGTAATATGTACATACTTTGATTTCTGTAAAAAAAATTCCCATATTAGAAAAATAAAAATGGTAAAGAGGGTAAAAGTCCTAAAAGAAAAATCAAAGGACTTGAAAGAAAAAGGATCAAAAGGAATATGAAAATGAACCCCAAACAAAAAAGAGATAAAATTAAACATAAAAGTGATCAAATTCAAATGCCACTACTATTTACTTTTACTGCAAAATAAATATTATGTGCAACTTGTTAAAAATGCCACAATCCATGAAGGTTAAACAACTTAATCTTGAACTTTCATGCTTTAAATTTCATGTTGTTAGATAGAGAATAAAGATCTAGCCAAACGGTTTAATCTTGGCAGATCAGTAGTTAGGTAGAGAATTATAAGGAGCTCAACAGTTTAATCTGACCCATTGGAAGAAATAAGGATAGAGTTAGTTAGTTTTTTGTTTAAAAGAAAATGAATAAGGGTCTGCAAGCTCAAATTCATCCATGTAAATGAATAAAAAATGTTAGGGTAGCATATGGGTAGGTAGTAGCAGTTTTTACAATCATGGATAGCAGAAAATTGGTCATTTCATTTACTAACTTCCTTACAAAATCATTCCCCTTATAAAAATACCCCCCCCCCCCTCCATTTTTCCCTTTTTTCCCATTATCGCTCATTTTTCCTTACAAAACCCCTTTTCCTAAAGTTAAAATGCACATTTATCCTTCAGAAAAGTAAATCTTTTATTAATTCCAATTTCATTAAAAAATACATTAAAAAAAAAACCCAAAAATACCTTTATCCTAAGTATAAATGCTGAAATTTTATATCGGGCCCCACTGTGAAAATATCTATCCTTGATGTCAGTTTTAACACTATACTTAGTTTATTTAACATCCTGCAATTAATTTCATCATTAAGATATTAACATAATGTATTAGCTCCTTTTATAAACCTTTACCCCATATTTTAATAATTCCCATATATATCATTTCCACCCATATTTTACTTTACACCATAAGTTTAAATTCCTCATGTGTTATATATTTCTGGCCCACCTTATGGTTATCCTCGCCTGTTATAAAGCCCCACTTACCTAAATCCCATTTCTTATATCGTAAAACCCGACCATATCACATGCATAACCAATCGCATCAAAATCCCAACTATATGTATTAAACCATAATTTTAATACATATAACCTACCGCATAACATATATCTCGAGCCCCACACATTTTAAAACCCGTGACTCCATCACATTATTCTATCTGTCAAAGCATCACTCTCCAAATCTAATGGCTATAAAACCTTGTTGCACATCCGATAGCATAAGCATTAACATACCCTCAACCATGCTATATTCGCGGTTTTCAGAGTTTCCCTCCCTGCTACATGGCACTTTCCTATTTGATCACATCCTCAAGGCTATTACCACTAAGCACCTTTGGTGCTTGTGTGATGCAGGGACAACCCTGCAAAACCCAGAATCTCTCCCAATACCATGCATATAAAATGGAAATTCCAAGTTCATGCCAAGTAAATCCACTCACTGGCAATTTCAACTCATGCCGAAGCTTTAATTTTACAAAATAAAACAATGGTTATAAAACCCTTTGCATTCCCACTTCATGAAAATTCGAATTGTAATTAAAATCCCCACCATGGCTTAATCATTTCATTTAATATTGAATGTCAAAACCATTATATGAACCCCTTTGACTCTGGTTTTAAACACAAGCACTATAATGGTTATCCCACAGCCATTATAACAATTCAACTCTTTCAAAATCTCATGAATGATTCATACCAACTCCGAAACCAAAAACATGTATTAAATCTCTTGGTCCATAATGTTTATTACCTTGCATAATTTCTATGCTCCTTCACTTACAATCCGCTTCAGCTTGTTCAAGATTCGGCTATGCCTTCATCAAGGTTTCCTTGCCAGTTTTCATCACTCTTTTAAATGTTGTTCATCCATCACTTGCACCTTCCGGTCCATACATTCAAATGTCAAACGTTCCATTGAAATTTCTACACTCAATTTCAATGCAGAGTCTACCCTGCATATGCTCTAACTCAACACTGAATTCCCTTCTGCATGTGCTCCTTTTCAAACAAATTTGAAATACATTCCCTTCAGAATTAATCTCAATTGACATTACGTCACAAACAAAGGTTAACGCAGATTATACCCATAAAAAAAGTCACTGTGATATGACTTGCGCCTTTAAAAAAAAACCTCATCGATTCTTATTGAAACATCTCATCGATTCTCAATGGAATATTCACACAAATGAGAAGCATGTAATTTGTTAACAAAGACCATTTGTTTCAATTCAATTCAATGGATATAACCCAATCTTTAATGCCACAGCGCTACAGCTTCTAAATACTCATCTTTTAAAACAGATCGGTTCTTATCAATGTCAAAATAGATAAACAGAGTTTGATTCTAGCAATTAAAACGAATTGCTTCCTTTCAAACATACTTCACACTATGCTGAAGATTGTGTTTCAGCAATATCATAGATTAACAAACAAAACGAATTGCTTCCTTCAAACATACTTCTCTCTATGCTGAAGATTGTGTTTCAGCAATATCATAGATTCTTCATTGGTAACTTTCAAAGCCAGAATCACATTGATTCTTGCCAATCTAACCAGAATGCTTATACAATGGTTTTAAACACAAAACCGACCTTCCAATCTTGTCTATCTCCACTTTACTTGATGCTACAGATCTGTTCAATCCGATGCCAATACACAACAGCATCTCGACTTAAAATTCAAACCTGCTCGATCTCAAAATTTTAGTCCGAGCTGTATTGAAGTCGGACTTCAATAAACTTCTGTTTCGTTCCAAAATCTACCTGGACTTATTATATTTGATAACAGAGCTGTGAAGTATTAATCCAGCCCCAGTAAAACATTCAATTGCATTCAATTTAAAACATAACCATATAGCTCAACAATTCAAAAGGATCCCAAAAACCCATTTTATACCATAAACACGTGATTCACTCAATGTCTTAAACAGAATTCTCCCTCTATCAAAATCGATTCATTTTGATGCTAAATTACCCAATCAATTCTACACAGACTCAATAATGGGACATGAACTTCAGAAATTTAAATTCTGCATTAATAAATAGCACTTACATCAACATTCTTCTTCTTTGGCATGATTTTCAACTAGTGGCCACATTACAACTTGCCTGAAGGCTTCTACGTAGAAATCCCTATTCTCTACTCTGTTTCTCTCTCTGATTTTCAATGCCTTTGAGGCTTCATAATTTACACAATTTAAAATGATCTAATTTAAGTTCAATCCCTTCAACTTCTCAACAAAATCCTAAAATCACTCTTGAATCCGTAAGGATCCTCTCTCACCCATAATTAATGAAACTAATTTCTAAATTAATATTTAGAAAAATGTGTCATCCCTTTACATCCTCAACTGACCAAATTCTCTCATATTCTCAAATATTTGAGAATTATTTACAATATTTAATTAAAAATACATAAAACCCACTCAAATCATTTATAAAAATCTAGCTCTTCTAAACCCCTAAGTTTCAATAAAATACCAAATATTTCTCTTTGCCCTAATGCTCCTGCATCATTGTGAAAACCATTGAGAGGTTCCCCCCCGGCACGCAAACCGCCCTTTAAATTCAAATACACCCGTGCATTCAATGTACACATTTTTGGTTAAAAATGTATATATCTACCCTTTGTTAGAACTTTTACCACTTTCTGTTACCATTTTTGCATAGAAAGAGCTATTTCGACCTAAAAGATTGCTGCCGACTCCATTTTTAAGGCAAACTGAAAAATAATCCAACCAATTCGCCGCTACAATAGTATAGAAGACATTCAAAAGCACTATAAAGACCTCTGAAGCCTCAGAGAAGCCTTCTACAACCCCAGAACCCTCCTGCAAATCAAATCTGCATTTTTCCGAGGTATTCTTCAAAGAAAAGACCTATTTTCTTGATCTAAAGAAGTAATTCAACTAATTGAATCATTTAGGAGCCTTATGAAAACCTAAAGAAAGCCCTGTTACTTCCTAAAGGCTCTTTCTACAAACCCTGGACCTATTTTTACAGAGTTCTGAGAAAATGAGATTGTTGTTTGGTCACAGAGATTATGGTTTAATTAATTAAAGAATTTTAAGCCTCTGTAGACCTAAAAGAAAGTCCTTTTTATCTTCCAAATCCTTTTCTATAGACCCTAAATGTCCTTTTGCAAAATTCTAAGGTCCTAAAAACTGTTTTAAGAAAAGAGACTACAATTTGATCAAATAAACCTCTGCAGACCATATATATTATTTTTAAATCTATATGCAAATTGAAAATATCTGTTAGAGGTGCTCCTACATGCCTAAATTAGTTTTTCTACGTCAAAATATTAATCAAATTTATTAAAATTAACAAAACAATGGATTCAAAAGCAGTAGTATCAGTCAATCCTCTACAACCTCCTATTGTAGATGTAGAACACACTCCCCTGGCTGATACAGATTTTAAGATTAATGACACAGCCACAAAATTTAACCTACTTGAGCTCCACTGTTGGAGCCATGAAAAATCCATAGATCAGGTTGATGAAGTTTTTATTTGGGAGTCTAATTTTCCAAAATATGTTGTCCCACAGACTTTCCAATGCCCAAAAGTGATCAGACTATGTCAATTCTGCTATTTCCCTGATCAGAGAGCCATAATAAACTCTGAAAAAAAAAATCTTGTTTACCATTACTACTAAGTCAATCAATCAAATGCTTTAGATCCAATCCAGACTAGATGATGTTCCTTTGTCCATTGAGGCTCTCACACAATTATACTTGAATCTGGACTTCCCCAAGAGGTTCTAGATATTCCAGACTTTCATGCCTTCTTCTGTAGAAATTTCCAAAATAAATCCTCCTTACCCTTCTGCAAAATTTTCTGAAAGGACAAGACATATCATTTCCATGTTGTCTTTTATCCTTGGTTATTTCATATATGAACATGCTGATGTTGCAGTGCTAGGTTTTTTATCTACTTTCACATCTGGTCAGCCTCCTGCTACCATTTTTAATTTTTCCCAATACCTTGTTGAAAATATTCATGAACATTTGGTCAAAATTCCTTCTGAAGGTGTTTTCAATTATTCCTCATTCTTATTCCATATGTTTTTATACTTTTAGTCTGAGAAATTTGCTATAAACCTTCAAAAGTTTGATGTTGAAGGAAACCCACAATCAGTCATATTTTAGACTCCTCTTATCATGAAAGATTAATCAAAGTCCACCTATACAGAGTTTATAGATTCCTTCATTCATCCTATGGCCAATTTGCTGAACAACAACAGGAAACCCAAAATTAGTGAAGAGATTAAAAAGGTCCTACAGTTGTCAGAGCATAATAGGACAGGTTTATTGGTACTTGTACCAAAACCATACTCAGATAAGAGTATATGTATCAAGTCTTGTTCCATATAAACTACCCAAATGCCTAGCTATGTGGTTATTTTCCCTAGAGTACATAAGGAAAATTCTTAATTCAGATGCAATTAATTTTTTGGCAGCAAAGAAGAAGACACAGTTCAAATTTAAAAATAAGGTTGGCCCTTTTATCTGTAATAATAGGGATGTAGGTCCAAAGGATGAAAAACATTTGCAGGAATTCAAGTTCAATCACAATTTTCTGTGGTATTATGATCCTCTTGGAGTGATAAGTAAAATGAGAGTTAAATGCAAACTCACTCCCTATGTACATGAAAATAAACCAGACATAGAGAAACTCTCCAATCAATTTGAATGGTTGGAGAACACCTTGGTAGAGGTAGAGAAGCAAGGTAATACTAGTCAAACTTTGAAAACTCCAGCCTAATAAGACAGGAAGGCAAAGAGAAACAAAGAGGAAGGATCACACACTGCATGTACAACTACTGAAACTAAATTTAAATTGATGTACAGGAAGAAACCTAAGTTAAATCCTGTCAATGAAGGAGTAGAAACCATAGAAGTGATTGATATAGATACAATAGCAAAGGACAATGCACCTCCTACAGTGATTTAAGAAGAACAAAAACCTTCAACTTCTAAAACTTAGCTTATTCAGAAGCAACACAATGTTGACATGTCATCTTCTAGTAAACCAATAGAGAAGGAGATACATATCATGCAGAAATACAGAGAAATAAAAATGAAAAATGAAGCATTGAATACTGATACATACAATTAGTATTGGAAGCAATCACCCAATGACCAAGCAATATTTCTTTCTGCTTTTGACTATAAAACAAGGAAAATGCAGATGATTTTCCTACAACCTAAAGTGAAGCATCCTAAAACATCAGCAGATTACAAAAAATCCTCATATGAAGTTCAAGCAGATGATCTTCATCCCATTAATCAGATTGAATTTCACAAATAGGCTGGTGAAATGCTTTACTCAACCATGAAAAACAAGGCAATGAGTGTGCAGAAAGTTTAAAACACTCTTTCAAACATCAGAGATCAAATCAGATTAGAAAAATCATTCTCATAGGAAAAATAGAATAGAATTAAATCTTTGGAAGAATTAGTAATTGAAATAGGATATGATCCTAGTAATGTAAAAGTTGCAGATGATCTGATCAAAAATAAAAATGCAGACATTGCTGCATTAAAGAAGCAACTCTAGCTACCTCCTATAGAACACCCTCAAGCAAAGGAAGTACTACATGATACAAATAAGAAAGATGAGATGATGAGTCTCATTCTACAGTTGTCTGCCCAGATAAAAGAAATCGAGAATGAAATGGAAAAGTTGGTCCAGAAAAAGGATAAAGAAGCAGAGGTTCCAGTCACATTTATTCCTGTAGTCACTGTTGGGGTTCCCATGTTTTGGCCAGGTTGACAAGACCAAAAGATGAGACAACATAGAACCACTTTCAGACCTTAGGATCTAACCCTCCTAGGTCCAGAGAGGGATCTCTCTATATGAGTCAAAGGGTATGTCTTTGAGGCTCTAAGTTATGATTTTAGGCTAGTTATAGGCTCAGGGTTGTTTGTTTGATTGTTTGTGTTTGGTTGTTGGGGAATCAGGAAAGAAAGGTCCAATATAAGACAAGGATGAGCATAGAGGGAATTAGGCTAAGATAGATGACTCAGGGAACATCAAAGCCATTGGGCTATGGAGTCAAGAAAGGATTTACTTGTGTTCAATGTGCAAGCTTTCAATTGGGATAGTCATCTAGAGCATTTGGATCTTGCAAGATGATTGGTGGAATGGAACATTAATGACTGAAATGAAAGAAAGAGAACCAACCAATTCTGTCTATAGATCAGGTCAGAGGTCATTTAACTCCAGACCTGCTTGGACAAAATCAGAGGCAAAACAAGAGATCTTAGAGAGGCTTAGTTGAGATGGAAAGATTCTAGTGAGGCAGAGACAGGGTTCTAGACCTCCCAGTATTCTCAACACATCCAACTAAATCCTAACAAGAACATCTAAACATATATCTCATTAATTCATACATCAGAGAGTAGGAAATAACATCCACTACACTGGTTAAATCAATTGAAATCAATATTCAGATACACATATAAGCAAAAAACATAAAGGGCTAGGGGAGCAGCAACATAAGGTACCTATCGAGGGTAAGTCTTATGCCAAACTTCTGATGCGAGCCTGAAGAAACGTAATGAAATGAGAGCAAGTCAATCACAAATACAGAGAAAGGAAAACATCACCAACTGCTTTAGATCAGGATCCAAAGAAACATGCTTGTCATATTAAAAACAACACCAATCAGGTACATCATAGCCCATAGCTTGAACATTCAGTCTGAATACATCAAATCTCAGCCTATCTTACAATATTACACAAAGAACTTGTCTCAAGAGGAAAACACTAGCATTTCACTGATATCTCATCAACGACCTTTACAATAACTTCCTTCTGTTTTATAGCAGAGACTAACATAAATGCCACTAAGAGGCAGAACACTAAATGTAATATTAAATACGCATTGAATGGGCTTCAGTGACCCATTCTGTTTGAATGCTGAGTATTTAATTTCTATCACTTCTTCGTGTAGGAGTGATCTTCTCTGGATATGACCTTGACATCTTTTGGCTGTAGTACTCCAGGTGCTTTGAACAAAAATAAAATAAATTACTGAGGGGTCTACCATATAAATGCTCTGACGGTTTTGAACTGTTGTCTGGTGGAAATTCCTTCAGGGACATCGTGCATAATAAAAACTGTATGGGTGCCCTGTACCTGATGAAGGAAAACATTCTGCTGATGAACAAACCCTGATGTTACCTTTTACTGTGCATAGGATCCTTTTGATTGATCCTCGGGGTCTTCAACCTGGTACTTTGCCTCTTAAACCACTGATTTAAGGCTCTAGATCTTCATTAGGGTGCCTTAATCTCCTTTTCTCGTATTGCAACACTCTGCCGCTCCATTTTTGCTTCTGACAGGTTAGCTCGGGTTTTAATGGCGCTGGGAGATTTTCTACCGAGTCTAAACCCTGTTCTCTTAAATGACCGTCTTATCTTCACCTTCCCGGGTCGTTTTTTATAAATTAAACCTCTGCAAATGATCTTTTTGACTCTCGATGTCCTCGTAACAAAGACGTGTACCATGGCGACCATTATTTCTTAATAACCCTACAAAATACACAAATAAGTTAAGGAAACCATGAATGGGGTGGCGGGTGATGTGGAGGCAGAGAAAGGTCGAGAAGACGGTGACATGGTGGGGAGAAATGCAGAGGAACAACGGAGATCCGCTCTGGTGGAGATGACGGTCTGCAGAACAAACGAATGAAAAACCTTAAAAAACACGAAACCAAAACAATATATGTGATGGAGTGGTCTGGCGTACGATGGATCCACGTGGAGATGACGTGGTGGGCGGACCGGGGGGGTGGTCAACGGAAGGCGAACAAATCTGAACCGTTGATCGTGACAAAGATCAACGGTGGAGGATGGGACATGACATGGGTTAAGCAGCGTGCATCTCTGGCGAACAACGGCCGTCGGATGAGGCGCGCAAGATCTGACGGCTTGCATTCATTTCGCCGTGTGACTCTGGTCGAAAGATAATGCACGGGAAGAAAGTGGTTTTGCCGTCGTACAAGGGACACGCGGCGGATGGCTAGTGGAATCGCTGGGCAACGGGGGAAAACCGCCACCCGCCCAAAGGCGGTGCAAAATAAACAGGCGGTTTTGAACAGTGCGCGGGGACGGGAGTGGGGACCACTGATCGGGCGAACTCCGCACCGTCGGATCGTATTTTAAACGGACGGTGGAGATGAAAGCGGGGGACTTTGTAATAAAAATCTTATTATAAAGTTTCATGGTTTATGGGAAACGCCTTTGGGGATAGTGCTTAGGTCACGGCGCTGGGTTACATGGGAAAAAAGGGCGCGGGGCTAGCGGAGAAAGGGCTAGGCCTATTATATAGTCGGAACGTGGGTTTTAAAGCCATTTTAAATGAAATTAAAGGCTAGAAGGGGTAACGGTAGGGAGTTGGAGGGGGATTTGGGGTCGATGGGGGAAATATAGGAACAGAGGTATTTTTTAACTGCATGAGGAGATGGAGAAAAGGGCATTTTAGGAATGGACTGGAAATAGATAGGATTTATAATAATGTAAAAGCACTCAGAGACTTCAAGGAGAATGGGTTTTCAGGGGAAAGGCATTCCTTGAAGGCTCCACAACAATCTAGCCCCCAGCTTGCTTGTCAAGAATTTCATAGGGGGGCTAACAGTGGCTCCACATGGGGATGGCTTCTTCTTGAAGGAGTCAAGAAACCAGAAATGATCTCTGAAGTAGGCCAGATGCCTGCTACTTGGCACATCCCTTTCTTTCTTCAATTTTTAGCTACCACAATATGATAGAAACATCAGCAGAAAACATTTTCCCAATCAAATCTACCTACCCAAACTACAGTCCTAGCATCTTTTCTTCTTTAGGGTGCATTTGAGCTAGCAGACCCTTTACATTTTATTCTCAAAACAAGAAACAACCTATTCTAAATCTGCCCTTATTGCCCCATGAGACCAGATTAGACAGTTGGCCTCATATGCTTCTCTACCTAATCTAGCATCTGCTGGGATTAAACTGTCCAACGGATTTCTTCTCCTACATTCTAAGACAGGAAATTGAAAAACAGCCAAGCCAGGATTAGACTGTCTGACTTGTTGGAGTGAAGACTTGTGGAAAACTGAAAACAAAACTGTGAAGGCATGAAATCTGCAGCTTTGAAATATCCTTCTTTTTTTGTGACTCAGGTTTTGATCGTATTAGAGCCAATCTTTTGTACTTTTCAGAGGTCCATGTTTTGAGCATGTTTGAACCTCTACCTTCTCTATTTTTGGAAAAAAATTCTCTGTTCTCTTGAAAGTAAAACTGCAATGGTATATACAATGGAAATGGAACTGGAAATGAAAATTAGCAGAAGTAGTGTTTGAGCATCCTGCCATTGACAGGACCCCCAAACAACTCTGTACCATCAAGTTCTTGTAGGAAAAATGCATTAGGAACCACAGTGGCTTGGATGAGGTATGGACCTTGCCACAAGCTGTCAAACTTTCCATGTTTGCCTTTGTCCTCCCTCCTTGAATCCCATTTCAGAACCTTGTCCCCAACTTTGAAATCTGAAGCTTTGGCTCTTTTCTCAAACTACCTCTTTATGCTTTCCTGCATTCTGACAGTTCTGCTATAAACCTGCTCCCTTGTTTGCTGCAGATGGATGGTCTCATTGATTCTTCTCACCATACTGTTTTCCTCTGATTGGATCTCCTGGACAAGTTTGATTACTGGGACTCCAAGGCTTTTAGGAAAAACTGCTTTGGTTTCGTAAACCAGCTGGAATGGTGACATGCCAATGGATTTCTTTGTGGTGAGCCTGTCAGCCCACAAAGCATGTACCAACTTTTTATGCCATGACTTTTTGTTCTCTTCCAGCAGTTTCTTGATGATTGTAACCAGGCTTTTGTTAGATGATTCAGCTAGGCCATTACCTTGGGGGTAATAGGCAGTTGAATGACCAAGTGCTATTTCGTACCTGTGGCAGAAATCAATCATTTTCTTGGACCCGAAAGCAGCAGCATTGTCAGTGATTATTTTTCTTGGACAACCAAACCGAGAAAGGATGTAATCTTCTAGGAACCTAATGATGACAGAATCGGTGGCAGTCCTAGTGGGTATGGATTCTATCCATTTAGTGAAGTAATCTGTAGCAGTTAGGATCCATTTATGTTGTCCAGAGGAGGCAGGGTGGATTTCTCCTATAAATTCTAGGCCCCATTGCATGAAGGGACCTTCTGTGGTGATATGTTGTAAAGGGAGGGGAAGGAGCTTTCTTCTACCTTCGAAGATTTGACATTTGTGGCAGGCAAGAATCATTTTATGGACATCATTGAAAAGAGTGGGCCACTAATAGCCAGCCCTGAGTATTTTATTTGCAGTGGCTTTCCAACTCAGGTGGCCTCCACACTCCCCAGCATGGAATTCTTGTTTGATTTTTCCAGCTTCAGTTTCAGACAAACATTTCAACAATAGGCCGTTCAGATTTTTCCAATATAGGTTTTCATTCAAGCTGCAGTAATTTCTAGCTTTGAGTTTTATGAATCTGGCCTTGGTTTTGGGCAGTTCTGGGGGGGTATTGAGATTAGTGAGCATGTAAAGGATATCGGAATACCAAGGAGAGTTCTGAAACCTCTCCTCAACAGTTGGATGGGGAAATCCTTCTTGCTCATCTAAGGCATTTATCATGTTAATGTCAAGGGCCCGCAAGTTTGATTCATCCATTAATTGGGCTAGGCCTTGACCTTTGATCAGCTTGGTGGATTTTATCTCAAGGTCATATTCCAAGATTGTAGCAATCCATTTGCCCCTTTTCCCATCCGGGTCCTGGGACAAGATATCTTTAACCACTATATTTGGCACATAGCCTATAGTGTGAGAATGTAGAATGTACACCCTAAAGTCTTTTAAGGCCTTTACCAGAGCATAGGCCTGTTTTTCCATAATGTTGTACTTTAAGGGTGCCTCTCTTAAGGCTTTGCTGAAAAAGGCAATCGGCTGCTCATTACCTTCTGTGTTTTTCTGCAGCAAGACTGTAGCTATTGTATACTGGGAGGCAAATGAAAAGATCAGAAAATCTTTTGAGAAGTTTGGGTTGATAAGGACAGGGGCCCGAGTGAGTGCAAGCTTTACTAACTCAAAATATTTCTTGGCTTCAACAGTCCACTTAATTCCTGCATCTTTCTTTAGCATGTTGGTCATTTTCCTTAGATGTTCAGCAAGATTGGGGATAAATATCCTAAGGAAATTGATCTTCCCTATGAAGGACTATAACTCCTTGATATTTCTCGAATGCGTGATTTGAAGTATTCCTCAACCCTCTGTGGGTCTATCCTAATCCCTTTCTTAGATATAATGTGGCCAAGGAGTTTGCCTTCCTGCAGCCCAAAAAAAGTTTTCTTAGGGTTTAGAGATAGACCATACCTTATACATTTTTCAAAAACCTTCTCAGATGTTTCAGGTGTTCTTCTTCAGTTTTAGAAAAGACAGTCAAGTCATCCAAGTAGATAACTATGAAGTGCCCTATCTCTTCTGAGAAAGCTATGTCCATTGCTCTATGGAAGGTAGCTCCAGCATTCATCAGTCCAAAGGGCATTTTCACATACATGAAGGTGCCCCATGGAGTGGTAAAAGCTGTTTTGAGTTGATCTTCTGGGAGTACCAGAACTTGGTTGTATCCTGAAAAACCATCAAGCAGGGAGATTCTCTTAGAGCCCACTACCTTCTGTAGGATATGTTCCATTCTAGGCAAAGGGTAGTTGTCTTTCAGGGAGGCTCTGTTGAGGTTTCTGAAGTCTATGCACAGCCTGATCTCCCTTGTTTTCTTTCTCACAGACACTAAGTTTGACACCCAATCAGAAAACCTTACAGGGACAATTATTCCTGCATCATACATATTTTTAATTTCCTTCTCTACTGCAGGCAATTGTTTTGGATTGATCCTACGGAGTTTTTGTCTGAAAGGCTTCTGATTTTCCTTTAGTGGTATCTTGTGTTGTATGATGTTGGTGTCATAAGCCTTTAAGTCTTCATAGCTCCATGCAAACACATCAATGAATTCCTTAAATAGGTCAATGTATTTTTTCTTCATGTTTGCAGGTATAGACTTAGCCAGTTTGATCATTCTGGGCTTATCTTTAGTGCCAATGTTGCATTCTTCTATGTCTGAGTCCGCATGTTCTATAGTGGGCTTTTTTGCTACGTCATCAAAGTCAAAAAGGTCCTCTAGGGGTGCCAGGCCTCTGGGTATGTTCTTATCTTTGGCCTGTAGCACCTCCATTTCCTTATTTTCTGCATTTTCACTTTTTCCGGTTGTATTTCCAGTTTCCTCAGAAAAGGTGTTTATTTCTATGTTACAGGGTGTTTCTTGTTCATCTGGGGGATCCTCACTCGGGCAGCTGTCATCAGATTTTGAGTCCGAATCCAAGAATTCGAACTCATTTCTGCCCACTAGGAAATCTTCGATCTGTTTGTCTCCTTCAAAGACCTGCCAATATTTTTTGTTGTCTGGCACTGCAGGTCTGAACTTGGTTTGAATGACGATTTGTTGGTCAGGGGGAGTCTTAGGATATGAACTAGCCAAGAAAGCTAATCCATTTGCAATGACATTTTGACTCCTGGGAACAAACACTAATTCATATTCCATGAAATTTTTCAATATATCCATGGCATCGTTCCTATATGCTCTTAATAGAGGATGTTTTGCTGTGTATTCACCATTCACTTGTTTGATTACTAACTTAGAGTCTCCCCTCACAGCTATCCTATGAGCTCCTAATTTTTTCAATAGGTTCAGACCCAGGATGAGAGCCTCGTATTCTGAAATATTGTTTGTGCATTTGAAATGCAGATTCACAGCATGGCTCTCTGCGTGACCATCTTCAGTGTTACGTAGCCACACCCCTGCTCCAACACTTTGCCTAGTGCAGGACCCATCGAAATTCATTTCCCACAGGGGTTCGCCATTATGTTGCATTGTGGGGTCCGTACTAGGTTGTGGGTTGTCTTGTTCTTCACGTGGCATGTCAGTTTGAAGGATGTGACTGGTAGGCTGACTGCATTGTGTCCCTGGTTCACTCTGAGTTTCGTTTTCATTATCCTGCCCATGGTCTTCTTCATTGTACTCTTCTAAGGTGGCCATTATGCTAAAGTCCATGGGCTCTGTGTCCTTGCTTGTATTTCTGCATTCCGATTTTGGCTCTTCTACGGATTGGTCGTTATAAAGAATGAAAGAATCCAGATCTGTGTGTACAGAGTATAATGGTGAATTTTCAGGTTTCTCGGGGCTACTGACTAGGAATTTCATCTGGGATTCTCTATACAGTCTCCTAAGTTGTCCAAATAGAGGGATAGTGGCATATGAGCCATCCATCTGCATCGTTCCTTGCAGTTTGGCTCCCCATGATCTAGATAGCAGCATGCCATACTTGGGTGGCACATCAGCCACCACAACATTCATGACCATACATTTAGCTGGGATCTAGGTCAAGCTCACACATAAGTCTTTGATTAGGCCTAGGCATCTTACTCTGCTAGAGTCGAACGAATAGAGATCTTTGTAAGGTCGGGTTATCTCTAGGCCTAGCTTTTCCATCACTACCTTAGGCATTAAATTGTGTGATGCTCCAGAATCATGCATGGCATTGTGGAGTATTTTGTCATGAATGTTAAGACTGATATAAAAAGGTGGAACTACCCCTTCCTGAAACTTTCCCTCAATCTTTGGACCAAACAGGAGGGCAGGTTGATCATCATTCAAATTTACAGTGTCATTGTTTTCCCCCAAATTCAATGCTTTCAAAATTTGGCCTTTATATACACTCTAAGTGGCCAATTCAGATAATGGTACAGAGATTTTGATTTTTGCAATCTCACTCTCTAAATTGAAAGTGGACTGGCTCTTGGAAATGCTTAGCTCTGTTTTATTAGCCACTGTCTTAATGGCTGAATCAGTTTGTGATTTCTCACTATGTACAGGGTTAGGGATCGTTTTATCAGGAGCACTAACTGCTGTGCTAGTGCTGCTGGTTGGTTGGCTTTGTTTTTCAGTGTCTTGGTTGCCTTTTTCCTTGTGTTTACCAGAACTTTCCGCTGCTGATTTTTCATTTGCAGCAGATGCTTTAGAAGTTTTATCAGGTCTTTTCTTGATGGTTACCTCAGGACTCTTTGTTTTGGGAGTATCTTGGTTCTTTTTTCTCCTAATTTCATACTTTTCTCTGACCTGCATCATGGCATTTTCAAATCCTAACCTGTAATCCTCAGTTTCTAGCCATTCCTCATCCCAGTATGAAGGTGAGGGCTGATCTTCCCCTGAATCACAGTTAAGGACTGAGTCCTCTGCTTCAAACATGTTTATTGTATTCCCTTCAGACTCTTCAATGATCCCCTTGTCTTCATCTAAAATTTTTTCTTGAAATGGGGGAATAATTTGTTGATCTGACTCTCTTTGTCTATTGGGAGCAACATTGTTTCTTCTAATGTTCTGGTTCTGATTTTGGTTTCTGTTTTGGACAACCATCCTTTTTATCAATTTTTGTATCTCTTCCACATTTTTAGACAGTATATCATATTTGAGATCAGATGTGGAGGCTACATTGTCATCTCTGTATGTTACCCTTTTCTCATCTTTTAATCTTGCCCTTTTCTCCATCAAGTTTGCTTCTATGGTTATGGCTCCTTTCTGCATGTCCTCCAACATGGTGTACTCTTTATCCCTAAGCTCGTAGGCCATGTCAGCATCAAATCCATTGGGATATTTAGCCAGGGCCATCCCTTGTGGAGGTTTCATGTGTGGGGGGAGAGCACTGTAAATGCTATTGAATCTAGTGGTGTAATCATGAACACTCTCTCCTACGTTCCTCTTAAGGGACATGTAGTCTGCTAGAAGCTGTCGTGGGTTTGCTCTAACCTCCCATTTGTCTATGAAGTTCGATATAACGCAGGAGATCTCGGATAATCACGTGAGGACCTTTAAACCATTTCTTTACGTCACCCCCTAAGCTTTGGGCAAAGATTCTCATTTTGATCGTTTCGTCATCAATTTCCATATAATCAAAATAATCCTCCATCTTATGTACATGTTGTGAAGCTATGATGGATTCTTTAGCAGTGAAGTGTGGGATTTTTGATTGAAAATCATTGGGTAAGGGTAACAAGGGTTGAGGTAAGACTAAAGGTGCATACCAAGCTGCCATGATGATATTCTGATGAGGTACAGGATTGGCTTGAGCAGCTGGTATTTGGATGACAGGGATACTAGGGCCAGCAGAAGTCTGTTGGGTAGATCTAGGGTGGGAGAGCCCCAAGTTTTGAAGGAAGTGAATATTGGGTGGTGTAGATGGAGGGGTTCCTCTGTCCCTAGAGTGTTGACCAATATGAGATGGTGTACTGTGAAGTTCAAGGTCTTGCTGGTCTAGGCGATTGAGTGACCTAGTTCTTGGTAAACTGCCAGGTATGTCTAGGTCAGGGAAAAAATGTGATAGAGCTGCTAGGTCTTCTGGTGCAGAATTAGCTCTATGAATGTGGCTAGAAATAGTTGGTCTTTTGGGTGCAGGAGCTCCCTTGAGGATACTCTCCAGATTGTCAACTATTTAAGGAGGGTCAGGGTTGGGATAAGCTCTTGTGTGAATGGTTCTGAAAGCCAGAATGTTGTTTCTAAGCCAAGCAGCTTAACCCTACTTGTTGCTTCTACTGTGGTTGATGTTGTCTCAGGGACTGGTCTCCCAGTGGAGTCTATTGTGAAACCGAGATAATCAACAGGCCTACTGATCACCAGTGGAGTCTTTTCTTTTAGGAACAATGGAGTCACTAGGTGGAGGGTTTTAGGGTGTATCTAAGGGGTCACACTGTCCACCACAGTGCTCAGGCACTATCACCTTTCAGGAATCTCCTCAAAACAACAAACTCCAACCAAAGATTGACTGGGAGGGCATTTACCAGATATGCCACTTCCGAAGAAGGTGGGATCTGGAGGCTACCTGGCCCTTTCCAGGCTCTTTCTAAGAGTGTGGTGGATATTCAATAATGGAGATCGATTCAAGAAAGAGTGACTTACTGTCAACCTAACCAGAGTTCTAAGTTTCCGAGTCTTTAAAAAGGTTTAAGGTGAAACGCACTCAGATTTTGTCCCCAGCGGAGTCGCCATTATGTTGGGGCAATGCTGGGACATAGACTAACAATGTTTTCAGTTATAAGCTCCTCAGAAAGGTCCCCAGCGGAGTCACCATTATGTTGGGACGATGCTGGGACATAGACTAACAATGTTTTCGGTTATAAGCTCCTCAGAAAGGTCCCCAGCGGAGTCGCCATTATGTTGGGGTTCCCATGTTTTGGCCAGGTTGACAAGACCAAAAGATGAGACAACATAGAACCACTTTCAGACCTTAGGATCTATCCCTCCTAGGTCCAGAGAGGGATCTCTCTATATGAGTCAAAGGGTATGTCTTTGAAGCTCTAAGTTATGATTTTAGGCTAGTTATAGGCTCAGGGTTGTTTGTTTGATTGTTTGTGTTTGGTTGTTGGGGAATCAGGAAAGGAAGGTCCAATATAAGACAAGGATGAGCATATAGGGAATTAGGCTAAGATAGATGACTCAGGGAACATCAAAGCCATTGGGCTGTGAATTCAAGAAAGGATTTACTTGTGTTCAATGTGCAAGCTTTCAATTGGGCTAGTCATCTAGAGCATTTGGATCTTGCAGGATGATTGGTGGAATGGAACATTAATGACTGAAATGAAAGAAAGAGAACCAACCAATTCTATCTATAGATCAGGTCAGAGTTCATTTAACTCCAGACCTGCTTGGACAAAATCAGAGGCAAAACAAGAGATCTTAGAGAGGCTTAGTTGAGATGGAAAGATTCTAGTGAGGTAGAGACAGGGTTCTAGACCTCCCAGCATTCTCAACACATCCAACTAAATCCTAACAAGAACATCTAAACATAGATCTAATTAATTCATACATCAGAGAGCAGGCAATAACATCCACTACATTGGTTAAATCAATTGAAATCAATATTCAGATACACATATAAGTAGAAAACATAAAGGGCTGGGAGAGCAGCAACATAAGGTACCTTTCGAGGGTAAGTCTTATGCCAAACTTCTGATGTGAGCCTGAATAAACGTAATGAAATGAGAGCAAGTCAATCACAAATACAGAGAAAGGAAAACATCACTAGCTACTTTAGATCAGGATCCAAAGAAACATGCTTGTCATATTAAAAACAACACCAATCAGGTACATCATAGCCCATAGCTTGAATATTCAGTCTGAATACATCAAATCTCAGCCTATCTTACAATATTACACAAAGAACTTGTCTCAAGAGGGAAATGCTTGCGTTTCACTGATATCTCATCAACAACCCTTACAATAACTTCCTTATGTGCTTTATAGTAGAGGATGAACATAAGATCGACTGAGAGGGTGGGTGAACACTAAATGTAATATTAAATACAAAAATGAATGCAGGGCCAAGACCCATTCTATTTAACTGCTGTGTATTTAATTTTTGTCACCTCTTTGTGCAGAAGTGATCCTCTTTGGATATGATCTTGACATTTTTGGCCGTAGTACTCCCGGTGATTTGAGCAAAAATGAAATGAACTACTAAGAGATCTTTCATATAAATGCTCTGGTGGTTTTGGAACTGTTGTTAGGGTGGAAATTCCTTCAGGGACATTGTGCATAATAAAATCTGTATGGACGACCTGTACTTGATGAAGAAAAACATTCTGCTGATGAATAAACCCTGATGTTACCTTTTGCTGTGCACAGGACCTCCTGATCGATCCTCGGGGTCTTCAATCTGGTGCTTTGCCTCTTAAACTACTGATTTAAGGCTCTAGATCTTCATTAGGGTGCCTTAATCTCCTTTTCTCTGTACTGCAACACTCTGCCGCTCCATTTTTGCTTCTGACAGGTTAGCTCGGGTTTTAATGGCGCTGGGGATTTTCTACCGAGTCTAAACCCTGTTCTCTTAAATGACTGTCTTATCTTCACCTTCCCGGGGCATTTTTTATAAATTACGCCTCTGCAAATGATCTTTTTTTACTCTAGATGTCCTTGTAACAGAGACGCGCACCATGGCGGCCATTAGTTCTTAATAACCCTGCAAAATACACAAACAAGTTAAGGAAACCATGAATGGGGTGGCGGATGATGTGGAGGCGGAGAAAAGGTCGTGCAGATGGTGACATGGCAAAGAGAAATGTAGAGGAACAACGGAGATCCGCTCTGGTGGAGATGGCGGTCTGCAAAATGGGCGGATGAAAAACCTTAAAAAACACGAGACCGAAACAATATATGTGATGGAATGGTCTGGCGTACGATGAATCCATGTGGAGATGACGTGGAGAAACGGGAGACAGTGGGATGGTCAACGACGGACGAACAAATCTGGACCGTTGATCTCGGCAGAGATCGACGGTGGAAAACGACGGACGGCAGGCCAGGACATGGACTATCGCACGCGCATCTTCATTAAACATCGTGCATCTTGGGTGGGCGGTGGCCGTTGGATGGCCCGCTGCAGATCAAACGGTCAACGGTCATTTCGCTGGGCATCCGCGTCCGAGAGATAACGCGCGATGGATCGGGTTAACGGGCGGTTTTGGGAACGTATAGGAGGACACGCGGTGAACGGTGAGTGGAATCGCCGGGCTGTGGGGGAAAACCGCCAAGCGCACGAGGGTGGTGCGAAATAAAAGGCGGTTTTGAACAGTGCGTGGGGACAGGAGTGGGGACCACTAATCGAGCGAACTCCGTACCGTCGGATCATATTTTAAACGGACGGTGGAGATGAAAGCAAGGGACTTTATAATAAAAATCTTATTATAAAGTTTCATGGTTTATGGGAAATGCCCTTGGGGATAGTGCTTAGGTCACGGCACTAGGTTACATGGGAAAAAAGGGCGCGGGGCTAGCGGAGAAAGGGCTCGGCCTATCATATAGTAGGGAAGTGGGTTTTAAAGCCATTTTAAATGAAATTAAAGGCTAGAAGGGGTAACGGTAGGGAGATGGAGGGGGATTTAGGGGGTTGATGGGGGAAATAGAGGGGAACAGAGGTATTTTAACAGAAGGAGGAGAGAGGGGAGAAAAGGGAATTTTAGGAATGGACCAGCAGATAGGATTTATACAAGGCAAAGCACTCAAAGATTTCAAGGAGAATGGGTTTTCAGGGGAAAGGCATTCCTTGAAGGCTCCACAACAATCTAGCCGGCAGCTTGCTTGTCAAGAATTTCATAGGGGGGCTAACAGTCACCAAAGTTGTACTTTCATTGGTATAGATTCTTCGTGAAGTGTACGAAAAAACCACTTTAGCTCGCACAACTAATAGCCTAACAACAATAATAAGTACAAAACATCTTCGAATCGCAGTGTAGTTAGAATCTTTTAACAAAGCAGTCTATAAATGGAAAAATCTTCATGAAAATAAAGGGTTTGCTCCATGCATCCAACAGACAAGACAAGAACACGATTTTGAAAGAATTTTTATATTACAGGGCACCTGGGAGGAAAACAAGAAGGTGTATCCAGCTCTCCTCAATGGGATGGGTTCTTTGTAGTCCTCGGCACTTCAGATCTAAGCTTTCTCTCTCTTGTAGGTGTAGAAAACCCAATGCAAAAATGAAGCTCAATGGGAGCCAATGATGGAAAAATGAGACCAAGTGTATAGATCCAGAGTGATCTAATAGGCAACAAAAGGTGAGGAATAATGGGGAAGAACCCTCCTATTTATAACAAAATATTGGGTCATTCTAGATCTTGGTGCATGATTAAATAATGTTAACCAAATCTAGATCCACCTTTATGGAACATTTCATTATTATTTGTTGGAGGGAAAGGGTGTTTGACTTGGGTCAAATCCCTTGATTAGTGAAAAATAAATAAATAAATGATTTATTTATCTTTTTAAGGAAGTGGTTGGGATATAATCAAGTAAATAATGATTTATTTGATTAATGATGGTTTGATTTGGTCATATTCAACAAGGAATATTATTTAAATAATTATTCCTAGAAAATAATAAGATAACTATGGGTGTATCTCATTAATTTCTTTGTTTTTGGGTTAAACATGACTGGGAATAATAATTAAATTGTGGTTTAGTTAATTATTCCTTTTGGGGTTTCCTTAATTAACATAGTGAAAGCAGTTTTACTTGGGGTAAAACTGGTCTTACATGGTGTACTTGGGTCCATCTAATAATAAAAGGTTAGATGACCAAAAAATGGTGTAACAGATTGCCCCCCAGCGTGCGAGTGTCAGGAGCAAATCGTATGACCGAAGTACGTTGTAAGAATACAATCACCAGACAACAAACGGGGATGTCAGAGAGAGAAGTGTGAGGTAGATAGTGTGCTGAAGGACTAGACCCTGAGGAGACGAGACTCGCAGGTGCAACAAGTCTCTGTTATGAGAGGGTACCTGTGCTGAAGGCGGCGGGGGAGGCATACCTATGCCCGCCGTGGCAAAGTACAAAAGAATAGTGTGTCCAGTGAACAAGGGACCGAACCATAGAGTACAGCTGGCATAATCAAGAGCCAGATAAAAATACAATGAATAGTCTCACATACATGCTGTGCCTGGGATAACAGCCAGGACTAGTACAATATCATCTGAGTACATGAGATAAATGCAACCCAAATGCCCCCTGTAAATGGGGAAGGGCTCACAAAATCTGACTGATACATGCAAATCATAGAGGTGCTGCAAGTGGCTAAGGCCAACATCATCAAAAGCTGGAGCGGCATCAAAGGCTGCAATGAAGAGGTCATCCAGGCATGTGGGGGGCTACCTGCAGGGCCACCCCCTCATGAGGGCTGAGACATCTCACACACGCCCGGGAATCATCAAGAGCTGCTGCTGGGTCACTGGACTGTCCAGTATACGAATCTCGATCATGCTGAAAGGAGCTGGAGAAGCAATCAAGTCAAAGGGAGGTGAGAGATCCCCCTGCCTGATCCGAGGCACCGAACAAAGGTGGAAGCTGGAACCAAGGTACACCGCCCTCTAGACCTTGCTTCTGGAATAAATGTGCTGAGGTCGACAGAAGGAGGTCCGCCGTAGGTGAGGCAATGAGAGATCCTCAACTAAGGCACGAGAGAAGAGCAATAGAGCAACGGACAGACTGACACTAATGATGATGGTGGAAATGGGAAGGATGGGGTGGCGAATGGACGACTTCCCTTGTTAGAGCATAAAGGGCATGAATGACATGGCAGCGACTGACACAATATCGAAAGGGATAGGGGACAGTGGGGCTGAAGGTCATGATATGCGACACAAGAGAGGAACCAAGCAAAAAGAATGGAGGGCTATAGTAGGGTGTAAAAGGCCGCGGGATAGACTCCATGAATGCAATGATGACTCAACTCGGATGCTCTAAACAAGGGCGACATGATAGTGCTGCCACACAGTAAAGGCCCCAATGGGGGACCAAGGAAGCATGAGTACAAGGTGGGCACTCATGACGAAAATCAACACAAACATGGACAAGTAAGGGGGTGATATGGTGCCCCAAGTACAAGTGTCGTAAGTGAGGAAATTCGATTTTAAGGAGCGGTGAAGTGACCCTTCGTGGAAAAAATGTGTCCAGGTGAAGTATCAAATCACCAAAAACTAACTAAAACCCATTTGAGAGCTCGGTGAGATCTGTCCAGCGGTGCTGACGGTTCGTCGAACGGGGCTACGGTGTGGTTGCAGCAGTCGAAAGGAGAAACATGGGTTCTCTGAGGCAGTTTTCCCTCCAAAATCATTCATTTGCTATTATTGCTGTGGTGAATGTGGAGAGAAGGCCCTAAATCTTGCGGCGAACGTAGCGGACAAACCGACCGTTGGAAGCGAGATCTGTCAGTTGGAGGTACGAGGCCTAACCTTGCTCTTGCATGTTGTTGGATGACATTTGCAGTTTAGGGCCCAAAACCCCCATAAACAGCCCCTCCTTCATCTCTATGGCCGGGTCGCACTTTTTGGGGCAAAAAGTACGACCCAGGACGCAGGTTTGGGGGCAAAAAGTGCGACCTGGTCCAGAAAAAGGCAGAAAACTGCGACCTGGGAGACGAGGAGGGCTTGGTGCTATTTGATGGCTGGGATTTGGGTTGTGGTGTGTGGTTATGGTTTTCCCGATTTGTACCCTGACAAAAAGAATGTGGTTGTGCAGGTATGGCAGAGTTGCGGGTCAACTGGAGAGAGAGGGATCTGGGAACACTTCGGACAGAGATCCAGGCGGATCAGGGCGTTCGTCGTGTATTGGCCAGATATAGGGGTATATGGTGCCCTCTCGGATGTGTGTAGGGGCAAGTGGTGCCCCCCAGAATGTATGGGGGGGCATATGGTGCCCCCAGTTTTTGGATTTTGTTTGTAACATGCTATGGGCGTGTCGGATGTATATGTATGGGGGGGCGTATGGTGCCCCCAGGTTTTGGAACATGCTATGGGCATGTCGTAAGTATATGTATGGGGGGGCGTATGGTGCCCCCAGTGATGTATGTAGGGGCAGGTGGTGCCCCCATTTTTTGAGTTTGTGTGACATGCTGTGGGCATGCCAAAATGTGTTTATAAAAAGGGGAATCTAACCACATTTTAATGATGTAGTGTGCCATTTGTTCTAGTTATGGTTATGCAGTTTGAGAAAGGAAATGGAGTGTTACCAATCTCTTTTGGTACTGCATATAGGGATCAAATGGACTTTAAGTTTCCGAATTGGCATACCTGGTGTCACTATCCCAAAAGGAGGATTTGGAGATAATGAACCGATGCTCTCGTAGAAAAGCTATAGGTTGGTCAATAATAATGTCTAAGAGACTGGGTTGCTGATGTAAGATGAGGGAACGATAAGGGGTATCGTCCCGAGAGTGATCTGAAGTGATATGGGACTCTAGAGGTTCTTCTAAATGTGGAAGAATACGGGGTCTAGAGTCAACACGACCAGATACAGTAGGAGAGTGGTGGAGAATGGCTTCTCTTGGTCTCTCAAATGTGGGTGCCCCCTTACCCAAACATTGGGTTTCGATGTAATGACCACAAGGTGGATGTGGTGTGAATGCATGGGTTCGATGTAAGGGGGAATAGATGAAGTCAGGGGTGGGAATTTCTGCCATAATGTCGTCATCGTGATAGAAGATGGGGTGACTAGTGGAAGAAGAACTACCTGACGTGGTGAAGTGGCCTGAATCATCATCATGAGAAGAGAGGTTCACATGCGCATCGTCACAATGGGTGACCGAAGAGTAAGTAGATAACGGATCTACCGATGTTGAGCCCAAGATGACCGCTGAAGGAAGGTCAAGCGAAACAACAGGGGAGGATTTAGATGGAACGTTCCCCGATGGTCTCATGGATGATGACAGGTACAAAATGGTGACTGAGGGCTCCGTTGGCTTAAAAGCGGGAGGCGGAATGTGAATGTCCTCTGGTCTGATCGAAGCGGCCTTGAACTGGCGGTACAAGTCCAAGGAGGAACGGTACTCGTCAAGGCGGGGACAGAGGTGGGTGTAATGGCCGTGAAAATCGCACAAGGCACAAGGGTGGTTTGTGCGCTAGTGTTTGAGTTTTGGGAGGGAGTCGGGGATAGTGACATGTACTTCTGGGAGATCAGAGTCGGGGAATGTCTCGTTGACCAGAAGCTTGAGGTGGGGCAATTCGGGACACATGTGAGTGGCATGACCGACGACATCACACAAAGCGCATCGAATGGCGGGCTTTGGTGGTCGTGGGGGGGTAACGGATGTTGGGGGGGCCGGATCGTGATGGGTTGCCCCCCTTCGGGCTTTGCCTGTCTTCCCGGGAGCCGTCACAACAGGAGAAGGGTCCTGTGGAGGTGCTGGGGGCACAGTGGCTATGGAGGAAGCGAGGGGACCGGTTGAACCGGTGTCAAAGCCATGTAAGGTTTGGGGTGACCAGGGGGGGTGGCGGTTGGGGGGTCAAGGTACCAAACCGGAATACCCAAGGTCAAGTTAGGGAGAGAGAGGGTGGCCATGACGGGGACAGAATATACTCCGGGAGGGGGAGCCAAGAAGGGGATCTGTCCAGCAGGGTAGTGACCGGGAGGTACGGCTCCAAGATGGTTAAGGCCGGGGGGGACCGAGCCTGGAGGATAAAGAGGTTCGGGGATACCAGCTGTAGGGGGAGGGCCGGAAGGAGGAGGTCCGGCTGGCGGAGATGAATGGCTAGGAGCGGGTTGCGGAGGGCGGGGGGGAGGGTGCGGACTAGCCGAGGTAGGCCGTTTATGGGCAGCCTGAGACGATTGCATCATGCAAATATTCGACAAGCTGGGATCCGTAATAGGAGGGGGGGGAAGGTGAGGAAAAGTACCAAGCAGGGTGGAATCTTTATAAACGCCGGGGGAGACACTGGTCAAGGAATCGACGGTTTTCTTGTTGGCTACAGAAGAGATGGTCATCTCGGAGGAGGACTGAGACGACGGCTCATGATACGATAGTTGGTCAATGGTGACTATCTTCCCGTTATGTGGAAAAGACATCTTGCGGAAGACCGCGGATGGGACAGCAGACATGGCATAGGTGTAGCTTCGCCCCAATAGAATGTTGTAGTCTAGAGGGGCGTCAATGACTTCGACATCAACGCAAACAGTCTTACCGGCGAGGGTGATGGGACGGTTACGAAACAGGCCAATAGGCTGGGAGGCATGACCATCCCACGCTCGAAGGGTGATCGTGGAAGGGGCCAACTCAGGGGATCCGAGTTGCTTCCAAACCGAAGCGGACATCACACAGGTGGATGCCCCCTCATCAATTATACACCGGGATACGGTGGCGTTCCGGATTTTGACTGGGATTTGGAAAGCAACGGAAGGAGGAAGAGGAGGGTGGTCCGATTGAGTGGCGTCGAAAACAATCATTTGGTCATCAGCAGGATCAACAGTGCCCACGGCAGATAGTAGAGCCTTCCGTTGGGAAGGGCACGACTGGAGGAGTTCCAGTGTGGAAATGGCAGCAGGGGATTGTGCCAAATCATCTACTATACTGTACGATTGGGCGGCTCGACCGGAAGCAGCATTTCGGCGTAATGGACCCTTTGGAATCTTTGGGTGAACCTCATCTTTGGGTTGAGGGATGTGTAAGGGGCCACTGGGTGTCGAAAGAGGCTCTGTAGAACCTGAAGATGGAGGCTCGGGAGCAGACTGAGCAGGAGGCTTGGGGTACTGGCGAGACCGAGTTTGAAGGTGAAGGTCGACGGAAGGGGACGGATCGGAGAGCATCATAAGGATCTGGTAGTCAGAGGAACCAGAAATGGACGAGGGTGTGGCTGCATGGCTGTCGGGGGGTTGGGTAGCCACGAATCCCTGTTGAGGGAAAGGATCAGTGAACACAGCTGGCGAGGTAGTGGCCACATTAGGAGGAGCGTGAGGGGAGGCGTGTTGTCCGCGCAATGTGGCTTGAGACTCCCACATCTGTCGCATCTGGGGTAAGAGAGGACAATCGTGAGTGTAGTGACCGTAATCACTGCAACACGAACGGGGCTTGTTTGTGCGAAGCGGCCTGTCCGGCCTGGGCGGGATGCCCTGAGGCTGGTTGCTAGTGTTAGGGTCCATACCATTGGGTCTCGGTTACCGGGGGCGGATGAGTTCACAGTTTGCCTCGCCGCCTTCTTTGAAGAAAGGGGGATTAATCTTTCCCTTTCTTTGTGCAAATACTTGCCCTAGAGGGGGGTTGTATGTCTTGTTGCGAGGGTTGTGAGAGAGGCAAGGAGCGACATCGCATATCTTGGAGGGCGGCGCACGGTGTGGATAAGTAAGAAGGGTTGGGTTGGGCGACATTGAGGTAGCGGGGAGGTTGGGCAAAAGGAGGAGGCATGCGTATCACGGATACATGTTCTTAGGGAGGGGAAGATTGCTTGAGTGCGACCCCTCCTTTGAGTTGACTTTCATGGCTCATAGGAGGGTGAGCGAGATGGGTGAAGATGGGTGGGAAGAGATCCAACAATGCGAGTCGGGGAGGAATGAGATGCCCCGGGGCGTTAGCGCCACCGGGCCTGGGGATGTCAGGAAGAACGGTATAAACATAACCAGATTGAGCGTAGATCAGGTCATATTTTAAAGCTATTTGGAGGGCGGCTTCTTCAGATTGAGGAAAGTGAGAGGCGACATCTTTTCCGATGGGAGATGGGAGGGTGCGAAGGAACCGGTCCATGTAAACCCGATCTTCAAAGGGAGGGGCTCGACATAAGCTCCGTCTTCGTCGCCATTCCTGAACATGGGCAGAAAGGCGTGTGGAAGAGGATTTCTTAAATGAAGTCAAGAGCTCCGTACCAGTGTCGTATCGGAGAGGGAGCTGGAAGTACGACAAGAAGGCTTGGGCAAGAGTCTCGAATGTGGTATGGGAGGAAGTGGCTTGTTCGACATACCATTTAGAAGCTTCACCGGTAAGCGTGCGTTGGAACAAACGAAGACGGATGGAGTCATCGGTAATGGAATTGGAGGAACACCACATGTGGAAAGATCGGACGTGATTGGTTGGATCTTCGCCATTAAGGCCCTCGAACTTAGGGATATCAGAGGGTAGTTTGGTGGGCATAACGGGCCAGGTAGTATTATGGTGAATTGGGTCGTTAATCAACTGATGGAAATCGGGGAGGCTGAGGCCTGCAATGTACGGCAGCACAGGGGTGGCCGGAGTAGTGGTTGTGACGGTTCCGCTAGAAGTAGGGCCGACATTGGGGCCGGGAGAACCGCTAGCGTTAGGCCCTGATCCAGACATGGTGAAGGTAAAAGGGGGAGAACCGGAAGGAGAAGGGGGACCGGATGAATCAGGAGAGGAGTCAGAGTGCGGACTCGAAGGTGGACTGGCTCGACGACGGCGGTGCGGAGCAGGTCGATCAACCGGAAACTGAGGATGAAGGCCAAGAAGTCTCCGGGAAAGGCGCCTTGGGGGCGCAATGATGACAGGAAGAAGGAAACCGACAAGGGCGGAAAGGGACAAAATCAAGAAGGTCAAGGGCAGAAAAGGTGCAGTGACAATTGATTTTAGAGTCTTTGCCAGGCGGTGTAAACCAGGCGCTTCTTCACTTAGGGTCAGAGTGTGGCGTGCGTTAATTTTAATTTTTAAACCCTTTCCGTTGTTTGAGAGCAAGAAAAAGTGTGCGACGTAGCTGAAAATAAACCTACAGAGAACAGAATAAAATGCTGAAATAACAGAAAAATGACAGCTACGTATGCATCTATCTAAACCAAGAAGGTGGGTCTCTCACAACTATGCTGAAAAGAAAGGGAAAAACTATGGAAACACACACAAAGGAAGCTCAACAGATCTGGGGTCAAAGGAGACAGAGATCTGGAGGATAAAGCTGCAGACAAGGGGTGCAGATCACAGCCAAGAGACAGAGGCAAGGTGGCTGGAAAAAGGGAAATCAGCAAAAAACCCGCGGGGGGGGGGGGGGCAAGGCAGAGGCCTCTAGAAGAAGTCAAAACAAAACGACAAGAGGTGATTTGAAAGGAAAAGTGATTCGAGGTATGCGAAAGTGAGGTACCAGATCTGGAAAAAGAGGGGGCTGAAGCTCTGAAACCGACGGCTGAAACAGTTGAAACTCTTCCACAAAAAGTGGAGGGTACTAAAGCCCTAAGGGGCTGGGTTCCCACTTAGATGAGTAAAAACAGATCAGATCTTGGTCAAGGTGGGCTGAGACAGAGGCTGGAAAACCCTGGCAGAGGCTGCAGCAGAACCCAGAAAAATTACAGAAAAAATGCTGGAAAAAAGGCAGGTCGCAGGTTCTGACCTGATCTGAGTTGAGGTCGCAGGAAACAGGCCAAAAGGTGCGTCCTGGTCGCAGGTTTTGGGCCAAAAGGTGCGACCTCCCCGTTCCGGCTGTTTCAGCGGCAGATTTTCTGAAAAGTTGCCGTCTCAGTTGCGGCTGGTGTCGCTTACCTGCGCAATAGGGCCAGAAACACACGGAAGTTAGAAATTTTAGGTTTTTAGGGTTTTATGTGAAAAAAATGACATGAAAAGAGAAAAACTAAGCAGCTAAAAAAGAAGCCCTAGGGCCTGAAGTAGCTGGATATGCAGGAATATGAAAAACGACAGCGGTCGTAATTTAAAACCCGTGTGGAGTAGCCATTTGTTAGTATGAATTCTTTGTCGAAGCGTACGAAAAAGAACCACTTTAGCTACGCATAACTAATAGCCCTAACAACAATAATGGCTGCAAAACATCTTCGGATCTGCAATTAGTAGTTAAAGTGCTGCAACAAACAGATCTATAAATGGAAAGACATTAAGCAGTAAAGTAAAGAGTTTGCTCCATGCATCCAACAGACAAGACAAGAACACGATTTTTGAATGAATTTTTATATTACGGGGCACCTGGGAGGAAACAAGAAGGTGTATCCAGATCTCCTCAATGGGATGGGTTCTTTGTAGTCCTCAGCACTTCAGATCTAAGCTTTCTCTCTCTTGTAGATGTAGAAAAACCCAATGTAGAAGGTGGAGCTCAATGGGAGCAAAATGGCAGAAATGAGACCAAGTGTATAGATCCAGAGTGATCTAATATGCAACAAAAGGTGAAGAATGATGGGGAAAACCCTCCTATTTATAACAAAATATTGGGTCCTTCTAGATCTTGGTGCATGATTAAAATAATGTTAATCACATCTAGATCCACCTCTGTGGAATATTTTATTATTATTTGTTGGAGGGAAAGGGTGTTTGACTTGGGTCAAATCCCTTGATTAGTGAAAAATAAATAAATAAATGATTTATTTATCTTTTTAAGGAAGTGGTTGGGATATAATCAAGTAAATAATGATTTATTTGATTAATGGTGGTTGATTTGGTCATATTTAACAAGGAATATTATTAAATAATTATTCCTAGAAAATAATAAGATAACTATGGGTTCATCTCATTAATTTCTTTGTTTTTGGGTTAAACATGACTGGGAATAATAATTAAATTATGGTTTAATTAATTATTCCTTTTGGGGTTTTCTTAATTAACATAGTGAAAGCAGTTTTACTTGGGGTAAAACTAGTCTTACATGGTGTACTTGGGTCCATCTAATAATAAAAGGTTAGATGACCAAAAAATGGTGTAACACTTTCCACATTGGTAGAATCATTAGCTCCTACAGTTCCAATGGCTACAACACTTCCATTCACTGCATCAACAACTTCTGTAGCAGAGTCTTGAACAACAACAACACAACATACAAATGAAGCAAGCAAGTTAGTAAAAGCTATGCAAGACATGTCTATTCAGACCAGTGAGATGAACAGACTTAAAGAACAGCTTAAAAGTCTTGAAGATGAAAAGAAAATTGCTAAAATAATGCAAAAGAATGAAGAACAAAGGGAAAACAGGTTGAATGATCAATTGAAGAAGTTAGAGAAAGATCTAGCATTAAAATAACCCATGGAACAGGCCAAGCAAAAACTATGGCCCAATATTATTGAATCAGTCAATGATATTTGGCCATCAATCCAATTTATCTATGAGTAGAAAGATTTAGTCAAATCAACAAAAGAAGCTTTCCAAAAGATCAAAGAAGAGCTTGGCAAGAAACCTGAAGAAGCTCTTGAAATCATTAAATTTTTTAATTCCAAAAATAGACAAGAGCTAGAAGAAATTGGAATTAATGACAGAACAGAAACCATCCTAGAAGTTAGGAAGGTTATTTCTAAAAAGAATTTGATGACACAGTTAGAGGAGAAATGCTAGAATATGGAGATTGGCATCACAAGGTTTATGATGAAATTTGATGTCCTAAGGCAGAAAGGCCTTCCCAATCCGGTTATACATGATAAATTAATGAAGCATGATGACTATGATAAGAAAATGAGAGAAGTTTCCAAAGATCAGACTAATCTGCCTACCTCACAAGGAATTCCAAAAGGGAAGGTACTTTACAAGAATTTTGAGAATTTGTTCTACTTACAAAATGAGGTAAAACACATATTTATCAATAAGCCTACATTCTCAAAGTATACTAAAGCTGATGAGATATTTAGAAGGATGATGAAGATAAAATTGCCGGAGGCAGAATTCTGGGAAAAATGACTGATTTACTGTGAAAATTTTTTGCAGTAAAATAGAGCAGTAAAGATAAAACGCAACAGTCACAGTTTACATTGAAAAAGAAATAGTGAAAGAGTATTAGTTACAGTTTAAAGTGTATCAGTTGAAAGTTTAAAGTAAAAGTAAAAACAGAGATAAAGCTGCCAGTGTGAAAGACACTCAACCACAACCTTCGTTGAGCAACAATCAAGAGACAAATTAGCAACAAAATATCAGCAAGTGAAAACAACAAACAATATTTTCAATAAAAATAGAGATAGCTAGCATTAATTAGAAACTTGTCACTATCTTCTTGGATGAAGATATTTCTTTTTCCGTGAATAATTTCTATGTTTTTTTTAGGATATTTTGTAAGAGTTTTTGTATAAATACTTCTCATTTAAGTATTGTGTGTGGATGAATTGCTAAATATTTCTATAGTTGTACTATTCTGAACCAAAGGGTGGTTGTACCAATTTCAAGTCAGCAGACTGGATTAAAGAAATAAAGCATCATATTACAGGATTCATGTGTTGGGCCACTTCAGTGAAGTATTTTCACTTGTTCTTTTTCAATTTATTATGTATTTCACATGCTCATATGTTTGCTTAAATCTAAATGATAAATCTGGAATGTTATTTCAGATATGTTAAAAGCACTATGTTTTGAACTGTTTATCATATGTATGTTTTTATTCTGATATCCACATAAAGGAATTCTTAATTGCTCCCTTATTTCGATTGACCTCTGTCTTTTCACTCATTATCCAGATTTTATAACCCTTGATTTCTCTCTTACCCTGATTGAAACCATTTTCACCATCAGCCTTGAAGATCTGAAGTAACTCAGCTATCTTTCCCTGTAAACATTTCCATTTATACCTTGATTCTGATCTGACTGCTTGACACATGGAATCCACTAGCCAAATGGAATATAAACCTACATCTATCCATATGAGTAATTAATTTCACCACCAAGCGAAATCCAAATCAAAACCCCAAGTGATCCTACATAACTAGCCTAAAATCAAATATAATCAACAAATTTAAATCATATAGAGAGAGCCCTCTCTGAGCATTAGGAAGGCTATATCCTAAGGCTTAAAAGTAGGTTTGTGGTTACCTCTAATATTATTTAAAACACAAAAATAATAGCAATTCTTGAGAATTATTGGAGTGATAACATATTGGCGACCATACTGGGGAATAACCAATCCTCAGTTTTAAAATAGATCTTAAAGGAAATATTTTTACTTATATTTTCACCTTAAGATTGTTTTAAAGAGTTGTTGGTAAATTTTCCATAAAAAACTGTAATTATTTCTTCCAGAAGAGTCTACTATACCAGGTCCAATCCAAATCCAGAACCTGCTATCATAGTAGATAATCCTGACATAATTGTAAAGAAAAACAAAAAACTAGAAATTTTAGGTAATAAGAATTCATTGATCAAATACAATTCTCTTCCAAATAAATTATCAAGTTTACAAGACATTGAATTTGATCTAGCTTTTGAACAAATTTTGTTTAGAACTAGATCAAAAAGTGACATACATAATAATGTAATACATCCCGATTTCATTTCATTCATTGAAATTAAGAAGGAAACTGCTTCACTAGGTTCAGATGAAAAAGTCTTAGAAGTTTATGATAAAATTGATGCTATAACTGCAACTTTGATTTACAAAATTGATGAAGCTTATTTACAACATTCAGTTGAATTGATTGATTTATCAGCCTATACCCCTAAGCCTTTTACCATCCATTTAGATACCAGTCATTTAGAAAATGTAGGTTCATCCTTATTTACTACCACCTCATATATTATTTCCACCACACTTCAGTCCACATAATCCTTCTTTCCTAAGCTTCCACTTCAACCTAGAGTTTTATTTCCATCCTAAAATACTGCAAGTTCATCCTCTAGCACTGCTGCTACATTTTCAAGCACTTCAACGACATTTCCCAACACATATTCTAGCATCCCAACTACATCTTCAAGTATTTGTACCTCACCAGCAAGTACTTCAAGCTCATCTGCAAGTATTTCAACTTCATCACCAAGTACTTCAAACTTAACTCCTAGCCAAGCTAGAATCCAAGCCATGGCTGCCAGATATGCCCCATAGTCCTACAAGCCCCTCTAAATGCCATGCCCCAAGCCTACCAAATCAAAATCCCTCAATTTGATGGAACAACTCACTACATTGCACAACAACATGTAATAAAAATGACAACCTACTTTGAATTGCATGAACTAGATGATGCAGATGTTCAAATGAGACTTTTATCTCAAACTTTAGCTGGTGATGTTAAGAAGTGGTTTAAAGGTTTTCCTACAGGCATTATTGCAGATTTAGATGCTTTCCATAGGATGTTTCTTAATATATGGGAGAAAAAGAAGAATCCATTACAAATTTTGTCTGAATTTGAAAGCATAAAAAGAGCACCCAATGAAACAGTTCAAGACTATTGTACAAGATATAACAATTTTTACAATGAAATCCCTGCTAATCTTAAACCTCCTCCAGACTCTGCCCTTATCAAATTCCCTGATGGATTTGATACAGATATGGCTTACCAACTGAGAGAGAGAAAACTAGAAACCTTAGAGTAGATGCAAAGTAATGTTGTAAGTTTAGAGGAAAACTTGTTAGCCAAGAAATCTAGATTAAGAAATGAAAGAAGAGTGACAATAAAAGAGGAAACATCAACCTTAGATTTGAAAATAGATAACTTAGAAAAAACATTATAAAGAATGATGAATAGGTTATATAACATGGAAATGAAGCCACAGTGGGATAACCAACAACAAGGACCTCAAATAAGAAATCCCAATTTCAGGAAAAACACCAACACTGGTAAATCTAGAGAATCAACACCTAATCAAACAATAAGACCACCTTTCCAAGAGAACTATGCTGAAAGTTCTCACCAAAATGAAAATGATGAAGACACTCAGATAAATTTAATGGGCATTAATGATCATAACACCATTTTTATTACACAAGAAGAATGAGATTTATATGAATTACAATAGCTACAATTAGATTCAGGCGAGTCTTTTGATTACAAGAAAGGTTACGAGTTTGAAATTAATGAATTTCATAAGTAATATAACCTTTTCAGCAAGAAAAATGTAGAATCCCCTACTAAGAAAATTTCCCAAACTCAAACAAAGAAAATAGTAGAGGCTCCTACAACAAAAGTTCTGCAAATTCTTCCTAGGGAAACCCAACAAAACTCTAGTTCATCTTAGAAGAATTCAAATCCTAATCAGAAAATTTCAAGTTCCAAAATTACATCCAGTCCTAAAATTATTGAAATTATAGATATTGATGTTCAAACTTCAGTTGATCCTCAAAAATATGCTGCTTCTAAGACAACAACTTCTACTAAAAGAACAATTTCAGATCCAAAAACATGTGTTGCTGATCCAAAATCAGCATATCCTAAAACAGTTGCTGCCAAAACAGTTGTTGAAACATCAAAACATGCCAAAACTTCCACTGCATCTCAAACTGTCCTTGAAAATAAAATTAGAAGAAGTAAATTAGTGGAAACACAAACAAAAAATGAAATACCAACT
Organism: Pinus albicaulis; assembly: GCA_034641835.2. Classification (NCBI taxonomy): domain Eukaryota; kingdom Viridiplantae; phylum Streptophyta; class Pinopsida; order Pinales; family Pinaceae; genus Pinus; species Pinus albicaulis. The sequence goes on from CM076575.1 coordinate 1,782,379,082, forward strand.
GTAGAAAAAGAAGATAAACATACCCAAACTACAGTGACAAAAGAAGAAATAATTCAGTTAGGAAAATCACAAGCACCATTCAACATCCACGCTGAAATTGCCAAACTGAAGATACCAATTCCTTTATATAATTGGTTAAACATGATCTATATAAATCACATATCACTGAGACTTTAAATATGAATGATGGAGAAGACTCTGTAAATTTAAGTGATGATCAGCCATAACTAATCTTTGGTCTTGAAGTTAATGGAAAACACCAAGAGGGAGGAGTTCCTCCTTTATACATTAGCTTGACTGTTCATGATTAGATTTTACATAATGCAATGCTATATTCAGGTGCCTCACATAATTTAATGCCAAAAGCAATAATGGAAACCTTGAATTTAGACATCGATAGACCTTATAAAGATCTCTTCTCATTTGATTCCAATAAAGTGAAATGTCTAGGTTTAATCAAATATTTAGGTGTTATTTTAGTTCAATACCCAGGAAAAAGAATAGTCATGGATATTTTAGTAGCTGACATCCCTCCTAAGTATGGAATGATGTTATCTTGCTCATGGGGATCTAAACTACAAGGATCTCTACAACTAGACATGTCTTATCCAACAATATTAGTTTTTGGCCAACCCAAGAAACTTTACAGAGAGACATTAATGAAGTACATGGTTAGTAGTGTAGAAAGACCTCAAAACTATCCTATTTATTCTACACTTACTGATATGGAATCCTTAATTTTATGTAAGTCTAAAACTGGAATAGAGAACAACACTGAATTAAAACAAAAAGAGAAATTCCCAGATATTGAAAACATATTTCATGAATCAATGTGGCATTTAGATTTTGATGGATTAGTGAACAAATTAGGAGTAGGAACAAGAGTTTGGATACACAACATGGAAAAAAATCATGCAGAAGGTCATGCCTTTAGGTTAAATTTCAAATGTACAAACAACATGGTTGAATATGAAGCTCTAATTTTAGGATTGTAGATTGTTAGAAATTTAGGAGGTAAAAGAGTTTATATCATGGGATACTTTGATTTAATTGTAAAAAATATTAGAGGAGAATATTATGTTTATAACCCTGGATTAAGCCAATATAGAGAAACAATTTTAGATCTGATGAAAGAATTTCTTGAGTGTGACTTTGCTGTAATTTCTAGAAAACAAAACATACAAGCACACAGTTTAACAACTTTTTCTAGTACATGTAATATACCTTTTCAACCAAATCATCAATATACAACAGAAGTTAAACATAGGCCTACAATACCAGATAATCTAAAATATTGGCAATTTTTTTCACAGGATGAACAAGTCTATCATTTCATGAATGCTGAAGGAGAATTTCAAAATTGTAACATAGACAGTCTGTACAGTAGATGATAAAATAGACAGACAAATAGATTTAAATAAATTAGATTTCACTAAACCCACTAAATTCACTCAAGTAGAAATATATAATTTAGAAAAAGTAGAGATTGAAGAATTAGCAGGTGATGGTTCTGACATTTTAAACCTTAAAGATAAATTTTTATCTAAGGGATTAGCCCCTTTAGAAAATATTTTTGATTCAAATGATGTTACAAGAAAACCAAAGATGGAAACATTAAGATCAAATATTAAAGAATGCAATATAGGAACAAAACAAAGGCCTAAAATAATCAAACTTTCAAAAGCCTTACCTCAAGAAGAAAAATTGAAATACATAGCTCTCTTTAAGGAATTTCAGGATGTATTTGCATGGAGTTATGAGGACTTAAAATCTTATGACACTAGCATAATACAACACAAAATACCTATAAAATAAGATCAAAAACATTTCAAACAGAAGCTTAGAGGAATCAATCCAGTTTTAATGCCTTTAATTGAAAAATAGGTTAAGAGAATGTATGAAGCCCATATAATTGCACCTATCAGATATTTTGATTAGGTTTCAAACCTAGTTCCCACTAGGAAGAAGACAAGGGAGATCAGACTGTGTGTTGATTTACAAAATTTAATTAAAGTATCCCTAAAAGATAACTACCCTCTCCCCAAGATGGGTCACATTTTACAGAGGGTGGTTGGTTCTTTCAGGATTTCATTGCTTGATGGATTCTCTGGATATAACCAGATTTTAGTTCAGCCAGAAGACCAACCAAAGACTGCATTTACTACTCCTTGGGGTACTTTCATGTATGTGAAAATTCCTTTTTGGATTAATGAATGCAGGAGCCACTTTTCATAGAGCTATGGATATAGCTTTTGCTAAATAAATTCATGATTTTCTTGTGATTTATCTAGATGATATAACTATATTTTCAAAAAGTGATAATGAACATCTAGATCACCTAAGACAAGTGTTTATCAAATGCAGGAAATTTGGCATTTCTTTAAATCCTAAAAAGACTCTTTTTGGCCTTGAAGAAGGAAAACTATTAGGGAATATTATATCAAAAGAAGGAATTAGGATAGACCCAGCTAAAATAGAAGTCATTATGAACATAAGCCATCCTAGGAATATTAAAGAATTGCAGGCTTTCTTAGGTAAAATCAGTTTTCTCAGAAGATTCATTTCAAACTTAGCAGAAATAATTAGAGAACTCAATAACATGTTGAAAAATACTTAGTACTTAAATGGACTGTGGAGGCCAAATAATCATTTGAATCAATCAAACAAGCCTTGACAAGAACACCATTCCTAATAAGTCTTAATTTCAAAAAACATTTCATTATTTTTTCTTTTGCTTCAGAACATACTATTGTTGTAGTCTTACTAAAGAAGAATGATCAAGGCTATAAGCCGCCCATTGATTTTTTCAGAAAATCACTTAGAGATTCCACTTTAAAGTATAACATAATGGAAAAGCAGGCACTAGCTTTAGTGAATGCTATCAAATACTTTAGAGTGTACATCCTGTATTCACATATCATTGCTTATGTTCGAAATTCGGTTGTAAAGGAAATTCTAACTCATAATGGTCCTAATGGTAAAAGAGGCAAATGGATTGCCACCATTTTGGAATATGACATAGAAATTAAGCCCACCAAACTCACTAAAGGCCAAGGTTTAGCCAAACTCATGGCTGAATCAAATTGTCATGCTTTAGATATAAATTTTATTGCCCAATTAGATGATCAGGAAGAGATGGAGACTCCATAGATCAGTGAAGCCTTTTCAGATTCACCATGGTATGCAGATATCATATTTATATTACTAAATTTGCAAGCTCCTCCTGAATTATTAAGAACTAAAGATAGATTTTTAAAGTTAAAATAAATGAAATTTTTTATCATAGACAATGTAATGTTTTGGAAAGATCATGGTGGATATTGAATTTATTTCTTAAAGATGAAGATGATAAAGTTATGGAAGAGTTTCATGTAGGTGACTATGGAGGACACCTTTACTGGAAGTCAACTGCAGATAAAACCTTGAGAGCTTGTTTTTATTGGCCTACACTGTTTGCAGATGTGAAAAAGTATGTGACCTCCTGTCACAAATGCCAAATATTTGAAGGGAAGAAAAAGTTGCTACCTTTACCCCTTAAACCCATCTCCACATAAATGACATTTCAACAATGGGGCTTATACTTAATTGGTGAAATCCAACCTCCCTCATCAGCCCAACACAAATGGATTTTGACAACCACAAGCTATTTCACTAAGTGGATAGAAGCCATTCCTTATAGGAAAGCCACTGATATTGTCATAATCTCATTCTTATAAAATAATATACTATATAGATTTGGATGCCCCCAGAAGCTCATTACTGATAATGCAGCTGCTTTCAAGTCCAAAAAGATGATTTAATTTTTTAATAAATACCACATTACCCTTGGCCATTCCACTGCTTATTACCCTCAAGGTAATGGTCTTGCTGAATCCTCCAATAAAATCCTTGTGAATATCATCAAGAAACTACTAGAAGACAATAAGAAAACCTAGAACAAAAGGTTAGTGAATGCCTTATGTGTAGATAGACTTACCATAAAGAATTCCATTGGAAAATCCCCTTATTAGCTGGTTTATGGGATGGATGTTGTTTTTCCATATTCTTTAGGAGTACCAGTAATGAAAATAATACAAGAACTACAGGTAGAAACCAATGATATCCAAAGAAGGATAAATCAAACCATACACTTGCAACAAACCAGGGAAGATGTCTATCTCAAGTCTCAAAGTTGTTCTACAGAAAAGATTAAAAAGAATTGGACGAGAAGACTAAGTGTTACTGACGCTAACTTTGTCATCTGTCCCTTACTGCTTTCCCCGTCCCGCACAATGGAGGACCCATTAAGTGACCTCGTGGAACACCGTCATGCCTTGAAAAACATCATCAATGCATCCTCCTAGTATGAGCTTCTTTTTCCTTTGAGACCATCTCCTTGCAAAATCCATGAAAAACAGCTCTTTTTGCATTGGCGCGGGTAAACAGTTCAGTGCTCGCGCCAATCAGGGAAATCCTGTAAAGAGGTCGCGCCACTTGGCGCTCTGTCATAGAGCAGCAATCGCGCCACCCATTTTAGGGACTGTTTTTAAATATGGATGGCGGAAGTTGAGTTCAAACAAACTCACAACCATTGCCTATCTTGAGTTGGGAGGTTTGGCTGCGGGAGTTCTATGGAAGGGAAGTGGTTTTGCCACCTTCTATGGAAACTTCCTTGTTGATAGGGCCAATCCCATAATAATAGGGATCCCAACTCCCTCCTTCCCCATCTATAAAAGCTTGCTCAGATCCATGGCAAGCTAGTCTTGAAGTGCTGAAGCTTTGCATCTCCCTATTCCCAAGTGCCTTTGTGCTGTAAAGAATCCCTCCTTTCCCTTAAGGCCCATTCAAGCGAGGAGACCATTGTTACAAGACTCTGGAGAGGTTTCCCTTTCCTTGGCGAGCTTTGCGAGACGTGGACGACCGGAGACCCGTTCGAAGGAAGCTGCGACGTCAGAACTTGGTTGTAACTTCTATTCGTTTATCATTTTAATAGATGACTATGATTATGGTTCCAATCCTTTTTCCATCATGTTAATGCGAGTAATATCTTTTCTGACCGATGTTTAGTTACGTATGCTGGTTCCTATGCTTGTATCTGTTCGTTTCTTCTGTGTGCAGGTGTTCATCCGCGGGGATCGTGGAAGGATTGTGATCTGCCAGGGCTGAAGGACGGGGACATCTCTTCTTCAGATCTAGCGTTGGAATCCGGGTAGGCTCTTATCCCAAGTCTTTCATTCGTAACTAGGAGCTTGCGTCATAGCATTGTTTGTTTGTTGCTAGACCCCTGCTGGGCTAGTAGGGATCGCCTCTGTCCGCAGAGGGGATTTACCTCCTCAAAAAATTGGCGACTCCGCTGGGGAGCATCCGGTTTTCCTTGTCCCGTTTATGATTGGTTCGCTTTGATTGTTTCTCCTTGCTTGATGAACCTTTTGGGTTGGATTCTTTCATTATTTTAGCCTCTTGGTTTGCTTAGCTTGTATTGGTCTGCTTTCAGATTAGCTTGTTTTTTAATTTTTATTGAAGAACTCGACTGGCGCGGGTTTTAACCCGACAGTCGCGCCACTTGGCGCTTGTTGCATTTGTCTGTCTCGCGCCAATCGGTCTCTGGCGCCGGTTTCAAGGCCACAGTCGCGCCACCCCTGTGACTTTTTTGAGTTTCTTCAGTTTTTGGCTTTCTGAGCTTGACCAGTACTTTTCTTCTTGATTTTCTGATTGTCTGAGTGTGTTGGAGTCTTGTTTGACTGGAATTCACCGCTATCCTTTGGTTGTTTGCCTATGTCTATCGATTTCACGATTTGAGCCCTAGGGCATCTAGTGGCTTAGTGAATCGAGCCCTCCTTTGGAGTTTTGGTGTCTTGATTGTCCTGTCAACTTGTTGATTGATTCTCCACGCTCTCTTACCAGTCTTTGATTGTTTTGCTGCGTCTTTTGAGTGATTGTTCATTCCTTCATTCAGAATTCGTTTGCCTTACTTTGGACCTAGATCACACGGTCCATCGGAAGTTTTCAAGTCTTTCTTTGCTTTGAGGGACTTTGGGTCGATTTAGAGATTTGGTTGCTTGCTTCGTTGAGTGAATGTTGTTTGCTTCGCTCTCTTAGATATCATTTCTCAAATTTTTCCTTTTGTTTTCAGTGCACATTAGCCATTAAACATTGAAAATCAAAAAAAAAATAATCTCTTTTGCTTTTGTTAAATTAGTGCAAATTGTGATCTTTTCCATATTGCTAGTGATTAGTGTTTGAATGAAAAGTGTGCAATTGCATTAGTTGCATTAGAGACATTCTCGTTTGTATTCCGTTCATTTCGTTTGCATAAAAGCTCTCAACTCTCATTTAACTAGTTTTCATCGAACGAAATGTTGCACCGTGACATATAGCTTGCATTTAGGAGACACTACATACGATAGGGCCTGGAAATTGAAACTTAATTGAAGATCAACTGTAAAATTTATTCAATTAACCTAAGGCAACATTGGAACTTAACGCAACATATTTAGAAGGTCTAGGCTAGAGACGTGTTCCGGCGTCGTTAAACCTAGCAGCTGTCGTTCGCCTCTTGGCTTTAGACAGCGCTAGTACGGACTTGCGCTCCCCGTACCGTCGCGTATATAAAGGGAGACCCTGCTAGGTTTTCAATCCTTTATCCACAGGAAGCCGAGTCTGCCGCCCTATACCCGTGATACACCGAACACAGCATTCGGGGAGACTACCTGCACGTACGGAAAGTCCTTGGTCGATTTCTGTTTCATTTTTGAAACCAAGGTGTATATTACAGTTCACGGATATTTGGTACACCCTTTGTGCCTAGTTTTTCCTGAGCAGTCATTTGGTCTTTTCTGACTCCCTAAACTTGAAAATACCGTCAAGCGCTTGTCCTTTCACGCTTGTATCAACTCTGAAAGAGATAGAGTCATATTTTTATCGTTTCTCGACTCTTAAAACATGAAACGGTAGAATTTGTTTATTTTCCAATGTGGTAAAATCAATCTCCCACGATAACACACCCATTTAGATATTGCTTGTGACTGTTTGATCGTGTGTCTTAGCTCGTTTTCAGCCCGTGTGTGGTTTTGGGTTTGATGGCAACTTTTTCAGAGTTCACCAACCGAGGAATCCCCTCAGAAGGGAATCCTGGTCATTTTTCTCCTTTTGGAAATGTTGGTGCTCCTTACATGGCGACGTTGTCCCTTCCCGGGTTAACTGTTGGGTTGCCTGTTTGGTTGTTCTCAACCTCTGTTGTCCCGAATGTCTCCACTACTGTTCAATCAGTTCCTCCACCTGAACAACCTCATGTTGATTCCAGGGTGGACCTCTCCCCTTCTTCGCCTGTTTCTGCGTCCTCCTCTTCTACTTCGCCTGGTGAAAGTCTGGATTCAAGTAACCAGGTGGCTAAGAAGAAGAAGAAGAAGACAAAGAAGAAGAAGTCCGATAAGCGAGAGGCTAAATGTACAGCTACTATCCCTAAGGAATCTCCTCTCGATAGTCTTTCCAACCCTCCTCGGAAAGTCAAGTTCCCGTGCATGTTGTGCACAGGAGACCATCTTCTTCGAGACTGCCCTGGCATTCCCAAGGTGCTCGAAGTATGGTCCAACGGCTGCCCACCATTGCCTTTGGCTTCCGGGAGTCAAGTTGGGGGCACGTCTTCAGCTGCTGTTGATAAGAACTCTAAGAAGCAGGGTAAGATCACCAATCCCTGTAAATTGTGTGAAGGGCACCATGCCATTCACCTTTGTCCTTATATGGATGAAGCCAAGCGAGTCTTGGACAACCCAGTCGGTTCTACACCACGCCTTCCACCTGGTTATAATCGGCTTTCTGTGAGTCCTCTACCAGCCGATCCTATGGTTGGTCACGAGTCATCCTTGGTCGATCCCACTCCCCCAGAAATTCAAATTCATGAATCCGGCCCTGACCAACCATTGGTCGTAGGATCGGTTGAACTGGCCCTGTCTGCGGTGCACCAGGTCTTTTCTGTTGAGAGTGGATCTCACACTCCTCATGTCCTTCTGGTTTCTTCAGATTCGTCAGACTTGGAGAAAGATTCTCCTGTCCCTGTGCTTCAAGAAGCCGCTCCTCCGCCTCCTATGATGGAGGCTCTAGAGGATATTCCTCCCGCCTTCGAGATGGAGGTCATGGAGGAGGCTTCTGCTTCCGTAACATCAGGGGAAGACCTTCGCATTTCGATGGTAGCCCCTCTGAGTAGTTTGGTCGCTTCCTTTGATTGGAATCGATTTGCAGGATTTCGCCTTCCGTCTTATGTGCCTTTCGAGATCACAGTACAGGCTCTTGGTCTGGTTGTACCCAGTACCATTATAGACGAAGGTGCGTCTATTAGTATTCTGTCTTCAACTACCTGGCAAGCTTTCGGTTCGCCACCGCTTGCGCCTGTTACGCAGAATCTGTTGACATTCAATAGAAGGACGAGTCAACCGTTGGGGATCCTTCCAAGGTTACCGATTACTTTGGGAGGCAAAACCGTCCATATGGATGTGATGGTCGTTCCAGGCCCCTTGGATTTCCATCTGCTCCTGGGGCGCGATTACACCTATGCCATGGGAGCGCTTGTCTCCTCCCTTTTTTGTGTGGCCTGTTTTCCACATGAAGGACGGATTGTGACCATTGATCAGCTGTCATTCTTTAGTCCTAATGTGGCAACTGGTCCGCCATCACCCCCTCCTGGTTTTTATCCACCTGTTGTCTCTGCCCCACCGCAGGTCAACTATGTGTCCACCTACCCCGTGCCTGTGCCCAGTGATGATGCCGTCGTGCATCAGGTGCTGGGGGCATTGGGTCCTGACTTCCAGAATGTTTTCCTTCCATCGGGAGTGGAACTCTTGGAAGCGCCGCCTTCTTGTTCATTTTTGATGTAAGTCGGTTAGAGCATGGTTTCCTCCCTGGGTCAAGCTCTTTAAAAAATGAAATTAGGATCTTGGAGCATGGTTCCTCCACTTGTGTCAAGCTCCTAAAAACAATGAAACAAGCTGTTCGAGGATAGTTTCTTTTACGTGTGTCAACCTCGTTAAAATAATGAAACACAAGCATATTCAATTCGAGTTTTGTCAGTTTCAGCTCAAATCTCGTGTGTGTTCAATCTTCACTCCATTTTCAATCGAGTGAAGCTTGGGGGGCATGTGCCTCGATTTGAGACAACATGCTGGGGGGCATGCCCGTCTTTCTTATTATCAAGCATAGTTTGTGTTTTAAGCTTGCATAAAAATAAAAATCATTTCAAGCATAGTTTGCATATGTGTGGGTTCATGTGTGCTTTTGAGCTTGCGTAAAAATGAAATGTGTGATTAGATACATTGTGTGAATACATTTCGCATTGGGTTGTTTGTTATGTAACTGATACATTAGATTACATTTGTATTAGACATTCACATGACATATAAAAACATCATCACATGTAAAGAAAGATCCATCCAAAATAGTCATATGTATATATATATATATGGGTGTCGAAATGTTTGCACAGTGCGCATCACAAAACTCAAAAAATATACATAATTGTCTTAATACATCCGGAGACACTGTGTCTCTCAAAAAATAGGTGTGGCTAAATCCTAGAGACTAATCAGCATGGTGCTCATGATAGCATGTCACTGCACGCACTAGCCGCCTCAGGATTCGGTGGAGACGGTTTGGAACTCCCACCGTATGGCGCTGGTACTCCATCGGTACATCTGACAGTCGGGCATAGTCTGGGATCCCATGGACGATCCCCTCGAGGTTCTGAACCAGTGCCTCTCCTCCGGTGCCTTCCCCCTGGATCTCAGGGGCGAGTTGTGTCCTCTGGGAGATAGGATACATCCCGGCTGGTCTCTCAGGTCCTACATCTGCATGCATATATAATTGTGTTTAGACAAGTGTGTATTAACAAAAAAAACATATAAACATAAAATCAAAAATATGAGGTCTTACCCAGCTCTTCATCCCAGTCGTCTCCTTCTGGTAGCGGGAGATCTGGGTCCCCTGTAAAGTCAGTTCCCGAATAGGGCCAATCTTCCACAACGATTAGTTGGCGCCGTAGCCACTTGAAGAACTCGGGCTTCCAGGACATCTGTTGCCCGCCTCCAGATCTGGGCATCAGTGCTGCCCAGCGAGCCATTCTCGGCTCTCGTGGTACCGGACTCGCCACATGGGCCTCTTGGCCCTGGAAGGTTGGTATGCGTTCCAGAATGAACGATACCAAGATGGAACCATACCCAAACTGCTTCAGTCTGCCCTGTTTGCACTTTCTGAGCTGCCTTTTCATGTTGATCGTGACAGCTGTTGCCCAATCATACAGTCGGGGACCCATGCATTCTGAGGCCAGTAAGAGTTGAGTCTTTGTAGCCTCGTGCGGTGCCTGCGATCCAGCAGCCCGCGTAATGGTGTGGAGTACAACTCTCAGTGCTAGATCGGGGATGGTTGAGATGTATACCTTCTTACTCCCTGTTCCTGTTTGTGCCCCACGGCACACCCGCGCCATTACTTCTTCCATCTTTTCCCCTGATGGTCTGCTCCCAGTCAGTACAGGGATTGGACCCCTGCGGGATAATCCAGTAACGAAATAAATGTCAGCGACCTCCAATTCCAACACCTGGTCTCGTATTCTGAATACTTGGTCATTTTCATCCCAGAGGTTGATCGGATATTGGAGGAGCTCAGGCTGAGCTCGTAAGCATGGCGTGAGGAAGAACTTTTTTAAGCCACAGTCTCTCAGAGCATTCATACATGCTTGGCTTTGCATGGCCTCTTCGTCCTCATCTCCGTGTTCTCGTTCCTTCCATTCAATTGCCATTCTGACTGTTTATCTACATTCACATGGTCCAAAGCCCCTAATTAGATCTTTTGTGAGCTTCAAAATTCAAGAAATTTGACATAAATAGCGGAATTTTAGGCGGAAATTTGGGTTCCGCCGCTGGCGCGACTTTTTTGCTGACAGTCGCGCCATATGGCGCGGGCCCTTTGGTAAAAAGAGCTCAGTGGCGCGGGTCCGTGCCCGATACCCGCGCCACTTGGCCCGGCCCTAAAATTTCAAAGGTGCCCTTACAGAGCTGATTTCTAAGGGGAAATCATTAAAAAATGCATGAAAAGAAAGAGACAAGGAGCGCCTCTTACCTGTCACAGACGAGACGCTGAATGGTTGCCTGGATTGGTCGCAATCACCGTCAGAAGATTCTGCTCCAAATGGACCACTGTTGCTCTCCACAAGGTAAATAGTAAAAAGTAATTTCATTTTTTTACCATTAGACATATTTATAACTTTTCGACGTTAAATGAGCTTTAAAAGTTATTTTTTGTCAAATATTTGCATGTGTTATGTCGAAAATGGATTTTACGCTTGTTGGGTATGTGCAGCGGCAGGTTTTTGCGACTTAAAAGGTGGAAACGAGTTGTATTTTATACTTTTTCGGACTCGGTAAATACACGAAAAAGTCACTCTGAAGTCATCTTTCAGCTCTTTTCTGACTCTCTAAATATGAAAAGATCGCCGAGGCCCTTGTCGTTTCGATCTCGTTAAAATGGACACGAATCGACATTCACCCGGTATAAGTTTAACCCTTTTTCGGGCCGGGATGGATTGATTACGAAAAAGGAATACCCTAGCCTATTGCGACTAGGAGGTTTTCCCGGATATTGTTTTCTACCTTTTCGGATCTGGGGAACTATTTACGAAAAGGGACCTGTGGAGTTTTCTTTTCGGCTGTCTTTTCAAACTCTCTAAACATGAAAAGACGCCGAGTTCTTCCTTTGTCAGACTCGTTAAACCCTGATGACATTGGATTCCGTCGAAATGACGTTTCTCCGAGTTTCTCCTTCCTAGGACTCGTTAAATGCACTAGGATGGATTCGCCCGAAGGGCGGACTTATATCACAAGCATATGCTATCCCCTTCAAGCTTGTTATCAAAAATAATTGGGGTACTAGCCAGAAATGGTGGGGGAAAAATGGAACCATCGTCGTTGTCGTCGGCAGTATGTCGCTCTTGAACATGGCACTTGTCTGCATTCGTGTCGGGTTGGGGACATCTCATCTCGTTGCTTCACTTTGCTTCCATGGGTTTGGGTTATCTCTTTTGACCTCTCATCTGTTCACTGCCTCGTCGCCATGACCTTTGATCCGTTGATGTCAAATACTGCCAAGTCCATTGTCGTGCCGTTCGTATGTTCAAGAGAAGTTGGCCTCTGCAAATATCAACCTTCCTCTGTTTCTCATATGATCCTAATTCACAACAAAACATTATGTTCCTCTGTCTCGTGTCGATGATGTGGGAATCATTATGGCCCACCTTCGATCAAGGTCACTTCCTGTCGACTTCAACTCATTATCCAGGAAGTTGGTCTAGAGACTCCTGATGGTACCTTGGAGCCTGCATGCCTCAATGGCGGGTTCGTCGCATTCGACGTGAGGTTTACATCATTGACCTCCGATCGAGTGATTCTGCGGGTGTTCGACGTCAACTCATTTATTCGCACGCCGTAGATTGTACCTTAGTACCTTGAGGACCATTGTCATTATTGGTGGTTTCTCTCGCGTCTGTTAACGACTTTCATCATTGGCTGGTAATCAGACGATGTTCTTGCATGTTCGACATCAGCTCACACATTCGCATGCTAGAACTTGTACTTGTTTGGGTCGAGATGGAGCGCAAGACCCTGGATTGTGTCTGTTGTAATCCAGGCTGCGATTATGGATTATTGTCATTATGTACATGACTCAATGATTGGATGGCTGCGACCATACCTGAGTCTATTTGTTTGATCTTAGTTGGATGGCTGCGCCCATACCCTAGATCCGGATTATAGCATACTCTGTTCGGATGGCTACGTCCATACCATATATATACATCATGTACTTGAGATATCAGTTGTATCTTTCTGTGCAGGTTTTCCGACGGCGGGCCTTCAGTTGGACATGTTCTCGTAAAGCATTTCACCCCTCTCTCTCTCGGGCCTCATGCTTTAGGGGGCATCTGTTACACAGTAATTTGTCACCGTCCCTACCGTTCCCCGTCCCGCACAATGGAGGACCCATTATGTGACCTGTGAACACTGTCATGCCTTGAAAACATCATCAATGCATCCCTCTGAGTATGAGCTTCTTTTCCCCTTGAGACATCTCCTTGCAAAATCCATGAAAAACAGCTCTTTTTGCATTGGCGCGGGTAGACAGTTCAGTACTCGCGCCACTCAGGGAAATCCTGTAAAGAGGTCGCGCCACTTGGCGCTCTGTCATAGAGCAGCAATCGCGCCACCCATTTTAGGGACTGTTTTTTATATATGGATGGCGGAAGTTGAGTTCAAAACAAACTCACAACCACTGCCTATCTTGAGTTGGGAGGTTTGGCTACGGGAGTTCTATGGAAGGGAAGTAGTTTTGCCACCTTCTATGGAACCTTCCTTGTTGATAAGGCCAATCCCATAATAATAGGGATCCCAACTCCCTCCTTCCCCATCTATAAAATCTTGCTCAGATCCATGGCAAGCTAGTCTTGAAGTGCTGAAGCTTTGCATCTCCCTATTCCCAAGTGCCTTTGTGCTGTAAAGAATCCCTTCTTTCCCTTAAGGCCCATTCAAGCGAGGAGACCATTGTTGCGAGACTCTGGAGAGGTTTCCCTTTCCTTGGCGAGCTTTGCGAGACGTGGACGACCGGAGACCCGTTCGAAGGAAGCTGCGACGTCAGAACTTGGTTGTAACTTCTATTCATTTATCATTTTAATAGATGACTATGATTATGGTTCCACTCCTTTTTCCATCATGTTAATGCGAGTAATATCTTTTCTGACCGATGTTTAGTTACGTATGCTGGTTCCTATGCTTGTATCTGTTCGTTTCTTCTGTGTGCAGGTGTTCATCCACGGGGATCGTGGAAGGATTGTGCTAAGGAAGATGACTTTTATATAGGTGAAAAAGTTCATAAGCGCGATTCCAAGAGAGAAGAGAAAGGTAAACATGGGAAATTTGATTTCTTATGGAAAGACCCTTATGTCATTTATGGTTATAGAGGTAACAATGCATTATTTTTGAAGGAGTTGGATGGATCAGATCTTCCAGGTGGACCTATCAATGGTAGAATGCTAAAGCATTACTATTCCCTAGAATAACAGTAGTTCACTTTGTTTACTTTTTCTCATTGTACATAACACTGCAGATTTTAGATTGGATTGGATGTTTTTCTAGCAAAGTTGAAGCCCAGAGAGAAGGCCCTAAGATTTGAAAGAAAAAATATCATAAGTATGAATAATGTAGAGCTCAAAAAATAGTTTCAAGGCCATCACAGTCAAAATTCAAAGGCTATTAGTCTCAAAGTTCTTAACATTTCAATAGGAAATGCCATCACAATGTGGAGCCACTGTTAGGGTCCTATAATAATAGGATTAATAATTTTGAATTTAATCTGATGAGTCTTGTAATATGTACATACTTTTCTTTCTGCAATTTGTTTTCCCATATTAGAAAAATAGAAAATGTAAATAGGGTAAAAGTCCCAAAAGAAAAATCACAGGACTTGAAAGAAAAAAGATAAAAAAGAATATGAAAATGAACCCTAAACAAAAAAGAGATAAAATAAAACATGAAAGTGTTGCAAATTCAAATGCCACTACTATTTACTTTTACTGAAAAATAAAAATTGTGTGTAGCTTGTTAAAAATGCCACAATGCATGAAGGTTAAACATCTTAATCTTGACTTTTCATGCTTTAAATTTCATGCTATTAGATAGAGAATAAAGATCTAGCCAAACAATTTAATCTTGGAAAATCAGTGGTTAGGTAGAGAATAATAAGGAGCTCAATAGTTTAATCTGAGCCCTTGGAATAAATAAGGGTCTGCAAGCTCAAAAAAATGAATAAGGGTCTGCAAGCTCAAATGCACCCATGTAAATGAAGAAAAAATGTTAGGGTAGCATATGGGTAGGTGTTACACCATTTTTTTGGTCATCTAACTCATTATCATTAGATGAACCCAAGTACACCATGTAAGACCAATTTTACCCTAAGTAAAATTGCTTTCACCATGTCAAATAACATTTGTCCATATTTCCTGGTCATATTTAACCCAAAACAAGGAAATTAATTAAATAAATCATTATTTATTTAATTATTTCCTAGGAATAAGTTATTTAAACCATTATTTAATACTATTCCTAGTTAAATTTGACTAAATCATTTTTAAATAATTAAATAAACCATTATTTATTTAATTATATCCCCATCATCTCCATAAAATAATAAATAAATCATTTATTTATTTATTGTTTATAAATAAAGGAATTGACCCAAGTCAAAAGACCTTTTCCCTCCAACAAATATAATAAAATATTCCTAAGGGGTGGTTCTAGAATTTGATTAATAATATTTTATTCATGCACCGAGTTCTATAACACCCCAATATTTTGTTATAAATAGAAGGGTTTTCCCCATTCATTAGTCACCCTCATTGCATTAGATCACACTGGATCTACTCTTGGTCACCATTTTCCATTTTTGCCTTGTGAGCTCCCATTGAGTTCTATGTTTGTCTAGGTTTTCTACCACAATAAGAGAGAGGAATTTTAGATCTGAAATGCTGAGGACTTCCAAGAACCCATCCCATTGAGGAGAATTGGAAAACACCTTTCTTGTTTTCCTCTCAGGTGCCCCATTCTTTAATATAATATAAAACATTCTTTTAAACACATTGTTCTTGCCTTGTCTATTGGATGCATGGAGCCATATTGTATTTTATCTGCTTAATGTCTTTTATGCTTAGATATGGATTTGTGCAGTATTATTTGGATAATCTAATTTCAGATTTAAAGATGTTTGGCAACCATAATCAATGTTAGGGTTATTTTTTATGCGTAGCTAAAGTGATCTTTTACGACAAAAGAATCATACTAACAATTGGCGACTCCACACGGGTTTTCTTTTGCGACCGCTGTCGTTTTATATACTCCTGCATATCTAGCTGGTTCAGACCCTAGGGTTTCTCTCCAGTTTTCTATTTTTCCTATTTTTATGGTGCCTTTCACCTCTAAAACCCTCAAACATTAAAATTTTTAACTTCCGTGTGTTTCTGGCCCTATGGCGCAGGTGACAGACATCAACCGCCGCTGAGACAACAATTTTTTCTGAAATCTGCCGCCGAGAGTGCTGGAAGTGTAGGTCACACTTTTTGGCCCAAAAATTGCGTCCTGGAGCTTCAGGTCGTAGAAAATAGCCCAAAAATTGTGACCTGAGTGAAAAATAGGTCAAAAACTGCAACGTGGACTTTTTTCTGGAATTTTTCTGAAATTTTTCTGGGTTTTGTCTGAACCTCTGTTAGGGTTGTCTGACCTCCGTCTTCACCCATTTAGACCTATTATTGCTCCGTTTTATTCAACTAAGTGGGAATCTAGCCCCCTAGGGCTTCAGTACCCTCCAATTTTTGTGGGAGAGTTTTCTTTGTTTAAGAAGTCTGAATTTCCAGAGTTTCAACCTTTTTTCTTTCTGATCTGATACCTCCTTTTCAGATCCATATAGATCAGATCTTCCCCCTTTCAAAACACCTCATATAGTTTTTTTTGGGTTCATTTTTAGGGCCACCTCCTTGTCCCTTCTACCTTTAGCTGATCCCCTACTTTCTAGCAGCAACCTTGCCTCTGCCTCTTTGTTGTTATCTGCACCTCTTTTCAGAAGATTTCTCCTTTAGATTCCCATCCCTCACGACCTTCAATTTATTGTCCTCTTTTTAGCGTGCTTTGATTAGGCTTTTCCCTCTTATAGACTAGTTTTGAGAGACCCACCTCCTTGGGTTAGATTGATGCATTGTTAGCTGTTAATTTTCTTTCAGTCTTATTTACTGCAGATTTATTTTTCAGTTACACAGCACACTTTTTATTTTACTCTCAAAACGTTTGGGTTTAAACAATTAAAATTAACGCACGCCACACACTGACCCTAAGAAAAGAAGAGCCTGGTTAACACCGCCTGGCAAAGACTTTAAAATCAATTGACACTGCACCTCTCTGCCCTTGTTTCGACATTGACCTCACTTGATCTTGCACCACCCTGCCTTTTTCGGTTTTCTTCTTCCCGTCATCATTGTGCCTCCAAGGCATTTATCCCGGAGAATTCTTAGCCTTCACCCTCAGTTTCCAGTTGGTCTACTTGTTCCTTCCCGTCGTCGTCAAGTTAGTCCTCCCCTGAGTCCACCCTCTCACTCATCTTCTAATTCTTTGGTTTCTCTCCCTACTTTTGGTTCTCCCCCTATTACCTTCACCATGTCTGGTCCAGGGCCTAACGCTAGTGGCAACTCCGGCCCTAATGCTGGGACTGTTACTAGTGGAACCACCACAGGAACTACCTCGACTGCTCCCTTGCTCCCCTTCATGGTAGGCCTCAGTCTCCTCGATTTCAATTAGTTGATCAATGATCCTATCCTCCACAATGTTAGTTGGCCTGCTATGCCAACCAAGCTCCCCTCTGACATTCCCAAGTTTAAAGGCCTTTCTGGAGAAGATCCCTCCAACCATATCCGATCTTTCCACATGTGGTGTTCATCCCATTCCATTATTGATGATTCCATCCATCTTAGATTGTTCCAACGCATGCTTACAGGTGAAGCTTCTAAGTGGTATGTTGATTAGCCCAATTCCTCTCATACCACCTTTGTGACTCTTGCCAGGGCATTTTTATCTTACTTCCAGCTTCCCCTTCGTTATGACACTGGTATCAAACTTTTGACTTCTTTCTGTCAATCTTCTACGACCCACCTATCCAATCATGTCCAGGAATGGCAGAGAAGAAAGAGCCTATGTCAATCTCCTACCTTCGAAGACCATGTCTTCATGGACTGGTTCCTTAGATCTCTCTTGCCACCTATCGGGAAATATGTCGCATCGCATTTTCCTCAAACCGAAGAAGCTGCCCTCCAAATGGCATTAAAATATGACTTGATCTATGCTCAGACAGGTTATGTTTATACTGTTCTACCTGATCTCCCCAGACCCGGTAATGCCCATGCACCAGGGGCACCTCTTGCCGCTGATAGTATCGTTGGAGCTATCTCCAATCCATCCGCTCAACCTCCCATGAGCTATGGTTTTCCTGGGGGAGGGGGCACCACTTCCTGCACTCCTCCCCCTCCCAGTAGCGCGCATCCAGGATCCGGCATGCCTCCTCTTTCTGCCCAACCCCTTTTTACCACACTATTACCCAACCTCATTATCATCCATATCCACAGCCTAGTGCTCCAAATCCTACAACATTAGCACCCCCGCCTCCCTTGTCTTCTCAACCCCTGCAACCGCAACCACCACCCCCTCAGGGGCAGGTGTATGCACAACAGAGCACATCCAATCCTTTCCCACAACAAAGCTTCGTGGCTACCCAACCACCTCACGGACTGGTACCCACTCAACCTCCTACATCTGGTACCTTTGATTACCAGATCCTCATGATGAACTCTGACCAACCTATAACCACTGACCTTAACCTTCACACTCAGTCCCATCCGTACCCCCAACCTCCTGCTCCATATGTCCCCGAGTTACCTTCTTCAGGTTCTACAGAGCCTCTTTCGACAACTTATGGTCCCTTGCATATCCCTCCGCCCAAAGCCGAGGTTCATACCAAGATTCCTAAGGCACCATTACGCCGAAATGCTGCTTCTGACCGAGCTGCCCATTCGTTTAGCATAGTAGATGAGCTAGCCCAATATTTTGTTGCCATTTCAACGCTGGAACTCCTCCAGTCATGCCCCTCCCAAAGAAAAGCTCTACTATCTACCTTGGGCACTGTAGATCCAGCAGATGACCAATTGATTGTTTTCGATGCCCATCAGTCGGAGTCTCCTCCTCTTCCTGCTTCCGTAGCTTTCCAAATCTCAGTCAAAATACGGAACGCTAAAATTTCTCGGTGCATCATTGATGAGGGGGCATCCACCTGTGTGATGTCCGCTTTAGTTTGGAAACAATTCGGATCTCCTGAGTTGGCCCCTTCCATGATCACTCTTCGAGCGTGGGATGGCCACGCCTCCCAGCCCATTGGCCTTTTCCGTAATTGTCCCATCACTATTGCGGGCAAGACTTTTTGCGTTGACGTTGAAGTCATCGACGCCCCTCTTGATTATAACATTATTTTGGGGCGTAGTTACACCTATGCCATGTTTTTTGTCCCATCCGCAGTCCACTGCAAGATGTTCTTTCCTCATAATGGCAAGATTTTCACCATTGACCAGTTGACTTACCATGAACCAAAATCTCAGACCGCCCCTGAGTCCACCATCTCTACTGTCACCAATAAGCCAACTATTGATTCTTTGACCAGTGTTTCCCCTGGCATCTACAAAGACTCCTCCCTGATTGGAACTTTTCCTGGTCCTCCTCCTCCTCCTGTCTCTGACCCCATCTTGGCGAACGTTTGCATGATGCAATCATCTTTGGCTGACCTTACGGAGCCCACTTTGGCTAGCCAACAACCTCAACCTCAACCAGCTCCTAGCCCTTCACCCCCGCTAGCTTGCCTTTTTCCTTCTAAACCTTCTTCTACACACACTCCTCTTGGGTCGATTCCACTCGATATCAACCCCCTTGGCACCATTCCTCCTGGCCATTTCCATGCTGGTCAGATACCTTTCCTTACTCCCCCTCCCGGAGTTTATTCAGTCCCTATCTTGGCCACCCTATCCCTTCTCAACCTGACCCTGGGTATACCCGTTTGGTATCTTGACCCTCCAGCCACTACCCTGCCTGGTCAACCCAAACCTTATCTTGCTTTGACCCCACTTCAACCGGTCCCCATGACTTCTCCTGCTACTACCGTGCCTCAGTCACCTCAACAGGAACCACCTTCCGTTGCGACCACTTCGGGTAAGAATGGTAAAGCTCGCAGGGGGGCATCAAAGGAAAAAGCTGCCCTAACAAACCCTGCCCCTCCTCGAACTCCAAAGCATACCATCCAGTGTGCTTTGTATGATGTTGTCGGTCACGCCACCCATACTTGTCCAGAACTACCTCTTCTAAAACCCATGGTTAATGTCACGTTCCCTGAGTCCTCGGTCCTAGACGCCTTTGTTTCTTCCGTGATCGCGGCCAAGAACCCCAAGACTATTCACACCAACCACCCTTATGCTTTGTGTGATCACCATGGCCATTACACCCACCTTTGTTCCCGCCTCAAGGACTTCTGCACCTCTCTAGCTACGGTCCTCCAATTCGAGGCCAAGCGCAACGAGTCCAACTCTTCCC
Organism: Pinus albicaulis; assembly: GCA_034641835.2. NCBI lineage: Eukaryota > Viridiplantae > Streptophyta > Pinopsida > Pinales > Pinaceae > Pinus > Pinus albicaulis. The sequence goes on from CM076575.1 coordinate 1,782,399,256, forward strand.
TATTTGCGTGTTTTGCTTCGGCAGACCTACCAGACATGACTGCTCCCATTGACATTCCCCCTCCTGATGTCAAGATGACAGAGCCTTCATCCACCATTTTCCACCTATCATCATCCATGAGACCCTCGAGGAACATTCCCTCTGAATCCTCCCCTGCTGTTTCGCTTGACCTTCCTTCAGCGATCACCTTGTGCTCAACATCGGTAGATCCTTTATCTACTTACTCTTCTGTCACCCCTCGTGAAGATATGCATGTGAACCCCTCTCCTCATAATGATGACTATGGTAGCTTCGCCACCTCAGGTGGTCTTTCTTCCACCAGTCACCCCATATTTTATCACGATGATGACATTATGGAAGGAATCATCTCCCCTGACTTTCTCTCTTCCCCCTTACATCGAAACCATGCATTCGAACCACATACACCTTGTGGCCATTACATTGCAACACAATGTTTGGGTAAGGGGGCACCCATAGTTGCGAGACTAGGAGAAGCAATTCTCCACAACTCTCCTAGTGTATCTGGTCATGTTGACTCTAGTACCATTCTTCTTCCACATTTAGAAGAACCTCTAGAGTCCCATATCACTTCAAGGAATGATACCCCTTATCGTTCCTTCATCTTACATCAACAACCCAGTCTTTTAGACATCATTGTTGACCAACCTATAGGTTTTCTAAGAGAGCATCAGTTCATTATCTCCAAATCCTCTTTTTGGGATAGTGACACCAGGTATGCCAACCCAGAAACTTAAAGTCCATTTGATTCATATATGCAGTACTAAAAGAGATTGGTAATCCTCCACTTCTTTCTCAGACTGTATAACCATAACAAAAAAAATGGCGCACCATATCATTAAAATGTGTTTAGATTCCCCTTTTTCTAAATACATTTTGGCATGACCACCACATGCTTGGGGGCACCTATGACCCTAAACCATACAAATCCCAGATCTCAACCAAAAAACAACACTGAAAACCCCTTTCTCTGATAGGTCGCACTTTTTAGGTCATTTCCTGGGACAGGTAGCATTTTTTCTGCCCAGTACCTGCTACCCAGGTCACATAACAGACCCCAAAAACAGTGCGACCTAGCTTGTTCATGAGCCCTGGATACTTGTTAGTTTTTAGTACCTTGATACTTCATCAGGACACATTTTGTCCACGAAGGATCTCTTCACCTCTCCTCAAAATCGAATTTCTTCACTTACAACACTTGTCCTTGGGGCACCACTTTGCCTCCTTACTTGTCTTTGTTCATGTTGATTTTTGTCATGAGATACCCTATTGTACTCATGTTTTTATGGTCCCCCATTGGACCCTTACTATGAGGCAGCACCATCGAGTCACCCTTGTTTAGAGCATCTGAGTCGAGTCCTCCTCACATTCATGGAGTCCATTCTGAGTCCCTTTGTACCCCGCTCTAGTCCTCCATCCTTTCTTGCTTGGTCCCTCTCTCGTGTCGCACATTATGGCCTTCCATACCCTTGTCCCTTATCCCTACTGATATTGTGTCTGTCGCTGCCAAGCCATTCATGCCCTTTATGCTCTAACAAGGGAAGTTATCCAATTGCTCCTGCGTATCCCTCATTCCATCATCCTCATTAGTGTCTATCTGTTCATCGCTCTACTATTTTCCCTCGTGCCTTAGTTGGGGTTCCCTTGTTGCCTCACCTATGGAAGACCTACTTTTGTCGACATCAGCTCATTTAATCTAGAAGCCAGGTCTAGGGGGCAGTGTACCTTGGTTCGAGCTCTTCTCAGCATGATCATGATATATACACTTGATAGCCTAGTGATGCAGCAACAACTATTGGTGATTCCCGGGTGTGTGTGATATGTCTTAACCCTCCTGAGGGGGTGGCCCTGCAGGTAGCCCCCCACATGCCCAGATGACTTCTTCATTTCTTCCCTTGATGCAGCTCTTCTCATTTGATGATATCGGCCTCAATAGCTTGCAACACCTCTTCGATTTGCATGTATCAGTCAGATTTTGTGAGCCCTTCCCCGTGTGTAGGGGGAATTTGGGTGTATTTGTATCTCATGTACTAAAATCTTCTTGTATAAGTCCTGAAGTTTATTCCAGGCATCGCATGTATGTGGGATTTATCATTTTATTTATCTAGCTCATGTTTAGGCCAACACATGCTTCATTATTGCGTTCTGTGGTTTTTCGGGCACCTTATTCTGTGTACTATTGTATCGGTGGGCATAGCTATGCCTCCCCCGCCGCCTTTAACACTGGTACCACTTCATCACCTAGAGACTTGTTGCACCTGTAAGTCTCGTCTCCTCCGGGTCTAGCCTTTAGCACATTATACTACCTTACATTTCTCTCTCTCACTTCCCTCTTGATACCTAGTGATTGAGTTCTTACAATGTACTTCGGTCATACGATTTGTTCCTAACACTCGTACGTTGGGGGGAAATCTGTTACACTATTTTTTTGGTCATCTAACTCATTATCATTAGATGAACCCAAGTACACCATGTAAGACCAATTTTACCCTAAGTAAAATTTCTTTCACCATGTCAAATAACATTTGTCCATATTTCCTGATCATATTTAATCCAAAACAAGGAAATTAATTAAATAAATCATTATTTATTTAATTATTTCCTAGGAATAAGTTATTTAAACCATTATTTAATACTATTCCTAGTTAAATTTGACTAAATCATTTTTAAATAATTAAATAAACCATTATTTATTTAATTATATCCCCATCATCTCCCTAAAATAATAAATAAATCATTTATTTATTTATTGTTTATAAATAAAGGAATTGACCCAAGTCAAAAGACCTTTTCCCTCCAACAAATATAATAAAATATTCCTAAGGAGTGGTTCTAGAATTTGATTAATAATATTTTATTCATGCACCGAGTTCTAGAACACCCCAATATTTTGTTATAAATAGAAGGTTTTTCCCCATTCATTAGTCACCTTCATTGCATTAGATCACACTGGATCTACTCTTGGTCACCATTTTCCATTTTTGCCTTGTGAGCTCCCATTGAGTTCTATGTTTGTCTAGGTTTTCTACAACAATAAGAGAGAGGAATTTTAGATCTGAAATGCCGAGGACTTCCAAGAACCCATCCCATTAAGGAGAATCTGAAAACACCTTTCTTGTTTTCCTCTCAGGTGCCCCATTCTTTAATATAATATAAAACATTCTTTTAAACACATTGTTCTTGTCTTGTCTATTGGATGCATGGAGCCATATTGTATTTTATTTGCTTAATGTCTTTTATGCTTAGATCTGGATTTGTGCAGTATTATTTGGATCATCTAATTGTATATTTAAAGATGTTTGGCAGCCATAATCGATGTTAGGGCTATTTGTTATGCGTAGCTAAAGTGATCTTTTACGACGAAAGAATCATACTAACAGTAGGTAGAAGCAATTTTTAGAATCATGGATAGCAGAAAATTGGTCATTTCATTTACTAACTTCCTTACAAAATCATTCCCCTTATAAAAGTACCCCCCCCCCCAGCCTCCATTTTTCCCTTTTTTCCCATTATCACTCATTTTTCCTTATTAAACCCCTTTTCCTAAAGTTAAAATGCACATTTATCCTTTGGAAAAGTAAAAATCCTTTATTAATTCCAATTTCATTCAAAAGTACATTAAAAAAAAAAAAACCCAAAAATACCTTTATCCCAAGTATAAACGCTGAAATTTTATATTGGGCCCCACTATGAAAATATCTATCCCCAATATCATTTTTAACACTATACTTAGTTTATTTAACATCCTGCAATTACATTTCATTGTTAACATATTAACATAATGTATTAGCTCCTTTTATAAACCTTTACCTCGTATTTTAATAATTCCCATATATATCATTTCCACCCATATTTTAATTTAAACCATAAGTTTAAATTCCTCACGTGCTATATATTTCCAGCCCACCTTATGGTTATCCTCGCCTATTATAAGGCCCCACTTACCTAAATCCCATTGGTTATATCGTAAAACCCGACCATATCACATGTATAACCAATCACATCAAAATCCAGACTATATGTATTAAACCATAATTTTAATACATATAACCTGCTGCATAACATATATCCCGAGCCCCACGCCTTTTAAAACCCGCGACTCCATCACATTATTCTATCCGTCAGAGCATCACCCGCGAGATCTAACGGCTATCAAACCTCGTCGCACATCTGATAGCATAAGCGTTAACATACCCTCAACCATGTGATATTCACGGTTTTCAGAGTTTCCCTCCCTACTACATGGCACTTTCCTATTTGATCGCATCCTCAAGACTATTACCACTAACCACCTTTGGCGCTTGTGAAAACCACTAAGTGGTTCCCCCCCTTGGCAAACCACCCTTTCAATTCAAATACACCTGCGCATTCAATGTACACATTGTTGGTTGAAAATGTATATATTTTCCCTTTGTTAGACCTTTTACCACTTTCTGTTACCATTTTCGCATAGAAAGAGCTATTTAGACCAAAAAGATTGCCGTCGACTCCGTTTTTAAGCCAAATTGAAAAATAATCCAACCAATTCGTTGCTACAATAGTACATAAGACATTCAAAGGCACTATAAAGACCTCTGAAGCCTCATAGAAGCCTTCTGCAACCCCAGAACCCTTCTGCAAATCAAATATGCATTTTTCCTAGGTATTTTTCAAAGAAAATACTCGTTTTCTTGATCTAAAGAAGTAATTAATCTAATTGAATCGTTTAGGAGCCTTATGAAAACCTAGAGAAAGCCTTGTTACTTCCTAAAGATTGATGTTGAAGGAAACCCACTGCCAGTCATATTTTGGACTCCTCTTATCAGAAAAGATTCATCACAGTCCACCTATACAGAGATTATAAATTCCTTCATTCATAATATGGTCAATTTGTTGAACAACAGCAGGCAGCCCAGAATTAGTGAAGACATTAAGAAGGTCCTACCATTGTCAGAGCATAATCAGATAGGTTATTGGTACTTGCACCAAAACCATACTGAGATTAGAGTATATGGATCAAGTCGTCTTCCATATAAACTGCCCAAATACCTCCCTATGAGGTTATTTTCCCTTGAGTACATAAGGCAGATTCTTAATTAGATGCAATTAATTTCTTGGTAGCAAAGAAGAAGACACAGTTCAAATTGAAAAATCAAGTTGACCCCTTTATCTATAAAAATAGGGATGCAGGTCCAAAGGCTAAAAAATATTTGCAGGAATTCAAGTTCAGTCACAGTTTTTTGTATTATTATGATCCTCTTGGAGTGATAGGTGAAATGAGAGTTAAATGCAAACTCACTCCCTATGTACATGAAAATAAACCAGACATAGATAAATTCTCCAATCCATCTGAATAGTTGGAGAACACCTTGGTAGAGGCAGAGAAGCAAGGTGATACTAGTCAAACTGTGCAAACTCTAGCCCAAAACAATGTTATCGATGAAATAAGTAACTGCAATGTTACCTACTTTTTTTTGGTAGCATAAAAAGCACCCGATTTTGAAAAGTGGTGATGTAGAATCACCATTTTTTTTTTTGGTGCACATTTTTGACACTCTAATATTTGTATTTATGAAGTATGAATATTTGTTTTAAAATGTTAGTGATTTTCATGCTAATTTTGAAATGTATTGATGCAGCATCAACTTTTTTTTTTTTTAGAGTGGTGATTTTCATGCTAATTTCGAAATGTATTGATGCTGCATCAACCTTTTTTTTTTAGAGTGGTGATTTTCATGTTGGTAATAAAACACAAAACTTAGATAAAAAATATCACTAAAACTTAATAAAAAAACCAAAAAAAATGTTAAAAAAAAGCAAAATAACAAGTAAATAAAAATTTAAACAAAAATAAATAAAAAAAACAAAAATATTTGAAAATTAAAAAAACATCAAAAACATTTTTTCTAACTTAAAAAAAACCATATATATATATATATATATATATATATATATATATATATATATATATATATATATATATATATATATATATATATATATATATTAAAAATAATTAAAATTACAAAATTAAAATTTAGATAAAAAATTAAAATTAAAAAAAAAAATTAAATTTAAAAATTTAAATTAAAAAATATAATAATAATAAGAAAAAAATACAAATTTTAAAATTAATAAAAAAAAAACAAATTAGAAAAAAAACATTTAAAATTCAAAAAGAAAATTTAAAACAAAAAAAATAATAAAATAAAAAATAAACAAAACAAATTTTATTTTAAATAAAAAAATTAACTTTTTGCAAAAAAATAAAAATAAAAAAATAAAAAAAATCAATTAAAAAAAAAATAATGGGTGGTGGTGGTGGGGCGCTAAGAAGGGTTAAGATTCAATGCTTTACAACGCCGCTTACTATGACTACTACATAATCAATAATCTGGCAGATTTACGCAGTGCCTTACCGCTTCACACTAAGAAGTGAGGCCGATTCTCGGAAACGGCCCTCCGTCCAGTGGGGGTCGTGAGGCAGGCTGGGCTGCCCCTGTGGCGCAGCCTGGCCAGGCCGAGTAGGCCCTCCGCCCAGCGGGGGTCGTGAGGCAGGCTGGGCCGCCCCAGTGGCGCCGCCCGGCCGGCCCCCAGCGCCCAGCGGGCGGGATGTGCGCGCAGAGCCCGCCCGCTGGGTGCCGAGGGTTGGCCGGGTTATGCCACGGGGGTGGCCCAGCCTGCCTCATGGCTGCCCGCCGCCCCCACCAGCACCACCCCATCGTTTATTTTTTATTTTTTCAAAAAATTAGTTTTTTTTTTAAATAAAATTTGTTTTTATTTTATTTTATTTATTTATTTATTATTTTTTTTGTTTTAATTTTTTTTTTTTTTTTTAATTTTATTTTTCAATTTTAATTGTTTTTTTTTTTTTAATTTGTTTTTTTTCGGTTAATTTTAAATTTTGTATTTTTTTTTTTAATAATTTTTATTAAATTTTGCTTTTTTTTTTTTTTTTTTTTAATCGATTTTTTTTTTTTTTAATTTCATAATTTTTCTTTATTATTAAGTTTTACGTTTAGTTTTTTAATATAATTTTATAAAATTTAATAAATTTTGTATTTTTTTAAAATTTATTTGGATTTAATATTGTTTTTTAAATGTTTTACTTTTTTATTAATTTCTTTTTTAATTACATAAAATTTTTATATTTTTATATTTCAATTAAAATTGTGTATTTAAAATTAGATTTTTTTTTAATTAAACTTAATTTTTTTAAATTAATTTGTTTTTTAATTTATTTTATATATATATATATATATATATATATATATATATATATATATATATATATATATATATATATATATATATATATATTTCTTTTTTTTTCGAATTTTCCATTTACCGATTTAAAAGTTTTTAACATAGTTTTTTTTCTTTTATATTTAAAATTTATTTTTTCTTTCAAAATTTATTTGTTTATTTATTAAAATTTAATATTTTTGTTTTTAAATTTAATTTGTTATTTTAATATTAATTTTTTTTTTAAATTTAATAAAATCTGATATATATACATATTTTAATTTAAGTTCATATATATATATATATTATTTTTTATAATTTAAATTTAATTTATTTTTTATAGTTTATTTGTTTTTTTAATATATATTGTTTTAAATTTAATATTTTCATTGTATTTTATTTTTAATTAATTTTTTATTTTTTTACTTTTAATTTAAATAATGTTTTTTTTTTTAATTTTTTTTTTTAATTTATTAAAATTTAATATATTTCCTTAAATTTAATTTTTTGTTTTAATTTTTAATTTTTTTAAATTTAATAAGCATTTTCTTTTTCTTTTTTAAATTTAATTTCTATATTTATTTTTTATAATTTCCTTTTTTTTAACCCTTTTTTTTTAAATTTAATATTTTTATTTTGTTTTTATTTTTAATTTTTAATTTCTATATTTTTTAAATTTTAATCTTTTTTTTTTTTTTAATTTTTTTTCCTTAAATTTTAGGTTTTTTTAATGTTTGAAATAAAAATTTTATTTTGTTTTTTATTTTTATTTATTTATTTATTTTTTCTTAAATTTTAGGTTTTTTTTTAATGTTTGAATTTTAAAAATTAAAAAATGTTATTTCTATTTTTAAAAATGCCAAAAGCATGACACAAACTTTTTTTTTGTTATTCCAGCATCAACTTGTTTTGTTTTGAGGGTGTTTTTTCAATCCTTTTTTCAAGAAACAATTTTGTTTTTACCATAATTTTATAAAATGTTGAAATTTGACCTTAAAAAAAATGAAGTGCGTTCTGGAATACACACTTTTTGTTTTTGGGGTGTTTTTTCATGTTTTTTTAGTCTTTTTGGGCTAGAGTTCCCGTTTTGAGGTCAGGTTACCTATTTGATTGGTAACAGTGTTCCAAGAAGACATGAATGCAAAGAGAAACATAGAGGAAGGATCATACACTGCAGAGAAAACCACTGAAATTAAATTTAAATTGATGTACAGGAAGAAACCTAAGTTAAATCTTGTCAATGAAGGAGTAGAAACCATAGAAGTGATTGATACAGATACAACAACAAAGGACAATGCACCTCCTATAGTGATTGAAAAAGAATAGCAGCCTTCAACTTCTAAAACTCAGCTTATTCAGAAGCAACACAGTGTTGACATGTCCTCTTCTAGTAAACTAGCAAAGAAGGAGATAGATATCATTCAAAAATGCAGAGAAATAAAGATGAAAAATGAAGCATTGAAGACTAATAATTACAACCAGTATTAGAAGCAGTCACCCAATGACCAAAGCAAATTGCTTTCTACTTTTGACTATAAAACAAGGAAAACATAGATGAATTTCCTACAACCTAAAGTCAAGCATCCTAAAACACCAGTAGATTACAAAAATTACTCATATGAAGTTCAAGCAGATGACCTTCATCCCATTGATCAGATTGAATTTCACAAACAGGCTAGTGAAATGTTTTACTCAACCATGAAAAACAAGGAAATGAGTGTGAAGAAACTTCAAAACACTCTTGCAAATATCAGAGATCAACTCAGATTAGAAAAATCATCCTCAAAAGAAAAAGAAAATAGAATTAAATCTTTGGAAGATTTACTAATTGAAGTAGGATTTGATCCTAGTAATGTAAAAGTTGCAGATGAACTGATCAAAAATAAAAATACAAACATTGTTGCATTAAAGAAGAAACTCAAGCTGCCTCCTACATAACACCCTTAAGCAAAGGAAGTACTACAGGATACAAATAAAAAAGATGAGATGGTGAGTCTCATTCTTCAGTTGACTGCCTAGATAAAAGAAATGGAGAATGAAATGGACAAGTTGGTCCAAGATAAAAAGGATAGAGAAGCAGAAGTTCCAGGCATAGTTATTCCTGTAGTCATCACAGTTGCACCTTGCACATTGGCATAATCATTAGCTCCTACAGTTCCAATGGCTACAACACTTCCAGTCACTTCATTAACAACTTTTGCAACAAAGTCTTCAACAATAGCAGCACAACATGAAAATGAAGCAAACAAGTTAGTAAAAGCTATGCAAGACATGTCTATTCAGACCAATGAGATTAACAGACTTAAAGAAAAACTTAAAAGTATTGAAGATGAAAAGAAACTGGCTAAAATAATACACAATAATGAAGAACAAAGGGAAAATAGGTTGAATGAGCAATTGAAGAAGTTAGAGAAAGATCTAACATTAAAAGCACCCATGGCACAGGTCAGGCAACAACTATGGGCCAATATAATTGAATCAATCAATGATATTTGGCCATCAATCCAAGTTATCTATGAGCAGAAAGATTTAGTCAAATAAGAAAAAGAAGCTATCCAAAAGATCAAAGAAGCGCTTGGAAAGAAACCTGAAGAAGCTCTTGAAATCATCAAATTTCTTAATTCCAAAAACAGACAAGAGCTAGAAGAAATTGGAATTAATGACAGAACAGAAACCATCCTAGAAGTTAGGAAGGTTATTTCTAAAAATAATTTGATGATACAGTTAGAAGAGAAATGCCAGAATATGGAGATTGGCATCACAAGGTTTATGATGAAATTTGATGTCCTAAGGCAGAAAGTCCTTCCCAATCCTCTGGTTATACATGATAAATTAATGAAGCAGGATGACTATGATAAGAAAATGAGAGAAGTTACCAAAGATCGGACTAATCTGCCTACCTCACAAGGAATTCCAACAGGGAAGGTACTTTAAAAGAATTTTGAGAATTTATTCTACTTATAACATGAGGTAAAACACATATTTATTAATAAGCCTACATTCTCAAAGTATACTGAATCTGATGAGATATTCAGAAGGAAGATGAAGATAAAATTGGTAGAGGCAGAATTCCGGGAAAAAATGACTGATTTACTGTGAAAACAATTTGCAGTAAAATAGAGAAGTAAAGATAAAACACAACAGTCATAGTTTATAGTGAAAAATAAATAGTGAAAGAGTATCAGTTACAGTTTAAAGTGTATCAGTGGAAAGGTTAAAGTAAAAGTCAAAACAAAGATAAAGCTACCAGCATGAAAGAAACTCAACCACAACCTTCATTGAGCAACAATAGAGAAACAAATCAGCAACAAAATATCAACAAGTGAAGACAACAAACAATAATTTCAATAAAAACATGGATAACTAGCATTAGTTAGAAAGTTGTCACTATATTCTTGCATGAAGATATTTTTTTTCCACAAATAATTCCTAAGTTTGTTTTAGGATATTTTGTAAGATTTTTTGTATAAATACTTCTCATTTAGAAATATTGAGTGTGGATGAATTGCTGAATATTTCTATTGTTGTACTATTCTGAACCAAAGGGTGATTGTACCAATTTCAAGTCATCAGACTGGATTAAAGAAATAAAGCATCATATTTCAGGATTCATGTGTTGGGCCACTTTAGCGAAATATTTTCACTTGTTCTTTGTCAATTTGTTATGTGTTTCACATGCTCATACATTTTCTTAAATCTAAATGATAAATCAAGAATGTTATTTCAGAATATGTTAAAAGAACTTTGTTTTGAACTATTTATCATTTATATGTTTTTCTTCTGATATCGAGATAAAGGAATTCTTAATTTCTCCCTTATTTCGATTGACCTCTTCATTTTCACTCATTATCCAGATTTGAGAACCCTTAATTGTTCTCTTACCCCGATTGAAACCATTTTCACCATTATCCTTGAAGATTGTAAGTAACTTAGCTATCTTGCCCTGTAAACATTTCCCTTTAGACCTTGATCCTGATATGACTGCTTGACACATTGACTCCATTAGCCCAATGGAATACAGACCTACATCTATCTGAGTAAGTAATTTGACCAGCAAATTAAATCCAAATCAAAACCCCAAGTAATCCTACATAACTAGCCTAAAATCAAATACAATCAAGAAAGTTAAATCATATAGAGATAACCTTCTCTGAGCATTAGAAAGGATAGATCCTAAGGCTTAAAAGTAGGTTTGTGGTTACCTCTAATATTCTTTAAAACAATAAAATAATAACAACCCTTGAGAATTATTGGAGTGATAACAGATGGGACCCAACATGAAGGTATTGTTCTGTGTGAGTCTTCTTGCGAAAAACTCAGTGGGAAATGGAACCATCCTCATTCCTTGAGAGAAGGATATCAAGGAAAGGGAGGCAACCATCCACCTCCACTTCTATCGTGAACTTGATGGAATCAAATAGTGAGTTTAGGTGCCCAAGGAATAGATCTAATTTCTCCCGACCATGGGGCCATATGACACAAGTAGCATCCATGCACCTATTCCACTTCCTAAGCTTTCATTTCAAGATGGTATCGTACCTTACAACCATTGCACTTTGATCAAATTCATCGAAGACCTATGCCATTATAAGCATCTCTTTAACCAATGCTTACATGGAAGAGTTCCAGTCATACAACCATGCATACAATGAGAATTTATATGCCATACCAAGCTTACGCATGTGGGTACCACATTCCACCTCTTTTCAAAGAAAAAACTCCTCCGAGGGCATCAACAATCATCGTCATCAACCAGCAGATCACTACCATACTAGTGACATAGACAGAATCTGTATCTGTAAAATATATTTGTTTAGCTAGCCAAAGCATCACAAGCATGGGACATGCCCACCTCGTAGAAAAAATTGTATTTATTGTATCATACCATTTCTTGCAAGGTTCCCACAGGACATGGTCGCTCTTCGACCCGTTGTAAGGCGTTTCCAACTACTTGCTACATGTGGGTCTCTCTCTCTCTCTCCACACAGTACACAGAAAAGAAACTATAATGTATTTCGGCTATATAGTTATTCCTAGACCTCACACATTAGGGGGAAACTATTATCACTGGAAAATTGGATAAGAAAAAATGACATTATTAAATGTCCAGCAGAAGGATTTACAAGGCCTAGGCACATTAGAGAATCTGAAAATTTTTAAAAATCTCTACAGAGGAAAAATCAAATTGCACACTCAAGATGCTAGCAGAATGCGCCTTCATGCACATTTTTCTTCGATAGGCACGTCTTTGCACGTCTTTCCCTCAAAAATCCACACGGACCTGAGAGTGGCAGAAGTCACTTTCCAAGACCACAAGGCACACTCCATGAAAATGATTCCACACTTGAGTTCGCCCAAGGATAGCCACCTAAGCCTCCTTGGGACCTCAAGGGAGGACACAATGGAATCAAGTGGCACACAATGGAATCGACCCCCTCTCTTGGTTCACCGTCCATAAATGTACCAAGACAGGGAAGGAGAGTTTGAATTCATCTATAAAAGGCCACCAAGAGATGAAAAAAGGGAGAGCACATTGTTATGCTGGAAAAAAATTATTTGAAGCAATCTAGTAGTGTGTAATCCGAAGTAGAAGTAGAAAGGGGATTTAGTTTTTTCCCATCCAACAAATCAAATCCTTTGGAGTAGAGAGAGAGATAACTTGCACCAAGCAACTAGGAGGTAAAAAAATCCTTGCATCGGGTCTTAGAACTCCATAGTTCTAAGGGTCCCTTGGAAAGTGTATAAACGTACTATCTTTCTCCTTAATAGCAAAAAATAAGAGGGGACATTGATGCTGCTATTAGTATTATTGTTTTTTCTAACTCTATATGAGCTTTTGTGTGTTTTTTTTTTTAATTTTAGTCTTGTTTTCTCTCTACATATGCATACTATATCATTATTTAGTGTTTTTTTTTATAGCATGTTCACTAAAATGCTAACTCTTTTGTTTATATTCCTGTGACCAGAAGCTTAAGAGGCAATGACCACTCCTCTTAAGAAAGTGTGGATTGATACACTTGTGCACCAAATCCACCAACACAGGGTCAAAAAACTAATAATATCGCCGAATATAGTGCGGTCATCAAACTATTATTGGATGTAATCGATCTCGGTATAAGAGATTGGTTGTCAATTTAAAATCACAAATCATTGTGTTACAGTTAAATGGTCATTATTCAATCAGACACCCCCATATTTTGCGTATGTATTTATGTGTTCGATTATTGGAAAGACATTTTGATTACATTACATATCAACACGTTCTAAGAAATTTGAATACATTGACAAATACATTAGCAAACTACGTATTAGATAGACATTTGCGTAACATGGAAAAAAAACCAATACATCATCATGATACATGAACACTTAGTAGCCGTAGAAACACACACACACACACACACACATATATATATCAAGTTTGTCAAGTGTGTTACATCAAAATCTCAAAAAATATTGTGTTCCGTGACACAATGGCTCTATGAGCCTACATTAGTGCAAGAAACAAAAAAATAAAGGCTCCTATCAACCCACATGATGCTCATGATAGCATGTCACTTCTTGGATCACTCGCTAGAGTAAATGACGTAATCGGCCTGGGACCCCCACGGTGTGCCTCCGATTACAGAGTGGGATCTCATCAATGTTTGTGTATGCTGGTATGCCCCTAGTCAGGCCTACCAGATTATGCTCCATATCTGCTACTGGATCTGCCCCCTCCTCATAGGGAGAATCCTCGACTTGACATACCACTCTCCTAGAAATCAGAGACATATCGACTGGTTTTAATAATCCTGCATCTGCAAAAATCATAAGTTTAGTTCTTGAAATACATTCCAAAAACATTAAAAAGTAAAAAATCCAAAAAACACTTTTTACTTGCATCGGACCACTTTTCGCTTAGTGAAAGAGGTAGATCTATATCTCTTCTAAATTCAATGCCTGCGTATGAGTAGTCCTCAACCACGATATTCTGATTGCATAACCAATTGAAGAATGTTTTCAGGAAATGAATCTGTTGGCCCCCTCCCTGACAAGGAATTATTTCACACCATCTCAACAGCCTCGGGTCCCTCGGGGTTGGATCATGGATCTCCAAATGCTAATACTAAAATAGAGGAACCCTCTCCAGAAAGAAGGAAACCAATATGAACCCAGACCCAAACTATTTCTGCTGACCTGTTTTGCACTTGGTTAATTGGATTTTCATATTGGATAGTAACCGCTCTCATCAGCTAAACATAGTAGGATCTAGACAGCCCATCGTGTACTGGAAATGAGACTTCGTTGCCTCATGCAATGCCCAAGCTCCCACCACTCGAGCCATGCAATTTAATGTTGTGCGTAAGGGAATATTTTTTATTGAGGATATCTCTACCTTCTTGCTCTGAGTATTTTTAGCCTCGCAATAGTGTCTCTGGATGAGCATATTGGTACTCTCACCTCCAGAACGAGCTCCGGAGAGTTGGATTATCTCCCCTCTTCTATATAACCCTATAATGAAATAGATGTCCATGACATCCAACTCAAGTTCCTGGTCTCCAATTATGAATATTTTGTGATCCACATCCCATATCCCAATCAAATATTCAAGTAGATCCAGATAAGCCCTTAACCCTAATGTTTGGAAAAATTTCAGTAGTCCACAATTTTGCAATGTGTTTACACAATTTGGGTCCTAGAGTGCTTCGTGATATTCCACCTCATGGCCTCTTTCTTTCCATTCAATGACCATATTCGTTGAAATCACCTGCAAAACATGTTCAATTCACATTTTAGGGACTTTCATTGGAGTAGTTTTGGAAATAAAACATTAAAAATTGAGGAATTCCTTGTATTATTTTCTTCCCCGCGGTTAGCGTGCTTGTGAAATTTGAAAAAATGCTGGAAACATGGTCACATTTCAGGAAAAGAGCGACTGGCATGAATCTGAAGCTCAGATCCACACTGGTCATGGAAAAAATAAAATTTGAAAATCACCTCCCCCCCCACAAAATCACAAAATTTCTGAGACAGACTACTTAAAAATGGAATTGAAATGAAGAAGAGAGTTTCAGATATTACCTGTAGTTGATAAATTGTTGAACTATGTCATGGATCGGTCGCACCACTGATTTGAAGTTCAAAGAGAAAATGGGTAAAATACACTTTTACAATTTACTCAAAATAGAATGGTGAAAATGAATTTACTTATTGTCTATTTATATATTTTTGAAAATATTTTTTCCATTATTTTTTTTTTCCTCGATATCAGTGATGCTTGTCATTTTTTTGCAGTAATAGGTTATTTACGTTAATAGTGATTATTTTTGATGCAAATTATTTTTATTTTATCTCTTTTTTCGGACTTGGTAAAAAATAAATGAAAAAAGAATCCCCCCTGGAGTCACATTTCAACTCTTGTTTGACTCTTGAAAAATTAAAAGATTGTGGAGTACTTGTCATTTCAAACTCGTTAAAGTAAATGAATTGACAATGTCTCAGTATACATTTACCCCTTTTTCAGGCTGAGATTCACTATTTACGAAAAAGGAATACCTTGATTGAACATGGTCAAGAGGTTCTCTCAAATATTGTTTTCTACCTTTTCGGATTCAAGGGACGATTTATGAAAAGGGACATGGTGTAGTTTTATTTTTCATTCCTTTTTCAAACTCTTTAAACATGAAAAATACACTGAGTTACTCTTATGTTAGACTTGTTAAATTTTAAACTATGAAAGACTTGTCATCATGACGAGGCCAAGTTCCTCCTTCCTAGGGCTCACTAAAATTACTAGGATGGATTCATTCGAAGAATGAACTTATATGCTCAAAATATGTTATCCTCTTCACACTGGATATAAAAAATAAAGAGGTACTCGTTAGCAATAACTAGGGAAAAATTGAAAGTGAACATCCTATGTGTATTTTGGGCAGCTTGTCACTCTTGAACATGAAGCTTGTCTGCAGTTCATGTCAGGTTGGGGATATCCTTCCTTTGTCATTTTTCCTCCGTTGGTTTTGGAAATCCATTTGCCTCCTATTAGATCACCATTTTTTGTCATCATGACCTCTGATCCCACTTGAGTCAAATGTTTCCACTCTCTGGAGTCGTGTCTCTGATATGTTCAAGAGAAGTCCTTTTTGTCAAATTCGAACATCCTTTACTTATCTGACCTACTCTGTTACAGTATTGAATCACTCATATCATCTTGAGATATCCATTGTTTCGTGTTGATGATGTGGGAATCATTATGGCCCTCCTTTGACGGATAAATTCCTGTCGACCTCAACTCATTATCTGGGAAGATGATTTAGAAACTCCTTTTTAGTACCTTGGAGCTTGCACGCCTCACTGACAATTTCTTCATGTTCGACAATAGTTTCACATCACTGGCCTTCGATCGAATGATTATACAAGTGTTTGAATTCAACACATTTCTTCACACTTGTGGATTGTGCTGTTGTACCTTGAGGGCCATCGTCATTATTGGTGGTTTATATTGTTCCTGCTAACAATTTTCATCATTGACGACAATCAGGTGGTTTCTACCATGTTCAGCATCAGATCATCTATTCACATGGCTAGATTCATACATTGGGTAGATTGAGATTGTGGTGAAGACCCTAGATCACCTTTGTCATTATCCAGGTTGCATGGATTTATTGAGTATTCATGATTGTGCATATGATCTTGTCTATACGGATGGCTAAGACCATACCGTGGATCCATTTCCATGATCTCTTTCAGACGGATATCTATGACCATGTCGTGGCTTCATATGTTATTTGATTCCTAGTCCATAGATATTTTACTAGGCATATTCACATCAGATATGTCATATATTGTATTTTGTTTGATTTGGAAGGTTTCCTAGCAGTATTCTAAGTTCTCTTGCCTTGTTTCGTAAATCATTTCACTCATCATTCCTTGTTCTGCCTTCATGCTTTATGGGGCATCTGTTACACTCTAATTTGTCACTTTGCTCACTTCCCATCCCTGATCCTAGAGTTCCCTATGACAGGTCCTGTGCAGTATATCCACCTGAGAAAAAATACACAAAGATATCCCATGAAGAATCAAAGAAAGCTGCCTTGGAAGATCATTGGAGAAAATTGGTCAAAAACCTAAATTTATGGGTCAGCGCACTTCTCTAGTAGCCTGCTTGTGCTGATGGAAGGTTGAAAATTCTAGCCTAGCACTGTTAGTGCCATTTTCTTTTTGAAAACCACATTGATCCATTTCTGGTAGTGTTTTCTCAAAATGGAGGAGAAGCTTCGACCTATAGAAGCTCCAGTGTGGCTATTTGGATGTTATTCGGTGGTGATAGGGTCAAGCTCTCTAATTTTAGAGCTTTGATCTTATAAATGGGGGTTTATTCCTTAGAAAGTGGACCTTACTCCTCCTTTCATGGGCTCCCAACCTCTTCTCCCTTCCTATAAATTGATCCACATCCATCCACTACTGGTTGGTCATTATTGGGTTGGTAAGATCATTCATTACTTTTACACTCCTGTACGGTGATAATGCCTCAGTTATTTAGGATAAGGAATGCTTTAGAGCTTCGGCGAAGGACTTAAACATAACCAAACGAAGGAATCCAACATCAAGGCATGGGTTGTAAGCTCTATTTTTTATTTTCATTAATAAAACATCTGATGTTTTCTTTCTATAATTGTCTAATCATTTTCACAAATAGCCTAATGTTCCTTGATATGTTAGATGATTGATGTTCAATGTATGTTTTGTATTAGATTACATTTGTTATTGTCTCTTGATATCCTGTAGGTAATCATACACCAGTATTAGGAAGGAGAAAGCCTGAGGGACTGTGGATCGAGGCCATCATCAAAGGATTCGAGCATAGTGTCAGGAAGAGGTAGGCCTATTACCTTTCTCATCTTGTTTTGAATATTAGCTAAGAAAGCTTGAATTAGATAGTATCTTAAGTTTCTAGACCCACTCTAGGGCTAGAGAGATTGCCTTTGTCCGCAGAGGGGATTTATCTTCACAACAGGCACTCTGGAAACTCAGATCCGCATTGTAACTGTCCCACTGTCATAAATTTTTCTTAAAAAAAAATGATGACTCCATGCATAAACTGTATAATTTTCTAATTATACAATTGATAGTCTACTTCACTTTAACTCCAATCTCAATGGGGCCTTCCTTAGAACTGACATGAAACAAATGTTTGGAGTGAATTATCAGTTATATGATTGATCACTGCATGTGAATTAAATCATATTTAATTCATTGGACCTCTCACTAGTTCATCTATCAATTAGAACTAGTTAAAATAATTTTAACTCAAACAATTAAGTTAAATAATTAAAACTCAAAATAAATTGCAACTGGACCTTCTAAAAATTAGAGTGAACTCTACATGCCTCGAGTTTGACTCCCAACTCGAATTTTCTGAGCTAACTAACTCTTCCTGACTTAGTTAACTCGTATAAGTTGTCATGTGATGTGGAATTACAATTTAATTCTAATTTATTTAATGGAAAAAATAAATTAGAAGCCTCTTCTTGTTTCCATTTTCAATATTTTTTGTTGCAAATTTCAATAGGAAGGCTCTTGGATACTTCAAATAGGAGAGGTGATGGACACAAGTTTTATTCTAGCTCTAGTTCTGATAGGAACTATGATTGCCATCATTATTATCCTTACAGGAGGAGTTAGAGGGGATATTTTCCAGAAGAGTTCAAGAAAGCCACCTACATTTGATGGAGACTTGAACACTACTAGAAAATGATGAAATTAGTGACTAGGTGACTAAAAAAGTTAGTCACCGCAATTATTTCAAGTGAATTAATACTAAATTTGAGCAAATTTAAGTGAACAAACTAAAAATGACTAACTTAAACGACTAATTTAGTTTAGGGATAAAATATATGACTAGATAATAAGTGACCAAACTAAAAGTGACTAACTAAAGTGACTAATTTAGTCTAGGAAAAAAATATATGACTAGATAATAAGTGACAAAACTAATAATGATTAATGTAAATGACTACTATAGTCCAAGATGTAGAAATTATATACAAGATGCATGTATATATCTAGATTCTCCTGATCTAACAATATTTTATCTTCTTGCTAAATACAGAATCCTTCCACTGTTAATATTTTATGGAAATTAAAATCAATTGCAAACACATGAAGTAATAAAAACAAGCGCACATAACACAGTTGTTTAACAGGAAAGCCTGAAGCTGAAAACCCCAACTATCATATATTATGTATCATGGAGATCATGTAACAATCTCATGCAAATCTTAGTACATCAAGCTCTCAGTACAATATAGATTCATTACACACTGTCATGCAAAAATTTGCATCTCTATGCACCAATTTCTTTCCTCCTGACAACCTGCCTCCACTGTGAAATCCTTGCTAAAGAAAACCCCTGAATGAATTCGAATCTACCTTGCCTTGACTACGCAATCCTCATTGGCAACTCCAATGTGTGTGTGGTGCAATCAATGCATCACTATAGTCACAACAGATAGTCCATCTTGCCTTTTCACCATCTCTCCACTGGGTCTCCACTGATACTAAAAGGTGGTATTCACAAACTTACCCATAGTACATCCCTTGCACTGATCTGACTACGCAAGAGTACCCTTGGGGAGTCCAGTAGAAATCTGCTGCAAAATCTTCAAAGTGCCAAGGTGAAGATGGCCCAATCTCCTGTGCCATAATTCGCCCTCATCTCGGCTCACCACTTCTTCTGCTTTTCCCATCATTGCAGTGCAGCCATCTACCTCCAGCTTGTAGAGATTCTTAACTCGAATCCCTATCCTCTTGGTTTGACCCTTTTTTTTATGTTGCAGGAAAGCTTTTCCCTTGCTGAAAACAACGTCATAACCTTTGTCTTCCAACATTGCAACTGAGACCAAGTCCTTATTCAGACCCAAAACATGCATAACATCTTTCAACAGAAATGGATTACCTGAATCCCTCTCAAAGGTAATGGTCCCAATTCCGGTCGCACTATATCGACCATCATCGCCTATCTCTATATGCATTTGAAGGTCCTTCTCCTCCAAGTCACTAAAAAACTCTTTGTCTCCCGTCATATGGAAAGACACACCACTATCAAGATACCACACTAATGACATATAGCTTGAAACCAATCATGAGATCAAAGATAAATCAAGTTCAAATTGTGAGGCTAAGGCCTCTCCAGCTACAACTCCAACAACCTTCTTGTTCTTCTTCTTCTATGGGCAGTTAGTGGTGAAATGCCCATGTTCGTTACAGTGAAAACACTTCACCTTGGACAAATATTTCTTCTTTCCTTTAGCTTTGGATTTTGAAGGAAATTTGTTCCCCTTCCCTTTCCTTTCTTTGGCAGCCAAAGTGAAATTCTCTTCATCTTCATTCTTTGATGAAGAGCCACCCCTGGTACCCTGCCTTATCTCCTCTTTCACAAGATCTGACCAAAGTCGCTCCCATTCTGGAATTTTCTCCCGTCCATTGACAGAGTCTTCGTAGCTATGCCAAATCTTCAGAAGCCCAAGGAGAGCCAAGCTCACCAAGTCTTCATCATCAATAGTAATCCCCATACTTCCCAGTTCATCCCTACAGTGGACAAACTTCATGAGATATTTTGGAATATTGTCGCCCTTCTCGATTTTTATTTTTCTGAGCTTGTCTTTCAGCACCAACTTCCTCTGGTCGTTGCTGCTTTGGAAAAAATCTATCAAATCCTTCCACATTAAGAATGCAGTGGCTTTCCCATGAAGGCTAGACACAATATGGTCCTTCACACCTTCCAACAAATTCTTCTTATCTTTGCTATCTTCTTTTTCCATGCGTCAAGTAATGCAGGATCGCTAGATCTCGGCTTAGGAACATTGTTATCGATGAACTCCTTTAGTACATTATCCTCCAGCACTGCCTCCATCCTATCCTTCCAGGCTATGTAATTCGAGCTCCCATCAAGGGCATACTCCAATCACAACCCATTGAAAGACATTTCAATGTATACTCAACTTTTGTACCAAGAATTTTCTGCAGCAAATTCGAATTGTCCACCAGCACAAACTCAAAAATTCTTCACAATTGCAATCTTCAAGAATTAACACTGCTCTGATACCATGTAGAAACTATATACAAGATGCATGTATATATCCATATTCTCTTGATCTAAAAATATTTTATCTTCTTGCTAAATATAGAATCCTTCCACTGTTAATATTTTGTGGAAATTAAAATCAACTGCAAACACATGAAGCAATAAAAACAATCGCACATAACACAATTGTTTAACGGGAAAGCCTGAAGCTGAAAACCCC
The DNA here is from genome assembly GCA_034641835.2 of Pinus albicaulis. Taxonomy (NCBI): domain Eukaryota; kingdom Viridiplantae; phylum Streptophyta; class Pinopsida; order Pinales; family Pinaceae; genus Pinus; species Pinus albicaulis. The sequence goes on from CM076575.1 coordinate 1,782,420,786, forward strand.
AACTAAAATTTATTATGTATCATGGAGTTCATGTAATAATCTCTTAAAAAGCTTAGTACATCAAGCTCTCAATACAATATAGATTCATAACACATTGTCATGCAGAAATTTGCATCTCTATGCACCAATTTCTTGCCTCCTGACAGCCTGCCCCCACTGCACAATCCCTGCTGAAGAAGACCCCTGAATGAATTCAAATCTACCTTGCCTTGACTGTGAAATCCTCATTGGCAACTCCAATGTGTGTGTGGTGCAATCAATGCATCACTATAGTCACAATAGATAGTCCATCTTGCCCTTTCACCTATCTCTCCACTGGGTCTCCACTGGAACTGACATGCACTGTAGTTAACTGTCAGATTGTTCATTGATTGTTGAATTATTATTTCGTGGAATTCAATTAACTAATTAATTCACTCCACTCTCACTAGTGTATCATTCAGTTAGACTAGATACAACTAGCTCAACTGAGTTTAACTCCATTAACTGAGTTAAACTGAATAACAACTCCATGAACTACTCTTCCAAATTTGTCATAACTTTTCCACTTCAGTTCTAACTGAGTCCTCTATGCATGAACCACCAGTAAACCCTAGGAATTGCATCATTCCTTCAGCCCACTAATTTTCCAAATCTGTACACTGAAATTAAGTGCTCCAAGAGAATAAGTTGATGTTTATTATCGGATTATTATTAAGAGCTAATAATAATCGACACTTCTATTTTTAGATTGACGATCTATAAATATACTTCGCCCAATATTCTAAAAATAGAATTTCATCTATTTTTCCAACTTGACCAACCATCGATAAATAGGATCCTGAAACTTCTGAAATATGATCACCATGTCTAAAAATAGACTTGCGCCAAAAATAGCCTGCGGGCCCACTTAGTGAAGGTGACTCATTTTCACTAAGCTCATCATCTTGTTGAATCTCAACACTCCCTCTCAAAAATATAGGAATTATCCTTCACCTCGATCTTGCCTCTATGGTATTTGAATTTGCTCCTAGTGAGCGCCTTCGTCAAAATATCTGCATCTTGATCTTCCGTAGGAATTTACTAAAGCAACATGATCTTCCGCTGCACACAATCTATGATATGATGATACCGGATATCAATATGTTTAGATCTATCATGAAACACAGGATTAATCGAGAGTTTAATGCAATTTTGATTGTCACAATGTATCACTGTAGGATCTAAATGTGAACCAAACAAACCAACTAGGATCTTCCTCATCTAGATAGACTCACATGCAGCGTGACTTGTTGCCATGTATTCTGCTTCCGCTAAACTAAGTGCCACAGATCTTTGTTTCTTGCTATACCAAGAAACTGTTGTAGCTCCGATACTGATGATGATGGTGGTTAAAGTCCATTAAGACCAATCTTTGGTCTATCGGACCTAAAGAAAAGAGTTATTTAATTTGATTTAGGATTTTATTCCTATGCTCAAAAAGCTTGGAGAGAAGCGTCCCGAGCTCACTATAATTTGACATCTTAAAAGGCTAGGAAGGTCAGTATTGCAACAAAGATTATGAAATTGAGCTCTAATGTGGTTGTACATGGGGCACTTTAAGAGGAAGTGATTTTCATCTTCGATGTTCATATTCTCATAGAGATGGCAGATCCTTTCCATCCATGGTGTTTTAGGAACTGTCCAACGACCTGTTTCATTGAAAACCCCTCCTGATGTGCTCTTTTTGTTTTTTGGGCTACCTACCCAATCTGCATCCATGAAGCCATGCAACTTCATCTCATCCCTCTGTCTGTACCATAAGCCATACTCAGATGTGCCCCTGAGATACCTCAGGACATGCTTGCCTGTGTTCCAAAAGAGCTTGGTAGGCTTAAGCATCGCTTGTGAAAGTTGGTTCACCGCATAGCATATGTCCGGTATTGTATTAGCTAAATACATGAGAGAAACCACTAACTATTGATAAACAGTGGAATCCACTACCTCTGCCGATGTAGCATCCTCTTTCCTCCAATTTCTTGGAAGAGGAGTGTCGATAGGCTTGTAGCCTTGCATGTGAAACTTCTCAAGTATCTCCCAAGCATACTTGCCTTGAGACACAAACAGTTCACCTTCCCGCTACCATATTTCCAATCCAAGGGAATAATGAAGGAGGCCCAAATCCTTCATGTCAAACTCCTTTGCAAGATCTGCCTTGGATGAGTGTATCAATTGCTCATCACCCTTTAGTATTAAATAATCAATGTAAAGAAAAATGATTAAAAGCTTACCCTCCACCACAATTTGGTACAGGTTTTCATTTGCCTCACTCTTGGTGAAGCCAAGTCCAGTGAAATAACTGTCGATCCGTGTGTACCAAGAACAAGGTGCTTGCTTCAGCCCATACAACGCTCTTTTGAGTCTACACACATGTGACTCACTGTTGAAGATCTCAAATCATTTAGGCTGCTCAATGTACACCTCTTCCTCAATGATCCCATTAAGGAACAAAGTCTTCACATCCATCTGATTAATGTGCCAACCCATCTGTGATGAGAGAGAAAGGATGGTCCTTATGGAAGAATACCGTGCGACAGGTGAAAAGGTTTCTTCATAATCAATCCCCTCGATTTGTGAGAAGCCCCAAGTAAAAAATCTTGCCTTATACTTCTCAAAACTCCCATCAGCAGCTTTCTTTACCTTATAGATTCATTTCGAATCTACCACTGATTTATCCACCAGCCTTGGAACAATCTCCCAAGCACTATTTATGACAATGGAGTCATACTCCTCCACCATGGCATCTACCCATGTGGGATCCTGCACTACTTCTTCAAAAGAAGATGGCATCGTCATGATACACTTGCTCATAAAAGCTATGTATCTAGTAAATCAGTCAATTGATTGTTTCTATCTGCACTGTGATGTAGGGAATCCTATATTCTGTGCCACATCAAGCTTCATTCTCTCAGCTTCTGTGGTACGCTTTTTGCCTTGTCTGATGTTTGGTTCTACATGAGTGGACTCCTCCACTCTATGACTCTGCTCCTGTAGCTGATCCACATTTAGAGGCTCATCTTTGGGAACAAGAAGTTCCTTCTCTGCATGCAACTGTAGCTCCCTCTCAAGCGATAACTTCATGGCTTTCACCTCATTGAATTTTATATCCCATCGCACCACAGTCATCCAACTGTCTGGAAAATACACACGATAATTATGGGGTGTTTTTGTGTACCCCAAAAATATCCCAACTTCTGCATTTAGCTCTAGCTTCTTCCTGGCATCCTTTGTCACATGAATGTAAATAGATGAGCCAAAAATCTTCAAGTGAGAAATATTAGGCTTCTTACTAGTATAAGCTTCTTCAGGTGTACTCATGCCAAGTACTCTATGAGGACAACGGTTTTGCACATAAACCACAGTGTCGCATGCTTCCGCCCACAAGTGCATTGATAGGCCTTGGTCATGCAGCATCGCTCATGCAACACCCATAATCGTTCTGTTCTTCCTCTCCATGAACCCATTATATTGTGGGTTATGAGGCACTATGAGTTCTCCTCGAATTCCTTCTTCACTACAGAATTCTTTGAATTTTCCCGAGATATATTCACCGCCATTATCGCTTTGTAGAGCCTTCACTTGCTTCCCCGACTCCTCCTACACCAATGCTTTAAACTGACAGAACTTTGAGAATGTTTCTCTCTTCATATTTATGAAGAAGATCCAGCATCTACAAGGATAGCCATCAACAAATATAACATAATACATGTGTTCTGTTGTTGAAGCAACTGAGAAAGGTCCACACATGTCTGTGTGAATTCTCTTCAGGATCACCAAAGCACGGTTCTCCTTCTCATGAAATGTGGTCTTCACAAACTTACCCATAGTACATCCCTTGCACTGATCTGAATGCGCAAGAGTACCCTTGGGAAGTCAAGTAGAAATCTGCTGCAAAATCTTCAAAACGCCATGGCGAAGATGGCCCAATCTCCTGTGCCATAATTCGCCCTCATCCCGGCTCACCACTTCTTCTGATTTTCCCATCATTGCAGCACAACCATCTACCTCTTGCTTGTAGAGATTCTTAACTCAAATCCCTATCCTCTTCATTTGACCCATTGTTTTATGTCACAGGAAAGCTTTTCCCTCGTTGAAAACAACGTCATAATCTTTGTCTTCCAACATTGCGACCGAGATCGATTTCTTCTTTAGACATGGAACATGCATAACATATTTCAACATAAATGGATTACCTAACTCCCTCTCAAAGGTAATGGTCCCAATTCTGGTCACACTATATCGACCATCGTCACCCATCTGTATATGCATTTGAAGGTCCTTCTCCTCCAAGTCACTAAACAACTCTTTGTCTCCCGTCATATGGAAAGACACAACACTATCAAGATACCATACTGATCCCATATAGCTTGAAACCAAGCATGCGATCAAAGAGAAATCAAGTTCAAGTTGCAAGGCTAAGGCCTCCCCAGCTGCAGCTTTAGAAACCTTCTTTTTCTTCTTCTTTTGTGGGAAGTTAGTGGCGAAATGCCCATGTTCGTGACAGTGAAAACACTTCACCTTGGACAAATCCTGATTCTTGCCTTTAGCTTCGGATTTTGAAGGAAATTTCTTCCCCTTCCCTTTCCTTGCTTTGGCAGCCAAAGCGCAATTCTCTTCATCTTCATTTTTTGATGAAGAGCCATCCGTGGTACCCCGCCTTATTTCCTCCTGCACAAGATCCAACCAAAATTGCTCCCATCCCGGCAGTTTCTTTTGTCCATTGACAAAATATTTATAGTTATGCCAACTCTTCGAAAGCCCAAGGAGAGCTAAGCTCACCAAGTCTTCATCATCAAAATTAATCCCCACACTTCCCAGTTCATCCCTACAGTGGACAAACTTCGTGAGACATTTTGGAATACTATCACCCTTCTCCATTTTTATTTTTCTGAGCTTATCTTTCAACGCCAACTTCCTCTGGTCACTGCTACTTTGGAACAAATCTATCAAAGCCTTCCACATTAATAATGGAGTGGCTTTCTTGTGAAGGTTTGACACAATATGGTCCTTCACACCTTCCAACATAATTCTTCTTGTCTTTGCTATCTTCTTTTTCCATGCGTCAAGTAATGCAGCATCACTAGATCCCGGCTTAGAAACATCGCTATCGATGAACTCCTTCAGTCTATTATCCTCCAGTACTGCCTCCATCCTATCCTTCCAGGCTATGTAATTCGAGCTCCCATCAAGGGCATACTCCAATCGCAACCCATTGAAAGACATTTCAATGTATACTCAACTTTTGCACCAAGAATTTTCTGCAGCAAATTCGAATTGTCCACCAGCACAAACTCAAAAATTATTCACAATTACAATCTTCAAGAATTAACACTGCTCTGATACCATGTAGAAATTATATACAAGATGCATGTATATATCCAGATTCTCCTGATCTAACAATATTTTATCTTCTTGCTAAATATAGAATCCTTCCACTGTTAATCTTTTGTGGGAATTAAAATCAATTGCAAACACATGAAGCAATAAAAACAATCGCACATAACACAGTTGCTTAACTGGAAATCTTGAAGCTAAAAACCCCAACTATCATATATTATGTATCATGGAGATCATGTAACAATCTCATACAAAGCTTAGTACATCAAGCTCTCAGTACAATATAGATTCATAACACACTGTCATGCAGAAATTTGCATCTCTATGCACCAATTTCTTGCCTCCTAACAACCTGCCTCCACTGCACAATCCCTGCTGAAGAAAACCCCTGAATGAATTCAAATCTACCTTGCCTTGACTGCACAATCCTCATTGGAAACTCCAATGTGTGTGTGGTGCAATCAATGCATCACTATAGTCACAATAGATAGTCCATCTTGCCCTTTCACCTATCTCTCCACTAGGTCTCCATTGGAACTGAAATGCACTGTAGTTAACTGCTGTATTGTTCAGTTGATTATTGAGTTATTATTTGTGAATTAATTAACTAATTAATTCACTCCACTCTCACTAGTGTATCATTCAGTTAAACTAGATACAACTAGCTCAACTGAGTTTAACTCCATTAAATGATTTAAACTAAATAACAACTCCATGAACTACTCTTCCAACTCTATCATAACTTTTCCACTTCAGTTCTAACTATGTCCTCCATGCATGAACCACCACTAAACCCTAGGAATTGCGTAATTCCTTCAGCCCACTGATTTTCCAAATCTGTACACTGAAATTAAGTGCTCCAAGAGAATAAGTCGATGTTTATTTTTGGATTATTATTAAGAGCTAATAATAATCGACACTTCTATTTTTACATCGACGATCTATAAATAGACTTTGCCCAATATTATAAAAATAGAATTTCATCTATTTTTCCAACTTGACCAACCATCCACAAATAGCATCCTGCAACTTCTGAAATATGATTACCATGTCTAAAAATAAACATAGTCTAAAAATATACTTGTGCCAAAAATAGCCTACAGGCCCACTTAGTGAAGGCGACTCATTTTCACTAAGCTCATCATCTTGTTGAATCTCAACACAAGAATAAAAATATGACCAAATAATAAGTACAAAAGTATTTGAATTAGTCATTTAGGTTAGTAATTTTTAATTTTTCTCTTAATTCTTGGTTTCTCCTCTTCGACTTACGACTTTCCTAATTGTCCCTGGACTTGTAAATTTTATGTATTATTCTTCTCCCCATCCATCGTGTGTGTATTTTATATATATGCGACTTCACCCATTTTAGTTAGCTTATTTCTTGTGACCGTTCCATTCAGTTGGGTCATCTTGTCTCTATGAGAATCTCTTCCCCAACACTACTTTGGTATTGGGGGACCTCAAATGTTCAAATCATTACATGTTCATCCACCCTTGTCATTCTAACCACACCAAATTCACCTTGCATCAGGTCCATTGGCACTCTTGTTCAGATTTGTTGTTGGGGGTGTGCCCCTTAGTCATGCCATGCCTTTGTGCCGCTTGTGCCACCAATCTCATGTGTGCTCTCACCCACCTTGGTTATTCCTCACTTGGGCAAGTTGCGATGGTTGGTCATGTTTCACCCTTCATGACACCTGTTCGCCAAGCTATCCTTAGGAAAAACCAATGCGCCCAAGTGGAAACTCCAAATCTTGGTTTTTTTTTCATCATCTTAGTGTCGTTGAAGCCTTGTCCCACTGCTCAACCCTCTACCAACTCCTCCATATCATTGGATTATTTTTGATATAAACATCACAAATGGTGCAATGAGGATGTCACCTTGCCTCGATTAAAAACACACCCAACTCAGGCCCTAACAACAACCCTTAATGGAATTAAACATTACTCAATGATGAAATTTTCCTTAACATTTTACCATTAAATAAAATTTTTATATAATAATAAACTTCTCAATTTTACTTTTAAATCCACCCCTTCACTTAAATTTACATTAACATTAATCTACTATTAAACATTTATAAAGGTAAAATTCATCTAATTTCCCATATGAATTTTTATCTCTATATAATTTTTTTTACCATATAATTTAGATTAATTAAATAAAAATGTTCAAAATGCATCTTTAATTCTCAATGAAATAATATAAATTGATAAAATACAAATCAAACACCAAATTTCATCGAACCAAAATCTCCCACCATGAGATAATTTGTCACTCCCTAAAACTATCAAACCAATTCCAATTTTCAAAGCTGGTAGACTGGTTTTAGACCCATGTTGATATGATCAGTTGTGTTTTTAAATCCCCAATTCACTTTTTTATTCTTTTCCAAACCCAAATGTGTTTATCTGCTACTAACATCATTAAGTGCCATTAACTACTCTACTTGAGTATATAGGGATTTTGAGGGTTCAGCCACAGTATCATCAAATTGACGGTACAAGTGGAGGTTATGCTAGGGAAAGGGCAGATGATGGCAGTGGAGCCAAGGTTTCGATCAATGAAACTTTTAAGGATGGAAATTTATTTTAAAGTTTAGAAACCTTGGAAAATCTTACGAGTCCCTAATATGTAGACTGTAAAATGTTTGGTGATATTCTTTTAAATATATCCAAATTCCTAATGGCTTTATATAGTCTTTATAATTTTTTGGCGATTTTTAGGATAACATAATTTTATGTTATAAAATTTTGGAAAATCACTTTTAGAAAAAAAACAGAAATTAGTGAATATTTTTTTTGTAAAACCGTGAAAAATTAGCCCACCTGCAAATATTAGCCCGTAAAATTTTCCATGATTTCAATTAGAATAATTGGTGCCAGAGAGCAGATAAGGGTAGTTCAACTTCATACCAATGGATTAGAAACAAGTACTACTAATGTTAATAGTAATGGTCATCTTCGGGTTTCTTCTTCTAGTTTAGAGTCGACACAGATTGTAGGGGATGTTCATATTGATGCCGAGGGCATGGGATCGTTTACTATGATTACCCCACTAATGATAAGAGCAGGGGTAAATGGCAAGACCGATGCCAAAAATAGAAATAATAATCCAAATGGAAGGGATACTGCTTATCAGAGATATGATATTCGACATCTTGTGAGATAGATGGAGCATATTTTTCCTTTCTCCTTATTTTTGTTGGTAGTGTTCGTTCGACAATATTTGCAAGGTAATTTGCTTGCCCCAACTGGGTCAATTGTAATTTTAGTTTTCTTCTATAAGTGGTAACAAAATTTTATGAAATGTGATTTCATTGCATGATAATTTGATTACTTTCCCTTGTGTGTGAGAGAGTTAGGGCGAGTGTAGATTTCTCTAAAGCCATAGTCTAAAAATCCCACAAAATAATCTAGGAATTCTAGTAAGATTATGAAAAATTTTGGTAAAGATTTTTGGAAGATCTGCGTTACAGTGGGTAAACTTCAGTATTTTGGGTGACCTAAGGGTTTTTTATGGTGTTGAATCCATTTCCACCATCAAAAATGCATTTCAAACACTCCAACTACTTTATTTCTTGAAAAAAAAATTACCAGATTCTGACAAAAAACTATAGTCCAGACTATTCTATTGCGTCGGTAGACAACTCCTTTCTCTAGATGCTAACAAAATTTTCTCAAATGATGTTTGTTGTTTGTTTCCATGTTAATATGTCTTGTCACTATGTTTTTTGTTTGTTTCCATGTTAATATGTCTTGTCCCTATGTTTGTGGGTGAGTGTATTCGTAATAATCCCATATTGGCATCAGTTTTAAGTCATGGGTTTTTTCTGAAGTATTTTGCACACAAAAAGCTGTGCCAATCTAGAAGTCATCTTTGGGGTACACGTCCCATGGTTGATTTGATAAAATCATTTATTTTTTTTGTTAATGTGACTATTATTTCTCAAGTACAAGTTGAGATTTCATTGATATAACAATAAAAGGAAAGTGCATAAACGATTTCATTAGAAACTGCAAATTGCAGAAATAAGTGAACATAATTTTTGTTTGGAAAATTTCATTGAAATGTTGGAATGTACAATATATTTATTGATTAATTCAGAAAAAATTCTGCCTAATTGGTATATATAAATTTTTTATTTTCAATTTATGACTTCTTATGAACAATATTTTTTTAAATGTGCTTTCTTTAAACTTACAGAAACATTACAACTGGAATTCGACTAATTGATTCTCTCTTTGTAAGTGCTTCATTTAAACTCATTGATGTTTGTTGTTTTTTTCCATGTTAAGGTGTCTAGACTGTGTTTATGGTGATTGCATATCCATTTCTCTCTTATTCCTTTGAAAACCTATCCATTTGGTAAATTTCCTGTTTTGTGTGATTGCAATTGCGGCTAAAGCACCAAGATCTTTTCCTAAAGTTCTTGGTTGTTCTGACCATTCAGAACAGTGAGCCTGTGCTTGTTTTCTCTTCTTCGCCCTATGCATTGCTTCGCTTTTGGTTTTTTCCCTTTCGGACTATCTTGGTTTTCTTGATTTCTTGGACAAGCCTTGTTGTGAGTCTTGAAGAATCTCTTTTTGGTTTTTTGAGTCATTGTTTGTTGCAAGATTATGCTACTGTAGTGAATCAATTATTTGAGTTTTGTGTTTCTTTTTTCTCATTTCAGTTTCGCTACAAATGTAGCATAGTTGGCTTGAGCACCTTGAAGCCTTGTTGAGACTCATTTTTCTTGATTCCGGTTCTTGGGTAGTGTATGCTTGTCTTCTTGAATTTTTTTTTCCTTTCATTATAAGTAAAAAGCCCAAAAAACATTTGTGTTTTCTGTAGCTTTTTCTTTGAGTTTGTTTTTACAATTTTCATCATATCTTTTGAAGCTTTTTTGTTGGTTTCTATTCTTTGGTTCTTGGCTTTATTTTGAAGGAAGCCTTTTCTTGATTTCTCTGGACTTTTGTATCAAGTACATTTTGGCATTTTTATGCATAGGAGTTCTATTTGGAAATAGCCTTGTTTTTTTTGTCAAAAAGTGATCGAACCATTGTTTTTCTAGAGACTCTTTTTCGCTTCTCCAGAGTTAGCATCTTAGAATTTTCATATCATTGGTAGTTTTCATTAAGTGCATTTGAGAATTTTAGTTTTTTTCATAGTTTTCTGGATTGTGTGAAGTGTGAGTAACTGAAAAGATTTTTTTTTTTTTCTTATGTAGTTTCGTAGAACCCATGTAGAGATATCTTTTCATCGAAAGGAAATTGTTGCATTTTCATGTAACTAGGTTTTCATTAATTTCTTCTGCATCATAAAACACCATTAGTTTCACTTCCGTATACCCTTGAATTAAGCAACAACCAATTTAGAACAAGCGATATAATTAAAATCAACTAGAATTTTTTGTATCATTGTCATTAATCAAACACCAAGTGGCTAGGTTGTAGGGCCTTGGATTAGGTGAGTGGAGAGTTAACTCTCCAAGGCCACTCAAATTATTAAACATAGAAATTTTATTAAAGAGAGAAATCCAACACCGTTAAGTGGCTGGGAAAGCTCTCCTCTAGAGAGTCAAGCGTGAGGGATAGTGCAGGCAGAGAAGAGAGATAACTCCTCTCCTATTTGTTGAATCTTGACCTAAGACCATTCTGCCCGGTTGCTGATACGGATTGGTGCCCTTATTTTCCTATTCCAGGGATCACAAAGGTGACTGCGGGGGGGGGGAATACCCATGGTACCTGAGACATATGTTGCATCACTTCCATCAGTACTTCTGAAGGGTGCCCTTGCGAAGCTTGGGGACTTGCACCAAAAAAGGTTGTTGTTAGGAAGTCAGCGTAATTGTTTCTGTTACCTTCGCTAGTAGGCCTAGGGCATAATTACCCCAGAATATTTTTGGAAGGTCCTATTATTTTTCTTTTTTGTATTTTGGTGTCCGGTCCTCATCACCCGGAGCGGAAATACCTGAGAGCTGCTTGTCTAGTTGTATCTTAGGAAATTTTTAGAGTGTGCTCTTTGCTCCTAGATTGCTTAGCTTCTTATATTTTTGAGTCTAAAAATTAATCTCTTAAAGTGGCTAACTGATCACCTCGTAGATCGAGGAGGCTTCGTGGGCTTTCTCCCGTGGGTGTCGAGCCTTCTTCAAGAAGGCGTAGGAGTAATTCGGTGGGTGATTTTCACTAGGTGATTTCAAACGCAGCGGAGAGTGATCCTCTGTTAGGGCTTGTTTTTTTTGTGGTTGGTTCCACTGTTAGTGTCAGTATAGAGAGGAGTGCTCCACTCATCTCTTGAGTTTTATTTCTAGCAGAAGAAGTTGAAGTAGAGGAAGTTCCTCAACCTACTAAGTCCCTTCCACATCCTCTTCCTGCTAGTTGTCCTGATGTTCTTCAGTACATCGGGCCCAAGTCTCAGAGACCGGCTAGTCCTTTTCCATCATATCACTTTCTTTCGATGGCCACAACTAGGAACACAGTTTTGGCTGTGAACACCACAAGTGTTCAGACTCCTCTTTCCGTGGAGAGAAGAGGAATTATTGCCATATCGACAATCACTTCTAGTGCTGCTGTGCTTGGCTGTAGAAACACCCAGGCACATGCTTCTCAATCTGGTCCCTTTTCTTATGGAATTCCCACTAGTGGAATTGTAATATCCCAAATGGGAAAATATCTACTATGTCGGGAATATCTTTAAGATATTCCAATTCCTTCTTCAGTGAGCTATCACAAGTCCATTTTAGAGATTGAATGATGGGGAATTTATAGGATATGAATCCTTCCAAAGAAGGGAGAAATCCTGAGGCTAGCTGGCCCTTCTCAGACACTGTCTATGGATATGCAATATTCCACCTTGGGAATTTCTGCTACAGGGTCCTTGAGGACGTTTTCTAAGGAAGATGCTGCATAAATAAGACAATCCAATGCTAGGATGCCCTAGTACATATAAATTATAACTTCCTTGTAGAAAATGAGCTCAAAGAAATAACACTAGATGGGTTATTCAGATCTCCCCAATCTAGGTCTCTAAAACAATTCTCAAAGAGAGAGCTACAGCAATATGCAAAACATCAATCTGAAACTCTGCAAATATGAATGTATCATGAGAGGGTAAATATCACAGCCATCATTACAATAATACATCAGCAATATTATACAGAATTATCATGAGGAACAGGGCCCTCAAGCTTTAGAACCAACCTCCAATAAATATACATCATAATGCCGGAGTAGATGCTACTACACAGAATGCCAGAAGAACATAATTGCGTAGTCTCTATGAGAGATGCAGTTGCTGAATAAATTTAAAATAATAATGTAGATGAAAGATACAAAAAAATGGCCCAAGGAAGGAAAATGGGCTCAATATGGGATTTCTAGCCTATCTCAGGGAGATTGCTAGAAATGCCGGATAAAATACAATAGTGACAAGCAAGTTGTCACTCCAACTGAAACCAGTGAAGATGAGGCTATGGCTGATTTGAAATAATTATGCCCTACTCTGATAATGTCTCCAAGCAAAGGGCTGATCCCTTGTCTCAAAAACACTCCACCTGATGAGCTCAAGAATCTCCCTCTACATTGCCCTCATGGAATAATGTAGTTTCTCTAAGTAACTGCACAGTGGGAGTTGGTGAATGAGTGGCCTGCTGCCACAGATCTGAAATATGCTCCAAGAGCCCTCTCTACAACTCCTCCAATGAAGAAATCCATCCTTCACTGAAAAATCAAGTAAGGAAGGACTCTATGAGTTCCTCTGCTACTACCCCAGCTACACAGCACCATTCTGCTACAGAGATAATGCTGAAACTGAAGGAGTAAGCTTGGCCAAATTCCAGAATGAGGAAATGTAGATCAAATCCTCTCCTCCCATGAGGAAGAGGTGGGGGATCCCCACCTGGGAACACCCCCAGTGCTCAAGAGCACTGCAATCCTACTAAACAGCTCGGATGTGCAAGTTCTTGGCTTCACCACGAAATTTCTGAATCAAAGCATAAACCAAATGAGCTGATCCTTCTTTATTATAAAGAAAATGAACTCTCTTTCACCATGGGTCCCAAAATTAGGGTTTCCATTCTCCTTTGAATGCTTTCCCTCCAAAAACTATGTTGTCTTCTCAAGCAAGCCACCCCTCTAAGGCAGCATTGTTGACTTGGTCAAAGATGGCCAACTCAAGGTGATCCTCATCATGTTCACACCATGGGGTATTTATTTTAGCTGCTTTATTATTTCTCCTTTCACACAAGGAGTGTTATTTTCCATCAAATGGGTTAAGGGGTCTCCTTACCCATTTTATTAAGAAAAATTAAAATATGCTACTATAATGTTCCATTTTAGCTTGAGGCAAAAATTGGGAACATTACGGTCCTCCCCTCCCACATGTTGCTTGTCCCCAAGCAACTGCATAGAGAGAAAAAAATTCCTCCTCCTTCTTCTCTTGTGGCCTCCTTATTCATGGTCCCACCACTGCTCAATTATGCTTCAATAAATCTGCCCTCCCATGCTCTCTCCCAAGTATGAAACTGGAAATGAGGCTCCTCATGGAAAGTTAGAAGGTGTAGTGGAAATCCTCCTACTGAAATTATGGCCCCTTCAAGGTATGAGTGATGACATGCATGGGAAAACATAGTCTCACCGATGATCTCCTCACCCATGCTATCATATGAAAATATTGCCCCCGGTTTTGTGCAATGTAATGGAGCTGAAATGGAGAGTTTTGTTGATTCATCCCAATAAGCTCTTCTCTCCCTCTAAAATACATATGGGGTTGTCTTTGTCCTTGGGCTGAAATGGTATGGCCTCCAAGAGTGGCCCAAGCTACCCATAAAAATATTCTACCATGAAATGCCTCTTCAAATTCTCCAAGTGGTTTACCCCACAAGAAGAGGAAGGTAATAGTATGGCAATCATGGTTTGCCCATGGTATCTCCTATAATATAGAACATGTGTAATGGGGAGAATAGTGCTCCCAATGGGCTATCCCAATCATATAAGTCACTCTCCACTTAGTGCTCCCTGTGAAAAATAAGCATCAGCAATACAAGGTAGCATAATACAATGAAAACAAGCTGCCACAAGACAACTAGAGAGTGGGTCGCTGCTCCTCTCATGGGACCAACGTAGTGAGCCTCTTTTCTTCATCAAGGATATACATAACAAGTGCCTTTCCCAGCCACTTGTTTGCTGCCACACACATCTCAAAAGATAGGAACATGAAAATATAAATTGGTTTCAATGGTGCACACCAAGGAGCATGTGGCTCCCTCCACAAACCACCATAAGAATGGCCCATTCTTCTGCTACAAAAGTTTTCAAATAAATCCTTGTACATCATGCAAGAAGGAATCAACTCTTCTTGACTCATCATGATACTTAAACAAGGAAGGAGAGTACAAAATAAAATGTGAGATTATACCCTCTCCAATTTGTACTTGAGCTCTTGAGCTGAAATGGCCCCATTGAGAATTTCCCTCTGCCTCCAATGAGTAGGGAAGTGGTTGTGAGGTTATCTCCACCATAATCAAGCGGGCTATGCATCTCCCTATGCTGATAGGTGCCATGATGAATGCCCTCCTGAGTGAACTCCTCTAGAAAATCAGAGTATGCATCCAAGTGCATAGCTATGAAGCCCTCATATGCTGCATGCAATAATTTATTCTTGAGACTAGAAGCTCTAGCCAAGAAGAATCTGTCATAGTGCTAGATGACCACATCATAAAATTGGTATCAGTCATCTCCCTCCTGGTCATCAAGAATCATGCATGCATCAGGATCCTAGGGAATACTCAACCAAAGTTGAGTCCTCCATCCTGGATCAATCCTCCCCATAGACAATGTTGGTATTCTGCAATAGGGTGCTCCATCACGCTGCTGCCTGCTACCTTGACATCCCCTCATGCCAAATTTATCCTCCAATGTTTTTGCCATGCCATCATGCATCTGCTCATGCTCAAATAGAAATAAGAACCTCTAAAAATGAGCCTCCCATGAGAGACTATCACCTCCAAAAAGTCTCCCAATCTCGGCTAATGCAAGCATGAGTAGCCTCCATCTACCCCAGTGCATGAAAGGAGTTCCTCCTCAAAGGAAGTATTCTCTCTCTTTCCAAATCCATGGAGCAGTCATCATGCATCATGAAGATGCTATCCTCCACCTCTGCAACAACTCTATCTGTGCATTAAAACTGATGAGAATGGGTGATACTGAAAATGAGAGAGTGTATCCCTCCTCCTTGTGCTCATCCCCAAACTCTCTGTGCTGTAATGGATTCCTCCAATGTCTCCACCTCTCTGGAATCCAAGAGTGGTGAACCAAATGATATGATGCCCCTCATCATCTCTAAATCATGTGGCCCCAAAGTGGGAAACCTCCAAAAGTGAGACATCAAGACCTGAAATAGACTGCATGTATGAGTGTACTGATTTGTCCCTCTCTCCTCTGCACAGTGAAATCTCTTTCCCATGTGTAGAAATTTTCTGAAATAGATAAGGGAGAATGCTCATCATCCCTTCATGCTGATCCTTCTGCTCTTCTTCCTCCATCTCACAATCCCCAGCAAATGTGACATATGGCTTTGGAATTGTGTCTTGGTACCCACATGCAAAAATATTTGGAACTCCTTGCAAAGACACAAGGGCTCCCCTAGTGGAAGCAATGGCTCCTCTTTCACCTCCATGTGGTGATGGATCTCCTCCTAATGTGACAATGTTGTTTGTTCTTTCCAATGTATGCAAAGTGCTTGTGTTTATGACACAATGAGTTTCACCAAGTTTTCTCCACCAAACCCTTAGTGAATGCATCAAAAGTTTTTTCATTTGCATGTTAATGAAAGATGAAACCCTCAAACCAACAATCATGAGCCATACCTTGAGTTGCAGTGCTGCTCCTCCCATGGCCTCATTTTCTTCCTCTACTCCCTTGTAATGCAAGTGAACAAAGGACTGCACTGTGGATCTACATGTGTGACTGAATTCTCACACCCTTCTTGAAGTAGCTAGGATTTTTCCCATCTACAAACCCTTCTCAGAAAATTTCTCCAAATTTCCCTTTCATCAAGATCTTCAATGACTTCCTCAATGGTCTGGAAAAGAAGAAGGGAAACCTACTCTTCCTTCAGTCCTCTTTCCTTGTCTCCTTATAAATATCCTCTCCTTGGAGAGAAGCTCCTCTCTTTGATAACCTTGGATCTTGGGCATAGGCTGAGCCAACATCATGCTCTGATACCACTGTAATATCCCAAATGGGAAAATCTCTGCTACGTTGGGAATATCTTTAAGATATTCCAATTCCTTTTTCAGTGAGCTATCACAAGTCCATTTTAGAGATTGAATGATGGGGAATTTACAGGATATGACTCCTTCCAAATAAAGGAGAAATTTTGAGGCTAGCTAGCCCTTCTCAGACTCTGTCTATGGATATGCAATATTCCACCTCGGGAATTTCTGCTACAGGGTCCTTGAGGATGTTGTATAAGGAAGTTGTTGCATAAATAAGAAAATCCAATGCTGGGATGCCCTAGTACATATAAAGTATAACTTCCTTGCAGAAAATTATCTCAAAGAAATAACACTATATGGGTTATTCAGATCTCCCCAATCTAGGTCTCTAAAACAATGCTCAAAGAGAGAGCTATAGCAATATGCAAAACATCAATCTAAAACTCTGCAAATATGAATGTATCATGAGAGAGTAAATATCACAGCCATAATTACATTAATACATCAGCAAGATTATACAGAAATATCATGAGGAACATGGTCCTCAAGCTTTAGAACCAACCTCCAATGAATATACATCATAATGCCGGAGTAGCTGCTGCTACACAGAATTCCAGAAGTAGATAACTGCGTAGTATCTATGAGAGATGCAACTGCTTAATACATATTAAATAATAATGTAGCTGAAATATACAAGAAAAATGGCCCAAGGAAGGAAAATGGGCTCAATATGGGATTTCTAGCCAATCTTAGGGAGATTGCTAGAAATGCCAGATAAAATACAATAGTGACAAGCAAGTTGTCACTGCAAATGAAACCAATGAACATGAGGCTATGGATGATATGAAATAATTCTCCCTCCTCTAATAATGTCTTCAAGAAAAGGGTTGATCCCTTTGTCTCGAAAACACTCCACCTGATGAGCTCAAGAATCTCCCTCTACACTGCCCTCATGGAATAACGTAGTTTCTCTAAGTGACTGCACAGTGGGAATTGGTGAATGAGTGGCCTAATGCCACAGATCTGAAATATGCTCCAAGAGCCCTCTCTATAGCTCCTCCAATCAATAAATCCATCCTCCACTGAAAAATCAAGTAAGGAAGGACTCTATGAGTTCCTTTGCTGCTACCCCAGCTACACATCACCATTCTGCTACAAAAATAACACTGCAACTGAAGGAGTAAGTTTGGCCAAATGTCGGAATGAGGAAATGCAGCTAAAATCCTCTCCTCCCATGAGGAAGAGGTGGGGGATCCCTTCTTGGGAACACCCCCTGTGCTCAAGAGCACTGCAATCTTGCTAAACAGCCCGGATGTGCAAGTTCTTGGCTTCACCATGAAATTTCTGAATCAAAGCATAAACCAAATGAGATGCTCCTTCTTTCTTATAAAGAAAATGAACTCTCTTTCACCATGGGTCCCAAAATTAGGGTTTCAATTCTCCTTTGAATTCTTTCCCTCCAAAAACTGCATTGTCTTCTCAAGCAAGCCACCCCTCTAAGGCAGCGCTGTTGACTTGGTCAAAGATGGCCAACTCAAGGTGATCCTCATCATGTTCACACCATGGGGTGTTTATTTTAGTTGCTTTATTATTTCTCCTTTTACACAAGGAGTGTTATTTTCCATCAAAGGGGTTAAGGGGTCTCCTTACCCATTTTATTAAGCAAAATTAAAATATGCTACTATAATGTTCCATTTTAGTTTGAGGCAAAAATTGGGAACATTACAGGAATTCCTTCTTTCTCATTTTCTACTGCTTCAGCTGTCTCCACACCCATACCTTCTATGACTAGTGGATCAACTTTGTTTCAAGGGTTCCCCTTTGGAAGTGGGTATATCCCTCATTCAAACCCTTCCTTAGGATCCATGCCTTGCACCTCTCCGAGTCAAGGTTTAAATCCTTTTTCTGGAGGTCAAATATCTAATGTCTTTTTGGGATGGAACCCTGCTTTTACAGGATTAGGAGTAGGGAGTTAGTTCTTCACTGGTCAGCAAGGAAATGTTCCTTTCCCTTCATCGAGTACTTCTCAGGCTTTTTCTCCATTTGCAAATGCTTGGAACCCTTACCAATGGGTTTCTTCTTCATTCAATACCTCGGTTGAAGGGAATTTTCCTGTGTATAGTAAATTTATGTTGGGAGGGGGTCCTTCTTCTAATGTTGGGTCACAAGGATTTTCTTATGGCCCAAAATTTTCTACGAACAACATCTGGCAACTTGGTGCCTCAAAAAATCTAGGTTATTCTTTTCAGAATGTGGGGAATCCTTCCTATGGGGGATGGAATTCCTAGGATCCTCCATGCTTACCATTTCTGGTAAATTTAAATTTGATAGATCTATCGAAATTCACTAACGATCCTATTTGGTATAGTCTGGGTTGGCCTCTGGTCCCCACCTAGCTCCCCTCAAAAATTCCAAAGTTTGAAGGGAAGACTAGTGAGGATTCAGCAAATCATATCACCACTTTCCATTTATGGTGTTCATCAAACTCCCTAATGGATGACTAGATTAGGTTGAGATTATTTTAGTGAACCCTTACTAGAAATGCGGCCAAATGGTACATAGAGTTAACTGGGGGTAATTTTTCTAATTTTGGAGATTTTTCTACCATGTTCTTAAATTATTTTCAGTTACTTGTCTGTTATGATGCCGGGATTGACCTCCTAGCCAATTTTCAACAAGACAAGGCAACTCACATTTTTGACCATATTCAAGAATGGCGAAGAAGTAAGAGGCTTATCAAAGCCCAAATCCTGAATTAATTCCTTCTTGAATGGTTTTTGAAATATTTACAGCCAGAAATTTTTAAGGACGTATCCCTTTCAGGGGTATTTTCTGAAGAGCAGGCTATTTTTAGGGCTCAGCAGCTCGAATTTATTTATTCTCAGTCTGGATTCCTTAATAAAATATTTCTAGATTCTCCTCACTCCAAATTGGACTTAGCCAAAACTAAAATTGGTCCTCATGGTGATGGGCTTATCGGTTCAATTGATAGCGGTACGGCTAACCTACTAAGTCAATTAAAGCAGTTGTCTATACAATCTTCTTCTTCTTGTCAGGTTGTGCCTTCAATGTCAATTTCTTCCCAGTCCTTGGCAATTAATGTCATTCAAACCTATAACCCCAAAGGAAATAAAAAATATGATGGGAAGAAGAAAGGACATAATAATAAGAAAAAGGATAAGGATGGGAAGGGGAATGCGAACAAATATAATGATCATGTTGGAGATGGTAAAAAGGATAATAAAAAGAAAGTGAAGTTTTAATGAAAGTTGTGCACTAGAGACCATGTTATGCACCTTTTCCCTAAAATTCAATATGTGCATTGCTTGTTAGCTCAACAGGGTTCTTCTAGTTCCTAGGCTATGCTGACAAACCATTTTCCCCAAGGGAAGAAATTACTTGTTGGCGCGAATCCAAATACTGGGGCTCCCTCTCAGGGCAGCCGGGAAGGGGAAAATACATCAAACATATACATGATGAGTGCTCACGTAGATATCGCTACGAGATCTTGTGATTATGGAGAAGATGAGTCTTCGAAAGCTAAGGGTGCTCCCAATATTGTTGAGCCACTCCATATTGAGTGGATTGCATGAAGTGCTCTGCTCACTACTATTGGGGCTGTTGATCCAAAGAATTATCTGATGATCACATTTGACATGTATACTTTTAAAAAGAGACTTCCTCATCATATGGATTTCCATATTAGGTCAACATATCGAAAATTAAATATCTTTCGAACGGTTGTTGATGAGGGTGCTTCCACGTGTGTAATGTCTCTTGCATGTTGGAAGGGTATTGGATCTCCCGTAGCTGTTCCTTCAACCACTCTTCTGACTGCATTTGATGGTCATTCTCACAGGATGCATGGTTTTGTTCAAGCTTTGCCCATCTGTTTTGGGGGAAAATTTTTTAATATCGAAGTTGAGATAGTCGATGCAAGCTTAGACTATAACCTTCTGTTGGGGCAAAACTAGATCTATGAGATGGATGCTATTGCATCCTAGCTATTTCGTATTGCATGTTACCCTCACGAAGGGAGAATTTTCACAGTTGACCAACTGGATTGTTCTCTTGTAGATCTGAATCTATCTTCTGACTCAACCATTCCTTTGGTGAAGGATACCAAGCAACCTGTTGAGAATATGGGGGTTGGAATGCATACATCCTTGATGGGTACTTTTGATCTTCTGCCTCCTTCAGTTTATATCAATGCTATTTCATCCTCCAGGGTTCCTATTCAGAGAGAGTTATTTAGAACTCATTATTTTTCGGACCCTTGGACTTTACCTTCTCCGACCTCCACATTAGAAGGAGGTCAAGTGGGTGGAATGGCATTTCCTATGTCTGCAGCTGAGATTTCTTATAGATCTATTGTTGACTCTGTAGATTCCATTCCAGTTTCTCTTTCACCCAAGGAATTGGATGGAGATGTGGTCTGGCACGGACTCTAAGTTCATCTTCTTCTTATTATTTCCTTGATACCACTCTTACATCTGAAGAGGCTATCCTCGAAGCAATAACTGGTGTAGAGAGACTGTGGGATGATTTGCATCACCGATATTACTTTCTACCAGACTTGCAAGAATTTGGATCAATTTTCCCTAGCCCTCAGTCTTCTGGACCTATTCACCCAGCCTTGAACCCTTTAGCACCAACACATGTTTTTACTAAAGGGAACATGGATTTTATTTCTTCTACCACCCCGGTGAACATCTCCAGAGATCCCAACGTCATAGAGAATGTCTTCATTGGAGCCGAGTGTTCCCCTGAGGAAATTCGAACTTACACCGATCTCTTTTGAGAATTTCGGGTTGTGTTTGCTTGGTCTTATGAGGAAATACCTGGTATAGATCCATCTATTGTCCAACATGAGATCAATATATACGAAAATGCTAAGCCTATCAGACAAAAGCTTCGTCCGGTCAACCCTAGGAAGGAAGCAGCTATCAAAGCTGAGTTGGAGAAGCTGCTTAAGGTGGGTTTCATTTACCCTGTTCCTTTAACTAAGTGGGTTTCAAATCCAGTTCTTGTGGACAAGAAACAAGGAATGATTCGAGTTTGCATCGATTTCCAAGATCTAAATAAAGCATGTCATAAAGATAATTACCCCACACCGTTTATAGATCAGATCATTGATGAGTGTGCAGGGAATGAGATTTTCTCCTTCATGGATGGTTTCTCTGGATATAATCAAATCACTATTCGTCTTGAAGATTAGCATAAGACTACATTTATTTTTCCCTGGGGTACCTTTGCTTACAAAAAAATGCATTTTGGCCTAAAAAATTCTAGAGCTACCTTTCAGCGGGCCATGTCTTACGCCTTCCATGACATCAAACATATTATTGAGGTATATTTGGATGATTTAGTTGCTCGTTATTGCAAGAGAATTGATCATCCTTCTCACCTCCATAAATTTTTTGAATGATGTTAGTATTACAAAATCCGGTTGAACTCGAACAAGTGTGTTTTCACTATCACATTTGGTCAGTTTTTGGGATTCATTGTGTCTATGAAAGGGATTTGGGTAGATCCATTAAAGGTTGAGGAAATACTTCAATTGCCTCCCCCATCTTCAATCCGTCAACTTCAAAGTTTGCAAGGAAAAGATAATTTCCTATGGAGATTCATTGTAAATTATGCCGATATTACAAAGGGATTTAAGATATTATTAAAGAAATGAGTTCCATTCTTTTGGGATGACTTCGCTCAACGCTCATTCGATGCTTTGAAAAAATCACTGACCTCTGCTCCTTTATTGATTCCACCTGATTATAACAGGGATTTCCTCTTGTATCTTGCGACAACAAAATCTACCATTGGTATGGTTCTGATTTAGGAAGATGATGCTATTTCTGAGCATGTTATATACTACCTTAGTCGAGGCTTGGTAGGTCCTGAACTCCGGTATTCTCCAATAGATAAATTTTCTTTAGCAGTTGTTCATGTTGTTGAATGGCTCAAACATTATATTCTCCTTCGCAAAACTTATGTTTTGGCAGCGGTCAATCCATTTTAGTTTTTTCCTAGTAGGTGATTGATTGGGGGCAAATACAATCGATGGATTGTAATTTTGCAAGAATTTGATCTTGAGTTTATGTCTGCCAAGTCCAAGAAATCGTTAGTTTTTGCGGATTTGATTTCTTAGTTTCCCTGTGGAGAAGAGATTGTTTATGAAGAATCTTTTCCTGATGAAAATTTTTTTCCCATCTCTTCACAGGATCCTTGGTGTGGGGATCTCATTGTTTATCTCTAGATTGCGAAGTTTCCCTCAACTTTTTCGAAATATGAGTACCAAAATTTACGTCACTTAGCCAAAATTGATTTGATTATTGGTGACACTTTATATCGTCGTGAGGTCGATTCGATCCTTAGATGATGCTTAACTCTTGAAGAAGATGAGGTTGTACTGAATGATTGCCACAGTGGAGCTTGTGGTGGTCATTTATTAGGGCTTGCTACAACCCAAAAAATCTTGCATGCAAGATACTTTTGGCCTTTGATTTTCAAATATTGTATTTAATCGGTCAAAAAGTGTCATCCGTGTCAGGTTTATACTCGAAATATGTGCGCTCATCCAACTCCGCTCTTTCCTGTCATCACTGCCAGCCCCTTTACAAAGTGGGGTATTGATTATACTACTTGTAACCCACCTTCGGCTAAAGGTCACAAGTACATTATTGTAGCCGTAGACTACCTCACCAAGTGGATTGAGGCTATGCCTACTTTTGGGAATGACAGTGAGACAATAGCTCTATTCCTCTTCAATCAAGTCATTTCTTTCTTTGGTATCCCCAAATATATTGTCACTGGCCATGGCAGTCACTTTCAGAACAGCATGATGGCAGAATTGGCTTTGAAATTAGGTTTCTGGCAGGAGCATTCATCTCCTTATTATCCTCAGGTGTAATATTCCCAATTAGCCTCAAGATAATTGGAATATTAAAATTTCTATTATTTTCTGTTCATGAATAAATGTAAAAAGGAGGACCTAAAATAAGTGAATAAATCAATGCCCCATGTGAAAAAGGCTAAATCTAGGCTACCTTAATAAAACACCCTTATGTGTGAAAGGGATTGAGAAATTTGACTGGGTCAACAGGACCAAATCAACAGTGCTGTCTAGATGGGATGAACCTCATGCATGCACAACACAATCTTAGTTGGAGGTATCACACATGAAAGGAGCTAAATCATTGAGATGGTTTAGGGTTTGGAAAGATCTATATCTTATAAAAGGAGGAGGAGGGCAGCACGAGAAGGTTGTTGATGACCATATTATTTCTGAAGAATTTGTCTGTTTAGACATTTCTCATTCTCTTGGCTGTTTAGCACAAGGATATCCTGTTTAGGAATCCTTCTCTTTCGTTGAGGCTCTTGGAAGAGACTTGTTATTATTTTCCACTATCAGGCTTAAGACCAAGCTTCTCCTTTCAACTACAACTCAAATCCTGTTGAGGGTTTGATTGTCTTTGCAAGCTGCAGAAAGTGGAGATTAGATCTATTCAGATCTAAGACATTCAGTGCCCTTTTTCAGTGGAGGAGCCTTCTGCTCTATTAGAGGAAGTGTATTGGAGTGATTGAGCTTCATTTCTTGATCTTGGCATGTGGCCAAATGTTATTTGTACCCTACATCACAGTTTATATTCTAGATCCGCGTTATTCTTGTAGGAGTTGTTGCAGGGAGTTTGGGTGCACCATCTGGAGAGCTGGTTTCTGAGTGTTGGTGATGTGCCCTTCACTTTGAGATCCATTGTAGGAGATCTACATATTATATATTTGAGATTTGATCTGCATGTTTCTGAATACTTTTGAATCTATGAATATTTCTACAGATCTGCATTCTTAGATCTCAGATCTACTGCTTATGCTTGGTGTAAATCCCAAAATTCCAAGGGGATCTGAAAGAGGAGCCTTTCTAGTGCATCGATCTAATATGGATCTGAATTTTTATGCACAGATCTGCTCTAGATCTGACATGTAATCAACATCAGTTTTCAGCCTAATAAAATAACGTTGTCAAGGCAGCTTCAGTCCATTCATGTAGTTGCAGAACCTCTTTTGAGGGAATTTCTTTTGTTTATGTCTTGTATTTCCAGCTATGCATCTTATGGGCCTCATTAAACATCTATATTACAATTGTAAATAATATTGAAGAATATTTTATTGGCCTCCTTCTCTTGCTCTAGAGGAACTGCGTTATTTTAATGCAGTATTGCTTGTATATGTGTTGTAGTCCCATTCTTGGGTGTTTTTCAGCCATACTAGATGTGGGAGACTTGTTTACCTCACCTAGAATGATTTGTTTCTGATGTCCTCTTGGATTTAGATGTCATATTATCATATCTAAGGGATCCAAGGGCTGATTTTGATTGTTGTAGCATACATTCCTGAAAATTCATTTTTTAGACATGCATTGCTGACAGTCCCATTTTGGGATACTACAGTGGTATCAGAGCAACATCTTGGCACAACCTGTGCTTATTGAGAAGCCAATATGTCTTTTCATGAAAATAAGAGAAAGAATAAGATTGATTACACTAAAGACAAATAAGACAAGGGTAAAACCCCTTTATCTGGAAGAATGAAAGGGAAAGAGTTCTCAAAAACTCTGTTCCAAACTCTGTATGAGCTTAAAGGAGAAATCAAAGAAATGAAGAGGGCAAGACATGAAAGTCCCTCAAGAAGATATTTACATGAAGAAAGCCCCAGTTCTTCATCTTATATGTGAAAGCACTCAGCTACACAATCAGATCTACAACATTATTCTGTGCCTAGATTTAGTGCAAGAGAAATGGAGGAAGAAGATGCACCAAAGGAGGAAACTTTGAGTGATTATCTTCAGGAATATGAATCTAAATCTTGGAAAATCAAGGAGCACTTGAGCTTCCAAGAGTTCTGCTAGCTCAAGGAGGAAAGGAGATCCAAAAAGTACAATAGAAGAAGAAGAGGTAGATTCTTTCTGCCAAATTTTTATGGATCCTCCACATGCATAGTCAAAGAATGGATAGATCAGCTAGACACATATTTGGATCTACATCAAGTTTCAGAAAAGGCAGCCCTTAAAGTAGCAGCACTGCATCTTAAAGGTAAAGCTTATGCTTGGTGGTTATTTGAATCATTTTCATTGAAGAATGAAAATATATCTACTTATGAAAGATTCACTAGGAGATTAGTGAAGAGATTTGATGTAAAACAAACTGAAGCATGTTTGATTGAGCTAGCAAAGCATGAGCATGCAAAACCCTTGCATGAGTTGGAAAGATCTGTTATGCCAACTCCACTTCAAATATCTATTGAAGGGGATAAAAACTTTTGTGATACCTTGTCAAAGGCAAGATCCCCATTGCATGAAGAGATTTCTTCTCAAAGGGAAGCCATGGAGATTCCTCTTCCAATGGAAGACCAATATCTAAGGTCTCTCATTGATAATGAGGTGTTTTCAAATATTGACAAGGAGAAAGAACAAGAGGGTAGTAACAGCGCTGTCACTTTAGAAGAAGAACCATCACCACATGGGGATGGAAATGAAGTTATTACTTCAAAGGAAGGAGCTTTTGCATATTTGCAAAGGGTTCCCAAGGAGCATCATGTGACAGTATTATTGGGCAATAACACCTTACTCCAAGAAAAGGGAGGAAGGATGGATCAACATCCAATGATGAGGAGCATGCACCCTTGTTTATTTCAAGGGGTTTCTATTCATGAGAAGGAGAATGATTTATGAAACAAAGGGAGGGACACTTCAGTCCACTCATTCATACAATCTACTTCATATCTTGATGTCTCTTTGCATGGAGGCATTCCACCAGGGAGACCCCCTGATTGGAAGAAGGATAAAGTGTTCTCTCAACTTATTGCAGCAATGACATATTTGGCTAAGGAAGGAGCCTTGAGGGGAGCTACTATAGTGCTGAAATATATTAATGGATTCCAAGGAGAGCTGAGCAATTTTCTGAAATTGGATTTTCTATCTTCCACTCGTCTATTTGCACTGGAAAAGAAGAATTCAGATATCTATGATGACATGAGTATGGTATCAAGAAGCCACTCCATAGTCTTGGGGCAGAAAATGATATCTCTACATACAAAGAAGATTTTTGAAGATGACAAGAGGGTACCAACACTCTTTTCTGCATGGGCCAAACTATGTAAGTTTTGGAAGAAAGAGACCTTTCAAAAGAAGGTTGACTTCCATGAACTTCAATCTTGTCTTGAGAAAGATCAGCTGCAAGAGGGGTAGCAAAGATGGAGTAACTTTACTCCAACATTTGACTTTGGCATTCAACATGTCAAAAGGGGAACCATGATGTGACAGAAGCTTCAGTTTAGATTTCTAAAACACTGTCATGGTTGGGGAGATTGGATCCATATTGGAAATCCCAACTATTGGTGGAATATTCCAAGGATCTTCACACATGCATGATTCTTGATGACCAGCTACAAGATGAGGGCTATTTATTCCAAGATGAAGTCATCTATGATCATGGTAGGATCTTCTTATCTAGAGCCTCCAAACTCAAGGAGAAGTTACTACAAGGAGCCTATGAAGAGTTCTATTTCAGCCACACATATTTTATGAAGCTCAACAACATCATTTTGAGGAGCTACTATTGGGAGGGCTTCGAAGGAGAACTATATCAACATTGTCAAAGATGCATGTACCATATGGAGATGGAGCAACAACATAACTCTATGGAAGATTTAATTCATCCCTCTCTTTCTTTCTTTGAGGAAGGAGATAGATCTATGCACCACTCCATTTGTTTGAGGAGGACTATTGGTGAAGAGCATACTTATGTAAATCATGTTTTATTTTCTAATTGTATGCATTATTTTACTGTGTATATGCAAGCCATGAATCCTAAGAGGAGTGTTATACCTTATAAAATTCATGGCCAACTTTGGGCCAAAACTATTTCTGAATATGGCCACTCCCTTGGTGAACAAAGGGAGATTTTGCAGCATGATGGGTGCTTTCCTAAGGCACCAAACATCTCTCCCACTTTCAGCCATGGTGAGATGTTATGGGAAGAAAGTAAGTGGTAGGAAAACCACATACCATATCATTATCTGATGCAGTCAGGAGATCTACTACGTTGGTTCCACTTGTGGGACTATGATCCACCTCCATTATTGTGTTTAAATATTTATGTATTGCTGATTTTGATCCCACATGATGATGATGATGATGCTCTGATATTTGTTGGGAACATAATAGGAGGGATGAAACATTGGTTGGGTGTGTCCATGGGAAATGAAACTTCCCATATTTATTCATACTTCAAGAGGAGGAAGATACATTATATAGCTGCTACACTTTATCTTTTGTTTTTCTATGCAAAAGGCCATATGTGTGACTTATGTCTTTGGGAGAAGCCTCTCACATGGGCGAATTTGTGGCAAGACATGTGTTTCTTGAATCATATTCATCTAACACCTCTTATCCTCTACCATTTTCAAGCTTTGGAGAAGCTTTTGGTAGCAAGAAGGTGGTTTGGTGGCCACTTATTGTACTATGTTTTGAGGCAGCAAGAGGAAGAACAATGTTGGTCTCAATGGAGGGACTATTGTCACCATCCAATATATCATATGACACTTAGTCCATGTTTCATTTGTAGCACATATGGTGATGATAATTCATTCACTATATGCATGGAAGATTGGGCATTAAGGGTCTCTAGAATCAATGAAGGGAATCATGAGGTTCCAAGTATCTTTTGGTTTCATGAGGACTATATTATTGCAACCCAGGATCAATAGCTCCACATTTATCATAAATGGAGGGAGATACAGCGTAAATTGAACATTCTTACCTCTCATTTCCAGCCATGCAACCCTATACATTGCATAATAAGGGGATTAGTGATTGTTTCTATGAGCTACCAAGGATGGCTCACTTTTTTCGGATGATAGCATGGAGATTGGAGTGTCTCATGGAGGTTGAATCACCCATAATTTATCATCTTTCATTACTTTAGAAGACCAACGGATAGCATATGATTCTTTCGATGTATCTCCCACTTCTTCATGATGACAACTATTTGGATTATTCACCAAAAGCAAACTTGTATTCTTGGGAGGAGACAAATCCATTGGAGATTTTGCAAAGTCCTTGTGAGTTGCTTGAGGACAAGAAACATTTGGAGGGGAGGACTGTGATATTCCCAATTAGCTTCAAGCTAATTGGAATATTAAATTTTTCTTTAATTTTCTATTCATGAATAAATGTAAAAAGGAGGAACATAAAAAATCCTAAAATAAGTGAATAAATCAATGCCCCATGTGAACAAGGCTAAATCTGGGCTACCTTAATAAAACACCCTTATGTGTGAAAGGGATTGAGACATTTGACTGGGTCAACAAGACCAAATCAACAACACTGTCTAGAGGGGATGAACCTCATGCATGCACAACACAGTCTTAGTTGGAGGTGGCACATGTGAAAGAAGCTAAATCATTGAGATGGTTTAGGTTTTGGCAAGATATTTATCTTATAAAAGGAGGAGGAGGGTAGCATGAGAAGGTTGTTGATGACCATATTATTTCTGAAGAATTTTTCTGTTTAGACATTTCTCATTCTCTTGGCTGTTTAGCAGAGAATAGTGTTGTTTAGCACAAGGATCTCCTGTTTAGGAATCCTTCTCTTTCCTTGAGGAGCTCTTGGAAGAGAATTGTAATTCTTGTCCATTATCAAGCTTAAGGCCAAGCTTATCCTTTCAATTAAAACTCAAATACTATTGAGGGTTTGATTGTATTTGCAAGCTGCAGTAAGTGGAGATTAGATCTATTCAGATCTAAGACATTTTAGTGTCCTTTTTCAGTGGAGGAGCCTTCTGCTCTATTGGAGGAAGTGTATTGGAGTGATTGAGCTTCATTTCTTGATCTTGGCATGTGGCCAACTATTATCTATACCCTACAACGCAGTTTATATTCTAGATCTGCATTATTCTTGTAGGAGTTGTTGCAGGGAGTTTGGGTGCACCATCTGGAGAGCTGGTTTCTGAGTGTTGGGGATCTTCCCTTCACTTTGAGATCCATTGGAGGAGATCTACATATTTTATATTTCAGATCTGATCTGTATGTTTCTAAATACTTCTAAATCTTTGAATATTTCTACAGATGTGCATTCTTAGATCTCAGATCTACTACTTATGCTTGGTGTAACTCCCAAAATTCCAAGGGGATCTAAAAGAGGAGTCTTTCTAGTGCATGGATCTGACTTTTTATGCACAAATCTGCTCTAGATCTAACATGTAATAAATAGTAGTTTGAAACCTAATAAAATAATGCTATCAAGGCAGCTTCAGTCCATTCATGTGGTTGCAACACCTCTTTTGAGGGAATTTCTTCTGTTTATATCTTGTATTTCCAGCTATGCATCTTATGGGTCTCATTAAACATCTATATTAAAGCTATAAATACTATTGAAGAAAATTTATTGGCCTCCTACTCTTGCTCTAGAGGAAATACATTATTTTAATGCAGTATTGCTTGTATATGTGTTGCAGTCCCATTCTTGGGTGTTTTTCATCCTAACTAGTTGTGGGAGACTTGTTTACCTCACCTAGAATTATTTGTTTCTGATCTCCTCTTGGATTTAGATGTCATATTATCAGATCTAAGGGATCCAAGGGATGATTTTGATTGTTGTAGCATACATTCCTGAAAAATTCATTTTTCAGACATGCATTGCTGACAGTCCCATTTTGGGATACAACATCACACCAATGGACAAGTTGAAGCTGTGAACAAATCCTTGAAGACAATTCTTCAAAGGACGATTGATAAAGCTAGATCCAATTGGAATATTATGTTGTATCCTGCACTTTGGGCATACTAGATGTCAGTCAAAACTGCAACTGGGTTTACTCCGTTTCAACTAGCTTATGGGTTGGAATCTATATTTCCTATTGAATGTGAAATTCCCTCTCTTAAGTTAGTTGTTGGGCTTCTTCCTAACACTTCCAGCCTCGAATAACTCCTTCTTCATCTAGAACATCTCGATGAGCATCGTTGAGATGCAATTGTGATGAATGAGGCACATAAGAAACGGGTAAAGGTTTAGTATGATAAGGCGGTCAAACCTAGGATTTTCTCTGAAGGTGACCTTGTCTTGGTTTATTCCCAAGAGAAGGATGCCTTGGGCGTAGGCAAGTTTAAATCTATGTGGTATTTCCCCTTTATCATAAAAAAATTCCTGAAGAAAGGAGCTTGTGCCTTGATTGAATTTGATGGAAACGAGTTGGCGGAGCCCAAAAATGGGCTCTATTTGAAAACGTATTATGCCTAGGATTAGGCCTAGCATATTTTTTTGTTGTATATATTTTGTTTTTGTACATATCTGGGTTTCAATTTTTGGTGTGATTTTGATGAATTTGATCTTCTTTGGCAGGTGATATTGGATGACATGAGTCACTTTGGTTTTGCCAATGGTGCTAGTAGACATACCCAGAGCTTGGATTCTGCGGCTTGGGTACTCCATTATCCATTCGGTCAGTTGTTAGTTTCAAGAGGTATATGAATTGGTCTTGCTTTGAACAATGTAGTATAATACACTGTAGTGGTCAACCTACTCTCGGAGGTAATATCTTTAGGTGTAGTAGTTTTCTTGGATTCACAGCTGGTGGTTTTGAAGTTGAACAACACATATCATGTCCGAGACCCATATTTACATCGATTGTTTTTTAGGGTACATTTGTTCCAATGATCATTCCAATTTATCACATTCATTCATATTCCTTGATCTAACAATTGCATGGTAGACTTATTAGCTAATCAAGAAATTGATTGGCATATTAATCATTCAATACTTTAAAAAATATATTAAATACATCATTCATTATCATACATTTGAGTCATCACATATATATATACACATACATATATATATATATATATATGTGTGTGTGTGTATATATATACACATACATATATATATATATGTATGTATGTGTATATATATATATATATATATACACATACATATATATATGTGTGTGTGTGTGTGTATATATACACATACATATATATATACACATACATATATATATATATGTGTGTGTATACACACACACACACACACACATATATATATATGTATGTGTATATATATATATATGTATGTGTATATATATACACATACATATATATATATCTATATATATATATATATATATATATATATATATATATATGTATATATATATAGGTCAAAGTGTTCAAAAATATACAAAATCTGGACCATCATGACCTACAAAATTGGGGCTTATGCCCGATCATATCATGTCTATCATCAAAAAATATTACAGTCATCCGATCATATCTATATTCTACTCCTGAGGCCCCTGCCCAACATTTGTATTCCTATAGAACGCAATGGCAGTTGCTACACGGCGGAATAACCGCACCCAGTCTCATGGTACTCCTACCACCCATCTCTGGACAACCTCCGGTATGTCTTCTATAGCAGCCATAGGCAGTTGGCTAGTCAAACTCTCCAAGTTTCTCTGTACTGCATGGAGTGTCCTGCCAGGATCTTGTGCATCTACCGCACCTCTGCAGCACTTATGCCTTGGGTACCCCTCTGGCCTGACTGGTCCCATGTCTGCATCATGATCATCATAATTTTGTAGTTCATTTATTCCAATCAATTTTTTTTTTTCATTTTCCATATAATTTGAAAAAATAAAAATACAAATCTTATAATAAAAAATAAAAAAATTCAATCTCACCGATTGTGCCCCATGCTGCTCCAGGGGAAGGACTAGATCTGGATCTGCACGAAATTCCATCCCAGCATAGGGATAATCTTCCGCTGTGATGACCTATTCTTCCCACCATTGGAAGAAATCATCATCCCAAGTGGTTAGGGGAACCTCACTTCCCCCTAATCTCTTCATCAAATCTGCCCATCAGGCTATTCTTGGATCTCTTAGGTTGCTGATAGTTGATATGACCTTGGGCCGAAGCCCTGGGACCCTCTCAAAGAATAATGTCAGCAATATTGTACTATACCCAAATTTTTTAGTCTTTTATTTCGAGATTTAATTCAATTATTTTTTCATATTACTTATCAAGGCTATGCACCAATCAAAGAGATGAATCAGGCATTCCATTGCTATGCTCATTTGTGTCCTTGAAGCCTGATGTAGAGAAGTTGATCCTGCTACTTTTCCAATGGTAAAGAGATGGATATTCATGTATAAATCCTTCAAATCTCTGATAGGAATCTGAGTTCCTACCTTCTGTGAATTGTCTATGCAATAGACTTGGACATAATCCTCTATGGTAAGCCCTCCAACAGGCTTTCCATGCAAGTCTACTGGGTCTCCCCTTTGAGAGAGTCCAGTAATGAAGTATACATATTCCACTTCTATGAGTAGCAGCATCTGATCAATTATGAAACAATCTTCTTCCGTCTCCCAATGATCAACCAGCATTTGAAGCAAACAAACATTGCTTTTCATATTGGGCATTTTGAAAAATTTGAGAAATCCACAATTTCTTAGAATATCTAAGGAAGTTTGATCCTTCGTAACCTCATTTTCAATTGCAATATGCTCACACTCTCTCCAGCTGATGGACATCCCAGGAAAAATCATTAAATGTCTGATTAGATATAAGTTTTAAATTTTCGCTCTGTGCATACGCAATGTTGTGAAACTAGCTCCAAAAATAGAAGAAAAGAGATATCAACGCCTTAGAAATAAGCCACTTCGAGGGGGAAACCTCCAATACATTACATGAATGAACAATTCTTGGATGATACAAATTAAAAAACCTCCTTTCTATATATAGGAGTCCATGGGGCCACAATGTAATCCTAGTGGGGCCACAATGTAATCCTAGCCGACCTAACAATAATAATTTAAGGGCACGATAATAACAATATGGGGGTTACAAGGGTACAATAATAACAATAAGGGGCTTACACTAACAACAATAAGGGACTATACTAGTAATATAGGGACCTAACATGCCCCTCTCCTTCAAAAAGTGTTGTCCTCAACGCTTGAGTAGCTCTGGGTGCTTCTGTATAAAATTATCATCCTCCCATGTAGAATCTTCAGTGGGTAAGTTCTTCCACTCGATGAGATACTCTGAAATTGATCGATTCCGTAGTTGTCGAGTTCTTGTTTCCATGACCGCTTCAGGTTCCAATATGATTTTTCCTTCCTCATCAAGTTCTCGCAATATTGTTTGAACTGGAAGATTTTCACCTATAACCTTATTTAAGCATGAAACATGGAAAACTGGATGTACTCGCGAAGAAGCAGGAAGCTCCAATTTGTATGCTATAGTACCAATCTTTTGCAACACCTTGTAAGGACCATAGTACTTTGGCGATAATTTATTATCCTTCTTTGCTTGCTTGAGGGACATTTGTTTGTATGGTTTTAGCCGTAAAAATACCCAATCTCCTACATCAAAACTTCTCTCGCTACGATGTTGATCTGCCTGTTGTTTCATTCGATTTTGTGCCAAATTCAGGTTATCCTTTAAGAGTTGGAGAACTTCTTGCTGATGCTCGATGTGATCTTCCACCGCTTGAACCTTCGAATTTTCCCTTAAAGATGATGTGATGGATGGTGGATGATATCCATAAAGTGCCATAAATGGGGTCATTTTTGCTGCAGTATGGAAGGAAGTGTTATACCACCATTCAATGAGAGGTAACCACTTGACCCATTGTGTTTGTTTATCAGATACAAAACAACGAAGATATCCTTCCAAACATTTATTTACTATCTCGGTTTGACCATCAGATTGAGGATGATAAGATGAGCTATGAGCTAATTGAGTACCCAAACAAGAAAATAACTCCGTCCAAAAATTTCCAGTAAAAATGGGATCTCTGCCGCTCACAATAACCCTTGGGCTTCCATGTAGCTTTTGAATTCTATCCATAAATGTAGTAGCAACTGTACTTGCTTTAAATGGATGAGATAATGCACAAAAGTGTGCATACCTGGTAAGTCTATCAACTACCACCATGATGACATTCTTTCCTTCAGACTTAGGTAAACCTGTGATAAAATCCATTGAAATCTCCTCCCAACGCTGACTTGGAATGGATAAAGGTTGTAGAAGGCCCGGGGTCTTAATTGTCTCCACTTTATTCTGCTGGCAAACCAAACATTCCGCCACAAACTTTTGAATATCAGATTTAAGGCCATCCCAAAAAAAATCTTTCTTCACCCCGTGGTAAGTTTTTAAAAATCCTGAGTGTCCTCCTAAAGGAGAAGTGTGCAATTCCAGAAGAATCTTTTGTTTTAGTTGGGAATTCTTACAAAGATATAAGCGATATTTGTACCATAAGAAATCATTTTTCCAACTAAATGTATCAGATGTACTAGGATATTGCTGCAACTTTTGAATGAGTGTCCATACATATTTATCCTTCTTCCATTCATCTCTTGCTTCGGTTATCCAATCTGGTTGGATAATAGAAATGGCACAAAGCAATGCTTCCACCTCTTTATTATTTCTTGAGAGTGCATCTGCAACAACATTAAGCTTTCCTTTTTTGTAGATTATTTCAAAGTCATAACCCAACATCTTTGTGACCCATTTTTGCTGCTCTTCTGAAGATAGTCTTTGTTCTAAAAAGTGTTTAAGACTATCATGATCAGTTTTTACCTTGAAGTGTCTTCCCATTAGGTAAGTTCTCCATTTCTTTAGTGCATGCAGTATTGCTAACATTTCCTTCTCATAAATAGGTTTCTGTAAATACTTTCCTTTGATTGGACAATTTTCAAAAGCAATGGGTCTTCCTTCTTGCATTAAAACAGCACCAATTCCATTTCCTGAGGCATCACATTCCACAATAAAGGTTTTTGTGAAGTCTGGCGTAGCTAAGACTGGTGCTAGGCACATTGCCTCTTTAAGATGTTCAAAGGCCTTAGTTGCTTCATGAGTCCATGAAAATGCATCTTTCTTCAATAATGTTGTTAGAGGTGCTGCTATTCTCCCATAATTCTTAACAAACTTGCGATAATACCCCGTTAACCCAAGAAATCCTCGCAACTTCTTTATGGTTGTGGGGACTTTCCATTCCTTAATGGCTTTAATTTTGTTAGGGTCTACTTTAACACCCTCGTGAGATACAATATGACCCAGATATTCCACATCTTGTACTCCAAAGAAACATTTGGATATTTTTGCATATAATTGTTTCTCCTGCAATAGTTTGAGCACCCTGTCAACATGTTCAACATGATCCTTCCAAGACTTGCTATAGATTAGTATATCATCAAAAAATACCAGCACAAATTTTCTAAGGAAGGGTTTGAAATGGAATTCATCAACCCTTGAAATGTAGAAGCTGCATTGATAAGGCCAAAAGGCATGACCAAAAATTCATAATGACCCTCATGAGTTCGAAATGTTGTTTTTGGAATATCTTCAGTCTTCATTCTAATTTGATGATATCCTGAACGAAGATCCAACTTGGTAAATAAATTGCTCCATGTAATTCATCCAATAATTCATCAATCACAGGAATGGGAAATTTATCTTTAATGGTGAGCTTATTGAGCTCCCTATAATCCGGACACATTCGCCATGATCCATCCTTCTTGTGTACCAATACTACAGGAGCAGAGAAAGAACTTTGACTAGGTGGAATTATACCCGCCTCTAACATTTCTGCAATCATGCGTTCAATTTCGCTCTTTTGGAAGTAAGGATATCTATAAGGCCGGATGTTTGGAGGAACACTTCCTGGAATCAAATGAATAGCATGA
This sequence comes from Pinus albicaulis, assembly GCA_034641835.2. Taxonomy (NCBI): domain Eukaryota; kingdom Viridiplantae; phylum Streptophyta; class Pinopsida; order Pinales; family Pinaceae; genus Pinus; species Pinus albicaulis. Next base: position 1,782,457,093 of record CM076575.1, read on the forward strand.
TCATGATCACGAATAGGTGGGAGTACTTTGGGAGTTTCAAACACCTTGGAATGATTGTCCAAGACTTGTTGGAGATCTGCAGAAATAGATGATTTTGATGTTGGAACTTCTAGTGAGCATAATTGCGCAATTACGCCTCGCTGTTCTTTCTTTAGAAGCTTTGTCATGACATTAGAGCTTATTATCCTTCCTGGCTTCCCCGCAATACCCCGTAATTCGACTTCCTTTCCTTCTGAAAAAAATTTCAAGAAAAATTCTTGAAAATTAAAAGCTACCGTCCCCAAAGATTGTAACCATTGTACTCCTAGTACAACGTCAGCACCTCCCATAGGAATGGCAAGCATTGGACTAGTCAATACATATTCCCCCATGGTTAGCTTGATATTATGGCATTTTCCAGAGCAATTTATAGTTCCTCCATTTGCAAACATCACTTGACATTCTGGTGCTGGGTATAGGAAACAATTTAATTCCTTGGCTACCTTACAATGAATAAAATTATGGGTGCTACCTGAATCAATCAACACTATTACCTTTTTCTTTTTGATATGTCCTTCTATCTTGAGAGTTTGAGGAGTGGTAATTCCTGCCAGTGCATTACATGATATGGTCGGATTCATTTCTTCCTCTTCTAGGGTTGGTTCCCGGTGTATATCCTCTTCTTGTTCATTTTCTTCTTCCTCTTCACAATCTATGTAAAATAATTTCTTCTCAGCACACTTATGACCTTTAGTGTATTTGCTATCACAACTGTAGCAAAGCCCTTTTGCTCTTTTTTCTTCCAATTGTTGTGGTGTCAACCTTGTAGGTTGTGGAAATATAGATGTAGCAACACTTCCTTCTTTATAGATTTGAGTGGTAGGCTTCCATGTCGCCATAATTTTACATTCAATTTTTCTTGCCAACCTGAATGCCTTCTCCAATGAATCAGGCTCCAAAATGTGAACTTCATGTTGGATGTTATCCTTTAAAGTACCTATGAAGAGATCAATCTTGTGTTCCTCTCGGATAATCAATTACCCTTATATTCAATTTTTGGAAGTCCTCAATGTGCTCCCCCATTAAACCCTTTTGTTTGAGATTTATCAATTGGCTAAAGAAGGTGTTGCTCTTTGTATCCTCATAATGTGCTATCATTTCCTCCGTAAAAATTGACCAAGTGACAATTTTTTTACGGGAGAAAAGCGATCGATACCATACAAATTTATTTTTCTCTAGATGTAAAGTTGCAATGCATACCTTTTGTGTGTTTTTCACATTATTTAGATCAAAATATTGCTCCATATATAGTATCCATGTTACGGGATCCTTGCCATCAAAATTCCTCATATCCATCTTTGGAATATGGTGGTTCTTCCCGCCAACATTAGAGTTTATGAAATCACTATTAGAATTTATTTTGTTCTCATCATGAGTTTCCTCTACTATCTTTTCACCATTAGGAAACATTTATTGTATCAACGTTGTCAAACCTTCCATGTCTTCTTTTATATTATTCTTCATGTTTTCCATTTTTTCATCGATCTTAGCTTCCATGTCATCCATCTTAGCTTCCATGCCAACTTCCATGCCATCCATCTTAGCTTCCAAAACTTTCATATTAGCTTCCACGCCTTTCTTCAAACCATACATTTCATTTTTTGTTGCTCTTTGCGATAGCGAAATTTGATGCACTTGCTCATGGACTTTTGATATCTCATGTTCCATTTCTTCATCTTCATGAGTCATAGGAGAGCCTTCTGAAGGCTTAATGGGTGTTGAATTATTTTTAGGAGGAATTTTAGAACCCAATACTAATAGTTATGCTCGATAGGCCATTGGAATCAACTAGAACTGATTTTTCAAACAAGACTTATGCAATTAAAAAAAAAAATACATGCCTTTTTCTTGATTTTGAGGAGCTCAATATTGAAATTGAATTATCTCTATGATTTTGGATCTTCAATATTTGAAATTTGGCCCTGAATTAACCCTCTGAATCTTCTTTCGAATTCCACAGGTCTGACCTGATTTGGATTCTTCAAGGAAAATTTATGTCCAATCTCCCACAATGACCCAATTATGGACTGGTTCTGTATAGCGAAGTTTTATGACTTTCCACATGTCACTGTTTCCTCCTTTGGCTCTGAAAATCATAGAAAAGAAACTAAATTCCATGTGCTTGCAGCCACTTTTTACATCATTCCAATCCGATGCACAGAGAGAGAGTTATGAAGAGTTTCCCACGATAACCTCTTTGAGATGAAATTCAAGAGCCTGAACGAGACCTAACTTCCACAGATCATATCTCTGAAAATATTCCGAACCAAGACTTGAAATTTTGCAACGATGTTCCTCAGGATTTCGGCTTCACTCTCTAAAAATTTTAGCTTCTAAAAATTCGTAGAACAGAAGTTATAGCACAAATGCCGCGATGACCTGTTTAGGTTAAATTTAGGAGCCTGCAAAAATCCCTAACTTCCACAGATCATATCTCCGAAAATATTGTGAACCAAGATTTGAAATTTTGCGACGATGTTCCTCCGGATTTCGTCTTCGCACTCTCAAAATTTCAGCTTTTGAAACTTCCTAGAAAAAACGTTATAGCGAAAATGCCACGATGACCATAGAATCCAAATCTCTAATACCAAATGTTGTGAAACCAGCTCCAAAAATAGAAGAAAAGAGATATTAACGCCTTAGAAATAAGCCACTTCGAGGGGGCAACCTCCAATACATTACAATAATGAACAATTCTTGGATGATACAAATTACAAAACCTCCTTTTTATATATAGGAGTCCATGGGGCCATAATGTAATCCTAGTGGGGCCACAATGTAATCCTAGCCGACCTAACAATAATAATTTAAGGGCACAATAATAACAATATTAAGGTTACAAGGGTACAATAATAACAATAAGGGGGTTACACTAACAACAATAAGGGACTATACTAGTAATATAGGGACATAACATGTGACCTCGCTTGTACATAGCCACGTATTATACGGAGGTTCATCCACACAAACCCGCATATGCGCAGAGGGTTTCAATAGAAATATATTTTCTACGGTCAAAATTCCAAAATTTTTCTTCAAACAGGAACACAATTGATGAATAGGATGAGTTTAAAGCTTACTTGAATAATTTTTCATGATTTGGTGGTCGATTGCTCCGTATTTGAGAAGAGGAATTTTTGCCCCAAAGCTCTTTCTCCACTTCTGCAATGTGAAAATGATCAAAATGTGAGTCAAATTTTGTATTTATGCTCATAATTTGAAAATTTTCATGAATTTCGTTTGTGCTTATTTTTTGAATTTGACTAAGGCTGTATAACCGTTTGGCTTGTAAGCGTTGGGAAAGGTAATTTTCAGGTAGATTTTGCTGAATTCGATATTTTCTTAGTTTTTCTTCAGATCCATGACTACTGACCTGTCATGGTAGGTATTTGATTTCGAACTGGCATATAGGTTAGGGAATTCACTTTCCGTTGCATCTTTTCATACTAGCCTCCATTCTGATCACTTGCCATAGGGTCAATCCTATCATGTCATGAGTACTTAACCAATTTCACTTGCTGATTTTTTAATCATGACTTGATGGTAGAGCCATCCTTTACATGGGCTTCCTAGTTAGTTCCTCGCTATCATTTGTTGCCCATGCTGCAATTTATGTAGGCTTGGGAGTCCTCTTTAGTCCCACCATGACTTATGCATTGAAGCTTCATTCTTCTTCTTCTTCGCTATCATTTTTCTGGCTATTTACCCTTGAGGCTCCCTTATGTTGTCGAGTTGTATTACTGTATTGCATATTAACTACTTGTTTATCTTGGCCTTTAGCCGGCTTCATTTGGACTCATGTTTAAGCCATCTTTTCACCATGTCTTTCTATACAAGTTAACCATGAAATCACTTAGCTTCTGTGACTTGACACCTTTACCCATGGATGGAACATTCCTTTGAGTGTCACTTATCAGTTTTCGCCACTGTGCATTGAGCATAGGGTGCATCTGTTTCACGACACTTGTTCTATCAATTGCACTATAACACTATTTTATTCCTTTTTAGGCTTTGAATATGAAAAAGACAAAAAAAAATTAAATGTTTTGAAAAAGAGAAGGAACGGGATATTACTTCCATACTTGATGGCAGCTATAGTGACAGTTGTGTCTCCCTTGAACAAGGCACAAAAAATCTAAGTCTTTTCTCCAAATGGGATGGTTTTAGTTTTTGACTTAGGGGAAGCCATAACCTTGTTTCATGAGTTAGTTCTCCCCCAGTTGGTTATCTCTTCCAATCATATGGAGGGTTTGTTTATGCCTCCTTCATGACAAACTTATACAAAGTTATCATTTGTTGCCATAGTCAACATGAGTCGTGCTTTTGTTCAAGGGAAGTTAACCTAAATCAGCCTTTTTGTGGTGTTTCTTGACTCATTTTTTAGTCGGCCTTCCCGGTCTTGTCAGTATCTTGTTCAATCACATCAGATATTCGGTCCTTTGCTCATTGTGGTTTGAGAAGGGCTCCACTGACTTCTTGTTGGCATGTTTGTCTCTTATTGAATACGACATATTGTTCTGAGAGTAAACCTAGAGCTGTACCCTGGCCCTATTTAGATCATTGATAGGTGACCTTGTGCTCAGCTTTTGATCATCATCATGGGTCTTTGACTGAGTGGTTTCCCTTGTGTTCGAATTTAGCTTACATTATCACACCTAGGATTTGTGCAATACCTTGATTTCCATTTGACCCTATCGGTGGATATCTCGCCTCTTTGTCAGCTTTCATTATTGGTTGGTTCAGAGGGTTTCTGTCGTGCGCTAGATTCATCTTGTGCATGCCGGAAACGTACTTTAGGTTGGTTACTTCACTTTACTTCGTCTGATTCCTTCCAAATCTTGGCTTGTGGGTTACACTCACGCTGGACTGATGTGGGATGCCTTAATGCCTTCCTTCCAGTAGATATTTTCCCATCGACTCTGACTCATTTCTCTGGGAATAAGGTCTAGAGTCATTTTATTAGTACCTTAGGGTTTGCAGTCATCAGTGGTAGACTCTTCGCTATCGATAGTGAGGATACATCAGTCCTTCCTCATTGATAGATTCTTTCAAGTGTTCGACTTCAACTCATTCATTCGCACTTGCTAGATTGTACTAGGGCACCTTGACACTCATTATCATTATCGGTGGGTTGTCTTGCGTTTGTTAATGACATACATTAATGATTGGTAATCAAACGATTTCTCATATGGCCGACGTCAGCTCATTTATTCCCATTGTGTAGAATTGTGCCATGGTGATCGGTGAAGACCTCGGGTTTGCATCAACATGCTTTGGTTCACTTTGATAGCTCATTTTGTTTTCTACCAGTGACACCATCCACCCTTATATGTTGCAGTTTCATCACAACAACATCTTATATGTTGGCTCTCGAGTTGTGTGTTGTACCATTTGTTGCACCACTTATGATTTGGTACTTGGAGATTGAGTTGTGACTTTTGTGACCAGATATCTATTGCAGCATCATTGATCAATCTTCTATATGTGATACTTGGACCTGATTTTGACTTGTACTCCTGGGCAGTGATCAGATGATTCACTATGTACTTTACATTTAAGCTATACTTGTATACATATTGGATCCTCTCCATACTTCATATGCACAAATGCTTTTATTTCACTAAGCATGGGTACGCCCGCCTTAGACATGAGCTATATTTCTAATCTCTATCACTATTTTTCTGGCAGGCTGAAATATGGTGAAGTCCTCTCTAGTCCTCACAAGGTTCTTTCTATGCACATAATACATTTCGGCCATCATGTACCCCTTCCGACCTCATATATTAGGGGGAATCTGTTATAGCATCATTTATCACCATCATATACTTGATGACTTATGCATTGGCCTTGGGAAACCCTTCCCTTCAGACTTGGACATATTTCTCAAAAAATAGTTTCTTAAAACCCATACGTGACTCTGCCCAGACTTTTCCATGTATACACACGATTCCATACATAAAGAACCACGTGTGCATTTTTAAACATTAAAAAATATATAATTTCCTTATTTTAGAGGCAGGGTCTACGGTTGTTCCTGTAACTTAACCACCCTAGCACGTGGCCTAAATATTCCCAACTGAAAAAACTAATTTTAGGTAGTATAAAATCCCCTCAAGGGAATGGCCTAACCATATCCAAGTCTGATATATTCCCTATGCCTTGTGCACTTCCCAGATACTTTCAGGAAACCCCTGTTTCCTTGAGATGTTCACTCACACTATGTGACATTCATTGTGCACTACTCTTGGAAGAAACTTTTTGAGGCTAGGGCTGGATGGATCCAAAGGATGGTATGATCGAATGCCATGGTAGATTTTAGGTGATCTCTCCACAGGTACATGTCATTAATAAAATAAGTGCCATCTTGTTCCTGATGTTTACCTGTCATTTATCTCATATACATGTATAATGATCCTAAATCATTCATTTAATATTGTTTTTATGAGATTATGTATGCTTTTCACTAACATCTAGAACATATATATGTTGTACAACTAGGTTTTTGTGCTTGTTATTTGCTGGTTTGCAAGTTCTGGAGCACAAAGAGTTGTAAGGGGTTTGCACCCCGCGGGATCTACTACAACCGAAGGACATACGGGTAAGGTCTGCAACCTTTAGTCCTAGTTTAAAGCATAGAAGTTGGTCAAGTGAGTCCTTCTTGTAATGACATGCCCCTGATCTGTGAAGGTTTATAAACCCAATACCTTAGGGTAACATTACCTGCAACAACTACTAAGGAAAAATAATTATTTAAATATTATCTTTTATTTCTTAGATTGTTATTTTTATTATATTATATTTAAATATTCTAACTTCTTATAATTTATTTATTTATTTTTCCCCAAAAAATAACTTATATTTATTTGAAAATCCCTAAGATATTTATTTTATTAAATTTCCCTATTCTTAGGATTTTAATTAGTTAATTTTAACAAATGACTATATTTAAACATGTTATTTCAATTTTAATTTTAACATTTTACTATAATTTTAATATAGGGGATTTCATTTCTAAAAAGGAATAGGTCTACGGTACACAAATTTTTTATTTATTTTAAGGTTAAATTATACTAATTTAGGAAAAAAGGGTCAATCTATAACACAAAAGGAGACTAATATAAAATAAAGAAAAAACAATGGGGGAAGAGATAAAAAAGATCGACACCTAGGAATATAGGGAAAGTATCCAACATCTTCAAATCATCCAACCATCATCTCTATTAATATTGACAGGCCTTTTTACAATTTCTAAAGACTCCCTTAACTTTCGGTGATAGAATTAGTTAACCCTAGCAATAACCTTGCCTATTCAATGAAGACGTGATGGTTAGTATTTTCAGCATGTTCAACTAAGGAAGAGGAGTGAGATCTTCTATGTTTAAGGTCAACAACATGCTAAAAAAGCCTTTGGTTGATAAACCGACCTGTTTCACCAATGTAAGGAGTTTACTTTTAGGACCTTTTTCTGATTTACGAAAATATTTAAGGCGAAGGACTCTATTATAACCGTTTTTATTAAAAACATCAAAATTGTGGGCTTGTTCATCTTCTAACTAGGATACATCAAATATTTTAAGCGCTTTGGTGGCTAAGGTGTAGCAAATGACTAATTTATGAGTTGGGAAATGATGAAAACTCGCATGAAGATACTTCTCCATGTGAGTTTTCTTCCAAAAAACCTGATGAGAGAAAGAACTATCATCCTTTCTTGAAATCAAAATGTCAAGGAAAGGAAGGTTGCCTTTGACTTCGCATTCCATAGTGAACTTTATGGAACTTGATTGATTGTTTAGATGTTGGAAAAAAATATCCAACTTCTCCTTTCCATGGGACCAGATGACGCAGGTGTCATCTAAAAACCTTTTCTAGATTTGGGTTGAAAGAGAGCCAAGGACAAGGCCTTGGATTCAAAGTCCTCCATGAAAACATTAGCCACCACAGAGTAGAGGGTGGAACCCATGGCTATGCCATAAGTTTGTTCAAAGAATTCCCCTTCAAAACTAAATAAAGTAGAGGTGAGCATTAGGGGAATTTTGAAGTCTAAAATGGTCCTGCTAAGGAAATTATAAAATAATAGTGGAAATAATAAAAAAGATTAGATTACATCATCAAATTTTAGAGGTAAAAAAGAAAAAATATATTTTCAACTCGTATTTTCAACTTATCTCCCTATGGGTTTACTAAAATTTAGAGCGACAACACTCGTTAGATGCAGAATTGGATTCCTCATCCAATAAGTACCCATGTTGTATACTTTTGATGGACCCTACTACACAAAAAATGAGGAATACATGAAAAACGTGAATGAAATCACATTTTTTAATGTATTTCTCATTTTTTGTGTAGCAGAGTCCATAGAAAGTATGCAACATGGGTACTCCTTGGATGATTAATTAAATTTTGCATCCAACAAGTATTTCCACTCAGAATTTGAGTAAAACCTTAAGGATATTAGGTATATAAGTTGAAAATACAGGTTGAAAAAATAATTTTCTTCTTTAAATATTTTTTAATATTTTTACTTTTTTAATCCAAAAATGGTGAATCATCCCCCATGGTTGACATCATCATATTGAATCCTATTGGTTCTTATAAAGTTTATTTTGGTTGTACATTTTTCTTAGGAGGCCCATTTTAGAGCTCAAAATTCCCCTAATGGCAGATCTCAACTAAATGGGATGTATCTGGATCAGAAATATGATTGATGACATGAATAGCCTCATTAATGGAGATATTGGTGTGTAATGAAATTACAACAAAACTTACTAGCTTGTCACTCGGATCCATTCTAACACCTTTTAACTCATTAAAAAATGAGGATGAACCTTTGACAAAGGATTCAGTACGACCTATGGGAGGTTTAAACTTATTGGATAAAAAATTATCAAGAAGATATGTCGGACCACCTATGGTATTGATAATGGGCCGAAAGGGAGACCCTTCTTTATGGATCTTAGGAAGACCACATATCCTAAGAGTGAGAGGGCTACTCTCAATAAGCTTCTTACTGAGGGATCTCACCGTGCTTCTTGATTTTATGGCTTGAGAAACAGACTTAGAGACCTTATTTAGGGGATTCTCACTGAGATTTTTGTAGCTCCCACTGTTACATAAGTGATCTATCTTTTTTCTCTGGTAATCCTCTTTGTTTAAGATCACAACAACACCTTCTTTGTTTTCTTTAAGAACAACAATATCATTATTACTGTCCGGGGATTTTAGAGCCTCAAACTCAGGTTTGCTAAGGTTACTCTTAGGGGGCTTAAATTTTCTTAGGATGAATGCACAGTGCTGCCTAATGATATCCTTTGTAGTATCCGGCAAGTCCATAATCCTAAATTATATGTCACAAATCATATCTTGAACCGAGATTTTTCTAGGAGCTAAGGTAAAATCAAAGCCTTTCTCCAAAATACTATAAACTGAGTGGTTGAAAACAAACTAGATAAATTAACAACCTTATTACTCGAAGAGGAGATAGAGATTTTATTAATATTATTATTATTATTATTATTATTAAGGTTAATATTGTTATTGTTAATTTAATTATTATTATTACTATTATTCTGATTATTATAGTCATAATAATAATAATAATAATAATAATTATTATTATTATTATTATTATTATTATCATGATTATTATTATTATTATCGAGGGTATTTTTGATTAGATGTCTTATCAATCCTATTAATGATATAATCAATAGAATTATTATAACAGATATTGGACTTCACGATTCGACTTACATCGCCCATTCCAACGAACTTCCTTTTTAAGTCAAGATTAAAAAGAGAGGATATAGACCGGCTAGCTGCGGGAGGAAGACCAAACATATCGCAATTTATAGACACAGAAGAACCAGGGATAAAGGAGAGAGGAATAGGGACAAAGTAGGAAGTATGAAGCTCAAAGTCGGACCATCCATCGGAGGTCTTAAAATTGGAGCCACTCAAAGGAGAATGTGGATCCAAGAAATCAAAATCATGGACTATAGGGGGGAGGGAAAGGATCGAGTCTCCCAGGGGAAGGCGACTATTACCAGGGGGAGGGGAAGGTTACGCAACATTTATCAACGCGAGAGAGGAGGTGTTGGCAGTCCCTTTAGCGGTTTGACCAATTCTGGGAGAGCTTTTGCAAGAGAAAAGATGGGCCACCCGATCTGAACTATTGGAGTGGTGTCTAGGAGAGGGATCACCACAAACTGAAACCGACTTAACAACCATGGTGATACCCGACTGCTTCATATATGAAGGACCCCTAATAGAGCTCGAATTTTTCATATATTGTGTTGTCCCTTGAGAAAAAATCTCAGTTTTTGTTGAGATTAGTGCTCAAGATATTTTTCATAACTATAAATAAAATATTTCTTGCCCTTTAATTTTGAAAACCCCAAAATGTAATACATAAAACCTTTTAATATTTATAACAAAACAATACTCTTCACAATGCCTTAAAATGATGAATACAAATGAACATGAATAATATAGAAATGCTGGTGGAAAACTTCTGATAATAGGTTATTAATACAGAATATATTATCTTGGTTTTGGAAGAACATGGTTAAGAATAAATGACATTCAGAATAAAGGAGCGCTTCCTTAAGGAATTTAACTCTAAATCACATATGTAATATAAGAGACCAACAACTACATTGCTTCATTCTAAGAAGAAACAAAACACAATATGGAACAATAAAAACTAATTGTACTCAACAATATATGGAAATTCATATGAAAATATTTATTCATCATCATAAATATCAAGTACAAAATTTGTGGTACTCTAAAGTCCAAAAATCCAAAACCTCTTTCATCTTCAGAAAAAGTCTTATATACAAAGTTTCAAAATGGAAAGTTATAAAACTATCAACTTCCTAAACTACTTTCTTCTTACTATTACATTGAAAATATAAAATAATTATATCTTCAGGAAATTAAATAAAAGATCGAATAAAAACTTAGTCACTGAGCAACTTGAGATTCTAGAATAGAGGAGGTCTTGTTTTTGTATCTTTTGCTTGTGGAAACATCCACTCTTTGCATTTTTTTCACAAGTCTACATTTGAATTAGGAAAATTTCATTAGAGGAAATTTCATCCTAAAAGTGGCCTCCTAAGGAAAAATAATAAAATACTAGTGAAAAAAATAAAATAAGAGTTTTCAATTTTGGAGGGAAAATAAAAAGCTACTTTTTTTAATTATATTTGTTTTTAGTCTTATCTCCTTATAGGTTCACTCAAATTTCATGTGTAGACACTTGTTGAATGCAGAACTAAATTCTACATCCAACGAGTACCCTTTATGCATACTTTTGAGAAGGCCCACAATGATAAAAATTGAAGATACATTAAAAAAGTGTGTTGAACGCGCTTTTTTAATGTATCTTTAATTTTTAGAAATGTGGTTCTTCTCAAAAGTATGCATAATGGGTACTCGTTGGATGTGAAATTTAATTCCGCATCCAATGAGTGTCGACACTTGAAATTTGAGTGAACTTGTAAGGAGATAGGCCAAACATACAATTAAAGAAAGTAGTTTTTCTTCTTTTCCCTCCCAAATATTTAGACGTACCTCTTTTTAAATTTAAAGGATTTTGATTGGTTTACATATTATGACATGGAAATTACATGAAAATCTCATGGGAATTTTAGGCTGAAATTTCCTCTAATGACAAGTTTCACATGTGCCATTATGAAATTTGTAATCCTCGAATATGTTGGCCTTTATGCAAATAAAGTCTTCATCATCCACAAACAATTGAAAGTCTTTGTGTAAATAATTAACAATAGTTGCTCCCTTTTCAAATAGAAATCTTCTCGTAAGTGTTTCCAATCTTTCTTTTTGCTTCCACCAGTAGCATCTCATAGGTTTCCCAAGGAAGTAAATTTCCATGTTGGTCCCAACAGGATGGTAGACCAACCCTAGTTCTTTTATCAAACAGGATATTAATTTTTTTTACCACTCCCTTAACATCATTGAACTTTTTCTCTGCAGCTTTCCTGTATGAGTTATTAAAAATAATCCTGTTCAGTTATAACACACATTAGGCCTTGTCCTCAATACCAAATTCTTTCAATTCCTATGTAGACTTAGAGTTTATAAAATCAATGAGTTTCTTGGCATATAAAGCTCTATTTTGTGAATTTTTATTATTATCCAAAATAATTCCTTTCAAGTCTCTTACAATATTATTTTCCTCTCCACTAATAGCAAGTATATCCCACACATTATTAAAATTATCAATAATGTCAGTCCATATGATTTCCCTGGCCTGAATAAGGGACATTTTCCCTTTAAATTTTCCCTTCGGTTCTTTGATTTCTTGACAAGCGTTTTGGTAATATTTCATGTACTTTTCATCATTTTCCTTAGTCATCTGCACCTCTTGCTCTGTGACTCTAATTATGACTTTGCATGCATCTTCCAGATCCCTTTGATTCTTTTTTAAATCAATCTCATCCATCCTTAACTTTTTCATGACTTGAGTTAATTTAGTAGCAGGGCCTTTAGAATCTGATGAAACAACAATAGTACAGACATGAGAATTCAGTTTCTTTTGCAACATATCATTCATTTCCTTCAATTTAGACATCTCTTCATCTTTTTGCAACAGAGCTTGCAACAGTTGTTCTTTTTCTGTTTCCACTTGAGCCACCTCAGTATCCATTGGGTGTTCACCTGTTGGAATCTTGAGCTTCTTTTTCAAGGTTTAAATCTCAGATTTAACTCTCTGCAACAGATTTCCAATTGCTGATTTATCCTTAGGATTAATAATGATCTTTATTAATTCTTCATTCTGTGTAGAGTAAGCCCTCAAATTTGTTTTTTCCAATTTCGATTGCTTTATCACCTTACTCAACATATTATCAACTATAACAACAGTTGAATTAGTCTTGTTTATACCATTAAAAATCAACTAAGTAGTATGCATATGAGGGTTAATTTTATCCAGAAGTGGAATATTCTTTGCATAAACTGTTAAATTAAAATTTTTGAAAGCAACAAAAGATGCTATAGTCATGGCTGAAGGATGAGAAAAATCTATCCTTAGTTGATCCTTTTCTAAATCCATTGCTGACAGAAATCTAGTCTGCTCAGGAGAGATTTGAGCTTCTGACTGAGATTCTATACTCTCCCCTATCTTCTTATTCCCCAATTTGTGAAAATACCTACTTGAAAGTTAGAACAAAATCATGGCATGTGTCCTCAAGAACATGATATGAGGGGGTACATGAATTTTCCCCCAACTGAAAAAAGTATCCTGGAATGGTTGATGAACTAATTTCATCCACTATATTTTCTCTCTTGGCTTATTTCTCTACATCACCCTCCAAATCAATTATTTCTTCTCTTCCCCTTCTAAGGTTCTTTCTAGTGGGATGTTGGGGTTCCACTTCCATTTGCATAGGTGCAGTAGACAACCCTCCAATTTACGGTTTCTCTGTCTTTGGTCTAGACTCATGAATGAAAGGAGCATATCAATTTTCCAATCTACGATTTGAAATTATATGGTATGGGTCATAGGCCCATTTTTTCCCCAAAAAAAAAATGCATGTCATCCAACCACGTTGAGCTTCTTCAATTTCCTATCTATTTTTCACAATAAATAGGCCCACAGTCTTAGGCAACTTGAATAAATAACCATTTTTCACAGGCACAAAGTGAATTTGATTCACATTGAGACTTTTCCTTGTGAATTGCAAAATAAAAATTCTCATTGGAACAAAATTAGGCAATCTAAAAGGTTCAACATCAACTCCATATAACCATATCTTTGTATGATCTTCAAAAGCAAACCAATCTCCAAATTTCACATCTTTTCTCCATTGTAAAAATGATTGGGCTTTGGGCAACAGGTAAGGTGTTGGTGACCCATTCAAAATTGAATATACAATTGGGAGAAAAGAAGAGGTGAAATCAAACAGGACTTCATTTCCCACTTCTCTCCTTACGATATTTGTCCAGAAAAAAACTGACTGCTTGTTTATATTTATATCCATAACATTCAACCCCAAGCATGTAAAAAATTCCACATGACTATACATAAACAAATAAGTAACAAGAGATGGAAAACTAAAACAACCAGTGAGAGATAGGTTCATAAATTAAGTATGTTAGCCCCCCTATAAATTTTTGACAAGCAAAACAGGGGGCTAAGATTGTTGTTGAGCCTTCAAGGAATGCATTTCCTCTGAAAACACATCATCCTTGAAGCCTCCTCTTGTCTTTTTTCCTTTGATGAAATCCCCTCTGCTGAGTTCCATCATAAAGACTCTATGTTTGTGAATAAATGCCCAAAAGGCCCTTTGCCCTCTTATTTCACCCCCCACTTAGCTTCTATTTTGTTTCCCCTTCTATTTCCCTTATTACCTTTTCAAATCCCCTTTATATCCTTCCCCTACCCTTTGTTGGCTGTATTCACCCTTATCCCTCTATCGTTCCCCTTTCTAACCTTTAAATCACATTGGAATGGGCTAAAACCCACTTTCCGACCTTATAATAGGGCTAGCCTTTTTTCTCGCCAGCCCCTTTAAACCACTTCCCCACGTAACCCTTACCCAAAACCAAGCGCTTAATGCCTTGGGGGCCGATCACATGATCGCATAATCACAAAAGCACATGTTTATGTGAAATGCTCCATCAGCCATAGCAAATATTTGCGATGCGATTGATCGCGCCATCGCACTTTCCGCTCATCGCAATTTCCTCCGATCGCAATCTCGCGCCATCGCACTTTCCACCCATCGCACTTTCCACTCATCGCACTTTCCTCCGATCGCAATCTCATTTCCATCGCATTTCCCCTCCGTCGCAAGTTCTCGCATCGCAACTCTACCCGATCGAAACTTCTCCTGACCGCAATATCGCAATCACAGTTCTTTGCTCCGCATTGCGATGATCCTTCCACTCTATTCCATCTTGCGATTTGCGATTTGCGATTTGACCCCCGGGCCCACCGTACTACCCTTTCGACTTTTCATATAAATAATGGGTTTTTCCCTTTGTAAACGGGAAATTGGTCATATATTGAATTTGCAAAGGAATTTCCCATCGCATCGCAAATCCCATGTTTATCATTCCGCTCCACTTCTGTCTCCCGATTGCGATTTAGCCTTGGTCCCACCTCATGTTATTCTTCCCTCTCGCTTCATTGTTTTTCCGTTATTTCCTTTGTATTTTGCCCAAACATTTAACCTTTGGGTTTTACACTAATAGCATTTTCTTCCGCCTTTCTCCATTATTTCTGTTGTTTTCACTATTCCGCCGTTGTTCCTCCAGGCCTCCAAAGCTCTTCTCCACCACTGCCCGGGTTCACAACAGGATTATGTATTATGCCGATAACACGGAGAGGCCATTTCAGCATTTTCCAGCGGACCAACAGAAGAGTTTCAAAGGGGATTGATGCCTATTATTGAGGACGAACATTCACCTACAATATTCCTCATATCTCCTCGAGCCCTGAAATGATTAATTACTCTGACTGAAGCTCATTTAGGACAGTCAGGCAGCAGTTGTGGAGGTATGGATCGGCCGTGCATATTTTCCAACAAGTTCATTTATTTCAGAAGGCTAACACAAAGTTCCAGACCGCTACAAGGACTTAAAGAACATATCAAGGGTCGATCTCGACCTGAAAGATGCCTCCAAATAGTCTACAGAGTACAGAAAAATGCCATTAAGAAGAATGGGCCCGGCTCCCTCCGCCATTCTGTCTTAATGAGACTCATTTAATTTGTATCTACCTCTGTTATTCTCATTCTCCTATAAGAATCCCCAAGAACATATTGTAAAGGGTTGTTGTTGGCTACTGCCGTTGCTGTTAGAGGGACTCATTCTGATCACAACAGCCTGAGGGAATAGCAGTAGTAGTTTCAGAGTGTACAGGCTGGGAGGAGAAGTCTGGACTGTAACAGCCATTGAGCTATAGTGTACATGACTGGTTTTGCATCAATTAATCAAAGCACATTTCACAGGATCCTGGTCTATTACTATTGGTGATGTTTTCCTCACTCTGTTTATTACATTTTCATGTTGTTTCATGTTCTTCTGGTAGGCAACAGAAGTATAGCATAGGATTCACCCTTGTTAGGTGCCCTATGTTCCTTCTCTCCCTACCTTTAATGTTTTTTTCTTTATGTGTTATCTAAGAGTGAATTCACATGGTTTAACCAGTGCAGTGGATGTTATTGCCTGCTGGCTGATGTATGAACTTGGGGGTTTGCTGCTTGGATGTTTCTTTGTCAAATTTATCTCTATTTTTCCCTTGGAGATGCTAAAGCTTACCTAGAGTTAAATGACCTCTGGTCTGATCTATAAGCTGCCCCTTTGACCCTCCATTGAAAGCTACCCTTGAGTATGTCCAAGCAGGTCTGGAGTTAAATGACCTCTGACCTGATCTATAGATAGAAATTGGGTTACTCTCCTTCTTTCACTTTCCTCCTCAATGTCCCACCCCACCATCTAATCTTAAAATATCCTTTAGTATTATATGACTTTCCCTTTGGAAGCCTTGGCTAGTGGGTGCAAGTAATTTCCTTTCATGACTCGATAGCCCAATGGATGGCACAATTTTGACCTATTCTTTTTGCTGAAGCATCCTGCTGTTTTGTTCCTTTTCCTCCCATTACTTTCTCAGTCCATGATCTCATGACCAACTCAGCAACCAACCAACCAAATCATTTTAAAACCCCCTTTGTGCTTCATAACTAGCCTAATACCTCATTTTGAGCTCCAAAGATATATATCATTCTTTGTTTTATGGATAGATCCCTCTCCGGATCCAGGAGGGCTAGATCCTAGGATCCCAAAGTGGCTTGATGTTGTCTTATCTTTTGGTATTTCCAAATCTACCAAAACATAGGAACCCCAACATAATGGCGACTCCACTGGGGACGAATCTGAGAGTCCAGAACTGCTAATATTTGGTCTATTTCCCATTGTCGTCACCAACATAATGGCGACTCCACTGGGGAAAGAGACCAGTTAGCTTTGATTTGGTAAACCACTGTGGTGGACAGTAAGTTGTAAATCATCCACCTGGCGACACCACAATTCGTGAATGATAAAATACTCCACTGGTGATCAACAAGCCATTGATTATCTTGGTTTCACGTGACTCGACTGGGAGACCAGTCGCATTACAAAATCAACCCCACCAATGGAAGACTCCGAGTTTAGTCCCCTTGAAGAGTTTCGTTGCAAAATATCAGATATACTAGCTAAACTCAGAAGCAAAGACCTTCTAAAGGCTTTCCGTTCCAGCTCAAGATTCAATGATCGACCTGAGCTGAAGAAATTTTTTTTAGAAGTGTTGGCTGAGAGGTATGAAGCTGAGCTCGAACTTTTGAAATCACAAGATAAATCATACGAGTTCAGAGACCCCAGAGCATTTTTGGAAAGTCTCCCGCCCCCTAAAAATGAAGAGATTCCGCTGTTGTTCGATGTGCAAGAAGAAGATGATCCGGCTCCCAAGAGCCACACTGAAGACGCAGTGGAAGATGCAATAATCATAGCTGCCCAGGATGTAGATAGCCTGCCAATCATGGCAGGCTAGAGAGAAGAATGTGTACATCATGCGTTCGTTGATCCTGTGGCAGAGTACATGGAGGCCCTGACTTGCTCAAATACTCCAGCGATAATCTCTAGCATGGGCCAGTTTCATCAAGAATGGTCACTACTGATGGTGACCTCAGTTTTGAAGAACCACACACAGAGCACCCTGTGGTTATCTCTGACAGGCAGCCAGTGCTCATATCATTTTTTGTTATTGCTTGACTGGTTGCATTGGCATTATTGTATCACCTAGAGCATCAGAGATTTCCAGTTAGAGTAGGGTAGGTAGGAAGTCTGAAATAAAGCTCAGCATGTGAGCATGTAGTTAGTTGTTTTAATTTCTGCAAAGTCCAACCAAGTCGGAGACGATCTTTCACAGCTTTAATTTTTTCAATTACATCTTAGAATATAGAAAATCTGCTAGGCAAGTTTAATCCCTACTTGAATAGTAGTTAGGTACAAAAACTATAGGACACTTGATCTAATCTGGTCTCATGGAGTAATAAGGGTAGAAGTAGAATAGGTTTATTTTCCTGTTTGTAAAAATTGATGATGTAAAGGGTTTGCAAGTCCAAATGCACCCAAGAAGAAAAAATGTTAGGACTTTAGTATGGGTAGGTAGTTGTTTGGGAGAAATTTTACTGCTGATATGAGGTCTTCATAATTTGTGGCAGCTGAAAAGCAAAGAAAGAAAGGGATGCACCAAGCAGCAGGCATCTAGCCTACACCAAATATCATCTCTGGATTCTTGACTCCTTCAAGAAGAAGCCATCCCCATGTGGAGCCACTGTTAGCCCCCCTATAAATTTTTGACAAGCAAAACAGGGGGCTAAGATTGTTGTTGAGCCTTCAAGGAATGCATTTCCTATGAAAACACATCATCCTTGAAGCCTCCTCTTGTCTTTTGTCCTTTGATGAAATCCCCTCTGCTGAGTTCCATCATAAAGCCTCTCTGTTTTTGAAGAAATGCCCAAAAGGCCCTTTGCCCTCTTATTTCACCCCCCACTTAGCTTCTATTTTGTGTCCCCTTCTATTTCCCTTATTACCTTTTCAAATCCCCTTTATATCCTTCCCCTACCCTTTTTTGACCTTTTTCCCCCGTATTCCTCTGTCGTTCCCCTTCCTAACCTTTAAATCACATTGGAATGGGCTAAAACCCACTTTCCAACCTTATAATAGGGCTAGCCTTTTTTCCTGCCAGCCCCTTTAAACCACTTCCCCACGTAACCCTTACCCAAAACCAAGCACTTAATGCCTTGGGGGCCGATCGCATGATCGCATAATCGCAAAAGCGCATGTTTATGTGAAACGCTCCATCAGCCATCACAAATATTTGCGATGCGATCGATCGCGCCATCGCACTTTCCGCCCATCGCACTTTTCGCTCATCGCACTTTCCTCCGATCGCAATCTCGCGCCATCACACTTTCCGCCCATCACAATTTCCGCTCATCGCACTTTCCTCTAATCGCAATCTCATTTCCATCGCATTTCCCCTCCGTCGAAATTTCTCGCATCGCAACTCTGCCCGATCGCAACTTCTCCTGATCGCAATATCGCATCGCAAGTTCTGTTCTGCAATTTGCGATTTCTCCCCACTCCCCATTTGCGATTGCGATATGATCTCCCGGGCCCCACCACAAATTTCCTCCGCCCGTCCATAAAATAATGGATTTTTCCCTTTGTAAATGGGAAATTGGTCATATATTGAATTTGCAAAGGAATTGCCCATCACATCGCAAATCCCATGTTTATCATTCCGCTCCACTTCCGTCTCCCGATTGCTATTTGCAATTGCGATTTAGCCCTGGTCCCACCTCATGTTATCCTTCCCTCCCGCTTCATTGTTTTTCCGCTATTTCCTTTGTATTTCGCCCAAATGTTTAACCTTTGGGTTTTACACTAATAGCCTTTTCTTCCGCCTTTCTCCATTATTTCTGTTGTTTTCACTATTCCGCCATTGTTCCTCCAGGCCTCCTAAGCTCTTCTCCACCACTGCCCGGGTTCACAACAGGATTATGTATTATGTCGATAACACAGAGAGGCCATTTCAGCATTTTCCAGCGGACCAGCAAAAGAGTTTCAAAGGGGGTTGATGCCTATTATTGAGGTAATTAATGTTTAACCCCACATTCGAAGGAAAGGATGCAGTTAGAAGACTTAAGCATGCAAAGGGTCATATCCACATTTTAATATCAACAGAATGCATTTCTCCAGGATGAACATTCACCTACAGCATTCCTCATATCTCCTCGAGCCCTGAAACGATTAATTACTCTGACTGAAGCTCATTTAAGACAGTCAGGCAGCAGTTGTGGAGGTATGGATCGGTCGTGCAGATTTTCCAACCAGTTCATTTATTCCATAAGGCTAACACAAAGTTCCAGACCGCCGCAAGGACTTAAATAACATATCAGAGGTCGATCTCGACCTGACAGACGCCTCCAAACAGTCTACAAAGTATAGCAAAATGCCATTAAGCAGAATGGGCTCGGCCTCCTCCGCCATTCTGTCTTAATGAGACTCATTTAATTTTTATCTACCCCTGTTATTCTCATTCCCCTATAATAAGTCCCAAGAACATATTGTAAAAGGTGGTTGTTGTTGGCTGCTGCCGTTGCTGTTAGAGGGACTCATTCTGACTGTTAGAACAGTCTTGGGAGGGAATAACAGAGTATTTTGTATGTAATAGGCTAGGAGGAGAAGTCTGGACTGTAACAGCCATTGAGCTATAGTGTACATGACTGGTTTTGCATCAATTAATCAAAGCACATTTCACAGGATCCTGGTCTATTACTATTGGTGATGTTTTCCTCACTCTGTTTATTACATTTTCATGTTGTTTCATGTTCTTCTGGTAGGCAACAGAAGTATAGCATAGGATTCACCCTTGTTAGGTGCCCTATGTTCCTTCTCTCCCTACCTTTAATGTTTTTTTCTTTATGTGTTATCTAAGAGTGAATTCACATGGTTTAACCAGTGCAGTGGATGTTATTGCCTGCTGGCTGATGTATGAACTTGGGGGTTTGCTGCTTGGATGTTTCTTTGTCAAATTTATCTCTATTTTTCCCTTGGAGATGCTAAAGCTTACCTAGAGTTAAATGACCTCTGGTCTGATCTATAAGCTGCCCCTTTGACCCTCCATTGAAAGCTACCCTTGAGTATGTCCAAGCAGGTCTGGAGTTAAATGACCTCTGACCTGATCTATAGATAGAAATTGGGTTACTCTCCTTCTTTCACTTTCCTCCTCAATGTCCCACCCCACCATCTAATCTTAAAATATCCTTTAGTATTATATGACTTTCCCTTTGGAAGCCTTGGCTAGTGGGTGCAAGTAATTTCCTTTCATGACTCGATAGCCCAATGGATGGCACAATTTTGACCTATTCTTTTTGCTGAAGCATCCTGCTGTTTTGTTCCTTTTCCTCCCATTACTTTCTCAGTCCATGATCTCATGACCAACTCAGCAACCAACCAACCAAATAATTTTAAAACCCCCTTTGTGCTTCATAACTAGCCTAATACCTCATTTTGAGCTCCAAAGATATATATCATTCTTTGTTTTATGGAGATATCCCTCTCCGGATCCAGGAGGGCTAGATCCTAGGATCCCAAAGTGGTTTGATGTTGTCTTATCTTTTGGTATTGCCAAATCTGCTAAAACATAGGAACCCCAATAGAGTATTCACAACATCTTCCAAATAAGCAGGTATATCCAAAACTACTTCAATATTCATCATGAGGGAAAACATTACCAAATCTAACTTGTCTACCATAGAAGTATCTTCTTTGCACAAAACCTTAGCTAAAACTTGAAGAACTGGTTTCATATATTCATCATAGAGATATAAGGAGAATTTATCTGAATCTAGAGAAAAATGTGTTTTTTTAGCAATAATAAAAAAGGGTTTGAGAAAACTTAGGTCCAAGAAAATCTTGGAAATACTTGGTTAAAAAATCATCAAAGAAACTCATATATGAATTTGCAGAGGGGTAACAAAGAGACTATTGAATTAAGAGGGCAGGAACTTGAAAAGAATTTTGTCCCAACTGGTTCATTAAAAAAAAATTCTAAGGGTACATTGACGAGACTAACCAATGGATAAACTATGGAAACAAGTAGGTTTGAGGAAAAAATGCTGACAAAACCCCCCACTTGACTAGGGAAAACTAGACTGGACAACTGGACTAGTTTATTAAGACATGCTAATAAAATTACAGTTGATTTATTGTATAGACTGTGTTGGCAATGTCACTTTCAATATACATAAGGGGAATGTGGGTGGATGACCCAGCCAACACACTTTTCTTTTCCATTTTATGTAACTTTGAGTGAAATTATGTGTAAATACCTGGTTCGGACAAAGCACAGGTGACTAGATGCTTATACTAACCTTTGGAAACTTTAACTGCTCAGAAGAAGGATGTGGAAAAATACTGAAAAACAACCCTTTTATAGACGGGGAGAAAATAAGGTGGGAAAAACATTAAGTGGGAATGGAATGAGTGAAAATATTGATGAAAAGACAAGCAGAATGATAAGCGATACAATGTGGAAGATGACATGGGATGATGACAAGGTTGAATCACTTGTTGAAGTCACTATGGGGGGACTTTGCTGTACGGGAGGGCTTTCAGTGCTACTTCCCCACAGTAGATCTGAACCATTCATCTTTGGTCAATGGGAGGGGGTCAACATCCTTGTGGAGGTAGCCCTCATGATAACATCTGCGCTGTTTGTGGCGTCGGATTTGCAGCATCACGTGAACAATAATGCATCAATGGTCCCAACAGTGAAACTTTAAAAAATTTTAACTCCACATTGTTTAGGCTATGGTCCCACTCTGACGACATTCAATTACTCTAACAAGTTCTTAGTGCGTCATTTATTCAAAATTATTTTTTTATATATATACTTTGTATATTCACTATTTTTTTTTAAGAAACATTGAAATATATAAAACACATGAAATGATAAAACGTGTCACAACATATTGAATATTTCTTCTTAACAAAAAGAAGTTCCTTTGATGAAATTGTAAAAATGAAATTATAGTTCCAATGGATGAAATGCTACTGCAAATTTTAATCAGTGATGCTTATATAACTTTTTTTACCATATTATTAATGGTTTTTTTGAATATATTTTTGTTGTGTTTGTCATTTTCCCTACAGAAGGTTAGGGATAGTTTTTGTTTATACGTCGTGATCTCATATATTAATATATATTGACAAAAAATGCATGCAATGCTTATGATGTTGTTTTAGTGGTGCCATGGGGCCTAAACACATTTTCATATATCTTAATTTCTCTATGGAAAAAACTATGTTGAATAATATTCATTAAATTATTATAGAATGTTCTGAATTCTGGTCATTCTCAACCTCTCTCAAATATTTTACTAGTTATCCAAATTGAGATGCTAAAATTTATGTTTTTGCATTTATGGTTTTAGGTTTATTTGTTAAATTTTGGATCGTTGCAGTGATGATCAAATCAAATGATGTTATGTGCAATAAAAAAACATTGAAGGTAGACCATTTGATGTTCTTCTTTGAAGTTAATGTAGAACTAATTTTGCTTCCAAAATCTTTAAGTATGGTTTTCATGTTATTAATTCTTGTATACTTGCTAGCTAATATCCATGCATGTAATCTTCAATGAATGAGCTACTATTAAGAATTATCAAAGAGGTTTGTTGTTGCATGTTTTTGTTTCCTCCTTTATGGTGTACACACACATATAATGAATGTATGTATAAAATTATTTTATTTTATTGGTTGCAAAGAATAAAATATTTATATTCGATATTTTTGAGAAGGAAATAAAACTATACATGTTTTTCTTATATGGACCCAGAACCTAATAGATGTTGCTTGCACTATCTACCTCAAAGAAAAAAACATAAACTTATTACAGTATTCCTTTAGATTCATGTAGACCCTCGACAATCATGAGCCTCAAAGTCTATCTACCCCTTGTGAAATTCCAATGATCTCATGAAGATTTTACATATAACCAACATACTTCCAAGATAAACAAATTCATTGATAAAGAGATAAAAGATATTTATTTCTAATGCTTTAATGAGAGTGTCTCCTATGAATCCAATTTTAGATAAAGTACCATCCTGTAAAAGCAAAGCTTCCTTAGACAGATTGTTTGCATGAGTTTAAATTCACAGTAAACATGAGAGAAATTAACCTCTCCTTTATGGTATTATCCACTTTCATGTTGTATTCTATCCGCATGTACAATTTAAGTACCAGTAGTTCTAGCTTCCATGAGTGGTTTCATTTATTGTCCTTTTTGCATCAGGTCTTTAATTTCTCTAAGGAGGAAATTTTTTTAGTTAATATTCACATGAATTAAAATGATTGTGGCTAAACCTACATGTCCATCAGAATCAAAATTTAAAATGTTTTTCAGAATGTAATTTTACTCTAAGAAATATAAAAATGGGTCTGTAATTTTTAGATCAAAACCAAACCTTATTCCTGCTATATATCTTATGGTATTTAAGTCAAACAAACTGGAAAAATATTCAAAGAAAATTTTCTTATTAAATTTCAAAGATACATTGTGGAAATAACAAAAACTAGATTGTTGAAAGTGGTTTTACTTGAGGCTCTAGGGAATTGAAGCTTTTTAAACAAGAACTAGTTTTACTTGTTCAAGACAAATTCAATTGTTTCCATTCCAGTCCCTTCCTGCAAGTGCACAGACTCATATGCTAGCATTTCTGGCATAATTAATATGGT
Organism: Pinus albicaulis; assembly: GCA_034641835.2. Taxonomy (NCBI): domain Eukaryota; kingdom Viridiplantae; phylum Streptophyta; class Pinopsida; order Pinales; family Pinaceae; genus Pinus; species Pinus albicaulis. The sequence goes on from CM076575.1 coordinate 1,782,481,450, forward strand.
AATTCACTTGTATTCTTATAATTAGATTGTTGTACCTCTCATTTCTCCATGATGTACTCATTTTCCCTTGGAGTAATATATGTTGCATCTAAAAAAATGCATGATTCTGTCAAAGTTTAATTACTTATCACTTTTAAAAACCTTGAAATAGTGGACTACAAATTGCTATATTCAATACCAAACAAATATTAATTTATTGAGCACATGGTCAAGAGATTAAATAGATTTTTGTGCTCATACATGGGTTCAAAACCCAAATTCATACATGTTGTCACAATAATGTTTCCCACAGAGTTAACTTCTGTATCCATGGTCAGTAGAAATAAAAGTGACGTGGATGGCCTAAGGATGTAGAGTATCTCAATAATGATTCCAGGTTCAAGCCTTCTATGGACTTTACATAATAGATACTTCTTGGTCATGGAAGTTGAGCCAAAGGAAGAGCCAACAGTTAACAAAGGGCTATTTAAAAACAAAGGAAAAAAAATGTCCCTATGACCATCATCCCATGAATGATAATAAGTTAATAACACATTAATATAACCTTTACATACTTCATTATAGACATTTTTAACCCCTTATCCAAAACCAAACCTAACCATAGTTGTAGCACTAATTAGGGAAAATCCTTGGCTTTCCCCTACAAGATTAACAATTCAAAACCATAATAGGTTACCAATAGGGTGTTGGTTCAAAAATCCCTGGCTAGGTAGGTAAAATGTTAAGACATATACCTCAGTTCAATTCTCGTCACATAACTATATAGGTCTATCCAAAATGACCTAATTTTTTTAGGTTCCCTTCAAATGAAAAATTGTCGATTCACCCATTATAATACATGCCTTATAATTGAGTGCTCTTTGTTTGCCTCTTGATCTTATTGTTTCATATCCTTCTATACTATTATATTTTTAAAAATATATTGCTTGTATTGTTAATATTTTGTGTTGACATCCTCATCTTCTGCTTCCGCTTATTGTCTCTAAACTTTGGGGCAATATAAAATGATAAACATAATATTTATGTATAAGTTGTAGGGTTACTTGAGCTTACCAATTTTGATCTATTGTATTTTTTTTGGGGATAACATTAAGTGAATGTGATATTTTTAAAATAGGTTTTGAGGTAGAGGCTCTAAGAAAGTTTGCACAGATGGGGTTGGACATGAATTAAGCTATACAACCAATTATTTTACATTATAGTGTATAGATGTACATCCATCACCATACCTCTTCTAATCCCATAGATGATAATGGATTACAAGAATTGAAGAGTGTACAAGTTGCATTGTTTTTGTTGAGCATCAACATTTTAGCACACTTTAATATACTCAACATCATATTTTAGGAATATATCCTTTCTAATATTGTTTAATAGTGATTTATGTTATCCTCAAAGATACACTTTGTGTTTTAACTTAATGGAGTTCTGGTTCACATTAGTGTTTTTGTTTCACAAACTTGTGACCTTTAAATTTTGGATTCTTCTAGGTGAGAGTATCTCCTTACCATAATATTGTTGGAAGCGATACACCTTTCATTTCATCAAATTTTAGTGACTACAACAAAAATCCACCAGTGCATTTGAATTCAACCAATTCACAAATTAAAAATGTTAACAGGTTCGTGTACTATTCTCAATTTTATTAACATGTTCACTTCTTAATTATTTTGTAATCATCTTCAAAATTTGCTTCCTTTTTATGGTCAATGTGATCAAAATTGTTCTGAATTCTAATCAATCACATTCTCGAGTATTTGGACTAGTAATTATGGGTTCAAGTTAAGTTCTAAGCTGGATTTTGTAGGGATTTGAATGATTTAAGCTTACATTAAAATGCAAATACTAGTACACAACTATAAAACCAAGCTAATTTCCATACTTCATTTGTTGAGTGCACAATAAACAAACCTGTAAGTAGAAAATTTTTATGTGAGATTATTTTGTCATTCAAAATCTTATATTTTAGAATTTATGATATGAATTGTCAGTGGAAATTAAACTAGTGAAGCATAGTACATATCTTCTTTCTTTTCTACATCTCTCATATTCACATGCAACAACACCTATGTCCCAATAAATTATTCATGATATAAAGAGATGAAATTATGTCATTAGATGTTAGGAATTCTAGTCATAGGTATATCACTATGTGATCTAGTATGTGTAGTTATTACATGATCATAAATTCCTAGTACTGCCTTTAATAAATACATAAGCATGAAGGAAGTGTTGTGATGGGTACAATGATAATTTTCCATCTTGCTTCATAGTAGCTTGATCTGTAAATGTTGTCATTCTCTTTGGATTGAAAAGATCTAAATGAATATTTTTTTTCCATGCTAATATAGTTCCTTTGTTTATATGTGAATGGATGTACTCTGTGGGGCCCCTGCTATTTTATTACTATTTAGTGCCATTGAGGTCAATCATACCTAGTTTTCTTACGTAGTTAATAATATCCATAGGATTAGTTTAGGTTCAGCTCCATAGAGTTTTGACTTAACTGAGTTTGCATTTTTGGATGTTAATAAATTATCTTATTTTATCTATCTTAAACTTCAGATAGGTTGTAATAATATTTTTTTATGTGTATAAGGAACCATAAAATTTCCCTTCAGATGTATCAAGTCCGTATGAGAAATTTCTCCCTATGGATGTGTGCTTCTTCTTCCTGGAGTGTTTTTCGTCAACATTTTTGGTAGGATTTTAGGCAAATACTAAATAGGTTGTCTTTGATCCATGGAAGAAATATAAATCCTATCTTTTCTTTTAAGAAAACCTGTTTATTAGTATTTATGTCTTCCATTAAAAAAATTTATCACTATTTATTTTTTCTAAATATTTTATAAATTTTATATCAATGTTACTAATTGTGGGAAAGTACCTTCTCTAGATAGATCAGGATTACTGTGAAGGTTGAGTGGTCAGGTCATAGGTGTTGTCAATGATGGAAAGAATGAAATTCTTCTATAAAAAATGGCTTATTCTCTCATCTCATTTTATTTTCTACGTTCTGGAGTTGTTGATCATACATCACCTTTACCTGCCACTTCTGTGAGTGCTTTAAGTGCATTTTCATGTGAGCCAACTGATTTTTTTGAATCATTAAAGCTTGCCTCCTCTAAAAAAGGTGTGTTATCTACTCAAGCTATTTACCCACAAGAAAAATTAACATTGACAAGTAGGATAGGAAAGTTGGGATCCCTAGCTTCTGAGTTGCCAACATCTTGTTTTGCATCATCATCTATATTGTCGTCATCCATGAACTCATCTAAAGTATATTCTATAAGGAATTCAACACTAAATCCCAATGAAAACATAAGAAAATGGGTTGTGATTATGGCTTTTATTTATATAATATGCATTTTTTATCTAGCTTTCTGGAACATTGGTAAATAAAACCCAATCATGGATTCCTTTCATTTTTGTTGTGAAATTATTGGCCTTGTTCTTCAGGAATTCAAGCTTAATCCAAATGCAAAGAGCTATACCCCATGTTTCTCTACACCTAGACCAATAACATCTCAAGTGGTTTAGGGTCATGTTTATGTTGCATGTAGTATTCCTCCTATGACATTGATACAAAGCGTACCTTCAGGGATTAGAGTAAGCTCTTTGGCACAACAAGTTTCTCAACATCCCAAGTTTCCTCAATACAATAATGGTGTGATTTCATATGGAGTGATTGATACTTCATATATCCAACCTGTAGTCACCTTTGTGCCATGTTTGTCGGGAGCTGTTGTACCGACAACTTTGACTACACAACCAACAGTCAAAATCCACCCTCTAGGAACACAAACATGTTTTTCGTACCTTTAGATAGAGAATTCAAGTTGTTTTTGGAGATATGTTTTATAAATATACTCTAGTAGAGAAAGATAACTTATTTTATCGAGATTACATTTTTACTGTCTTGAAGAAATTGAATGTCTACTTTCATATAGTATATTGATGCCTGAATAACACTGAACTTTTCCAAATTATAGAATCAAAGAATGCATTTGATTTTGAGGAATATTTAATCCATAGTATCTCTTTATTTGAAATTTGAAATTACAGAAGGACTAAAACTTTGCAAATTTATTACGCAGAAAATTACAAAAAGTTCGAAAAATGGCATAGTAAAATGTTAAAGAAAATATTAAAGGTGATCATACTTGATATCTTTCTATGATATGAATTTATGCAGGAACACAACAGAATAAAAATATAACCATAAATACAAATATGCAATGGAAATAACACTTCATTTCATTAATATCAAAGAACTAAAATTTGTTTATAAACATAATGGAAATAAACTAGCTAGGGCGCTGGTATCTTATCTCTAAGAAGAGATGTGGCGGCTACATGCCTCTAAAATATGTGTTAAAATGAGGCTCAAAGGCCTATATATTATTGAGAAACAATGGAAAACCCTAAACATCCAAAAACCTAACCCTAGGATATGACACGCCAGACTATGGACCCCATCGGCGTAAATTGGTACATCAATTTCCCAAGGTCATAACTTTGGCATACTATCTCCATTTGATGCACATGATACATCATTAGAAATATATATATGAGGACTAAAACTGTTGACAAAAAATATTGAGTCTGGTAGACTCATATATGTCAGATGTTTCATGCCAAAAAATTGTAGTTTAGGGCCTCAAAACGGCTCCGAAAGTTTAGGACCGGAAAAACTGCCAAAAATAGTAAATTCTGCTACAAATAAGGAAACTGAAACACTGAAAGAAAAAATGGTGGGGGTCCAGGTGGAAGAGGTAGGTGGCCACCAATATCCACTTAGATCATTTCTCCCCCCTTAAGAAGAAATTGTCCCTATTGCATTGATTTCCTCCATGAGATGAGGAAACTTTTGCTGAACTTGGTCCCTGGTGAGCCACTTACTTTGGTGAAGGAGTTGGCCTGCTTTGACAACCTGATATAGTTGGATCCTCTACTGGTGGGTGTTATTGATATGTGTGTCCATAATCCAATTATTTTTGGCTTGTTCCATGCAATATGAGTTTAACTCTGTTGGTGTGAGTTGTTCTGCCATGTTGGATGTGTCCAGTAGAGGTGGAAAGTAGGGTTGAAGGTAGTTTACATTGAACACTGGGTGCAGACCAAGGAATAGTGGAATACTAAGCTCGAAGGCATTTTCCCCTAATGCCTTCGTGATGATGTATAGCCCATATCAGAGTGAGAAAAGCTTGAAGTGGGGTACAGCGAGGTGCTCCTTATGTAAATATAGCCACACTTTGTCGCCCACTTAGAAGTTGTATGGTGCCCTATGTTGATCATGTCGTTGATTGTACTTAGAATTAGCTCTATCCAATATGTCATGAAGCTATTGGAAGATGTGATGAATGCACTCAATGAAGTTGTTCACCTTGGCAGCTTCAGACTGGAAATGAGCGGAATCGGCCCGAGTAGCTGCAAATGGCATAGTTACGTGAATGAGACATAGTGGCCAGAATCCCAAGCCCACCTGAAAGGGGTTGTGGTCAATTGAGTTTTGGAGGGCTTGGTTATAGCTATGTTGTACATAGGGGAGGCTCTCATCCCATGTGCATGGATGATTTGAGTTGTACATTTGCAAAATGTGTACGATCATCCTATTGACGACCTCTGTCTCACCATCATTTTGGGGATGGAAAGCTGTGGACTTGGTGAGCTTGGTGTCCAGCATTGACTAGAGGCTAGACAAAAATTTACTTAGGAAACTACTGTCCTGATTTGAGACGATAAACTATGGGATCCCAAAGTGTACCCACACTTGTTCAAATAAGAGTTTAGTAGTGGATTCTGTTGTGATATTCTTCTTGCAGGCCACCATAATGGCCATCTTCAAGAATCCATCGACAACCATGAAAAGACAGTTGTTGCCACTCTTAGTAGAAGGAAGGCCCGACATGTAATCCATGGACATTGTTAGTATGAATCTTAATTCCAAGCGTACGAAAAAATACCACTTTATTTGTGCATAACAACAGCCCTAACAACAAATATGGTTGTCAATATCTTCAGATCTGCAATTAGGTGATCAAGATAAATGCTGCAAAAATGTAGATCTATGCATTAGAAGACATTAAACAGTAGAAAAAACAATATTTAATCCATGCATCCAATAGAAAAGACAAGAATATGTTGAATGAATTTTGTATTAGGGGCACCTAGGAGGAAAACACAGGAGGGTGTTCCCAGTTCTCCTCAATGGGATGGGTTCTTGTAAGTCCTCGGAACTTCAGATCTAAAATTCCTCTCTCTTGATGGTGTAGAAAAACCAGACAAAAATGGTAGCTAAATATGACTATGATGGTGGATCGATAGTCAGACCAAAAGTATAGATCCAGAGTGATCTTTAGGCAACAAAAGGTGATAAATGAATGGAAAAACCCTTCTATTTATAACAAAATATTGAGCTAGTCTAGATATTGGTGCATAATTAAAATATTATTAACCAAATCAAGATCCAACTTTTATGGAATATTTTATTATATTTGTTGGAGGGAAAAGGAATTTGACTTGGGTTAAATCCATTTATTTGTAAATAATAAATAAATAAATGATTTATTTATCATTTTAAGGATGTGGTTTAGTAATAATCAAATAAATAATGATTTATTTAATTATTTATGGGTGATTTAGTCATATTTAACAAAGAATATTATTTAAATAAGGTTTAAATAACTATTATTTAGGAAATAATAAGATAAATAATGATTTATATAATTAATTTCCTTGTTTTGGGTTAAATATAACCAGGAATATTAATCAAACTATTGTTTAATTAATTATTCCTTGAGGAAAATCAAACAAATATATATTTATTTAATCTTTCCTCATGGGTTTCCTTTTTAGACCATAAACAACTTAATAAAGGTGGTTTACTAAGTTATTTTTCATAGTGAATGTGATTTTACTTAGGGTAAAATTGGTCTTACATGATGTACTTGGGTCCATATAATAACAATGGGTTAGATGACCAAAAAAAGGTGTAACAGATTTCCCCCTAGTGTGCGAGCGTTAGGAGCTAATCATATGACCGAAGTACATTGTAAGAACTCAATCACTAGACGTCGAAGGGGAAGTCAAAGAGATAGGAGTATAAGGTAGACCAAAGTGCTGAAAGAACTAGACCCTGAGGAGGTGAGACTTACAGGTGCGACAAGTCTCTTTGATGAGTGAGTACCCATGCTATAGGCGGTGGAGGAGGCATACCTATGCCCACCGAGGCAAAGTACAAACAATAAAGAGTCTGGAAAACCATGGTACGAAATAATATAGTATATGTTGGCATAAACATGAGCCAGATAAATAACATGATAATGAATCCCACATACATATTGTGCCTGGATAACAGCCAAGACTTGTACAACAATATTTGAGTACATGAGATATAAATACGACCCAAATGCCCCTGTAAATAGGAAAGGGCTCTGAAAATCTGACTGATATATGCAATCAAGAAGGCGCTACAAGCGGCCGAGGCTGGCATCATCAAATGTATGGAGCTACATAAAAGGCTATAATGAAGAGGTCATCCGGGTATGTGGGGGGCTACCTGTAGAGCCCCCCCTCATGAGGGCTGAGACATCTCACACACACCCGGGAATCACCAATATAAGCTGTTGCATCACTAAACCATCGAGTATACGGATCTTGATCATGCTGAAAGGAGCTGGGGTTGAGAAACAATCAAGTCAAAGGGAAATAAGGAGTCCCTTTTCCTGATCTGAGGCATCGAACAAGTGTGGAAGCTGGAAACAAGGTACACCGCACTCTAGACGTATCTTCTGGAATGAATGGTGTTGACATAAGGAGGTCCACCATAGGTGAGGCAATAAGGGATCCTAAACCATGGAATGAGAGAAAATAGTATAGTGACTGACATAAATCAATGATGATGGTGAAATGGGGGGTACTGAGTAGCGAACGGATGACTTCCCTTGTTACAGCATAAAGGGCATGGATGACCTAGTAGCGACTAACATAATATCATGAGGGATAGGGGACAATGGGACTGAAGGCTATAATGTGCTACACAATAGAGGGACCAAGCAATGAAGGATGGAGGACTATAGCGGGATGCAAAGGGACTCGGGATAGACTCCATGAATGCAATCATGACTCAAATCGTATGCGCTAAAAAAGGGTGACTCGATGGTGCTGCCACATAGAAAAGGTCCAATGGGGACCATAAAAACATGAGTACAAGATGGTAACTCACGAAAAAAATTGATACGAGTGTGGACAAGTATGGAGGTAAAGTGATGCCCTCATTACGAGTGTTGCAAGCAAAGAAATTCGATTTTGAGGAGGGGTGAAGTGACACTTCTTGGAAAAAATGTGTCCTGGTGAAGTATCAAATCACTAAAAAATAACAGATACCCATTTGAGGGCTCGATGAGAGCTTTCCAATGGTATGGATGGTTTGGTAAACGGAGCTACGGTTGGGTCGCAGCAGGCGAAATAAAAACATGGGTTTATCTTTTAATAAAGCATTTTCCCTCCAAATTTACTCATTTTCATGTGGAGCTATGGTGAATGTAGAGAGGAGAGAAGGCCCTAAATCTTGCGGTGATCATAGCGGATAAACCAACCGTTGGAATCGAGATCTGTCAGTTGTAGGTAAGAGGCCTAACCCTACTCTTACTTTTCATTGGATTGAAAGTTCAGATTAGGTCCCCAGGGCTCAGAAACAACCCCCTGCTCCTCTTCACGGCCGGGTCACACTTTTTACGGGGACCCGAATCTGCCACTACCGCCTGGTCGAATATGGGGACCTGATGGTAAGTGGAAAATTGCTAATGTTTTATGTGCATGTAAAGGTATAGAATATTATATGTGGTACTAATTCTTTCTCTTTTGGTATGCAGATACAGCACCAGTAAAACCGGCCAGATATATGGGACGACCTGCAGCATCGAGGACCATAGGACCTAGTGGAGCGAGGGCGCAGCTGAATGAGGATGCAGCAGCCCTCCTGGAGGAGATCCATCATAGATGTGAGAGGCTTCTAACCAGTGTTTCAGAGCACGGTTGGCAGGACTTGGATGACCAGTACATAGAGACATGTATTGGTATACCCTCTAAATGGCAAGGGGTCATGCGGCACATGACGATGGCCGGACAGGGTATGCATGATCTACGAGATGCAGGAGCATAGCCATTGGCTCGGGATCCTCTAGATAGTGATTAGTATGTAGGGGCAGGTGGTGCCCCTAGTTTTGAGTTTTTGTAACATGCTATGGGCATGTCATATGTATTCGAGTAGATGAACTCGAAAATATTTTATACGACACATATTATGGATATGCATCGTTGTGATATTTTAATGTTATTTTCTTGTGTTAAATGAATGTGCTAAATGCCAATCTAGAATATGATTTGCAATGATATCTACATAGTGATTTTTTGCTCTAGGTACATTACTAAAAGTAATGATTTCAAATTCATGCATCAAAAGCTTCACTCGTAAATATCTTTTGAAAAGGATAGGATTATGCACATGATAGACACCATTCAATTGCATGAAAAGAAGTAGGGAATCTAAATGAACATGAAGGTGGAGGATGCGATGTGAAAGGGAATTAGCTAATAAACCTCATACTGCATCATATTCGGCCTGATTATTGGTAGAAGTACCAATGCATACATTGTTCGAGAGAACAAGCGAATGCAAGGGGGTAAAAATGGCCCAACTTGCAAAGACTAGATTCTGGGAGTAGCGACTTGCACCATCAGAAAAACCGATATGAGGTGTGGACGGGGGATCTCTCTGAAAGGTGCCACAAGAAAATAAATGGGAGGACGAATAACAATGCAGGCAACCAGAGCTCAAAGTAGAAATCGAACACACTCCACGAAAGGGAGTGATCTGGGTAGGATGTCTACTACCCACATTCCGCCGGTAAGGGGAAGTGTGGGAGCTACTAGAGGCATAGCTTGAGCTCAAGCCACGTAAGTCACCAAAGGTACAGATGATGGCATCCTATTTATAGACGGGAAATATGAAGTCAGGGGTGGACATGGCTTCCATGACGTCTTCATCACAAAAGAAGGTGAAATGATGGGAGGAAGAGAGACCACGTGACGTGGCGAAGCTACCCGACTCATCATCATGAGAAGAAAGGCTCTCATGTGCATCATCACAAGGGATGGCGTAAGAAAAAGAAAATAAAGGATCCATCGATGTTGAGCCCAGGGTGATCGTTGAAAGGAGGTCAAGCGAAAAAACAAGAGAAGATCCAAAGGGAGCTTTTTCCTAGGGTCTCAAGGATGATGAAAGGTAGAGGATGGTGGCCGCATGCTCCGTCATTTTGACATCAAGGGGGGAATTTCAATAGGAGTGGGTAAATCCTCAGTCTGGCCTGCAGCATACTATGCAAGTACGGGAGAAGCGGATTGGTTCTGTTCAATATCGTACTTCCAAACTACCTCTACAGAGGCACGATAATGCGTAAGGCGGGGACAATGATGAGAGTAATGGCCATGGAGACCACACAAAGCACAAGGGTGTTTGGTGTGAATAGTCCTGGTGTTATTGGCTTCAGTTGATGAAGAAGAAGAGGTTTCAGGGACTGTAGACTCAGGGAACATGACATTAACCATGGGCTTGATGTGGGGCAACTCGGGACAAGTATGGGTGGCATGACCAAAAACATCACACAAAGCACAAGGCTTTGGAGGTGGAGGAGGTGCAGGGTCAGTTGGGGCGGCCTTGTCCTTTGAGGCCCTTTTGTGAGCTTTTCCCTTCTTACCTGAAATGGTCGTAACAGGAGGCGGTTCCTGTTGAGGTGGTTGGGGCACTATGACAACGGGAGAAGTCAGGGGGACCAGTTGAACCGGGGTCAAAGCAAGATAAGGTTTAGGTTGACCTGGCGGGGTAGTGGTTGGAGGATCAAGGTACCAGACAAGAATCCCAATGGTCAAGTTAGGAAGAGAGAGGGTGGCCATGATAGGTGCTGTATAGATGCCTAGTGGAGGGACTAGGAACGGTATATGACCGGAGGAGTAATGACCAGGCGGGGTGGCTCCTAAATGGTTAAGGCCTGAAGGAACCTGTTAGTGTCAGTCTTTGAAACCTTCCTCCAATGATCAAACATGCTCTTACAAAGTGATTTTAAGGTGTCAAGGTCAAATTTTTTCATTTCAGTGAGTCTTCAAGTAAAATTTGGTCACTATGTATTAGGTCTAGGGTTTTCTTTCACTCCTTTCAAAGTTGTCCAAATGTCAGTCCATGTCACCATTCAACTGAGTGTACCATTATTCATAGGGTTTTCATCATCATGTCAGGTTCTAATGGGTCATTTTACACTTTGTTCATGCTTCAGTTGTGCCTTGGTCAGGTTCATTTCCCTCTCCTAGGGTTTTGAAGGTAATTTCTCTTGGATGGTAAAATCATCAGCAAAAATTGTATCCTGATGTTCATAAACCTTCCCCTATCCTTAATTTACCTTATTAAACACTTCCCATCACTGAGATCCCCCAAATTCCTCATTTTCTCACAAACCCTAGTTTCTTGCTACAACTTGGAAATTTTCTAGGCTAGGCCTGTGTTTTTCCCTTTTAGACCCCTTCCCCTCACTCAATATTTGAAATTCCACTTTCCCCTACTTCCTAACATCCCTCCCTACTTTCCAAAATTAATTTAGAATCCCTTATCCCCTTCATTTCAATTCATTTCGAAAAATCCCTTGTTCCACACATCGGGATAGGTTTTACTCCAATGATTTTTCTGAGAAATAAAAGATGAATTTGGGAAAAATGAGAGAGGTTTTTGTCCAAAAGAGGCCAAGGAAGAAAAAAATCCTTCACTTTTTACACAAGTGTCATGGTTTTAGATAAATTTCAAAAATATAGTTTCCTCAGGTGAATTGATGCACCTATGAAGTGACCTTGGGAAAATCAAGCTTTCTCCTAGCTTGGTTGGCAAAATGACTTTCTTGATGATTCAAATGATAACTATACACAAATATATTTCCAATGAGCTATCATGATCTCAATTTTTAGTTGAGGAAGACCTTCAAAAGTTGACTGCAACAGCACTCTGCCTTGAGGTAGCCTCATTTTTCACATTTTGACCAGTCTTGGAAGATTTGATTTTTGACAAAGCAAATGAACTCCAAATTGAAAAATTCAAGTTGGGTTGGAAAGTAGACTCAATAAGATTTCCAACGAGCTATTCCATGCCCAATTTTGACACCAGGAATACCTCCAAAAGTCTCCCACAAAAAGGCGCTATGCATTGAGATGAATTTTGGAAATTTTTCCTTAACAAAACAGAGTTTTCTGCCCAATGTGCCGCGCCACTTGGCACATGCTTATGATTGGGAGCTCCTTTTGATGAAAAATCAGAATTTTTAGATTTTTCATGGAAAAATATGCATTCCTACCCATGAACAAGAAATTTTTACAGGTTTTGGGCTTCCAGAAGGGTCAAAAACACCTCAAAAATGACCTTTCTGCCCCTATTTTGACACACAGGAAGCAGTGTTGGGAGAACTTAGTTTTGGAGAGGAAAATGGAAGCCAAATTCAGAAATTCCACTTGTGTTGGAAATTAGACAGGAAGAAATTTCCAAGAAGCCCACTTGGAGCCAATTTGGACCATGGGAAAGACTCCAAAATCAGCTTCAAACAGGCACGACACATAGAGAAATCAGGCGCGGCGCATTGGGGATTTTTGCTCATTTTGGACTCAGTAACTCTGTTTTTCGCCTAGTTTTTGAAATTTTGACTTTATTACTTCCAAATGTTAAACTCATGATGTAATTTTATGTAATTTGATGGATATTGGTGTAATTTTGTTAAATTTTCACTCATAGAGGTCGATTCATCCATCAAAAGGTGAATTGCAACTAAATGAATCAGTTTCCTAGTTTATAGAGGCAAGTTGTTCCACTACCTACTTTCTAGTTCTCAGCTTAGATTTTGTTGGAATAGCTCCTAAACTTGTGAGCTCGACCCCTAGAGGCTGGGATGAGTTTTTGGTTGCTTATATCTTGTAATTTTTCAGTCATTAGCAGAGGTTGGACATTTGGGATTGCTTTGAATATCATTGTACATCATTTCTGCAGTTTGGCAAAGGAATAGACTAGGGTTTGCAGCACTCTATGGGATTCTTGTGGTAATTTTCTTTGATAATGTATTTCTCTCTGCAAATGTAAGTCTACTGATGTTTTATGTGTATCATTCTCCTTCTTAGTTCTTCTTAAGTTAAGCAAATAAGGATAAAGGTAGAATCCATTAAAATTTGTAGTGCTCTACCTAGGATTTGTTTAATTTTCCATGTTTTCAACTGTTTGAAGAGGATCCCTGAAGGTTTATTTCCCTCTTCAACTCCTCACCTATCTAAGCTCTCCATTTCATTCAAAATTTGAAGTGTCAAATCGATTGCCTACCTTGCCCCATTCAGCTCTTTGCAAAACTAAGCCTCATTCTCTAGACCCAAAATCTGCTTACCATTTGATCCAACAAAACACCCTTAAAATCAATCAATCTCTTTTTCATATATACCTAGCCTAAAATCAATATTTATTCAAGTCATATCAAACCTCACTAATAATTTTTTGCTGATATTGACCAGGAGAGAGCCCTCTCCCGATCTGGTAGGGCTAGCTACCAGATTAAGCGTGGTTTGATGTTACCCTAGATTCTGCCTTTCTCAGCCTGAGGTAGATTTAGGCCATAACATAGTGGCGACCATACTGGGGAAGAAAAATTTTTTGTTTGCTTTAGAAACTACAGATGGAGCCTAAAGTTAGCCAAGTAGCCTTCGAAACACTCTTGCTTTGCATTAGCGAAAGTAGATGAATGCTGCTTCAGTCAATCTTTGGTCTAGTTTATGAACTAAACATCTGGTTTCCTCAGTAAGATCTAATCAATTTCAGATATGATTGTTGATGGTGGACAATGATCAGACACCGCAAGGTTGAAATCATTCACCTAGCGACTCTAAATCAGTTTCAAGATCAGATCCAAGGACTCCACTGGAGGATGAACCTGACCAGCAGAAACATGAAAGGACAATATGGAAAGATCAGGTATTCAAGTTGGAATTTCATCTAAGACATTTTTTTCTTTGTCATAAATTATTTCTTCTCTTTTCCCGAGAATTTCAAGAAGGCTTTGCAAAGTATATTGTATTTGAGAAAATATCCTCAGCGTGCATTTGATTCCTTCCCTTTGAATATTGTGAATACCAAATATTTGCATGCTTTTGAGCTTGATCAAGACCTTTCTTCTGAATCTTGTGATGACCATCTTCAAACTGATGAACCTCAAGAGACCAAGATTGGTTCTGCAGCATTTGTATATACCCCTATACCTTGTAAAATTCTAGATCGATACAAGCCTCTGATTTTACCTCCTATATCCCATGCTTTCCCTAAAAATCATGACCTATATCTACCAAGATTTGATGGTGAATGTGACAACATCACTGCTGAGAGACATGTTCTGAATTTTGAGTCTTTTCTTGACCTTTTTGAAGTTAATGAAGAGGATGTTAGTATTAGGCTATTTTCTCTTTCTTTGCAAAGAAAAGTCAAGAGTTGGTTCAAAACCCTGTCTGATGCAAGCATCTCAGATTTCAACAGTTCGTCAAAGTTTTCCTTGATAGGTGGGTGATCAGAAAAAACCATTTCTTGATTATAGAAGAGTATAACCAGTTGAAAAGACTGCCAGGGGAGATAGTACAACAGTTTTCTGCCAGATTTAACCAAGTTTATTATTTGATGCCAGTTAATATAAGACCTCATCTTGGATCCTCTCTCTTACACTACCCAGGTGCGTTTGATTTGGAAATGGAGTTTCAGCTGAGAGAAAAGAATATTGCAACACTTGAAGAGATGTAGAACAGTTCAGTAGATGTAGAGGCTCATTTTTTGATCCGAAGGGAAAATTTGAAAGAAGAAGAGATGAAAAACATAGATCCAGAGGAATCGACATCTCTAGAGGTAAAGCTTGACATGTTGGTAAGTGCAGTGGAAGAGATGATGCAGAGGATCATCACAAGGAATTAGTATAATGTTCAAGCCCATGGCTCGCTGATTGAAGAAGAACAAGTTGCTGATCCAAAACATTTTGTTTCTTATTCCAGTTGTCATAGTGATTTTTTTATAGATCATCTTGGAGAAGAGAGAGCTGTTGATATGACATGTATTCTTGATGATGTGTTTTATACTGATGATTTTCCTCAGTTTGATCAGTATGATGATGATTATGTTCTCCAAAAAGAAGCTAATCTTGTAGACAAATCAGCAGCTAGTTTATGGAAGGAGGAAGTTCACTTTCAGCAGCTCGAGTACAGTGATCAATTGATGCATATCATCTATGACAGTGACGAGGAAAGTGCAGCAAATTTTGAAGTAAGTGAAGGATCTTTGCCTTTTTGTTTTGATTCATTTCAGTTCATCAGAAACAACTTCCATGCAATCAGAAATCAATTGTCGACAAGTCTTGATCTGGACCATCTTGAGGGCAATGAAAACCTTGTTCAAGACTTCTCATATCCAGATTTGCAGCCTCCAAATGCCATTGATTGTCAAGTTGCAGATGAGGACTTGGAAGCTGGCACATATGATCAAATGATACAAGATGATTCCGTACCATTTTGTTTTGAATCATTTTAGTTTTTGAAGGGTAAATTGCATAGTATATCTTCAAATGAGCAACTTGTAGGAAATCATGTAATCTCATCGGAACCAATAGAAAATGGTTTGCAGTAGTATTTTCAAGTTTTTCACGATCCAATAGCTGATGTGTTGGATGATGTCTGTAGTCAAAGTCCTTCTCCATTGACTACATGTAAGCTTGAAACGTGTGTTGATACAAACTTGATCTGACAGCCGGTCTCTTTGTCATTTTCAGCAAGAGTCTCATCACAAAGCTCAAAACAAAGTTTGCATTCATGGTATGAGGAGAAGAGAAGTAATCCATTGGATGAGCTAAGCCCCAGTGTGCATGAACTTCAAGATCCTTATGAGGTGTTTTTGGAGGCGGATAGAGAATCCATATCATTCAGCGAATCTGTTTCCAAGTTTTCATGGGAGTTGCCTTTCAGTAGTTCTCTCTTGTTGTTCATAAGCGAGCACTTGCAGAGAATTCAAACAGTAACCAGAATACTTACTTGGTTGCATTGGTTGTTTCATTTCACTTGATCAGGTGATGAATGGAACAACTAGAGTAGGTTGTATTGAATAAGCTTCATATTGAGCATATTTTCCAATTTGTCGGTTGTGTTTAAGTATCGAGTCAGTTTTTAATTGAGTGAGAGTCTATTTGTTTCATCAAGTCATTAGCTTTCAATCATGCATTTCAGCTTGAGTTTATGACTCCATTGCCCAATGGATGAAGGCACAGTCTGCTTTCCAAAGATCTGTAGTTCTCAGCACCTCCAAGGAGCTACCATCCCCATTGGAGCCAATGTTAGTGTTAGTATTTGCAGCCTTCCTCCAGTGATAAAAAATGCTCTTAAAAAGTGATTTTAAGGTGTCAAGGTCAAATTTTGTCATTTCAGTGAGTCTTCAAGTAAAATTTGGTCACTATGTATTAGGTCTAGGGTTTGCTTTCACTCATTTCAAAGTTGTCCAAATGTTGGTCCATGTCACCATTAAGCTGAGTGTACCATCATTTAGAGGGTTTTCATCATCATGTCAGGTTCCAATGGGTCATTTTACACCTTGTTCATGCTTCAGTTGTGCCTTGGTAAGGTTCGTTTCCCTCTCCTAGGGTTTTGAAGGTAATTTCTCTTGGATGGTCAAATCATCAGCAAAACTTGTATCCTGATGTTCATAAACCTTCCCCTATCCTTAATGTACCTTATTAAATACTTCCCATCACTGAGATCCCCAAAATTCCTCATTTTCGCACAAACCCTAGTTTCTTGCTACAACTTGGAAATTTTCTAGGTTAGGCCTGTGCTTTTCCCTTTTGGACCCCTTCCCCTCACTCAATATTTGAAATTACACTTTCCCCTGCTTCCTAAAATTCCTCCCTACTGTCAAAAATTTTCTCAAGAATTTAGAAGCCCCTTATCCCCTTCATTTCACTTCATTTCGACAATTCCCTTGTTCCACACATTGGGATAGGTTTTACTCCAATGATGTTTATGAGAAATAAAAGATGAATTTTGGAAAACCGAGAGAGGTTTTTGTCCAAAATAGGCCAATAAAGAAAAACCTCCTTCAATATTTACACAGGTGTCATGGTTTTAGAGAAATGTCAAAAATACAGTTGCCTCAGGAGAATTGATGCACCTCTGAAGTGACCTTGGGAAAATAAAGCTTTCTCCTAGCTTGGTTGGCCAAATGACTTTGTTTATGAGTCAAATGATATCTAGACACAAATATATTTCTAATGAGATATCATGAGCTCAATTTGGAGTTGAGTAAGACCTTCAAAATTTGACTGCAACAGAACTCTGCCTTGAGGCAGCCTCATTTTGCACATTTTGACTAGTCTTGGGAGATTTGATTTTTGACAAGGAAAATGAACTCCAAATTGAAAAATTAAAGTTGGGTTGGAAAGTAGACTCAATAATATTTCCAAAGAGCTATTATGTGCCCAATTTGGACACCAGGAATACCTTCAAAAGTCTCCTACAAAAAGGCTCTATGCATTGAGATGAATTTTGGAAATTTTTCCTTAACAAAACAGAGTTTTCTACCCAATGTGCCGCGCCACTTGGTGCACGCTTATGATTGGGAGATCCTTTTGATGCAAACTCAGAATTTTTAGATTTTTCATGGAAAAATATGCATGCATACCTATGGACAAGAAATTTTGACAGGTTTTGGGCTTCCAGAAGGGTCAAAAACACCTCAAAAATGACCTTTCTGCCCCTATTTTGACACAAAGGAAGCAGTGTTGGGAGAACTCAGTTTTGGAGGGGCAAATGGAAGCCAAATTCAGAAAATCCACTTATTTTAGAAATTAGACAGGCATATCTTTCCAAAAATCCCACTTGGAGCCAATTTGAACCATGGGAAGGCCTCCAAAATCAGCTTCAAACTGGAGCGACACATAGAGAAATCAGGCGCGGCGCATTGGGGATTTTTTCTCATTTTGGACTCAGTAACTCTATTTTTCGCCTAGTTTTTGACATTTTGAATTTCTTACTTCCAAATGTTAAAATAATGATGTAATTTGATGTAATTTTATGGATCTTGGTGTAATTTTGTTAAATTTTCACTCATGGAGGTTGATTCATCCATCAAAAGGTGAATTGCAACTGAATGAATTAGTTTCCTACTTTATAGAGGCAAGCTGTTCCACTGCCTACTTTCTAGTTCTCAGTTTAGATTTTGTTGGAAAAAATCCTAAACTTGTGAGATCGACCCCTAGAGGTTGGGATGAGTTGTTGGTTGCTTATATCTTATAATTTTTCAGTCATTAGCAGAGGTTGGACATTTGGGATTGCTTTGAATATCATTGTACATCATTTCTGCAGTTTGGAAAAGGAATATACTAGGGTTTTCAGCACTCTATGGGATTCTTGTGGTACTTTGCTTTAATAATGTGTTTCTCTCTACAAATTTAAGTCTACGGGTGTTTTATGTGTATCATTATCCTTCGTATTTCTTCTTAAGCTAAACAAATAAGGATAAAGGTAGAATCCATTAAAATTTGCAGTGCTTTACCTAGGATTTGTTTAATTTTCCATGTTTTCAACTATTTGAAGAGGATCCCTGAAGGCTTCTTGCCCTCTTCAACTCCTCACCTGTCTAAGCTCTCCATTTCATTCAAAATTTGAAGTGTCAAATCGATTTCCTACCTTGCCCCATTCAGCTCTCTACAAAACTGAGCCTCATTCTCTATACCAAAAATATGCTTACCGTTTGATCCAAAAAAACACCCTTAAACTCAATCAAAATATTTTTCATATATACCTAGCCTAAAATGAGTCTTTATTCAAGTCATCTCAAACCTCACTGATCATTTTTTGCTGAGATTGACCAGGAGAGAGCCCTCTCCCGATCTGGTAGGGCTAGCTACCAAATTAAGCGTGGTTTGATGTTACCCTAGATTCTGCCTTTCTCAGCCTGAGGTAGATTTAGGACATAAAAAAACCATTCCAGGAGGGTAAAGAGGCTCATGAGTACTAGATGAAGGGCTAGGAGGAGGAGGTCCAGAAGGCTGCATCGAAGGGCTAGGAGAAGGTTGCGGAGGGTGAGGAGGCTGCTGACTAGCCGTGGCGGGCCACTTAAGAGAAGCCCGAGACGATTGCATCATGAAAACATTCGATGAGATGGGATTAGAGATAGGAGGAGGAATACCAAGGAATGTGACAAGAAATTAGGAATCTTTGTAGACTCCAGGCAAAACACTGGTCGAAGGGTCGACAGTTTTCTTGTTGGCCACCAAAGAGATAGTGGACTCAGGGGAGGTCTAAGACTTCAGTTCACAATACGTCAACTATATTTCCATCATTATGGAAGGACATCTTGTGGTGGACCGCAGAAGGGACAATAGACATCGCATAAGTGTAGCTACGATCCAATAGAATTTTGTAATCTAAGGGGGCATCTATGAATTCTACGTCAATGCAAACAGTCTTGCCCACAAGAGTAATAGGACAATTGTGGAATAAGCCAATGGGCTGGGAGGCATGGCCATCCCACGCTCGGAGGGTGATTGTGGAAGGAGCCAACTCAGGTGATCTTATTTGTTTCCAAACCAAAGCGAACATCACATAGATGGATGCCCCCTCATCAATAATGCACCGAGAAATGTTGGCATTCCATATCTTGACTAGGATTTGGAAAGGGATGAAAGCTAGGAGAGGAGGATGCTCTGATCGGTCAACATCAAATACAATAAATCGATTGTCGGAAGGATATACAAGACCCACGACATATATTAGAGATTTTCATTGTGAAGGGCACAACTGGAGGAGTTCCAGCGTTGAAATGGCAGCAGGGGATTGTGCCAGATCATCTACTATGCTATACAAATGGGTGGCTTTTCCAGAAGCAACATTTTGACGTAATGGTCCCTTAGGGATCTTAGTATGAACCTCTGACCTAGGCTAAGGGATATTCAAGGGGCCATTAGGTGTCGAAAGAGGCTCTGTAGTGACCGAAGGAGGTGGCTCGGGGACAGACGTAGCAGAAGGCTTGTTGTACTGACGTGATCGAGTCTAAATATTGATGTCAATAGTTGGCAGCTGATCAGAGTTCGTCATGAGAATATGGTAATTGGAGGTACCAGATGGAAGAGGTTGAGTGGCCACCTGACCTTTAGGTTGTTGGGTAGCCATGAATCCTTGCTGAGGGAAAGGATCAGTAAGCACAGCTGGTTGACTAGGTGCAGGACTGGGAGGAACGGAAGGGATGGCTTACTGTCCTCTCAAAGTTTCTTGATACTCCCATAGCTGCCACATCTGTGGAAAAAGAGGATAATCATGTGTGTAATGACCATAAACACCACAACAATAATAGGGCTTACTCATGCGAATAGCCCTGTCCTGCTTGGGTTGAGTGCCTGTTGCTGGTTCGTAGTGTTAGGAGCATTACCTTGGTTAGGTACAAAATTACCAAGGGTAGTTTGACTTTGAGTGCCTTTCCTCTTCTTTTTTGAGGGATGAGGATTAGTCGCGCCCTGCTGTGCATACACCTACCCTTGAGGGGGTGGTGGTTGCTATTGCGGGGTTTGAGAAGGAAAGGGAGGAGGAGGTGCTAATGCTAGAGGAGCTGGAGCACCAGGCTGTGGATACAGGTAATAAGGAGGTTGAGTAACGATGTGGTAAACAATAGGTTGGGAAAAAAGAGGAGGCATGCCGTATCCTGGATACGTACTACCGGAGGGGGAAAAGTGCAGGAGGTGTTGGCCCCCCTTGAGGGAAACCATAGCCCATGGGAGGTTGAGCATACGGATTAGAGAGCGCTCCAACGATACCGTCGGTGGAGTGAAATTCCCTCGGTGCGTTGGCACCACCAAGTTTGGGAAGATCAGGTAGAATGGTATAAACATAACCCGACTGAGCGTAGATCAGGTCATATTTTAACGCAATTTGGAGGGTGGCTTGTTCGGTTTGAGGAAAGTGCGATGCGACATATTTTCTGATAGGTGGCAAAAGAGATCTAAGGAACCAGTCCATGTAGACACGATCTTCGAAGGTAGGGGCTCAACATAGGCTCTTTCCTCTCTGCCATTCCTGGACATGATCAGAAAGGCGGGTCGCAGATGATTGATGGAAAGAAGTCAAGAGTTCGGTACCAGTGTCATAATGAAGGGGAGGCTGGAAATAAGAAAGAAAAGCCCAGGAAAAATTCACAAAGGTGGTATGAGAGGAAGGGGCATAATCAACATACCACTTAGAAGCTTCACCTGTAACTGTTCATTGGAACAGCTGAAGACGGACAGATTCATTGGTAATGGAGTTAGACGAACAACACATGTGGAAAGATCGAACATGATTTGAAGGATATTGTCCACCAAGGCCTTCAAAATTTTGGATCTCTGAAGGGAGCTTTGTTGGCATAGTAGGCCAACTAGCGTCATGTTGTATAGGGTCATTTATCAACTGGTCGAAATCGGGGAGGTAGAGGCCTGCCATAAAGGGGAGCAAGGGTGCAACCGGGGTAATGTCCGTTGCGGTCCCACTAGTGGTATTCCTAGCATGAGGGCCAGAGTTACCACCGGCATTAGGTCCTACACCAGACATGGTGAAGGTGACAGGGGGAGAACCAAAGGCAGAACGAGAAGGAGAACCCAAAGGACCAGAAGAAGAGTCAGAGTTCAGGCTCGGTGGAGGACTAACTCAGATCCTATGTGGAGGAGTAATTCTTCCTACCGGAAATTGAGGATGAAGGCCAATAAGTCTCCAGGATGAATGCCCTGGAGGTGCAATGATGACGACACAAACACGACACAAAAGGAAAAAGAGACCGACAAGGGCAAGGAGGTGCAGGATCAACTGATTACAATGTCGCAACAAGGGCAGAGAGGTGCAGGATCAATTGATTTCAATGTTTTAGAGTCTTTTCTTGGCAGTGTTAACCAAGCCCTTTTTCACTTAGGGTGTGTGTGTGAAGTGTGTAAATTTTAATTTTTAAACCCAGACATTTGTAGAGAAAAAGAAAAAGTGTGCTGTATAGCTGCAAATAAACCTGCAAATGACAGTATATAAGCCTGCAAAAACATAAAATAAACATCTAATAATGCAATAATCTAAACCCAAGGAGGTGGGTCTCTCAAAAACTAGTCTATAGGTGAGTGAAAAAAATAATCAAAACACACTAAAACAACCAATAGATCTAAGGTCAGAAGGGATAAGGATCTAAAGGAAAAAATTTGCTAGAAAATGGTATAGAAACAACAACAGATCATAGGAAAAATTTCTTTAAAAAGAGGTGGCGAAAGGCTATTTCTAGGAGGGAAGCGGAGTGAACCCTAAAGGAAAACCAAAACAAAGCTAAATGAGGAGATTTGGATGGATAACAAGCCAATCTGAAGTGGATCTGAAGGTGAGGTATCAGATCTAAAAAAATGGCTGAAGACTCTGAAATTTCAGACAACCTGCAGCAGCAAAAGCTCTTCCAAAAAAAGTGGAAGGTACTGAAGCCCTAGGGGGCTAGGTTCCCACTTAGTTGAGAAAAACAGAACAAGTACAAGTCCAAAACAGGTGGAGACAGAGGTCAGACAACCTTGAACAGAGGCTCAGTCAAACCCATAAAACTTTCAAAAAAATTCCCGCAAAAAGTTCAAGTCGCAGTTTTTGACTTGTTTTCAGCAGAGGTTGCACATTTTGGGTTGTAATGTGTGCCCTGAGGGTCCAAGTCACAGGTTTTGGGCTGAAAAGTGTGACCTGCACCTTCGGCACTCTCGGCGGCAATTTTCAGAAAAAATTGTCGTCTCAGCTATGCCTGATGTTTGTCACTTTCACAATAGGTCCAAAAACACGCGGAAGTTAGAATTTTTATCATTTTAGGGTTTTATAGGTTAAAAGCAACATCAAGAAAAGAAAAAACAAGGGGCTGAAGAGAAATCCTAGGGTTTGAAGCAGCTTGATATGCAAGGATCAGAAAAACGACAGCGATCGTAATCGTAAACCCGTGTGGAGTCGCCAGTTGTTAGTATGAATCTTAATTCCAAGCGTACGAAAAAAGACCACTTTAGCTATGCATAACAATAGCCCTAACAGAAAATATGATTTTCAATATCTTCAGATCTACAGTTAGGTGATCAAGATAAATGATGCAAAAATCTAGATCTGTGCATTAGAAGACATTAAACAGTAGAAAAAACAAGATTTACTCCATGCATCCAATAGACAAGACAAGAATATGTTGAATGAATTTTGTATTAGGGGCACCTGGGAGGAAAACACAGGAGGTTGTTCCCAGTTCTCCTCAATGGGATGGGTTCTTGTAAGTCCTCAACACTTCAGATCTAAAATTCCTCTCTCTTGATGGTGTAGAAAACCCAGACAAAAATGGTAGAAAAATATGACTATGATGGTGGATCAATAGTCAGACCAAAAGTATAGATCCAGAGTGATCTTTAGGCAACAAAAGGTGATAAATGAATGGAAAAACCCTTCTATTTATAAAAAAATATTGAGTTAGTCTAGATATTGGTGCATAATTAAAATATTATTAACCAAATCAAGATCCAACTTTTATGGAATATTTTATTATATTTGTTGGAGGGAAAAGGAATTTGACTTGGGTTAAATCCCTTTATTTGTAAATAATAAATAAATAAATGATTTATTTATCATTTTAAGGATGTGTTTGAGTAATAAACAAACAAATAATGATTTATTTAATTATCTATGGGTGATTTAGTCATATTTAACAAAGAATATTATTTAAATAAGGTTTAAATGACTATTATTTAGGAAATAATAAGATAAATAATGATTTATCTAATTAATTTCCTTGTTTTTGGTTAAATATAACCAGGAATATTAATCAAACTATTGTTTAATTAATTATTCCTTGAGGAAAATCAAACAAATATAGATTTATTTAATCTTTCCTCATGGGTTTCCTTTTTAGACCATAAACAACTTAATAAAGGTGGTTTACTAAGTTTAAATAAATCTGAAATCATTTGAGTGGAAGTCAGAAGATAAGATTCAGTTTGTGGATGAACTTACTAAGAACATTGAAAAGGAAATTGAAGTTTTAGAGGATAAATTTCAATCTTATAGGCTTCAAGATCAAGATCAATCTTTTCAAAAGCTTTCCATGCTAGAACACAAAGAGAAGGTGTTCCTTTATTTTTTGAGAATGAGCAAGAATACACTGTCTTTGAGAATTAGTTGGAACAACAGTTGGATAGCATACAAATGAAATCTTGTGTGGCTGAACAAAGCATATATGAGCTGTCCAAAGTTACAGAATGTTATGAGAATCATCAAACTAATCATGTCTTATTTGAACATATACCTGAATACATGGAAGAGCTTTACACTCCAGTGTTTCAGTTGTATTTTCATTATAAAGATCAGATACATTCTAAGATGCCTAGGTCATCACAGTATCATGGTTACTTTGGGTCCGAGTGCAGTCAATATTTTATTAGCAAAAAGACTGTGTTTTGTATGGACTGTTTTCAGCTTTAAAACAGAGAAGTTTACTTAGCCAACTTGAGATTCATACAGAGATTTAGTGTGTGTTTGTTCTATTGCATCCTTTTACAATCTATTTGTAGTGGTATTTGATTATGTTTACTCAGAATTCACCCTTGATGCTCTGACTTCCTATGTAGGAAAATTGACTATGTTTCTATTGTCTCACATGTGTATCTTTTGACTAAAACTCTAGCATGCCTCAACTTCCATGCTAGGTAGATAATCTTGGTTTTTTTGAAGTTATCTTGACTCCATGGCCCAATGAATGTTTGTTAATCTGTGATACAACCAGTTATATATTTTTATCTTTTTACCTTAGATTTAGCCATATATCCATTAATCAAAAATCATAAACCTTTGAGATAGCCCTCTCAGGTTGAGGAGGCTAAGCCTCAGCCAAAATATTGGTCTGAAACAGTTACACAAAGTCCACTTGATGAGTAGCCTATCAGGTCAGATTTTGTGATAACAGGTGGATGAACCTTGGCATGGCACTAACATCATATGGCAGCAAGGAGTTTGGGTGTATTAGGGTGATGTGATATATTTCATGTCCATAATATTGTTGCTCCATATTTTATATGGGGATGGTGTGGGGAGGCAACAAGAGTTGTTGTTGCTTTGGATGTTCTTGCAAGAGTATGGACTGATTTTCTTCCATACTTTGCATAATGTTGTAGGAGTAGGTGATGGCACTATCATGGTGGAAAGGGGCTACTCCTTAGCTTTGGAGGATCATGAGGTACTTCCACTTTGGAAGGAATCTCCCATATACAGTAGCATTATGATTGATGAATTTGACATCTGGTATGTCAAAGGATGGAGCTATGAGATGAGAGAAGCCTTTTTATAAAGGCCAACAACACTGTCACTTGGGAGCTTGGGTTTATTGATGGAGTGTTCCCAGGATCACTTAACATATGATGCACCTGATGAACAAGTAGAAGATGAGAGTGATGGAGCAGTGGGTGGAGACATCTATTACCATGATATGACCTTCTTGACTTGGATTTCCAAGCATAAGAAGAGAGAATTTCATGCAACATATAGTTCATCCCTCTGCATGGGAGTATGTCATACCACTATGGAGGGCTCATTCATGGGTCTTGCTATCAGTTTACTCTTATTACATGGTAAGAATTGTGTTTTTGCACTTATTGATTATCTAACATGGTATTTTCATTCTCTTACCATATCTATATAGTGCATTGCTCCACAAGAGGGCAAGCCTCTATTTGAGCTTCATGGTCATGTTGGGACCAACATCTATGATGGAGATAGCCATTTCTTGTATGGCTTTGGGTAAGCTTTGTACTATTTCCTGTATTCTCAGTTGATATACAATTTCATTTACTATTTACTAGTAGATGAGATTATATACACAACTAGAAAATTGTTTGAAGACAACTTGCCACATCATATTCTGAAACTGCAGTTATAAAAAATGCGCTATGACTACTTGAGAAAATGTTGGTACCTTCCAGCACTATGTAAAACCTTCATTACTTCTCTCATTTGGATTCCATATGATGATAATGTCATATTAATTTTATATGGGAGGATTTGGGCAAGAACCAAAGAATGGATCTTGGTGGATCCTATTGCCTTTTTGCTTCATGAAGACAACATTATTGCAGCCCATATTCAGCAACGGCTCTACACTTATCATAAGTGGAGAGAGACACAACATGGGATGGAAAATTTTATCCATCATATTCATTTGAGTGCAAGTCTGAAGATAAGATTCATTTTAGAGAATAGAAACTAAGAAAGATTCATTTTCATGGACTCTTGAAGCAACTAAGGCCTTTGAACATCTTAAAGAGGCAATGTGCCTAGCACCGGTCTTAGTTACGCCAGACTTCACAAAAACCTTTATTGTGGAATGTGATGCCTCAGGAAATGGAATTGGTGCAGTTTTAATGCAGGAAGGAAGACCCATTGCTTTTGAAAGTCGTCCAATCAAAGGAAAGTATTTACAGAAACCTATTTATGAGAAGGAAATGTTAGCAATACTGCATGCACTAAAGAAATGGCGAACTTACCTAATGGGAAGACACTTCAAGGTAAAAACTGATCATGATAGTCTTAAACACTTTTTGGAACAAAGACTATCATTAGAAGAGTAGCAAAAATGGGTCACAAAGATGTTGGGTTATGACTTTGAAATAATCTACAAAAAATGAAAGCTTAATGTTGTTGCAGATGCACTCTCAAGAAAGAATGAAGAGGTGGAAGCATTGCTTTGTGCCATTTCTATTATCCAACCAGAGTGGATAACCGAAGCAAGAGATGAATGGAAGAAGGACAAAGATGTATGGACACTCATTCAAAAGTTGCAGCAAGATCCTAGTACATCTGATACATTTAGTTGGAAAAATGATTCCTTATGGTACAAAGATCACTTATATCTTTGCGAGAATTCCCAACTAAAACAAAAGATTCTTTTTGAATTGCACACTTCTCCTTTAGGAGGACACTCAGGATTTTTAAAAACTTACCACAAGGTGAAGAAAGAAATTTTTTGGGATGGCCTTAAATCTGATATTCAAAAGTTTGTGGCGGAATGTTTGGTTTGCCAGCAGAATAAAGTGGAAACAATTAAGACCCCGATACTTCTACAACCTTTATCCATTCCAAGTCAACGTTGGGAGGAGATTTCAATGGATTTTATCACAAGTTTACCTAAGTCCGAAGGAAAGAGTGTCATCATGGTGGTAGTTGATAGACTTACCAAGTATGCACACTTTTGTGCATTATCTCATCCATTTAAAGCAAGTACAGTTGCTACTACATTTATGGATAGAATTCAAAAGATACATGGAAGTCCAAGGGTTATTGTGAGCGATAGAGATCCCATTTTTACTGGAAATTTTTGGACGGAGTTATTTTCTTGTTTGGGTACTCAATTAGCTCATAGCTCATCTTATCATCCTCAATTTGATGGTCAAACTGAGATTGTAAATAAATGTTTGGAAGGATATCTTCGTTGTTTTGTATCTGATAAACAAACACAATGGGTCAAGTGGTTACCTCTTGCTGAATGGTGGTATAACACTTCCTTCCATACGACAGCAAAAATGACCCCATTTATGGCACTTTATGGATATCATCCACCATCCATCACATCATCTTTAAGGGAAAATTCGAAGGTTCAAGCAGTGGAAGATCACATCGAGCATCAGCAAGAAGTTCTCCAACCCTTAAAGGATAACTTGAATTTGGCACAAAATCGAATGAAACAACAGGCGGATCAAAATCGTAGCGAGAGAAGTTTTGATGTATGAGATTGGGTATTTTTATGGCTACAACCATACAAACAAATGTCACTCAAGTAAGAAAAGAAGGATAATAAATTATCGCCAAAGTACTATGGTCCTTACAAGGTGTTGCAAAAGATTGGTACTATGGCATACAAATTGGAGCTTCTTGCTTCTTCGCAAGTACATCCAATTTTCCATGTTTCATCCTTAAAGAAGCTTATCGGTGAAAATCTTCCAGTTCAAACAATATTACCAGAACTTGATGAGGAAGGAAAAATCATATTGGAACCTGAAGCGGTCATGGAAACAAGAACTCGACAACTACGGAATCGATCAATTTCAGAGTATCTCATCAAGTGGAAGAACTTACCCACTGAAGATTCTACATGGGAGGATGAGAATTTTATACAGAAGCACCCGGAGCTACTCAAGCATTGAGGACAACACTTTTTTGAAGGAGAGGGGCATGTTAGGTCCCTATATCACTAGTATAGTCCCTTATTATTGTTATTGTAACCCCCTTATTGTTATTATTGTACCCTTGTAACCCCCATTTTGTTATTATTGTGCCCTTAAATTATTATTTTTAGGTCGGCTAGGATTACATTGTGGCCCACTAGGATTACATTATGGCCCCATGGACTCCTATATATAGAAAGGAGGTTTTGTAAATTGTTTCAACCAAGAATTGTTCATTTATGTAATATATTGGAGGTTTCCTCCTCGAAGTGGCTCATTTCTAAGGCGTTGATATCTCTTTTCTTCTCTTTTTGGAGCTGGTTACACAACATACCTGGTGTGTAATATTCCCAAATGGGAAAGCAACAATACCTGAACAAAATAATAATAAAAACAATGAATAAATCAACACACCATGATATGATACAAATTTACAACCATCTTATTAAACATATCATCAAATAATAGGCACAAGATCTTGAGGATATAGTCACTCAAGAAATACAAAACAAGCCTCTACAAGCAAAATATGCCATCACATGAGAAATAGCTTCCATACAAATTCCCTTGAGCTAAGACATCGCAGTTTTAGGGTATAAAATACTACATAAAGATAGATCAATGTAAATTTGTTGTTATATATCTCAAATAATGCTAGGAGTGAAGATCTAGCCTCCCAAACACCTTTCCAAGAGAACTCGGGAAGGGTTTCCAAAAATATACCAAAATACAAATGGTGATCTACAACCTTAGGACTGAAGAGTCACTGCAAACTGAAGCTCATGAAAATAGAAGGCTGAAATAATATATATTTTATGCGGATCTCCTCAAGGGTCTTCTCCGATGAAAGGTTGAACCCTTCACTTCCAAGAAAACACTCTAAAAGAGCCAATAGATCCTCCTCTGAAAAACTGCCCTCCAAAATAACACAATCCCCAGCTGAAATTGCACTATAAATTATGGGAATAGGTTGGCCTAGTGCCAAATATCTGAAATGTGCTTTGAATCCATCCTTGTTGATCTCCCAAGAGAAGGAATCCTTCAGCCTATGAAAACATAGCTCAGAAAGTGGGTTTCTCAACCCTCCACCGCAACACCCTGCAACACAGCACAATATTATGTAGAAACTGCGTTGTAGCTGAAGACTGAAGCTTGGCCAGAATTTTGAATATGTATAAATGATAGATCAATGCTCTTCCAAGAGGCCTCTCAAGGGAAGAGGTGTGATCCCTTCTTAGGAACACCCTGTGCTAAACAACATTGCAATCTTAGCTAAACAGTTGAAGAGAGAAACAAAGTCTAAACAGACATATCAAAATAATTATCATAAGCTAACCCCATATGGCTTCCATCCTCTTCCTTATAAACAATGTGAGCCCTCTCACCTTGCGTCCCACTCATTAGGGTTTCCACCTTCATGCAATCAATATCCCTCCAAAACTGCGTTGTCCCACCATTAATGCCACTCCTCCATAACATCGCTATTTGATTTGGCCAAAGTTGACCTATTCAACATGATTCAGCCTCTTTTCACACCTTGGGGTCTTCAATACAGCTTTTATATAACCTCCATTCACACTAGGAGTGTCTTTTATTCCTTCTAAGGAGATTTATGGGTCTCCATACCCTCTTATTCCTCCATCTAAGAGAAAAATCAAAATTTCATATTCTAATTAGCTGTGTGCTAATTTAGGAATATTATAGTCCTCCCTTCCCAAATGTTGGTTGTCCTCAAGCAACTAAAAGGATAGAACTAAAGAGCCTCTCCTCTTCCTCCTATAACATCCTCATATGATAAGTTCCTCCACATAATAAGATGCTCTTTCATCATTATGTCCTCAAGTTGTTCCTCCCAAATGTACAAGTATGCCTTTGGTGAAATATTGATGCAGGAGCATCGGACCTGGCCAGCAATGTGGAAGACTGTCCACATGTTGTGGCCTGACAGGGTGAAATTCGTTGCTGTGTGTTAAAATCCAGTTTGCTAAAGAGGTCGACTTCATAAATAATTAGTTATTATTGTAATAGGCGTGTCTATCTTATTGTTAAGATTGTTATAACAGGTGTATGTGAGCACAAATAGATAGGAGTTTATTGTTAGAATTTTTATAATTAGAAGATTATGTATCGAGTAGTTAGGGAGGAGGATAAGACAGTTGTAATAAAAACGAAGAGATTTTCTTCGTGGAGGGAGAGTTTTTGAGTGTAATATTCGAGAGCGCGAGCTCAGAAGATTGTGAAGATCGTGTGTGTGTTGTAATAGAATCGTTTTTATGAAATTTGAACGCAGAAATTCTGTTCATTAATAAGTTTTTATGGTGCGCAGCAATGTATGCGAATTTGGAAAGAAAATCGTGTATTAAATTCTCTGTCTTGGCAATGATTGTGTTTTAGTTTGAAACACGTTTCTGTTTCGACATTCTGGCATCAAGGAGAGTTAACAAGACTTTTCCTGTTTGTATTGTTTTATGTTGTTGATTTTAATCGAACACTGAAAGACTGTGATCGTAGATCCTAGAAATTTTGCATCAAAATTTAATAGGGAGTGGTAGTTGTGTTAATCAAAGACTCGGTGAATTGGAACCTATAACAGTTAGTGCATTTAAGTGTTTAATGCCGAATTCTTGGGGCGATTCCAGTTAAAATCGCGTGGAATCCGATAAAACAAGATATATCCATATCTGATGTATAATGATGTGACCGCCAATTTTGAACAAATGTGTTGAATACTGGTCAAGCGATATGCTCACCTATGTTCAGTGATCAAATGCGAGCAGATTGCGTGGGATTTGGAGCAATCGGTACATGTTTATTGTTATTGTCAATTGCTGAAATGCCACAGATATGCTGATAATGTTATTTTAATTAAAAGGCATTTTTTTCAGTGTCATAAACAAAAAAAAGAACAGTAATGTATGGGCGCATTCTCTCCGAAGTGGAAGAAGGAAACGCTACAGGAAAAAGGCGCATTTTGCAATTGTGTAACATAGCTTTGGATTGGCTAGTTTGTCAACAGATAATGATAATTCGGAAGGGCGACATACTGCATTTTTTTTGTTACCTGTGATTGCTTTAAAAACAGTGTTTAACTCTGTTATCTTTTAGAAGTCTATATTAGTGATACATGGACCTGCGCTTTCCAATATTGACAAAATCTTCTAAGCTATTTAGAACTGTTATTTCAATATCGATTTGAAAAGATTTTAAAGTGGGTATTACATTGCGCAGAGCTATTACTACGTCAGATTTGGAATCAGAAGAACTTTGCTGAGATCAGAAAAAGAGATTGGAGAACCTGCGCAAAGGAAGAACTTGTTCAGAACTACATGCAAATCAAAGGGTAAGTGTTGTAAGGTTATAATTGATAGCGGGAGTACTGAAAATATTGTGTCTACAGAGATGGTGGAAAAGCTTGGGTTAACAAGGAAAGCACATCCTGCACCTTACAAAGTATCTTGGCTTCAGAAGGGTCATCAAGTCATCGTGACAGAACAGTGTAATGTGGAAATGCAGATTGAAGAAGCGCAGATGGATCTAAGTTAATTGAGCACCGAAGTTTTGGTACCTCGTGTTCCAGGCCAGCAAAGTTAAAAACGTAGATCTACAGTGGAAAAGCGTTTTCTGGGCATAGATATATGGTATAAGAACGGTTTAACGCAGATACAAAAAGATTGGTATTGTTTATGTTGTGGCAAATGCAAATAGATTGCATCGGATTGATTCAATCGATAAATGGTTGTTTTTATTTGTTAATTACAACTAATGAAACGCAGATGGGGCGCAAATGTTTTTGCTTTGTTTGAAACCAGTGGCTAGTATCTGATATATGACATAAAACTAATTATATGGCTGCGCCCTGTATGAAATAAGAAACAAATCCAGTTTCTATATTTAAGTCTGAACAGAGTTTCTATTTTGGTGGTTCGTCATTTTAGAAGTCAATAAGATCTATTTGTATGTATACTGAAGTCTGTTGCTTGTAAAAAAAGTGGAGTGAGCTAAGAGTTTCAGGTACATTAAATATCCAAATGGCTCTTATTATGAACAAGTGGAATATCCATGGAAGTAACTATATGTGGTCTAGAGGTCTTCTTGAGGCATGGAATCTGAAATAGATTGGGAACTATCATTCCCATGTGAAGCCTCCATTCCCAAGCTATCATCCACAAAAAGTGTTTCACCCTCCAACATGGCCACTCATGAACTATCTCCTCCACCTTAGGAACCTGCAAAGAAGGTGGGCTGCATAGCTGAATATGATGGATCAAATTTTCCATCCCATGTTGTGTCTCTCTCCACTTATGATAAGTGTAGGGCCGTTGCTGAATATGGGCTGCAATAATGTTGTCTTCATGAAGCAAAAAGGCAATAGGATCCACCAAGATCCATTCTTTGGTTCTTGCCCAAATCCTCCCATATAAAACGAATATGACATTATCATCATATGGAATCCAAATGAGAGAAGTAATGAAGGTTTTACATAGTGCTAGAAGTACCAACATTTTCTCAAGTAGTCACAGCACATTTTTTCTAACTGCAGTTTCAGAATATGATGTGGCAAGTTGTCTTCAAACAATTTTCTAGTTGTGTATATCATCTCATCTACTAGTAAATAGTAAATGACATTGTATATCAACTGAGAATACAGGAAATAGTACAACGCTTACCCAAATCCATACAAGAAATGGCTATCTCCATCATAGATGTTGGTCCCAACATGACCATGAAGCTCAAATAGAGGCTTTCCCTCTTGTGGAGCAATGCACTATATAGATATGGTAAGAGAATGAAAATACCATGTTAGATAATCAATAAGTGAAAAAACACAATTATTACCATGTACTAAGAGTAAACTGATAGAAAGACCCATGAATGAGCCCTCCATAGTGGTATGACATACTCCCATGAAGAGGGATGAACTATATGTTGCATGAACTTCTGTCTTCTTATGCTTGGAAATCCAAGTCAAGAAGATCATATCATGGTAATAGATGTCTCCACCCACTGCTCCATCACTCTGATCTCCTACTTGTTCATCAGGTGCATCATATGTTAAGTGATCCTGGGAACACTCCATCAATAAACCCAAGCTCCCAAGTGACAGTGTTGTTGGCCTTTGTAAAAAGGCTTCTCTCATCTCATAGCTCCATCCTTTGACATACCAGATGTCAAATTCATCAATCATAATGCTACTGTATATGGGAGATTCCTTCCAAAGTGGAAGTACCTCTTGATCCTCCAAAGCTAAGGAGTAGCCCCTTTCCACCATTATAGTGCCATCACCTACTCCTACAACATTATGCAAAGTATGGAAGAAAATCAGTCCATACTCTTGCAAGAACATCCAAAGCACAACAACTCTTGTTGCCTCCCCACATCATCCCCATATAAACTATGGAGCAACAATATTATGGACATGAAATATATCACATCACCCTAATACACCCAAACTCCTTGCTGCCATATGATGTTAGTGCCATGCCAAGGTTCATCCACCTATTATCAAAAAATCTGACCTGATAGGCTACTCATCAAGTGGACTTTGTGTAACTGTTTCAGACTAATATTTTGGCTGAGGCTTAGCCTCCTCAACCTGAGAGGGCTCTCTCAAAGGTTTATGATTTTTTATTAATGGATATATGGCTAAATCTAAGGTAAAAGGATAAAAATATATAACTGGTTGTATCACAGATTAACAAACATTCATTGGGACATGGAGTCAAGATAACTTAAAAAAAACCAAGATTATCTACCTAGCATGGAAGTTGAGGCATGCTAGAGTTTTTGTCAAAAGATACACATGTGAGACAATAGAAACACAGTCAATTTTCCTACATAGGAAGTTAGAGCATCAAAGGTGAATTCTGAGTAAACATAATCAAATACCACTGCAAATAGATTGTAAAAGGATGCAATAGAACAAACACCAATAAAACTCTGTATGAATCCCAAGTTGGCTAAGTAAACTTCTCTGTTTTAAAGCTGAAAACAGTCCATACAAAACACAGTCTTTTTGCTAATAAAATCTTGACTGCACTCGAACCCAAAGTAACCATGATACTGTGATGACCTAGGCAGCTTAGAATGTATCTGATCTTTATAATGAAAATACAACTGAAACACTGGAGTGTAAAGCTCTTCCATGTATTTAGGTATATGTTCAAAGAAGACATGATTAGTTTGATGATTCTCATAACATTCTGTAACTTTGGACAGCTCATATATGCTTTGTTCAGCCACACAAGATTTCATTTGTATGCTATCCAACTGTTGTTCCAACTAATTCTCAAAGACAGTGTATTCTTGCTCATTCTCAAAAAATAAAGGAACACCTTCTCTTTGTGTTCTAGCATGGAAAGCTTTTGAAAAGACTGATCTTGATCTTGAAGCCTATAAGATTGAAATTTATCCTCTAAAACTTCAATTTCCTTTTCAATGTTCTTAGTAAGTTCATCCACAAACTGAATCTTATCTTCTGACTTGCACTCAAATGATTTCAGATTAGAAGACAAGGATAAAGAAAAAATTTCACCCACTTCTTCATTAATGTAATCATCATTTGATGTAGGCTGATGCAAGAAATGACATGAAGAATCAAATTTTTTCCTGTACCTGAGGATTGTAGCAAGCATTTTCCCATATTTCCTCTTACTGTTTGAAATTATTCTCATACTCCTGATGATCAAAGGATTAACAAATCTGCTGCAAATTTTCCTCAAACTCAGAGGATGTAACATGATTTTTATAAATAAGCTCCTACTGGGTTTCATTTTCATCCAAAAGAGATGCTATCCTTTCTTCTTGGTGTTCTTCTTGGTGATGAAAGGTATTGTCATGAAGGGCCTCTAAAATTTCTTCATCCATGAACTCACCATCTTCATAACAATTTTCCAAATATCTAATAAAACTCATAGAATGCTTACAATAGTCTTTAACCAGCAACAAAGATGGATGACAGTCTTTTTACATCTCATAAAATGGAAATCAACAAGAGAATATAATGAGCCATTTTGCAAGCTTCCGAACCAAGACCATGATTTTCCTTCTAAAGTGGCCATAAACATCTTCATGAGACAATATTCAAGGAACTAAACCTTAAGACTATGTACATGCATATGGAATTTAACCAAATGAAGAGCAACATTGTCTTTCTTTTCATCTTTAAATATTGGAAGATCCTCTAACCACTCAACCTTTGGCATAGGATTCGGAAAGCCATGGATATGAGACTGATTCATAGGAGCATACCTGGAATTTTTTCTTGCAATGGAATTCATTCTGAAACTTCATCAGGCTACTGATCTTCAAGCAATGGAGTCACCTTGAATCTGTGAAAAATTTGAATTCTTCAACAATGGAGTCACCAAGGTAGTTGTAGCCTCGAACAGATTCTGGGCTCCTACTACCTTCAAGAGTTCAGCTTCATAATTTTCGAGAGATTTATATCTTCAGACTCCCGGCAGACGCAACAAAATGTTATCACAAAATCTAACCTGATAGGTTGCTCATCAAGTGGACTTTGCATAACTGTTTTAGACCAATCTTTTGGCTGAGGCTTAGCCTCCTCAACCTGATAGGGCTCTCCCAAAGGTTTATGATTTTTGATTAATGGATAGATGGCTAACTCTAAGGTAAAAAGATAAAATGATAAAACTGGTTGTATCACAGATTAGCAAACATTCATTGGGCCATGGAGTCAAGATAAATTCAACAAAACCAAGATAATCTACTTAGCATGGAAGTTGAGGCATGTTAGAGTTTTAGTCAAAAGATACACATGTGAGACAGTATAAACACAGTAAATTTCCCTACATAGGAAGTCAGAGCATCAAGGATGAATTATGAGTAAACATAAGAAAATACCATTGCAAATAGATTGTAAAAGAATGCAATAGAAAAAACACACACTAAAACTCTGTATGAATCTCAAGTTGGCTAAGTAAACTTCTATGTATTAAAGTTGAAAACAATCCATACAAAGTTCTATTATATCTTCATAAACAGTAGGTGTTTCATTTATTTTCTCAACCTCTGCATTAAGCTCCTATATCCTCTTTGACTGTCTAGTTGCAGGCTTCCTAGCCTTGAAAACAAATGCTACATCTTCATCTTTAAATTCCAGCTTCTTCGATGATTTCACCCTTTTCTGTTTGCCTTCATCAACTCCTATGAATTCAGCTTGAACTAAAGGAGACTCTTCTATGTCTATTGCATGAAAAATATCATCTAAGTTCCCTTTCAAACCTGGGCTATCACTTGTTTATGAAATTACTGTTTTCCCTTTTGACTTTGTAGCTTGACTTCCAGTAATTCTCTGTAGAATTTTCTTACCAGCTGTCTGTTTTTGTGTAGAATATTTGATTTATTGTAACCCTTGTTTTACAGGTGAAGGGGTTTCTGCAATGACCACTGGTATCCTTTCTACTTTGTCCTTTACTTGTTTCCTAGGCTTCCATTTCACAAACCTTTTTGTCCTTGTAACTACATGTTTGCTGGATTCTGCTGGTAGAGATTCTTTTGCCTTAGGGTTATTGACTAGAGTTTGAGCTTCTATTCCAAATCCACATATAAATAGAAAGTATGACCAATCTTTATTAATCTTTTGGAGCTCATTCAAGACCAATAGTTTGATTAAACCATGGTGAAACAGAGATGTTTCATACTCTTTAGATTTCACTTGAACCTTATCAACCATTTTAGCAATGCTTCTATAAAGGAAAAATGGTAAGTCTAGAGATATCATACCTATGAAGTGTAATAGAAGTTTGAAATGGTAGGAGTAAACTTTGTGGTACCTTCCCTCGCATGTGAAATATCTCTGGATATTTAAGAGTAGTTTAGCATAGCTATCTTTAATGCAGTTTCTGGGAATTGCATTATTTAAATCCATCTCTATATATTCTGGCTTTAAAAACACCTTGCATGCCTCCATATCAAATTTGAAACCCTTAAACCATGTTTCCTGTCCTCTAGGTATCTTAGTCACTAGAGCTATAGTTTTAGGAGTTATTGACATGTTCAAAATTCTCACCTTTGTATTTGTACCATTGAAATGCAAAGAAAATTATTTTGATACCTAACTGTGTCCACCTTGCAGCTTTTCACAGAACTTTAAACATCCTGCCTTTCTGAAAGCATCTAACACTGTTTGGTCTTCAGCTAGAACTCTTGTGGTTTCAGGTTCATACCTTAAATAATGTCTTGAA
This sequence comes from Pinus albicaulis, assembly GCA_034641835.2. Lineage (NCBI taxonomy): Eukaryota > Viridiplantae > Streptophyta > Pinopsida > Pinales > Pinaceae > Pinus > Pinus albicaulis. The sequence goes on from CM076575.1 coordinate 1,782,518,963, forward strand.
CTATGATTATTTTCCTCCTCTGTCATTCTTGATTTCAGAAATTAATGATCAGCCTCGCTTGTTAGAAGATGAGAATAGCTTTGGTGTAAGATGACCATAAGCTTAAACTCGAAACAGATATTTTTCACTGCTTGTTATGAAAACTGGAATGAGTAACACATATTAGCCTTTTCAAACTCAAAACTTCTTTTCACAAATGACACCTCTACGATAGTAATGATGGGTATGAATGGTTAAAATTTTTGGAAATGACACCTAACTGACTCACTATGATGTCATTGTATGATAACTTAACAGATTTTGACATTTTTTATGTTTTGACATGACATTTCTAAGAATCTGCACTTTCGTAGTGCACCTAGTGCAATTTTGGTGAAATGCGATATGAAAGTAGCAGCGCTTTCGTAGCGCACAACTGGTTTTTTTAACTGACCGCACTATGATACTGCGGTTTTGTGGCTAATTGCGGAGGAATTTTTCAAAAGTTTAAAACATGATTTCTAGATGAATGATGAGACTTTTCAACCATGGGATGAGACTTAAAGACCTTATTTGGAAATGAAAACTAAATTTTTAAGACTTATAAACCTATCACCCACCTTTATCAAGAATGAAATGACTGAATACCTATTTGACATTATGACTAAAACAAGGTAAACTTTCAAAGTCTAGAAAAAAAATGTTGGGTGATAACAGTGGCTCCATTTGGGATAGTTTTCCCTTGTGGTACACGAAGAACCAGTAGTTCCAGTGCTGCTATCCATTTTCTTGACAAAAAATAGAAAAACTTTTGAATTGCCAAGCTTCCTCCTCAAGCTCTAATGGCATTCACCTCGAGCTCAAGCTTGATGATCACTGGAAGAAGCACCCAAACTGTAACTACTAAAAAAAATTCTCACTCAACTTTGAGCTTATTCACACACTCCTGCCTACCCTAGCAGCTGAAATCTCCATTTTAACTCAAACAACATGAAATTTCCAATGAAGCCAATCATTTGTCTTATCTGATATCTGAAGCTCTTGACAAAACACAGTCTTTTTGCAACACAATTTCCTTTTCAATGTTCTTAGTAACTTCATCCACAAACTGAATCTTATCTTTTGACTTGCACTCAAATGATTTTAGATTAGAGGATAAGGATAAAGAAAAAAATTCACCCACTTATTCATTAATGTAATCATCATTTGATGTAGGTTGATGCAATAAATGACATGAAGAATCAACTTTTTCCTGTACCTGAGGATTGTAGCAAGCATTTTCCAATATTTCCTCTTTCTTTTTGAAATTATTCTCATACTCCTGATGATCAAAGGATTGACAAATCTGCTGCAAATTTTCCTCAAACTTAGAGGATGTCACATGATTTTCATAAATAAGCTCCTGCTGGGTTTCATTTTCATCCAAAATAGATGATATCCTTTCTTCTTGGTGTTCTTCTTGGTGATGAAAGGTATTGTCATGAAGGGCCTCTAAAATTTCTTCATCCATGAACTCATCATCTTCATAACAATTTTCCAAATATCTAATAAAACTCACAGAATGATTACAACAGTCTTTAACCAACAAGAAAGATGGATGAAAATCTTTATACATCTCATAAAATGTAACATGGAAATCAGCAAGAGAATAAAATGAACCATTTGGCAAGATTTCATACCAAGAACATGCTTTTCCTTCTAAAGTGGCCATAAACATCTTCATGAGACAATCTTCAGACAATTGAACCTTAAGACTATGTACATGCATATGGAATTTAACCAAATGAAGAGTAGCATTTTCTTTCTTTTCATCTTTAAATATTGGAAGATCCTCTAACCACTCAACCTTTGGCATAGGATTTGGAAAGCTAGGGATATGAGACCGATTCATAGGAGCATGTAGAAATTTGAATAATAGATGATTTATTCACCGAGATTATCTTGATTACACACTATTTGACCTTCATGCATAATACATAATCTCTTCTACCATTGATCATCAATTTTCAGAATTAGAAGCAGTCGCATGCGCACATTAAAACATAATCAAGCACACATATAACACAATATGTAATGGGGAAAGCTTACAGCTGAAAACCCCCAACTATCTGTATATTATAATGATAGAGAACATGTAACAATACATAGCACAAAATCCTCACAAGCTCTCAGCACTATCTCCAATTGTTACACACAAACTAGCTCAGATCTGAACAAGTCACAGGTTCAAATCTCCTCCACTGTTTGCCTGCCTCTACTGCGCAATCCAAGATGAGAATAAATGAGATCCAAGTTCGAATCCCCTTGGATTGTACTGTGCAATCCTCATTGGCAATCTCAATCAATGTGTGTGAAAATCTCATGCACAAGTATAGTCACAACTGATAGCCACACTCACCCTTTCACCCACCTCTAACACTGGTCTCCACTGAACTGTCCATGCATTGCAGTTAACTGATGTATTCTTTAGTTGATTTACGAGTTAATAATTAGTGAATTAATTAATAATTAATTCACACCACTCATCACTAGTGTATTTATCAGCTAGACTAAATACAACTAGTTCAACTAAGTTAAACCGAACACAACTCCACCAACTGTCTCATCAACTCCACCAAACTCTGCCACATGAGTTCTAACCGAAGTCAACCATGCAATAGCTCAACTAACCCTTAGGAAAAGCATATTTCCTTCTATCAGCTGCATGTGCCACATCCAAGCATCAAACTGAAGTGCTACAAGAGGATAAGGTAATGTTTATAGTCTAAATATTATTAAGGGTTAATAATATTTGACTGTTCTATTTTTAGCCCGGCAGTCTAAAAATAGATTCCACCCAATGTCTAAAAATAGAGGTACATATATTTTTACCAACTTGACCAATAATCCATAAATAGCATCTTGCAAATCATAGACCATGATCCATATGTCTAAAAATAGACATAGTCTAAAAATAGACTTTGCGCCAAAAATAGCCTGCGGGCCCACTTAGTGAAGGCGACTTCATTTCACTGAGCTTCATCATCTTGTTGCATTTTCAACACTCCCTCTCAACAAGATATGGATTATCTGCAACCCCTATCCTGCCTCTGTGGTATTCGAATTTGCTCTTGGTGAGCGCCTTCGTCAAGATATCAGCATCCTGATCCTCCGTGGGAATGTATGAAAGTAACATGATTCTCCGCTGCACACAATCTCTGATATGATGATACCAATCCGTGAAGCCATGCCGCCTCAACTGATCCTCCTGTCTGTACCATGAACCATATCCCGATGTGCCTCTAATATAGCACAATACATGCTTGCCTGCCTTCCAAAAGAGCTTGGTAGGCTTAACCATAGCTTGTGAAAGCTGGTTAACTGCATAGCATATATCGGGTCGTGTATTGACCAGATACATAAGCGACCCCACCAATTGTCGATAGACAGTGGCATCCACTACCTCCGCTGAAGTAGCATCCTCCTTCCTCCAACCACCAGGAAGAGGAGTATCAACAGGCTTGCAGCCATGCATGTTGAACTTCTCCAGTATCTCCCGGGCATACTTACCCTGAGAAACAAACAATCCATCACTGCGCTGCCAAATTTCCAATCCCAGGAAATAATGAAGGAGGCCCAAGTCCTTCATCTCAAACTCCTTTGCAAGATCAGCCTTGCATGAGTGTATCAACAGTTCATCACCTGTCAAAATCAAATCATCTACATAAAGTACAATGATCAGCAACTTACCCTCCACCACAATCCGGTATAGGTTAGGATCCGCCTCACTCTTGGATAATCCAAGTCCGGTGAAATAACTGTCTATCCGTGTGTACCAAGCACGAGGTGCTTGTTTCAACCCATACAACGCTCTCTTGAGCCTGCACACATGCGACTCGCTGCTGAAGATCTCGAAACCTTCGGGCTGCTTTATGTACACCTCCTCCTCAATGACTCCATTAGGGAACACAGTCTTCACATCCATCTAATGAATGTGCCACCCCATCTGCGCTGAGAGAGCAAGAATCATCCGTATGGAAGAATACCTTGCGACAGGTGCAAAGGTCTCCTCATAATCGATCCCCTCTATCTGTGAGAAGCCTCGGGTAACAAATCTTGCCTTGTACTTCTCCACACTCTCGTTAGCTGCCTGCTTCACTTTGTAGATCCATCTCGAACCCACCACTGATTTCCCCTCTGGCCTCAGGACAATCTCCCATGCATTGTTTCTGACAATCGAATCATACTCTTCCACCATGGCATCTACCCATGCGGGGTCCTCCACAGCTTCCTTGAAAGAGGATGGCTCTGTCACGAAACATTTTCTCACAAGATCCATGTATCCAGTGTATCGGTCTGGTGACTGTCTCTATCTGCGCTGTGATGTAGGTGCTCCTACAACCTTCTCTGCATCTTGAGCCAATCTCTCAGCTTCTGTAGTGCGCTTTCGCCCTTTGATGGTTGGCGCTGCATGAGTGGTTTCTTCCACTCCATGAACTTCCTCTTGTGGCTGATCCAAATCTTGAAGCTCATCCTTAGGAACTAATAGCTCCTCCTCTGCATGCAAGTGTGGCTCCCTCTCAAGCAAACACTTCATGGCTTTCTCCTCCTGAAATTTGATATCTCGTCGCACAACAGTCTTGCGACTGTTTGGAAAATACACACAATAGTTGTGGGGCGTATCAGTGTACCCCAAAAATATCCCAACCTCTGCGGTCGTCTCCAGCTTCTTTCTGGCATCCTTCGTCACATGAATGTAAACAAGTGAACCAAAAATCCTCAAATGGGAAATATCAGGCCTCTTACCAGAAAACGCCTCCTCGGGTGTACTCATGCCAAGTATCCTGTGAGGACAACGGTTCTGCACATATACTGCAGTATTGCATGCCTCTTCCCACAAGTGAATGGGTAGGCCCTGATCATGCAACATCGCCCGTGCAACACCCACGATCGTTCTGTTCTTCCGCTCAGCAACCTCGTTCTGCTGTGGGTTATGAGGTGCTATGAGCTCTCTTCGAATTCCTTTTGCGCTGCAAAAGTCCTTGAATTCGCCAGAGATGAATTCACCACCATTGTCGCTCCTAAGACCCTTCACCTGCTTCCCCGATTCTTTCTCAACCAGTGCCTTGAACTCACAGAACTTTGAGTATGTCTCGCTCTTCTTCTGCATGAAGAAGATCCAGCACTTACGAGAAAAATCATCAACAAATATCACATAATACCTATTATTTACTGTCGAAGCTACTGAGAAAGGTCCACACACGTCTGTGTGAATTCTCTCAAGGATCATCGTGGCACGACTATCCTTCTCGTGAAAGGTGGCTTTCACAAATTTTCCCAAGGTACATCCCTTGCACTGATCTGACTGCGCAAGAGTACCCTTAGGAAGCCTAGTAGAAATCTACTGCAATATCTTCAAAGCTCCATGGTGAAGGTGGCCCAATCTCCGGTGCCACAACTCGCCATCACCTTGGATCACCACTCCTTCTGCCTTGCCTGCCATTGCTGCGCAACCATCTACCTGCAATTGATAAAGTTTCTTAACTCGAACCCCTATCCTCCGGGTCTCACCAGTTGCCTTACTGCGCAGGAAAGCCTTTCCCTCGCTAAAGACAACATCATATCCCTTGTCTTCTAACATCGCCACATAGATAAGATTCTTCTTCAATCCTGGAACATGCATCACTTCCTTCAATACGAAGGGTTTACCAGACTCCCTCTCAAAGGAAATGGTACCGATACCGGTCGCACTGTATCTACCATCATTGCCCATCTCGATGTGCACTCCATGATCTTTCTCATCCAGATCAGAAAATAAATCTCGATCTCTTGTCATGTGAAAAGACGCACCACTGTCCAAGAACCAAACTGAACCCATCACACTTGATACCAAGCATGTGATTAGTGAAAAATCCAGCTCAAACTGCGAGGCTAAGGCCTCTCCCACTGCAGATCCAGCAGCCTGCTTATTTTTCTTCTTCTACGGACAATTTGTGGCATAATGTCCATGTTGGTGACAGTGAAAGCACTTCACCTTGGACATGTCCTGCTTCTTGCCTTTCGCACCAGAATGAGAAGCTTTATTTCTCTTCCCCTTCTTTAATTTGGTAGCCAAAGCGCAATTTTCTTCATCAGATGCCTTTGATGAAGATCCGTCCCTGGTACTCCACCTTATCTCCTTTTGCACAAGATCCGACCAAAGTCGCTCCCATCCTAGCAATTTCTCCCAACCATTGACAGAATCCTGATAGGAATTCCAACTCTTCAGAAGCCCAAGGAGAGCCAAGCTCACTAAGTCCTCATCATCTACAGTCACCCCCACACTTCCCAGCTCATCCCTGCATTGGATGAACTTCGTGAGGTACTTGGGCATACTGTCGCCTTTCTCCATCTTAATGTTCCTGAGTTTATCCTTGAGTGCCAAATTCCTCTGGTCGCTCTTGCTTTGGAATAAATCTATCAATTATTTCCACATCAAGTATGGAGAAGCTTTACCATGCAGACTGGACACTATGTGATCCTTCACGCCCTCCAACAGAATCCTTCGACATTTTGCTGTCTTCTTTTGCCAAGCCTCAACTTGAGCAGCATCAGTAGGCTTTGGGACTTCAGCATCTATGAACTCCTTCAACCCATTGTCATCTAACACCGTCTCCATCCTATCCTTCCATGCAATATAATTCGAGCTACCCTCAAGGGCATACTCCAATCGCAATCCGTTGAAAGACATTTTGACTTCGACACCAAGAAAACACTGCTGTAAATTCGAATTCCACCAGCTCAAAACTCAACCGCTTCTGATCTGTGAGAACAAAGTATTTCTAGCACAGAGATTGACTGTAGGGGCATTTACTGGATTTTTCACCTTTCAAAGAAAGGATGAATCCAGAGGCTACCTGGCCCTCTTACAGACTCTGTCTACCAAAATAAAATGTAATCACTGTAATAGATCTGATGATCAAATTTCACTCTGATACCATGTAGAAATTTGAATAATAGATGAGTTATTCACCAAGATTATCCTGATTACACAATATTTGAGCTTCATGCATAATACATAATCTCTTCTACCATTGATCATCAATTTGCGGAATTAGAAGCAGTCGCATGTGCACATTAAAACATAATCAAGCACACATATAACACAATATGTAATGGGGAAAGCTTACAGCTGAAAACCCCCAACTATCTGTATATTATAATGATAGAGAACATGTAACAATACATAGCACAAAGCTCCTCACAGCTCTCAACACTATCTCACATGCTACACACAAACTAGCTCAGATATGAACAAGTCACAAGTTCAAATCTCTTCCACCTGTCTGCCTGCCTCTACTACGCAATCCAAGATGAATAATGATGAGATCCAAGTTCGAATCCCACTGGCTTGTACTGCGCAATCCTCATTGGCAATCTCAATCAATGTGTGTGCAAATCTCATGCACAGCTATAGTCACAACCGATAGTAGACTCACCCTTTCACCCACCTCTAACACTGGTCTCCACTGAACTGTCCATGCATTGCAGTTAACTGATGTATTCTTTAGTTGATTTATGAGTTAATAATTAGTGAATTAATTAATAATTAATTCACACCACTCATCACAAGTGTATTTATCAGTTAGACTAAATACAACTAGTTCAACTAAGTTAAACCGAACACAACTCCACCAACTGTCTCATCAACTCCACCAAACTCTGCCACATGAGTTCTAACTGAAGTCAACCATGTAATAGCTCAACTAACCCTTAGGAATAGCATAATTCCTTCTGTCAGCTGCATGTGCCACATCCGTAGCTCGAACTGAAGTGCTCCAAGAGGATAAGATAATGTTTATAGTCCAAATATTATTAAGAGCTAATAATATTCGACTGATCTATTTTTAGACTGGCAGTCTAAAAATAGACTCCGCCCAGTATGTCTAAAAATATAGGTCCATCTATTTTTACTAACTTGACCAACCATCCACAAATAGCATCCTGCAACTCATAGACCATGATCCATATGTCTAAAAATAGACATAGTCTAAAAATAGACTTTGCGCCAAAAATAGCCTGCGGGCCCACTTAGTGAAGGCGACTTCTTTTCACTAAGCTCCATCATCTTGTTGCATTCTCAACAGAGCATACCTAGCATTTTTTATTGCAATGGAATTCATTCTGAAACTTGATCAAGCTACTAATCTTCAAGCAGTGGAGTCACCTTAAATCTATGAAAATTTGAATTCTTCAACAATGGATTCGCTAAGGTAGTTGCAGCCTCGAGCAGATTCTGAGCTCCTGCTACCTTCAAGAGTTCAGCTTCATAATTTTTGGGAGATGTATATCTTCAGACTCCTGGCAGACACACCAAAATGTTATCACAAAATCTGACCTGATAGGCTACTCATCAAGTGGACTTTGTGTAACTGTTTCAGACCAATATTTTGGCTAAGGCTTAGCCTCCTCAACCTGAGAGGGCTCTCTCAAGGGTTTATGATTTTTGATTAATGGATAGATGGCTAACTCTAAGGTAAAAATATAGAATAATATAACTGGTTGTATCACAGATTAGAAAACATTCATTGGTCCATGGAGTCAATATAACTTTAGGAAAAACATCACAGTCTATCTAGCATGGAAGTCAAGGCATTTAGAGTTCAAGTCAGTGAGTAAAACAATAGAACAGTGAAACACATAGCCAGTTTGTATATGAAGGAAGTTAGAGAATTATGAATGAATTCTAAGTATCATATACAAACACCACTACAAATATATTGTAAAAGGATGCAATAGAACAAACACACACTGAAACTCTGTTTGAATCTCAAGTTGGCTAAGTAAAGAAAGGTGTTTAGAAAAAAAAACTATGTTTTGTATGGATTGTTTTCAGCTTTAATACAGAGAAGTTTACTTAGCCAACTTGAGATTCATATAGAGTATTAGTGTGTGTTCATTCTATTGCATCATTTTACAATCTATTTGCAGTGGTATTTGATTATGTTTACTCAGAATTCATCCTTGATGCTCTGACTTCCTATGTAAGAAAATTGACTGTGTTTCTACTATCTCACATGTGTATCTTTTGACTAGAACTCTAACATGCCTCATCTTCAATGCTAGGTAGTTTATCTTGGTTTTTTTGAAGTTATCTTGACTTCGTGGTCCAATGAATGTTTGCTAATATGTGATACAACCAGTTATATCATTTTATCTAAGTTGGCTAAGTTCCCTGAAGATTGTCTCATGAAGATTTTTATGGCCACTTTAGAAGGAAAAGCATGGTCTTGTTATGAAATCTTGCCAAATGGCTCATTATATTCTCTTCTTGATTTCCATATTACATTTTATGAGATGTATAGAGAGTTTCATCCCTCCTTGGTCAAAGACTGTTGTAAAGACTCTGAGAGTTTTATTGAATATTTGGAGAATTGTTATGAAGATGATGAGTTCATGGATGAGGAAATTTTAGAGGCCCTTCATGAAAATACCTTTCATCAAAAAGAATAACACCAATAATACATGATTAGTTTGATGATTATCATAACATTCTGTAACTTTGGACAACTCATATATGCTTTGTTCAGCCACACAAGATTTCAGCTGTATGCTATCCAAATGTTGTTCCAACTAATTCTCGAAGACAGTGTATTCTTGCTCATTATCAAAAAATAAAGGAAGCAACACCTTCTCTTTGTGTTCTAGCATGGAAAGCTTTTGAAAGGACTGATCTTGATCTTGAAGCCTATAAGATTTAAATTTATCCTCTAAAACTTCAATGTCCTTTTCAATGTTCTTAGTAACTTTATCCATAAACTGAATCTTATCTTTTGACTTGCACTCAAATGATTTCAGATTAGAAGACAAGGATAAAGATAAATTTTCACTCACTTCTTCATTAATGTAATCATCATTTGATGTAGGCTGATGCAAGAAATGAAATTAATAATCAACTATTTCCTGTACCTGAGGATTGTAGCAAGCATTTTCGAATATTTCCTCTTGCTATTTGAAATGATTCTCATTCTCCTGATGATCAAAGGATTGACAAATCTGCTGCAAATTTTCCTCAAAACCAGAGGATGTAACATGATTTTCATAAATAGCTCCTGCTAGGTTTCATTTTCATCCAAAAGAGATGATATCTTTTCTTCTTGGTGTTCTTCTTGGTGATGAAAGGTATTGTCATGAAGGGCCTCTAAAATTTCTTCATCCATGAACTCATAATCTTCATAAAAATTTTCCAAATATCTAATAAAACTCACAGAATGCATACAACAGTCTTTAACCAACAACAAATATGGATGACAATCTTTATACATCTCATAAAATGTAACATGGAAATCAACAAGAGAATATAATGAACCATTTGGCAAGATTTCATACCAAGAACATGCTTTTACTTCTAAAGTGGCCATAAACATCTTCATGAGACAATCTTCAGGGAACTAAACCTTAAGACTATGTACATGCATATGGAATTTAACCAAATGAAGAGCATCACTGTCTTTCTTTTCATCTTTAAATATTGTAAGATCCTCTAATCACTCAACCTTTGGCATGGGATTTGGAAAGCCAGGGATATGAGACTGATTCATAGTAGCATACCTGGAATTTTTTCTTGCAATGAAATTCATTCTAAAACTTCATCAAGCCACTGATCTTCAAACAATGGAGCCACCTTGAATATATGAAAATTTTGAATTCTTCAACAATGGAGTCGCCAAGGTAGTTGCAGCCTCAAACAGATTCTGAGCTCCTGCTACCTTCAAATTTCTCTTGGTGTTCTTCTTGTTGATGAAAGGTATTGTCACGAAGGGCCTCTAAAATTTCCTCATCCATGAACTCATGTTCTTCATAACAATTCTCCAAATATTCAATAAAAATCTCAGAGTCTTTACAACAGTATTTGACCAGCAATAAGGAGGGATGAAACCCTTCATACATCTCATAAAATGTAATATGGAAATTAGAAAGAGAATATAATGAACCATTTGGCAAGCTTTCATACCAATACCATGCTTTTTCTTATAAAGTGGCCATAAACATCTTCATGAGACAATCTTCAGGGAGCTAAACCTTAAGACTGTGTACATGCCTATGGAACCTAACCAAATGAAGAGTAGCATTGTCTTTCTTTTCATCTTTAAATATTGGAAGATCATCTAACCATTCAACCTTTGGCATAGGATTTGTAAAACCATGGATATGAGATAGATTCATAGGGGCATACCTGGAATTTATTCTTGCAATGGAACTCATCTTGAAACTTAATCAAGCTATTGATCTTCAAGCAATGGAGTCACCTTCCAATTTTTTATTTTATGTGTGGAGTCACCAAGGTAGATGAAGCCTCGAAAAGCTTCCCGAGCTTCTGCTACCTTCAGAAGTTCAACTTCTTGATTTTGGGAATGAGTAATCTTCAGGCTCCCAGCAGACGCACCAAAATTTTATCACAAAATCTGACCTGATAGGCTTCTCATCAAGTGGACTTTGTGTAACTGTTTCAGACCAATCTTTTGGATGAGGCTTAGCCTCCTCAACCTGAGAGGGCTCTCTCAAAGGTTTATGATTTTTGATTAATGGATAGATGGCTATCTCTAAGGTAAAAATATAAAATTATATAACTGGTTGTATCACAGATTAGCAAACATTCATTGGGCCATGGATTCAAGATAACTTTGACAAAACCAAGATATTCTACCTAGCATGGAATTTGAGGCATGTTAGATTTTTAGTCAAAAGATACACATGTGAGACGGTAGAAACACAGTCAATTTTCCTCCATCCTCCCAAATCAGGTTTCTATCTTTGCATTTCATGGGATGTTGAAATGCAATCTCCCAGAGATCTCCAAATGAAGACCACTCCTCAATGACCAAGTTGATCTCATAAGGATCCAAATATACTGAAGGAAAAATCTTCTCATTGATCAATGAAGTGCTCATCAAGAAAGATCCATCATAACAATGGAAGATAAGATGTCTCTCATCAACCATCTTCCTATCCTCTTCCATGCCTGTAGAAAGGTCATTGGTGTAATATTCCAAAAATTTGGCCTTCATCTAAATGAAATATTATAGTTTGTTTTGTCACTAGGTAGGTGAATAAGTGGGTGGGGATGCCCATAAAGATATTTAGGAGGAATAATAACACTCCTAATGTGAAAGGAGGAAGAATAAGCAACTGGATTAAGCACCTCCAAGTATGAACAGGGGTTGGATCACGTTGATTCAATTAACTTTGACTATGTCAACAACGCTGTCATGGAGGAGTGGCATTCATGATGAGACAGTGTAGTTTTAGTGGAGGAAAACTTGCATGAGATTAGTGACAAGTATGGATGGGACCCAATGTGATAAGGATCACATACTGTATATGGAGGGGATGGCATCCATTTTTATTCATGTTTTAGATTATCATTTTGATATTGGTCTGCTTAGACTTTGCATTCCTTTGCTATTTAGCAGGATTGATGTACTGTTTAGCACAAGGGTGTTCCTGATCGGGAATCCCTACCTCGTCCTCAAGGAAGGAGAGGTTATTTGGGCTGCATTTACTCACTCCAGAATTTTGGACAAGCTACCTCCTTCAACTACATCCCAGTTTCTGTTTAGAGCTGGGTTGTGTTGCATGGTGCAGCAAAGGAGGATCACATAGAGCCATTTCTGGGCTTGTTTTTCAATGGAGAGGTAGCCTATCCATTGGAGGATCAGCAAGGAGGGACCCTAGGCATATTTTCACATCTTTGGCATCAGGCCAAGCATCTACCATCCCTCACAGCACAGTCACAATTCTTAACTACATTATTTTTGGAGGCAATTGCTGGGAGGGTTCATTGAGCTCCTCAGGAGGGTCTATTTCTGAGTAGAGGGATTAGCCTTCTATGTAGAAATACCATTGGAGGAGGACATCACCATTTTAGATCTGTAATAGCCTCATTCCATATCAGATCCAATTTGTAGTGGCATATTAACCCCAGGGTTATTTGTCACATTGTATATTTCTTGGTATTTCTATCAATTTTTTCCGGGTTGGCTAGAAATCATGTATTAGAGCCCACATCTTCTTTTTTGGGATTTTTTTTTGTTTCTATTAGACATATTCCATTTTTGTATGTTTATAGCAGAAACTACACTGATGTAGACAGCGTTGTCACTGCTCTCCGACATTCTATACAGTTGCAGCAACTCATGTGATGATTGTTCTGATCATTGGAGGCTTGTTCTTATTGCTTGAGTGGCTTGTCCCTCATGATGTTTTTGTATATTGTTGCTGATATATTAATAAAATGATGGTTGTATATTTATCCCTCTTATGTCATGATAAAAATTGCTATGTTTTATATTATTATGTCTTTTATTGCTGCTATTTCCAATTTGGAATATTACAATTGGAATGATCCAATAATGGTTGGGTCCCCAACTCATCACTGATGCTCAATGACAGCGCTGCTGATCTCCATAATGGTGGATCTGTTGTCTCAAGATCATGCTCAATGCTAAACATGCATTTCTGCATTATATTGTTCAAGAAAATACTCATACCATCATCCAAGAATCTACACTCCAATCCCAAGAATGGTGTGTAGCTCAACAATAATGCACTAGGAGGACTGTATATATCCTCCTTGAAAAAATCAAGACTTATTAGTGTAGTGCTAGTCTTCTGCTCCAAATCAGCGATGTACTTTGACCCTAGGTCATGCAATGGTACATTCCCACAATCCTCCATATGATATGCTGAAGTAATAGAAAATGGAAACATGTGCATACCTTGGTAAAGCTTGGGAACATCTTGTATTGCTACAAGAGTTCCTTCCTCTGATGTGATGACTTCCCAAAATACTGATGGTGATGGCTGCTCCTCTATAGCTATATCAGCTCTAGTACAAGTCTCCTCCTCCTCATGAAGCTCCAGAATAGTGCATGGGGCTCTAAATGTCAAGAGATCAAGACCACTATGCAAAGGTGCAAGTGTTCTCTCTCCTGATGCAAGTGCTCCTATAGCAAGTGGTGGTGAAGGCCTCTTCTCCTTTAATTTCTTCTTGTCAAATTTGTGGATCAACCTATGATTAAAATCTACAAATGCAATCACTCTTGCATGACTCAAATGGCTGAACCACCGAATGTTTCCTTCACCTTCAAGTTGCAGCGCTGCAATATCAACAACTTCTTTCTCTACTACTGGATGTAGTAGGAAAAATGCATCCAACTTCATTCCCCAAGACCTTTCTATGCATGTGGATGACCCATCAAAGGTGGACAATAGAAATCTATTTCCCTCTTTTCTTCTATTGTTGCAAGGTATCCTTTATTCTTTGAGCTGAATGAACTGTGGGAGAGTTAGATTCTCCTTGAAAGCTCTAGGTTGATACTTATATTCTACAAGATACTCACTTAGAATCTCATGATCTAAGTTCCCTCCATCTTCATGCATCTTGTCTTCAAAAGAAAAGGGCATAGCATGTTTCTTTGGAGCTCTATGCAATACCAGATCTTGGTTTTGCTGATAGGAAGTACATGGACCTTTCTCATTTTGAAACCCTAATGTGGTTTCATTATTTTTCTCCACTTTTCTTTTCTTTACCTCCTTGGTGAGGTCCCTCTTAGATCTAAAAAGAGATGAGATGAAACTCATTCCTTCCATAATTTTGACCTCTTTCTCCTCCTTCTTATTATCTTGATAGCATAATGGCTGAGATCCAGAGGCTGAGCCAAGATTATGCTCTGATACCAATGTAATATTCCCAAATGGGAAAGTAGCAATACATGAACACAATAATGGAAAGAACAGTGATTAACTATGTTATTCCTCAGTATTTTTCACTATCGTTAGATGACTATATGATGGTTCTTGATTTCTGAAAACAACATTCCTTGAATATTGTGAGTTTCAGAAATCTCACTTCCTTCATTATCCTTATAGAAAAATTTTCATTATTCTATCAGTCTTGCCATTTCTTGATCACTCTGTCACTCCTACAAACTCATTACAGTCTTACACCTCTCATTCTCATCCTTATTTCCTTCATAAAACCTTTTGCCCATGTTCCCCAGGTACCTCAAGCATTTATGGTCTCAAAACTATCTCTACAAGCTCTTTAGATAAATCAAGTACATTGGATTTTGGATCTTCAATACAACACTTTGAAAATACTCTGTTTTCACTTGAGAAGCCTCTAAGCCAAATTTTAGTCAAAATGAAGTCAAGAGACCCTCCCACTAAGTCATTAGGGTTTTACATGTCTAAGGTAATCTATGGATGTTTCAGGCACTGCCTTTCCTTTGCTAGAATCTAGCTCAGATATAATAGAAGGTAAAAACATGGTTATTCAAGGACCTAAAATATTTCCAAAGAAGAATATCCCTTCAGTTCAGAATCTTCACATGACAAAAATGGAAAAACTTTGGCACTTTTGCAAGAGTGTTGAAAGGTATATCAGCAAAAAAGTATTGATCAGGTAGATTGTCTACTCCTAAATGAAGATAACTTGCAGCAAGGAGAAGAGGAAACACTTGTTCTTTTATATGATTAGGGTTTGTGAACTTGTTGGTCCGGTTGAGTGCCAAAACAATGATCAATTGAAGAAATGACATGGAGAAGACACACAAAGCCAAACATGAAAAAGGTATATTAGAAAAGATTGATAAAATAGGGAAAAAGGTGAGGTGAAATGGACATAAATGAATGAACTTGAAAGGGCTATAGAGAACTTAGAAGACAACACTAATGATTGTTTTAAAGCACTCCAGATACCTAGGATTTTGGGAAAGTGGCCAGAGAAGGTGAAATGATGAGTTAAACTCCATGGTGGAAGATAAATATTTTTAAGATTTCACTGTGTGATCAGATCCCAAACTTGTAAAAAATGAGCTTTCCATGTCTAAATGAGAAAAATATGAGTTAAGCTCCAAGGTGGGAACAAAAGAGGTTTTTGGAGGTGCTGCTATATGACCAAATCCTAAAGTTGTCAAAATCAATTTGTCATGCCTCAAGGAGCAAAGGGGAAAGTGAACTTCAATGTTTTCAGTCACCTACAAAGTAAAAGTGTTAAAGGAAATCCATAAGACAAGAAAAGTCAACTTTATGACCGAAGAAAACCTACAAAGAAAAAGTGTCAAAAGGGTGTTAGTAAGAAAAGAGAAGGACTCTTAAAATTTAGAAAGCAGGTTTTAAAGATTAAATCAATATTCCATAAGCCTATAAAATCCCATATAACACTTCAATAAATCATTATTACATTTCAAGTGATCAAGAGCGCTCAGGAGTGAAGAATTTGGGAGTTTTCAAGTCAAAATTGGGCAAATTTGTCTACTGTTGCATGCCTGGGATCATGCACTGCACTCTTGGAAAAATTCCTCCATACAAATTACACTGGTGTTGTGCACCTGGAAGTGAGCATTGCGTGCTGGGGAAGCCGTTGCACCCTTACCCGATAGGTCCAGTGAAGAAAACCTTTGGTGCTGCGTGCTCAGGACTGGTGCTGCGCGCTTAGCCTTGGTACTGTGCCCTTGGCCTTGGCATTGTGCCCTTGGACAAGAGGGCTTTCTAAGAAATTAAACCATTCAAACTGCTTCAAAACCCTTTCATATTTCCTCCAAGGTCCTCCAAGGCACTGATAAATGGTAAGTGGATGCCCTAACCACATTTTCAAGCTATTTTATGATTTATAATTGAAAGAAGTCGAAACTCTAAGAATAAACCCTAGGTGTTTAAACTTGGAATCACTGTTTACCATTCCTTCATCTTCCTATAAAGAAAATCAGTAATACACATAGGGATTACACTATTTGGAGGTTTTTCATTCACCAAATTTGTCCCTACACCCATCCCATTCATAACACTCAGTCCCTTCACTTGCAAAAATATTGACATTCCATTTCCCTCCTTCATCTCAATTTGACATCAGCCCAAGAGTGTTTCAAAATAGATTTTTAAACATGTCAGCAGAGGGATAAGATAGTGGTAGTGGTGGAGAGGCTCAAATTCCAATGAGGCATGAGCACAAAGGTGGAAATATTAATAGATTTGAACCCCTAAACACAAGGGAGCTAATTGCTTCTCCCCTTACTGTTTCATGTTTCAAACATGTAGGTTGCTATGAATTTTGTGAAAAGGTGCAACATGTGCAAAACCACCCAAAGCTAACTAGGCTATTTATCATTAACTTGCATGAAAAACAAGTTAAACTTGTATGGGTCACCTTTGAGCTATCTATAGATGCTATTGCCAATGCCGCTGGGATACCAAGTGTGGGTGAGAAATGGTTCAAGTAGGCAAACCTAGACATGAGCTACTTTGAACCCTACCTAAAGCCTATGTATAAAGACCACCACATATCCATATTTCCTTTTTCACACTTTTTTTACAAATATGCACCTATGATGAGTGTTGTTGTGGATTATTCGCACAAGCTTAGAGAGTGTGGTCTACTCTCTAAACTATTGGTAACAGGAAGAAAGTGGGGGAGCTCAAAAGCATAAAACTTAATGGAAATAGTATGTTGAAGTATGCTCTGATTAAACTAAAACTAAAAACACAAATATAAAGAAGCAATATAGAGAGTTCCAAATGATAATAATGCAAACGATGGCTCGATGGCCTCTTCTTATTAAACGTTCGAAATGGAGAAGAAATTTTACCCACTTGCCAAAGGGCCCCTAGGCAATGGTTTTAGGTCTCGATGCAAGGATGTTTCCTTCCAAGCTCTGCCTTTGATGTAGTCTCACTCTATTTCTTTGTTGTGGTGGAATAAGATGTTGGGTGGCCAACTATCTAGTCCTCTTTAGCTCCAGCTCCGAGTCACACACAATGCTGGTGTTTCTTGGGAAACTTTGGCTAGCATAACATTGTGATCACCATTTCTTCATCTCTTGGTGGGTTTATATGGGTGAGCTTCAAATCCTCCTTCCCTCCCTTGGTACATGATGGATGGTGACCCAAGGGAGAGGTGTGATTCCATTGTGTGCTCAACTCATATTTTTCTCATTTAGACATGGAAAGCTCATGGAAAGCTCAAGGTGGGTTACCTTCCACTCCCCCTGACACACATCCGTCCTGCAGACCTGTAATCTAATGAGAACTTGGGAGAATCCCAAGCTTTTGACGAAGATATTCAAATGCTTCATGAGGTAAAGGTTTAGTAAAGATATCAGCAATTTGTTCTTTTTTACAAACATACTCAAGTTTGATATTCTTTTCAACAACTTGTTCTCTAACAAAATGATATTTGATCGGAATGTGTTTTGTTTTTGAATGCATGACAGGATTCTTGGAGATGCTAGAACTATATAGCAAAAATACATTATAGTTTCTTTTCTGTATCATACATAGAGAGAGAGAGAGAAAGAGAGAGAGAGGTCTATGTGTATTTTGGAATTGACAACACCTTGCACCATTTCCAAGATAACCATGGCCTAAGGGACCCCCTGCAAGCAAAAAAAAATATACAACATATTTACAAAATTTCAATGAGGTGGGCATGTCCCATGATCATGATGTTATGGCTAGTTAAACAAAATTGACAAATACATGTGTTGTCTGTGCCACTACTGTGGTAGTGATGTTGGTGGTTGTTGACGACAACTATTGACGCCCTCAGGGGCGTTTTTTCTTTGACGATAGGTGGATTGTGGTACCCATATGCATAATCCTGATATGGAATATCATTGTGCCATGTGTGCATATGTATTGGATTGGACCTCCCCGTGTAAGCATTATTGTCAGAGACACTTATGGAGGCATGGGTCTTTGACAAATTTGATCAAAGTGCAATGGTTGTAAGGTACGATACCATCGTGACATGGCTTTTCTTTGTGGTCGGAATGTTAGGAGTGTTGGAAATACTAGAAGGAGGGGGGGTGAATCAATATTCCTTTCAATTAGAGCATTATTTAATCTTCAATTATTATCAGTGTTTGTACAGTGATAGCAATAAACAAAAGGAACAAAAAATGCACACAGTTTTTAAGGTGGAAACCCATTCCGAGACAAAAACCACCTAATGCTTTTCTAATAATTCTTTAATATTCAACTACAATTGAAAATAAAGCTCAAACTTCCTAGAATCTAGAAAAGCATTCTTCTCCAGCTCCCACTGGATGGACACTCCAACGCCCAAGATTCATAGTCAATTGAATGGATGCCTCAACACCCAATGAGCTACAACTCACCATAGCACCACCAGGCTACCACCCTATAGAAGAATAAAGAAGAATGGACTCCAGGGAAAGTGATTCCACTGTGATATAGGGTGATCAGAAAAGTAATGCTACAGACCATAGCCCAAGCACCAGTGGCCACTGTGTTGATCCTAGGCCATAAGCCGCTGCCCTCTTCAGCTTCTTGGCGGGCTCTTGCAGGCACTAGTACAAATTGTACAATTATGTATTTACAATGACTAAGTACAATGATACCTTTACAATGATTGTATGCAGTGCTGCCCATTTGAAGACTTCATATGATGAACTTCTTGCTACTGTTATGCACCTTGGTTGCTGCTCTTGTCATGATACCCTCTACTACACCTTGCTTTTCTTTTCTGTAGTAGAAACTCTGGTCCTTTGCAACCCTTGACAACACATGACCTAGCTTTTTCTTGCCTTCTTGGGAGATCGATATTGAATGCGGTATCTCCATTATTTCAGATCCTCAATATCTGATTTTGGTCTGTGTATTCTTCTAAGTTAGATTTCCAATGCCATAGGTCTGACCCAATTTGGATTCTTCAGAGAAGTTATACCCAATCTCTCACAATTCCCTAATTATGTACTTTTCAGGCGAGCGCACTTGTGTGGCGTGCCACGTGTCCACTGTTTATTTATTTGGATCTGAAATTGATAAAGTGGAAAATAAAAGACTATGCGCTATCTTCCAATTTTTATGGAATTCCAATATGATACTCAGAGAGAGAGTTATGACGATTTTACCAAGGTCACTTCTTTGAGATGAATTTCAGGAGCCTGCAAAAACCCTGACTTCCACAAATCATATCTCCAAAAATATTGCGCACCTTGATCTGAAATTTTTACTGAAGCTTCCTTAGGATTTTGGCTTCGCCTCATAACAATTTTAGCTTTTGAACCTTCTTAGAAAAAAATTTAGAGCGAAAATTCCATGATGACTTGTTTCAAATGGCCGAATCCCTTGCATAAGGAGGAAATGAAGATCACAATTTATATGAATGCTTAAGTTGAGAGGGGCTTCAACAAGTGAACGTGGGAGGGATTTTAGGAGCATAAAAAATATTAATTATGACTTTTCAATGACCCATGCCCCAACCCCATGGGGTTTTAGCCCACTAACTGGGGGTACAAACTTTAAACATGAATATCTCTCAAACTATGAAGAATTACATGGTGTGCCATATATCAATGGAAACATCTCGACAAGTAGAAACCATAAAAATAATTATTGACCCATAATATATTAATTTGGTAAGTCAAAATTCCCATGCAATATTGGGTTAGCCCCTGGTGCTGCTTGGGTTGACATCAATGACAACCACTGATCAACAATCTCCCCCTTTGGCATTGATGGCAACCTGATTCTTCCCTGCTGATGTCACGACACATATTCCTACATTTCTCTCCCCACTTTGACATCAATAGAAAGAGTATTCTCCACTACTTTTGTCATCCTACTAGACTTCCTTTTCCACTCCCCTGGCTTATCCATCTTGCAAACCTGTAATCCTAACAGAACTGGGAAATCTAGAACTTTTGTGAATATAGTATAGGTAGAGACAGCATGTATTTTTGTAACATACTAAGTTTGGCTGCTTTCAACAACTTGTTTCTCTAACAAAATGATATTTGATCAGAATGTGTTTTGTTTTTGAATGCATGACAGGATTCTTGGAGATGCTGATGGCACTAGTGTTGTCATAGAATATGGGAATAGGCTCACTGAATTGTACTTGAAGATCTTGCAAAGTTTGTTTCATCCAAAGGACTTGAGTACAACATGATGTTGCTGCAATGTATTCTGATTCCGCTGTAGATAATGAGATTGAAGTTTTCTTTTTGCTCAACCATGATATGAGACAACCACCTAGATAGAATGCTGCTCCACTAGTACTCTTACGATCATCAACGCTTCTTGCCCAATATGCATCTGTAAAGGCTTGAATAATGATATTGTTACCCTTGGGATACCACAAGCCATATTTCTCTATACCCTTTAGATATCGAAGAATTCTTTTGATAGCAATAATATGTGATTCTTTTGGTGCTGCTTGGAATCTTGCTACTTGTCCAATTGCTTGCATAACATCTGGCCGAGAGGCTGTTACATATAGAAGACTACCAATCATAGATCTTTACAACTTCTAATCCACATCCTTAGATGAGTCGTCTATTCTCAATTTGCAACCTGTTACCATTGGAGTAAGGACGGGTTTGCAATCTTCCATTTTGAATTTCTTGAGCATTTCCTTGATGTACTTGGCTTGACATATAAATATTCCTTTCTCTTGCTGAGATATTTGAAGCCCTAAGAAGTATGTCAGCTCACCAAGTAAAGAAATCTCAAACTCACTTTGCATCTTTGTAGAAAATTTCTTACTTAGTCGATCATCATTGCTACCAAATATTATATCATCCACATATACCTCAACAATTGTTAAATTATCTTTATCTATTTTTACATAAAGATTGCTATCAACAGTACCTTTCTTGAACCCTTGTTGATGTAGATATCCATCAAGACGAGCATACCATGCTCTGGGAGCCTGCTTGAGACCATATAGAGCCTTCTTTAACCTGCAGACATAGTCTTATTTTTGTGATAGTAGAAAACCTTCAGGTTGTTCGATGTAAACTTCTTCTTCTAATTCTCCATTCAGAAATGTTGACTTAACATCCATTTGGTAGACTTTGATTTTTCTTGAACATGCATAGGCAAGAAACATTCGGATGGCTTCCATTCTGGCAACTGGTGCAAATGTTTCATCGAAATCAATTCCTTCCACTTGTGCATAGCCTTTGCAAACCAATCTTGCTTTGTTTCTTGTAACCTGCCCATCTTCATTCAATTTGTTCCTGAACACCCATTTAGTCCCAATGACATTTTTATCTTTTGGTCGTGGAACTAATTCCCCGGTGTTATTCTTCTCAATTTGATCCAATTCTTCATTCATAGCTGCTACCCAATGTTCATTTTGGCTAGCTTCCTCAAAACTACTAGGCTCAAAGGTTGCTAGAAAAGCAACGTGAGCTTGTTGTGATGAACAAAGTTGTCGACCTTCATTTATGTCCATATTGATTTTAGTTTTGATGGATGGATTCTGGAATCCCACTCTTTTGTTTCTCTTGGAGGCTTCTTGTTGTTGCTTCTGCATTGTCTTGATGATCATTGTTTACTTCTTCCTCGTTGATAGTTGCTTCTTGTTCTACAATTTTATCTTTGTCTTTTTCAGCCTTTGTCTCAAGTTTCAAAGATTCTAAATCCTCATCATTACTCGCTAGAACACCATCTTACGTCAAATGTAACATTGTGCTCTTACTACTCTTTTTTATCTTGAATTACTGTAGCATTTACATAAATAACTTTCTTTTGTCCCATATATAAACAAATACTGTCATCATTTGTGGTTCCGACTTTACCAAATTTTGATCTTCTCTTTTGATATAACATTTTCTTCAGAGATTAAATATTGCCCCATTAGTTGGTTTTCCTTTATATAATTCCTTATGGAGTCTTTGTGCAATTATTTCGGGAATAATTCGGTTGATAATGAAAGGCATGTTATCAATTGCTTGAACCCAGAATTTTTCATCCAATTTTGAGTCCTTCAACATTGTTCTACCCATTTCCTGTACAGTTCTATTCTTTCTTTCAGCAACTCCATTTTGTTGAGGTGTTCGTGCTGTTGAAAATTACCTTTTTATTCCATTTTCGTCACAGTATTGCTGAAATAATTTGGAAGTGAATTCTCCACCATTATCTGATCTTAAACACTTTATTTTCAAATCAGTTTCATTTTCAACCAACTCCTTATAGATCTTAAAGCACTCAAATGCTTTAGATTTTTTTCTTTAGAAAACTGACGGCTATCATCCTGGTATAGTCATCTATCATTAACATGAAATATAATTCTCCATCTAAGACTTTTGTTCTCACAGGACCACATAGGCCAGTATGTATCAACTCCAATGGATGTGATGCAAAGTGTTCTTTTGTTTTAAATTGGACTTTTGTCTACTTGCCATGCCGACATGCCTCACATAGTGTGTTGGAAGGTTTTGATATTTTCGGCATTTCTCGTACTGCTTCCTTTTTGCTTATCCTAACAAGATTGTCAAAGTTTATGTGACCCATTCGTTTGTGCCATAACCAACTTTCATCTTCTTTAGCCAGTAGACATGCTTTAGTTGCTTCATCCAGAACATATATGTCGTTTGGAGCTCAACTTGTTGTAGCCACAATTTTACCATACCTGCCTTTCCTGATTTCACATTTTGTGGAGTTTAATAGCATTGTGTGTCCTTGATCACACATTTGTCCAACACTGAGAAGATTGTGATTCATGTTTTCGACCAGTAGAACATTCTTGGCTATAACATCTTTGCTTCCAAGAGTGACGGTACCTGATCCTATAACGTTTGAAGATCCATCATTTCCAAAGGATATGGTTCCATCCTTCTTCTCTTTTAGAGATACAAATTTCCTTCTATCTCCAGTCATATGCGTTGAGCAACCGCTGTCAACATACCACACATCTTTCTTTTTTTGAGCCTTGAGAGCGAGAGCACAATTATCATTCTTCTTCTTCTTCCATGTTCGTTCATTCTGTGGCTTCGAAGATTCTTCTCGAGGATTTTCAAGTCTGCAGTCTCTGGCTATGTGTCCAAAGTTCTGACATTTGTAACATTCCATATTATTTCTCAAATTTTCAATTCTATTGATGTTTTTTTGAGCCTTGGGAGGTTCATATTTGAATAATCTCTTGGAATTGTATTGGTTCATAGGGTACGTGCGACATTCTACAACTTTATGACCAAATTTTCCACATGAATAACAATATCCATGAAAAATATGTTGGTACTTGGATGAAAATCTTCGTCGAGGAATCATTTTCCAAGGATGTGCTTGTGAATCTTGTCCAATGAAGTCTACATGTATGTCAGATCTCATAGGTTCATTGTATTTTTTTGTAGAAGGTCCTGCTTCTTCTTCTTTGTAACCGATGCCAGTTCTGTCATTGTAAGATCGTTGATTATTGATGAGTTCTTCTAATGCCCTTGAGATGTTGGCATAGTTTTGGACAATTTTTCCCTTCTTCACATCCTTACGTAGTGAGACTACTTCGGCTTCTAATGCTTCCCTTTCTTGGTTGCTTTCTTCCAACTTCTTTTGAAGTGACTCTTCAATACATTTGTGTTCTTCAACCTCAATTTTGAGACCTTGAGCTTGTTCTTCAAGAGTGTTGGAACGGATATTCTCAGCATTGAGCTCTTTTATAAGCTTTATTTCATCCTCATAAAATTCTTCTATGGTCAACCCTTCTTCTTCATTGTTTGATACTTCTTGTTTATTGTGCTTGGTCATAAACAATACTTTCTCATTGGCTTCTTCTTTGCTATCACTTTCTTCATCGGATGATGAGCTATCTTCTTTAGAGAGAAAGTTCCTTTTGGATCCTTTCTTTTTGCCTTGCTTGTTGGATTTCTTAAAGCCTTTCTTTCCTTTTGAGTTGCCATCACTTTTGTTCGGAAATTTTGCTACGAAATTCCCAACCTCACCACAACCGAAACATATCAATGGAAGTTTACCTTTGAATTTTCCCTTACTAGGTTTTAGTTTTCTCGTAAAGTAAGCATATTCTTCATCTGAAAGACCTTCTCCATCATCTCCCTTTTCTTCACACTTGCAGGTGCATGTCATTTCAATTGAAGGTTGTTTGTCCTTATTGGTTTGCTTAGATGCAACAAATGCAGTTTCTAGATTTGAAGTACCCTTTTCTTCATCAAGTCTCATTTCATATGCTATGAGAAATCCATGTAATTCTTCCTTGATGAGTTTGTCCAGATTTTCACTGTATTCTAAGACCGATACCTTTGGGTTGAATCTCCCTGGTCACGATCTAAGAATCTTCCTTATAATAGTCTACTCGTCAACTAGCTCTCCCAATCCTTCTAGAGTATTGGTTATTTCATCAACGTATTGGACATATGCAGCAATGTTGCAATCTTCTTTCATTCTGAGTTGCTCAAATTTGCCTCTATAGATTTGAAGCTTTGCTTCTTTTAAATTTGAGTCACCTGCATATATATTCTCAAGCTTGTCCCATACATTTTTGGTAGTTTTACAACCCAACACCTTATGATAAGCAGATTCAATAAGTCCACTGATAATAATATTCTTTGCTTTTGCATCATTTACCAAATTCTTCTTACCTTGTTCATCCGCGATTGATGTAAATCCATTTTGAACAGTGTCCCATACTTCGTAACCTTGCACCAAGAGATAGACCTCCATTCTTCCTTTCCAAAGTGCATAATTATTTTCATTGAATAGAGGTACACCATTCTTGGTATACTCCATGACCTCCTTCCAACTGTTAAACTGCTATTGAAGGAACCAAGCTCTGATTCCAATTGTTGGAAATACTGAGAGGGGGGGTGAATCAGTATTCCTTTCAATTAGAGCATTAGTTAATCTTCAATTATTATCATTGTTTGTACAATGATAGCAGCAAACAAAAGGAACACAAATGTACAATTTTTTTAAGGTGGAAACCCACTCCGAGACAAAAACCGCCTAATGCTTTTCTAATAATTCTTTAATATGCAACTCCAATTGAAAATAAAGCTCCAACTTCCTAGAATCTAGAAAATCATTCTTCTCTAGCTCCCACCGGATGGATGCTCCAATGCTTGAGATTCTTCAGTAGTCAACTGAATGGATGCCCCAACACCCAATGAGATACAACTCACCCTAGCACCACCCTACCACCCTATAGAAGAATAAAAGAAGAATGGATTCCCGTACCGGGGAAAATGGTCCACTTTACAATGATATAGAATGATGTAGAAGAAGAATATATACTAGACCATAACTCCAACTTTGATACAACCACCTAATGATGATCCTAGACATCCCAACACTGCCTCTTCAACCCTTGGCAGATAGACACTAGTACAATTTGTACAATAATGTATTTACAATGACTACGTACAATGATTGTATGCAGTGTTGCCCACTTGAAGACTTCATATGATAAAATTCTTGATGCTGTTATGCACCTTGGTTGCTGCTCTTGTCATGCTACCCTCTGCTGCACCTTGCTTTGCTTTACTGCCATAGAAATTCTGGTCCTTTGCAACCCTTGACAACACATGATCTAGCTTTTTCTTTCCTTCTTAGGAGATCGATATTGAATCTGATGTATCTCTGTTATTTCAGATCCTCAATATCTAATTTTTGGTCCTATAATATTTCTCTAAGTCATATTTCCAATGCCATAGGTCTGACCCAATTTGGATTCTTCGAGAGAGAGTTATACTCAATCTCTCACAATGCCCTAATTATGGACTGTTTCAGCAGAGTTCAATTGTACGACATGCCATGTGTCATTTTTTCTTCATTTGGCTCTAAAATTGATAGATTCAAAACTAAATATTGTGCACTATCTACCACTTTTTACGGAATTTCAATATGATACTCAGAGAGAGAGTTATGACGATTTTACCAAGGTCACTTCTTTGAGATGAATTTCAGGAGCCTGCAAAAACCCTGACTTCCACAAATCATATCTCCAAAAATATTGCGCACCTTGATCTGAAATGTTTACTGTAGCTTCCTTAGGATTTCAGCTTCATCTCATTAAAGTTTTAGCTTTTGAACCTTTGTAGAAAAAAAGTTAGAGCGAAAATTCCATGATGACCTGTTTCAGATGGCCGAATCCCTTGCCTAAGGAGGAAATGAAGATCACAATTTATATAAATGATTAAGTTGAGAGGGGCTTTAACAAGTGAACGTGGGAGGGATTTTAGGAGATTAAAAAAATATTAATTATGACTTTTCAATGACCCATGCCCCAACCCCATGGGGTTTTAGCCCACTAAATGGGGGTACAACTTTAAACATGAATATCTCTCAAACCGTGAAGAATTACATGGCGTGCCATATATCAACGGAAACATATCGAAAAGTAGAAACCATAAAAATCATTATTGACCCAGAATGTATTAATTTGGTAGGTCAAAATTTCCATGCAATATTGGGTTAGCCCTTAGTGCTGCTTGGGTTGACATCAATGACAACTGCTGATCAACAAGGAGGATCGATGACATCTGTGGACAATGATGTCTCCCACAGTGCCACCCGAGGATACCCCTTTGCATGGGGAGGGGTTATCCAAGGTACCACTTCCTTTTTGGAAAAGAGGGGTTGAGGTCGACAAAAAGGAAGCCTTAACCGAACCATGGGTCGCCGACCTAAGGGGTCAGGGACCGAGATGTGATGAGTTTAACATAGGCATGTTGGTGAGAGGTGACTAAAAATGGATGATGGGGATTCAATTGCCTGAGGTCGAAGTATACTTTGAGCAGCTTAATGGTAGTCATATTTATTTTTGAAGGAAAATTCCCTAGAGTCAGCAGGACTTCTAGGGCAGGTGTGAACCGGCTATGATTGTTGTAATGGTGCATGCATGGGGGGTGAAATACTTCAACCAAGGGAGATGGGGGACTTCTACCATGGGAGAAAAGGTGAAATATGAGGGGTAAGTGGTGAAGGGCATCGTTTGAGGTCTTTGTACACTTACGAAAATAATAAAATAATGGGGTTTGGTTTGTAAAAAACACAAAGACGGGTACCCAAAAACATGAAAGAGGGTCACTCACCGAATGTGTGAGGACGGTGTTTTGCTGGGGGTAGGAGTCCCATTTTTTGGTCTCATGTGCGGGGTTGATGAAGCAGAAGACGTCACTGATGGAATTATGCTAATGGAGGTACGGTAGGCCAAATGCGGTGCGCGGAGGTGCGCTTTCAATCTGCTTGTACAACTTGATCATTTGGGAAGGGGGTTGAGTTTGAATAGTGAACTTGACCTTATGCATGATATATGGATGGGAATGAGGTGCTTCCCGGACTAAAATGGTATGGCCATGGCGTCACTTGTGGAGTGATGTATGGTCTACTTTGGATGACGATCACCATGGAGGGGAGGCTCTATTGACCATCGCGGGCGTTAATCATATGTAGGGTGAGGTGATGATAAAAGTGGTTGGGTATGAGGAGCCTATGGTTTATTTCTAATGGAGAAATGATGTCAGGATATGCAAAGTTCTCTGGGACTCTATCATGCTGAGGGTAGAATGATACCTACTCCGGAACTTTCAGTGGATGGTGCTGTGAACGGTTTGCGGGTTCTTCCTGCAAAAACAACTACCTCAAGTGAAAGCATCTTCTTTTCATCCAAATTTACTGAAAAGCATGAACTTTGGAAAGGAAGATGGGAGGGTGCATACCTGCCGGCACTGAGAAAATTATTTTTCTGGAAAGAAAATGTGGGACATCGCTTTTGCTCGTCATGGTGTATTGATGATGGTGCAACTTACGGTTTGCAGAATGGACCTTTTGATCTCCTATTATTGACCTCGGAAGTTCTAGAAAAGGGCGATAAATATAGGATTATGGCCCTAATCCTATTCATTTGTACTTGCTGAGTTTTGGGAGAGCATAGGTGATTGCAAAGCCTTTCTTGTCATTGTGGTCAGCCTGTGTACCGATGATTAGCGATATTATGTCGAGGTAACTTCCATGACGTCCTGCATTTCAATTTTTTTCAGTTTGATGATGCTGGGGACCGTACAAATTGGGTTTGTACGGCCTCAAAGGGAATTTTTGTCCTAGATTGTGTGAGCAATCTAGGAAAAGAGGCGCCCCTCTTGCGCTTCTTTCCAAGGGATAGGCGCATGAAAGCACGTTTTTCCCTCCTTTTTGTGTGCAAGGGCATGCCTATGAATGAAACAGGCGCGCAAGGGTGTTCCTATCTGATAGAGAGGTGTTCAAAGGGCAGGGTTTTTGTCCCTTTTGATGTTTTTTTTTGTAGTGATGGGTGCCTGTTGCTTGGAAGGTTGGTGTGGAGAAAGCAAGACTAGCCCGAGATCTGAAATGCTCTAGCTACTGATGTTGGGGCGCGCCATCAGTTGGCTGCATGGGGCCTTTTGAAATTTCCTGAGAACGAGTTCCTTCGGTCACAGGACCGATTGTTACATTATATTATATAGCATTGGCATAGGAGGTGCAATATGTTCGTGCTGAGGGGGATGAACCTGATTATCTGTCCAGAGACAGATATATATTTTGTGACTAGATTACTGCCTCAGGGTGAGGCACTAAGGTATCCACTCCCTACTAGGAGAGTGAACATGGACAGATTCTGGAGGAGGCATTGCGGTGGTGCGTCTCTTACTGAGGGGTGAATCAATATTGCATCAGTGATAGATGTGGCCGAGCGGTGTGCTCTGTCCATTATTGTGCGACTGGCAGGATCGTTTGCTCCACATCAGGCATCGGGCCCAGTAGTGGGAGTCTTACGTCGTTTGAGGAAAGGGTATTTTTTTGATTTCGCCCATTTCTGTTTTGATGGTATGGTGTCGCAACTGAACAGGGTCCAACATGGATCTAAATCATTTTCGTACGCTAGCATCTTGTGCAACATTATGTATGAGAGGGTGGTGCTACAGAGGCCCATTGTGGCAGTGCCTATTAGGGGGCCAAGGGAGCCACGCATGCAGAGGTGGGCTCCGGTGATGCCACGTGGGGGCGGTGGCATGGTGGGTCGTTATTAGAACGACACGACGGATTCCTGGTTTGAGGCCAATCCGCAGATTTTCTTGCCATACCCGTACATGGGGATGGACTTTTAGGGTGATCTAGATATTAGTCTCCCTTTCGTCTATGCTTGGGGTCCCGCAGGTATGTGTTATTTTTCTGCATTTGCTTGAGTTTTTACGTACTTGTGTGTTTTTTTATTGACACTGACATTCTTTTGGTTACTCGTGTAGATGTTGGCGAGGTGGGACACCGAGTGGCTCGACTGGTGGGTCATGATCTTCTGCCACGACCTCAAGGTGGTTGGGGAGGAGGTGCCATAGGTGGACCGAGTGGTGTTGGTGGACTTGGCAGGGATGGTGCTAGCCCTTCTAGTGAGGGAAGTAGCTCGAATGTAGCTAAGGTAGTGGTCGAGTGAGTTTGTGCAGATGCGGATGAGGCACGCATCACAGTATTAACGGCTCAGGTGGCCGCTCTAGAGGATTTTCAGGGTCAAGTGGACCTTTTGACCCACGGGATGCCTACCCAAGGTTTTATGGATGACCTCGAGGAGGTTTGGCTAGATATGGTGATGGCCCGTGAGAGGGATTACTGGCCCACTCTACGACGGGTAGCTATCACAGTGGTGACAACAGCTCCGGTGGTGGTCCCAGGAGAAGTAGTGGGCCCAAGTTCTCCTCTTGAGGGGGCACCCCCCTAGAGTAGTTTTGTACACAGGGATGGAGCCCGTTATGAGGATGCTTCCCTTATTTTTGACGACCCTTGTATTTTTGGGTTGGCCAACGGGCCAGTGATACTATTTTTGTACTCAAATACACATATTATATATATATATATATATATATATATATATATATGAGAGATATTTTTGCGGCTCTACATGGTGTGATATCTATTTCAGTTTATTCATTTTATGTTATGCTGATGGATATCTATGTTTTTGGTTTTTTCTGTATGGTAGTTTATTCGCGATGCATTCCAGTCTAGGATATTGTTAGCTATCGATCAGCTGCTTGGTTTTGATTCCTTGATACATGTTAAAATGTAATGTAATCAAATTGTCTACTTAATATTTTGGCACGTAAATATTTTCTAAACAGGTTTGCGTCTTTGGTTTCAAATGTTTGGTTTAACTACGATACCACTAACTGGGAATCGAGGTAGACATGCATATGGCGGATGCCCTGATGGAGGGCCTCGCACATAAGTCCGATAACAACGTCATATTATGCCTGATTGTTGGTTGCTGATCTGATGCACACGCTGTTTGAACACAATGGTGATTGGTCAAGGTGGTAGATGACCCAGGTGACTACAGCTAAGTTTTGAGACCATCGCAATGCTCCATCAGAAAATCTGAAATAGGGTTCAAGTTGGTGATCCATGGTGGTAATTTGAGCGCGTTTAGTTCCTTGGGTCAAAAATATTTTGGTGTTGGGATTTTTGTGTACCCTAACTCTAGGGGATAACGGCTACTGGGGCCCTTATGGGTAGAACTTCTTGAGGAAAAAGCCGTTGACGGGGTTAGTGAGGTAGGTCCCATCTAGTTCCATCAATTTGTATGCCCCGTGTCGAAGACAATGTTTGATGATATAGAGTCCTTTTCACAAGGTTTCAAACTTTCCTGGCCCTAAGGATTCTTTTTTGAAATCGTAGCGAAGGACTAACTCTTGCTCGATAAATGAGCGAGGGGTGATGTGGTGGTCGAATGATGCTTTTACCCTTTTCTTATGGGCCTCATTGTGTTGCAGCAATTGTCGCCAGCTTTCATCAACTAGCTCTAGTTGTACTAAGCGTTGTTCTAGAGGCTTGGTGTCATCAAGGAGTTTGATGGTGGCATGCAAGTTTTGGATCTTGCGGAAATCTATGCAAAAGCGTAAGGTGCCTTGGTCTTTTGCAACAGGATTACAACATAATTCCTGTGACGAGGAGGTGGTTGAAATCATATCTTGGGCATGCGATGATACAAGTCGTATGTGGTGAATTGTGTCGCTGACATGCGGCGGGGGAAGGATCTCTGTAACGGAGTCTTGTGTGAGCCTAAGGTTGTCTTTCCTGCTAGGATAGTAAATTTTTGGTAGGTGGAAGTTGTTTTTATCATAGAGGTGCCTGAACGCTTTTAGCAGCGGGCATACCTCTGGCAAGGATGTTGCCTTCCAAGCTCTGCCTCTGATGCAGTCTCACTCTCTCTCTCTGTTATGGTGGACTAAGATGTTGGGTGGCCAACTATCGAGTCCTCTTTAGCTCTAGCTCCAGGTCACACACAATGCTGGTGTTACTTGGGAAACTTTGGCCAGCATAACATTGTGATCACCATTTCTTCATCTCTTGGTGAGTTTATATAGGTGAGCTTCAAATCCTCCTTCCCTCCCTTGGTACATGATGGAAGGTGACCCAAGGGAGAGGTGTCATTCCATTGTGTGCTCACATAATGTCTAAGGAGGCACTGGTGGTTGTCCTTATGTGGCTTTCACATAAGGAGTAACTTTCCTTTGCTTTTTTTGGTCCCAGAAAGTGAATTTTTTCCATTTCCAGGAATGCGCGCTTATCGGGCAAAAAGGCGCGCAAAAGGCTCTCTTCTCGAAGGATAAAGCGCGCATTTGAGCATTTATGACTAGTTCAAATCTAATTTTTTCAAAACTTTAGAGATTTTAAATACTTATTAATTCCATAATGTATTTCTATCCTGTAAATCCTTGGGCTCAACATTAATTGATGTTGTCTTCTTCTGTACGATTTTCCAGTGTTAACAATGAGGATCATAATGAAATACTTCACATGTGAGGGAAGATTCTCCTGCCTTTACTCCTACCACATCAGGTTGCTTATGCATTTTACTAGAGTGAGGATGTTGCACATACCCTATTACCTCTACAAAAGCCTTGACAAAATGGCCTATATAGTGCAAAAGAGAGATTTTCCTCAGCAGATGCAAAGCCTATTCCATCACTCACTTATCAAAATGGTGGTTATGCACCAACTACAACAGTAAGGCATTCCATGGGAGACCTTCCTTACCAATGAGGTTTTCACCACTCCACAAGGCCATCAGCAGCAAGATGTCCCTTCATCTTTTGATCCTCCCATTCCTCCTTCACCATCACACCCCACTACCCATGCATCACCATCCACTCACATTCCCTCACCTCATGATGACTCTTTCACCTCGCCATCCACTCACATTCCTTCGCCTCAAGATGATACTCCTTCATCACCTTTTTGAAATCCCTCACCATCATCTCATGGTACTAGTGCATCAAATATTGAAGATGGCAGTGAGGCATATGGTAGTCAAGAAGGCAGTGAGGAAGATGGCATTGAGGAAG
This sequence comes from Pinus albicaulis, assembly GCA_034641835.2. NCBI lineage: Eukaryota > Viridiplantae > Streptophyta > Pinopsida > Pinales > Pinaceae > Pinus > Pinus albicaulis. Next base: position 1,782,552,016 of record CM076575.1, read on the forward strand.
ATGGTAGTGAGGTAGAAGGCAATGAGGAAGATGGTAGTGATGATGCCATTGAGACAGATGGCACTGAGATGAGTAACATTGAGCCTTTTCCTTTGACCTACCAAAGGGGAAATAGGCATGTGTTTGCTTCCCTTAAGAGGCAAGGGGCCATGCCTTCTACATCAACCAAAAAAATTGACAAAGGCAAGGAAAAGGTCATTGATGAAGAAGAGGAACACAAGCATGCAACTGAACAAGAGTTTTAGCTAATTCACCTTGACAGTGATGATTAGAATGAGGAGAGTATCACAAAAATGTTTCTCAAGAGAAAGGATGCCCAGATTAGAGAGCTACAAACCAATCTTGGTAGGGCTAAGAATGTAATAAAATTCCTTGATGTTGAAAACAAGCAACTGGAGACAGAGAAATCCATTTGTGAGATCAGGGAAATCAGAGCCCAGAAAGAGGTTGGAAAAGCTAAGGAAAAGATAGATGAGACCTTGGGAACTTTTGATGAGAATGAAGAAGAGGAAGAACAACTTCCTAGGAGAAGACCAAGAGAGACCTTGACATGCAAAAGAAGATGGCAAGGCATTATGCCTTAAAAAACAAGATTGCAAAGGCCAAGCTCAAAAGAGCCCTTGAAAATATTGAAGCCCTAAAAGAGGAAAAGGACAAAGAAAAGATTGAAATTCTTGCTGATGCATCCCTACAAGCATCCCAAACATGATCAACAAGACAAATCCCAATTTTGGCATCTTTTTGAGTTTTTGAAATTTTGAATATTTTATTTGCAGAAAGAAGGGCCAAGCGCGCAACGCCATTGGTGTTGCACTCTTTTTTTAGGCACCCAATGGAGGATATATTTACATTTTTATGATCCTTAGGCTAAGGAAATCACCCTTAGAAAGTTTCAAGTCATTTGGAGCAGAACTGGTCCCTCAAAAGGGCCAAAAACAAGCAAAAAATCACCTTTCTGCCCTCTTTTCAGCACTGGCACTGCGCCCTGAGAAGTCTTGGGAGAATGGATTTTTGAGAAAGAAAATAGGCACCAATATAGAAACCAAAGGAATTTTTGGAAAATAGACAAGGCAGGATTTTCAATGAGCTATCATGGAGCGTATTTGGACACCAGGAAGGCCTCCAAATCGTAGCTGCAACTTAGACTATATTTCCAGTTTTGGCGTTGCACCCTTGCCTGAAAGTCAACAAAAGACACTTGGAGTTATTGAAAAATATATTTTGAGGGATTTGAGGGAAAATCACTCCAGAGTTAGCTGATTAGTTATGTTAGAATTTATTTTTTCATTTATTAGTTAGGATATTTGTGCCTTGGGCCTTGCATGGTCTCATAGGACAAAATGACATTTATGTGTAATTAATGACATTTTGAAACCCTAGCTAGGGTTTTTATCCTCCTTTTCAAGTTAAATATTGCATGGAGGCCTGATTGTTCATGTTGGTTGATTATTGAGCTCAATATCATAGACTTGGAGTTGAGAAGAAATTGGCTTTGGAGTTTTGTGAATTCTTTGATTTGAATGGCAATGGAGCAAGCACATTTGTAGGATTCATGAACATGGTTAATGGTGATGTCTTTCTAATTTAGTACTATTCTTCTTATGTTTTCATATTTTTTCATCTTTCTCATGCAGTAGAACAGAAATTTTAGGTTAAGACATGTTGTTTAGAGGCACCTTAACTCTGTCTGATTTCTATTGCTTAGATGTTTTCCTCTACTAGGTTTACTTGAAGAAATTAGGAGTTCCCTGTTTCTCCATTTCTATATAGTTTGTTTCCTTGAGATTAAATTAGTAGAGTAGGGCTAAAGAAGTTAATGGTATGCCCTGTCCTTTGGTTGTGCTTGAAATGTTGTTCTCAAGGCTTTATTTGAAGTGTACTAATTATGGTTTAGGCTAAAGAAGTTTATGGTATTCCCTGTCCTTTAGTCTATCATGAAATATTTTATTCGATGGTATTTATAGTTTGATTAAGGAATTTTGGAGTTCCCTACTCTTTGATCATTACTTATGATTATCTTGCATGTTTTCTTTCTCTAAAGGTGGATAGCTAGAGAGGTTAGGAGTTCCTTGCTCTCTAGGTTTTGCTGGATAGTTGTCTTTAAGTTTACTTGATAAGGCTAGGTCAAAGAAGTTTATGGTGTGCCATGTCCTTTGATTCTTTCTTATGCATAGTGTTCTTAAAGAAATTTCTTGTTATAGTACATGTTAAAGGATTCTTAACTACCCTTTAAACCTACTAATCTCACAATTTAATGTTCACTTCACTCACATAAGCTTTGAATATCCATTTGGATTTGTTAACTTTCCCTCTGAAACACCCTTGACCTATTGTAGTACTTTTCAAGACCTTTTACAGACTCCATAGCCCAATGGTCTGAATCTCTTTCACTCTATATGTTCTACTTGAAAAGTAACCTAACCAAACAAAACAAACAAACAAACCCTATCATTATAACTAGCCTAAAATAAAAACCCTAAAATCATACAAGTTACATATTTCACACAAATATAGAGAGAGCCCTCTTTGAGTCCAGAAGGCTAGGTCCTAGGGCTCCAAAGTTGGTTGATGTTACCCTTGTTCAATTTGGTCTTGCCAATCTTACAAATTACAGGGACCTAACAAAATGGCGACTCAGTTGGGGAAATCTAAGTAAGTAACAAGCTTATAAATTCTTTAAGAACTCACAAATCCCCTGTCAAAACTTAGATAAATCAAATGTTAGCCAAGAGTGATATCTGGTTGATTCATCATACTAGCACCATGGTGACCATACTGGAGAGCACTCATTGAAAATCTTAGTGTTACATAAAGAACTCAAAAAACCCAAAAACATACCTATATTGGTATTTAGTTGTTGATGGTGGACAATAAGTACATCCTCAAAATACTAAGCATCATCCACCTGGTGACTCCACTGGTCTTCAGTAGCCATATTGACCCCAATATTTCTCACAGACTCCCCTCAGAATATATCAATCAGTCATAACAGTGTAAAGCCCAGTTACATACTATGTGAACTTAGTACCCTTACAGATAGGTTTGTTTTTCAAAACTCTCATAAAATTTCAGCCCCTATGTGTTTTGGGTCTGAAATATGGCTTCACAAAGAATCAACACCAGATCTCACCCTGACCCAAACCCTCCTACCATAGTTGATAACCCATAAAGAATATTATGGAAAACTTCTAGGACTAAAGACTCAACTATTGTTAGACCCATTCACAAAGAAATTTATGTCCCTAAAAACCTTACATCCTTGCAAGATACCCAATTTGACTTACACCATAGAAGAAATATATTCAGAACTAAGTCTCAAATTTGGATAGACCAGACAGAACTTGAGCCTACAAACTTACAGCAGAGTCCTAGTAGAGAAACCTCTCCTTCCACTCCTCTTGATTTTCAGCTTCTCCAACACTTTGACTCCTTTCAATCCAATTCTTCTCAATCTCAGCTTGTTGGTCCAAGTGCATCTGCCACCCCCATTCATACATCCACTGTGCAAACCACTCCACTTCATCCTCCACCTCCACTCATAAACCCTCCTCTTGTAAATCCTCCTTGGATTCCATTACCTCCCACCATGGCAACATGGTATGCCCCTCTAGTACTACCACAACCTTTACTACCTTTGCCACATGACTACCAATCTAAAATACCTGACTTTACTGGAGCTGACTCTACCACTGCCCAACAGCATGTAGACAAGATGAATGATGATTTTGAATACCAAGAAATAGAAGAGGAGACCATAAAAATGAGAATTTTTTCCCAAAGTTTAGTAGGAGAAGCAAATAAATGGTTCAAGAACTTAAACCCTAATAGCATTCATGATCTCCCTTCCCTTTACCAAACATTCATAAAAAAGTGGGAGACCAAGAAAAATCCTCTTCAAATCCTTTCAGTGTATGATAACCTTAAGAGAAATGTCAGAGAGAGTGTCTAAGACTACTGCACTAGGTTCAATAGTGTATACAATGCACTCTCACCACACATGAAAATCCCACAAGGCCTAGCCTTCAAAGTTTCCAGATGGATTTGATCCCGACATGGCTTACCAATTAAGGGAAAGAGATCCCCTCACCTTAGAAAACATGAAAAGGGGAGCTATAAGTGTATAAGCCAACCTAATTGCTAAAAGGGCTAGATTAAGAGTAGAGAAGAAGGTTACATACAAAGAAGAAACTGTGGCCTTCACATCTGATGCTAAAATTGAAAATCTAGTTAGGACAATGGAAATGATGATGGAGAGAATAAACTGCATGAAAGAGCACCCCCTAGGGAAAACCAAACAAACCCTTAAAACATAAATAGAAACCAAAACTTCAAAAGAGACCCTCCTCAAATCATACAAAGAGACAATGACCAAAAAATTAGACCTCCTTTCCAAGAAAACTATGTAGATGAAGAAGAAAGAGAAATTGAAGAGCCAGAAGAAAATCATGTCAATCTAGTAGACTCCAATAATGAGGATGATGTTTTCTCATAAACAGTTTTTCCTCAGGCTTCGGACGAAAGAAAATATGGTGCAGGCACAAAATGAACTTGAAAATATGTTTCGTGTGATGCCTCCGTGGAGGTGGGGTTTCCAGAAGGCTCTCCCAGTGATGTGTGGAAATGATAGATCAATGCTCTCCCAAGAGGCCTCTCAAGGGAAGAGGTGGGATCCCCTCTCAGGAAAACTCTATGCTAAAAAAACTGCAATCTTAGCGAAACAGCCGAAGAGAGCAACAAAGTGTAAACAAACATATCAAAATAATAATCATAAGCTAACCCCATATGGCTGCCATCCTCTTCCTTATAAACAATGCGAGCCTTATCACCTTGGGTCCCACTCATTAGGGTTTGCACCTTCATGCAATCAATCTCCCTCCAAAACTGTGTTGTCCCACCATTAATGCCACTCCTCCATAACAATGCTGTTTGATTTGGTCAAAGTTGACCTATTCAACATGCTTCAGCCCCTTTTCACACCTCGGGGTCTTCAATCCAACTTTTATATGACCTCCATCACACTAGGAGTGTCTTTTATTCCTTCTAAGGAGATTTACGGGTCTCGATACCCTCTTATTCCTCTATCTAAGAGAAAAATCAAAATTTAATATTCCAATTAGCTGTGTGCTAATTTAGGAATATTACATGGTGATTCCTAGAATTCAAGTCGATCTTCCTGAAATATTTCACCCCTTTTAGTTGTTCCAGAACGTCATTAATCTCTGGGATCAAGCACCTATTCTAGACAGTGATCTTGTTCAGTGCCTGATTGTCAATACAGAGTCTCCAAGTCCCATCATTCTTCTACACCAACACGATCGGGATCCCACAGGGCAATGAACTTGGCCAGATGTTACCTTTCAGTAGCAGCTTCTGAAGCTACCTCTTTATTTCATCGTTCTCCAGAACAAAGCGCCAATAGACTGGTCCATTGAGTAGCGATGCACCTAGGGTCAGATCGATGGGGTGCTTAACTTGATAGTGCAGAGGCACCCCCGCGGGTGAGGTGAAGATGTCCACATACTCCTCCATGACCTTGTCCATTTGTTGTTGTCGTGCTGAGGAGCCCTGTCTAGAGGTCATGGCCACAGTATTCTTCTTGCCCTAAGGGTGGATCATCAGGAAAACAAATTTCCCAATTTTGGAAATGAGCTTACTACATTTTTTTGCAGTAACAAAAAATATAGCGACAGGAAATGGTACCTCTGGTATCCTATACAACTTATTTACCAAAGTAACAATAACAATGCGAGGTCAGGAATCATACACAACATGTCACTTCCACAAGTATGGTTGGCCTAATAATACATCACAAACATCAAGAGGATCAATGTCACATAATACCTCATTGGTGAAGGGCTTTATGATGCAGGGAAGGTGGCACTGCTGGCTGGCACGGAGATTTTGTCCTTGCTGAAGCCACCTGATGGTGTATGGTTATGGGTGTGCTGTGGTTGGCAACCCCAACCGCTTCATGACCTCTGCTAAAATGAGGTTCTTTTGGCTTCCATTGTCAAAAATGAATTGTAGCGAGGAACCCTTTACCCACATCTGGGAGTGGAAGAGATGATCCTCCTCCTTTGGATCTTCTAGTTCTTCCTTTTGGATCTTCGTGGTGGAAACAATGGTGTTGGGCTCTGCATTGATAATATGCTTCCCTTTTTCATTCCCCTTCTTGGGTTATGATTTAGAGTCAAAGCATGCATCTGATTCAGAAGCCTTCATCTCAGCCACTAGTCATTGCTTGGCCCGACACTCACTTTTGTTGTGAGTGGAGCTCTTATGAAACTCACACCATTTTCTTGTGTCCTTCTTCAGCTTTATGGTGTTGTTATTTTCTTATGGCTTTGGTAGGTTGTCTTGGGCCTCCATACTTTGGCTTTTTCCTTTGTTCTATGGTTTGGGGGAACCTTTTCCTTTCATTTGATTTGTAGATCCAAAGTTTCACTTCTTCTGTTTGAATTTCTTCTTAATCTTGGGAGAATATCCATATGTCATACCAAGCAAGGAGATGTCAAGGAACTCCATTTCCTCATAAATGTATCTATGTAGACAACTGCGGTACTTCAACACCATATGTTTCTCCGAATATTTGATACCCAACTTTGTGCGGAGGGATGGAACAGATTCGTCAGCTCATGTACAACTTGATCCCTTTGCTGCCACAGCGTATTCCATTGTATGTACTTGCCCTCATGGCTCCCCATGGGATAATATTGTTCCTTGATGGCGTCTCAAAAATAATTCCAAGTGGGTATGGATGAGAACAGATAGGGTTCCCCCTCATCCTTTTTATCACAATAGGTTTCCCATGAGTCCTTGACATGGGGGGCGGCTTTGAGGAGTGAAAAAATAATCTTCTCCCTATCAGAAAAGTCATGAACCGAGAAATATTCTTCTGATAGATTTAACCATCTATCTATGGCGTCTACATCTATTGTAATATTCCCAAATGGGGAATACAACAATACAATGCAGAAAGATATGAAAATAACACATATCATCTTTTATATAGCAAGAGGCCAATATGGAGACCTTTCATTTGTTATTACAACAGAAAAATATGTTCAAGAAGTGGCCCATAAGGTTCATAACAAGAAAAGAAAGCCTCCAATGAAAGAAATCCCTCAAAATGAGGTGCTGCAACCATATATGAAGACTGGAAAAATCCTTACAGCATTATTTTATTGGCTCTGCACAACTGTAGATTACACATCATATCTAGAGAAAATAAGTGCATAAAAAGTTAGATCTATATCAGATCCATGCACTATACAAGCTCTTCTATAGAACCCCCTTGGGGTTTTCAGAAAAACACCAAGTGCAAGATGCAGATATGAGATCTAAGACTACAGATCTACTAAAAATTAAAGATTTGGAAAGTGTGGCTGAACTGATATATACAATGGAATAGCCTCCTCCAATAGATCCCCAAAGTGAAGGGTAGATCCCCAACACTTAGAAAGTCACTCTCCAAATGGTGTGTTGAACCACCCTGCAACTACACCTACAGAAATAACGCAGATCTGAAAGTACACTACACTGTAGGTGTAATATTCCTACTTAGCCCAAGCTAAGAGGAATATTCAATTTTGTTTCATTTTCTGTTGATTGAATAAATGAATCAAGGAGGACATGTAAAACTCCTAAAAACAATGAATAAATCCATGCCTATGTGAATAGAGAAAAAATTGGACCATATAAAATAAATACATGCAGGTGTGAATGGGTTTGAACTATGAGAATGGGTCAACCTTGACCAAATCCACAACATAGTCTAGATTCAATGTACCTCATGATGCACAACGCGGTTCTAGAAGGAGGCTCCAAATGTGAAAGGAGCTAACTCATTGAAGTGGTTTAGGGTTTGAAAAGGCTTTTATCTTGTAAAAGGAAGAGGAGAGAAACATGAGAGGGTTGTTGAACATATTGTATTGAAAATATTTGTCTGCTTTCTCTAGCTGTTTAGCTGAGAATAGTGTTGTTTAGCACAAGGATCTCTTGTTTAAGATTCCTTCTCTTTCCTTGAGAGGCCTCTTGGAAGAGTCTTGAATTTCTCATCCACTATCAGGCATTTGGCCAAGCTTCTACTTCCAACTGCAATACAAATCCAGTGAGGGTTTGGTTGCTTTTGTAAGCTGCAACAAGTGGAGGCTAGATCTATTTAGATCTAGACCATACTAGTGCCTCTTCTCAGTGAGTGAGTCTTTTATCATCCTGGAAAAGTGTATTAGCTGTTGAGATTCAGATCTATATCTTGGCATCATGCCAAAGTGTTCTACAGGTATACAACACAGTTTATCCTCTTGAACTGCGTTATCTGCAAGAAGGAAGTTGCAGGGTGTTTCAGTATCTTTTTGAGGAGTGATCTCTAGTGTGGGGGATCTGCCCTTCACTATGGTTTTCCATGGCTTCCTATTGTATTCCATGTTATATTCAGATCTGATCTGAATAATCCTATATATGCTTCAGGAATTCTAAAGAGATCTGCAAATCTGCTGTAGAAAATCTCAGATCTACTCCTGTTCTTTCATGTAATGCTGAAAACCCCAAGGGGTATGTAATATAAAGACATTTTAGTATATGGATTTGTTGTAGATCTAAATATTCATGCACTATATTGTTCTAGATTTAATTTTTAATCTACTGCTACAGTGCACTACGTTTTCCATATCTAGATTCTGCAGAATTGTCATTCTTACACTTGTACCTTCATGAAAACCCTTGCCGAGTCATTTATAGAATGTGTAAAGGGGGCTAATACTCTATTTTTCTCCATGATTTAATGTAATAAAATGTATGTATTTATTTTCCATCACATCATACACCTTCAGAAAGTTACACTGTCTATGCTTTAGTAAATTCAACATAAGTCAAGTCATGGGATTTGGGCATTTTTAAGCCATATCGGGAGTGGGAGATCCGTTTAACATAGCTAGAGTCATCTGTGTTATCTCAAATTTTGTATGTGAGTCCCACATGACCTAAGCTAGGGGATCCCAACGTCATTTACCCTTATTTTTATGAAAATTTCTGAATTTAACCTTTTTAGGGTATAAATTGCTGCTTTTCCCCATCTTTTGTGGGTAGAATGGATCATACTTGTTGTTGTTGTACATAAAATTGATGCTGAAGTGTTTCTTAACAAATTTTTGTGTGGAAAGCTTGTTTTTATTCTAGTATTGTGTTTACATACTGCTGTAGCCCTTCCTTCGGCAATATTCAAGCCATACTAGGTGTGGGAGGCCTATTTGCCTCACCTACCTTGAATGGTTTCTGATATCCTCTTGGATTTGGGTCTTAGATTATCATATCTAAGGGATCCAAGGGCTGATCTTGGTTACTGAATCACACATTCCTAAAAAATGCATTTTCAGGCTTGTCTTGCTAAGCAGTCCCTTTTGGGGATATTACAGTGGTATCAAAGCATGATCTTGGGATCAGCCCGTGAGTTTCAGCCATAAGAATATAGAAGATATCAATATGATGAAGAGGATGAGCTTTCTCTCATCAGTTTGTAGATCTAGGAAGGACCTCTCCAAGGAGGTTAGGGAGATAGAAGAAGGAGAAGAGGAAGGACCATGCACTTCCTATTCTCAAAGAGAAGAAGGCATGAAGCATGAAGAACACTTGGAATTTGAAATTAAAAGTGAGTACCTTGCTAAATACAAAGCTAAACCTATAGCCTTCAAGAATACTCTACCTTTACCACAATTTATTCAGCTGGAAGAAGAAAGAAGACCCCATAGCTATGGGATGATGAGAGGCAATAGATTTTTATTGTCCACTTTTGATGGATCACTCACATGTGCAGCAGAGGCTTGGGTGATGAAGCTAGAGGCTTTCTTCCTGCTACATCCTATAGTAGACAGAAAGGCTGTAGAAATTGGAGCACTACACCTTGAAGGTGAAGTAATTATTTGGTGGTTCAACCATTTGAGCCATGCAAGGGTTTATACTTTTGCTGAGTTTTCTCAAATGATGATCAAGAGATTTGGAAAAAGGAGGGAGGAGCACTCACTACAAGAGCAGTGATGGAGAAAAGAGGAACCATTCCTCATGTGAGCATTCAAAGGGCAGCTTCATTTAGGAAGCCATGATGGGAGCGGTAAGGAGGAGTAGACATCTGGAGATAAGAAACTCTTTCTCCTTTCTAGATGACACTATCTCAATGAGCATGCCACAGCTCAAAGAGAGACTTCTACTTGCAGCAGATCCAAGGCCTCTTTGGTTTTGGAAGGCTATGCATGAGGAGGAGATCTCATGGAGAGATTTCATTAGAGGTGCACTTCAACACATCATGGAGTGCAAAGTTATTCAATAATTTGAGGTTCTTCCCTTCTCACACTTGGATCTTCATGGATTCAGGAAGGAACAGATAGATGATGGAGGACATATTAGGATGGATAAAATCTCTCATGTTTGTGTTGGACATTGCTTGAGCCTTACACATCATGATGGGAGGTTTTTGCCTACCACCTATTTGGGTCCTTGTGGGATCAAATTGATCCTTAAGAAGAATGCATTTCAAATCCCATGAAATGCAAGAACAAAGATCTGATTTGGGAGGATGGTAGCCATCATGGGAGGAGTATCAAGATAGAGGATGGAAGAAGACATCCACAAATTATTAAGTGGATGTGGATGGAGAGCAAGAAGCTGGTAAGCTACTTGCAAATTTATGATACTGAGCAGCAAGAGGCTTGGTTGCGTTGGTTACTCTTGAAGGAGTTTGGTCATCACTTGCCATACACTCTTCCTAAGGGTAAGAAGATGAAGAAGATGTGGCAAGATGCTTGCATCATTGAGCAGCAAAGAGTATGGATGCATGGTGTTGATGTGACATTCTTATCATTCATTATTTCTTCATCACATGTCTTGTATGATGGAAGCATGAGGAAGTAGCAAACACTTTTGTTGCTTGGGTTGTACTTGAGAGAGAAAGGGTAGATTTGCTCTCACATATTGTATGATGTTGCAGGAGTAGGAGACGGCACTGTCATGGTGCAAATGGGCTACTCTTTGGCCTTAGATGAACAGGAAGTACTTCCATTTTGGGAGGAATTTCCTAATTGCAGCAGCATTGTTGAAGAAGTCTTTGACAAGGATCATGTCAAAGAAATGAGCTATGGGTTGGCAAGAGCCTATTTGCATAGGCCCACAGTGCTGTTCTTTTGGAGCATGGACTTATTCTTGTATTCATGCATCACTTTACTTCCAGCACATGGTGAGAATGTTGTTCTTGAATTTATTGATTATGTAACACAATACTTACATCTTCTTACCATTATCATACAGTGCATTGCTCCACAAGAGGGCAAGTTTATTGATGAGCCCCATAAACAAAATTTTGCCAAATATTATGATGGATATAGCCATCCTTTGCTTAACCATGGGAAAATGTTTGATTATCTCTTGTATGCTCAGTTGGCACATTCATTCATTTACTATTCACTAGTAGATGTTGTTGGTGTCCCATGTTTCGATAGTTTGGCAAATCAAAAGACAAGGCAACATCAGAACCAATCTTTAGAGTTACAGGATCTATTCCTCCTGCTCTTAGAGAGGGATCTCTCAAATTTTTTGTTATTTGCAAAGGTTTATCTTGTGTGCTTTGAAAATTGGTTTTAGACTAGTTATTAAGTGCAAGTGTTTGTTTATTTGTTTGGTTGAATTGATACAACAGAACATAAAAGGTCTAGGAAAGATAGATAGAAAGGGGAAATGTCAGCTTCATTGGGCAATGGAGTCAAAAATAGGTCATGACAAACTTATCAATGGATGTGGGATATCAAAGGGAAAATCTAACTTGGCCGCAGGATCCTTTGGTTTTGGAATGAGATGGACATCAATGATTTGGAAAGAGAAGTTTAATTCTCAACTAAGGGAATTTGAAAGCACAACTTGAACAATAAAGAGTTATTTGATAGACAGGGCTAACCATGAATTCTACAAATCACACTTCAAGCAAATAATGACTTCAAAACAACTTTTAAAATGAAATCTAAGATTTGGGGAACACCCTATTTCCTCAAATATTTTATTTCAAATGACTTAGAAACATAAAAGATTCACTGATAATTATGATCATAGAAGAGGGAACACCTAAGTACATCTATGATCACAACTATAAAGACCTTTAAGCCAACTATTCGAGCAAGGACAAGGGGCAAGATCAGAACAGACCTCCTTGACTTATTGTAAACAAAGAAACTTCAAAGGGAGACTTCAGTAATAGTCTTTAAGTGGCACCAGACAAGCAGGGAGAACCATAAATCATGCTGAAACCAATTGTTCAAACTATTAAGGAAATAAACAAGCATGAGGACTAAAGAGAGAGATTAAATACTCTAGAATACCTCAGCAAAAGAAAACATAAAACAATGAAGGATAAACAGGTCTAAGGTGCTTCCAAGAGTCATTTCTTAGCCTAAAACTTTCACCCTACTGTAGTAAGAATTTATGGAACAAAATGAAAACACGGGAAAACATTATATAGTTCAGAATACTTCACCAATAGGCAAGCTCATGGATCCAATGATAGAGCCTTCTTAGGAACAAACATGCAACAACATCATCAGGGCTTCCAAAACTTCAATTTCTTCTTCAACTTTAACAGACTATGTATTATTTCAGAGAGTTTCAGTATTACAACTAGTAATCAAACAACCAACATTTACAATAGATTCCTCAAGAAGTTTTATAGAGGAATGAGGAGGTTGAAAGAGAGAAAAGATATTTTGAGTTCAATTAAAACAGTCAATGCTTCTCGGCCTTTGAGGGGCTCTAGGGAGAATTTTACAGATATTTTCCTATATTAATTGGTTTACATTAAGTATTTAAGCTTTGCTGGAAGCTTATGTTGAATTTAAGGCTCTGTGTCATATTTTTCAATAACTCTACTGATAGTTTATATTAGCTTCTTTGATTTGAAATAACTATTCAGCTGCAAGGAGCAGATATGCTCTGTTCTGGTCTTTACTCGGCCTTTGTTTAAAAGCTGCGAAGGCATAGGTGGAAATCTGGTAGCTGAGAGGAATCAATTTGCCTCTGAAGAGGTAGTGGAGGCATCCTTTGTCTGATAAATATCCTTGATTTGTCTTTGACTATGTTTAATTCAAAGGATTAGGCCTTTGATAATCGATTTTTAGCCGTAATCCTTTAAACTGTATAATTAATATTTAATCCTTCATTTCTGCTATGTGTGGGTCTTCGACACTGATACTTTTTGATTTAATTTAGTTCTTTTTGTCATGTTGATGTGTAGGTATGTACAAGGTTCACATGGAATCAATGCCCATGAGTCATTGATGAAACGTGAAATTGAAACCTATATATGGCTTTCCCTTTTAACGAACAAAAGTCTGGAGGATCGTCATCCTCAACTCTCATTTTCTTTTTAAAATATTTGAAAGCCCTTTAAATCCTGAAAAATACAAAAATCATTAAGAAATCCTACATATTTGGTAAAAAATTGCTTAGGAGGTTCTGGGGAAGAGCGTGGCCGTTGGATGGCAACATCCGACGATGGAGATTCGTTTGCGGGGAGGTTAAAAAGGAAAGCGGGGAACAATTAAGTCGGATCCGTCGATCTAGCAAAGATCAACGATGGGGATCCATTGTGAATACACAAAGTGAATGAGTCACTTTATAATAATATGGGTGTAAAATGTGAGAAAATACAAAGGAAAGAAGAAAAATCCCTTTGGCAGAGGAAATTGCAAAGGAAATGAAATTGGGGCTTCGGGATGATCGTGCGTCGTCGGATGAGATCGGCCCACGAGATGGACGGTGGAGATTTTACGCTAAAAAATTTTGGCGAGGGTGGAGGGCGATATTATAAGGCCAGATTAGATCTGGGCCGTTGATCTGCAGAGATCAATGGTGGGAGTCGCACGCGATGAAACACAATGGAAAGAGGGAAAGTGGTTTTGGGGAGAAAAAGAGTTGTTTTCATGTAGTGGAAGGGCAGGGAGGTGATTTTTCCTTTTTGAATGCGATATGCGTTCCCGCTCGACACGTGGCATTTCAAAACCACCAATATCGCACGACCCTCAGGAAATTATCCTTCGCGCTGAAAGTTACGTGATATGGAACATGAACCGTTAGATCTGGGACCTCAGATCCAACGGAGGAGAATGAGCGCGATATGGATATGATGCGCAGAGGATAGGAGACAGGGTGGTTTCAATCTGAGCCGTAGGATGAAAAATTTGGACAACGGAGATCAAATCTTGAGAAAGGCGGGACCTGCAGGAGGTAGGCCTATCGGGTCAAATATGAGCTGTTGGATGTGGAAGATCGACGGCCAGGATAAAATCTGGGGTTTAAATGAAAAAGATACAGAGGCGGAGAAGGAGTTAATAAGGACAATTGATCTGTAGAGATCAACGATCGAGATTGGTCAAAAAAACATTAGGAGTGGGGCAGCATGTTTTTAAACCAAAGTCGGGGAATGTGATCTGGACTGTCCGATCTGGACAGGTGGACGACCTAGATGCAATCAGGGCTTGATGATCAGCGTGGGAAGAAACTTGGGAGGCACCGATGCGATTAACTGTTGACCATCAATCTGCAGATCAGATGGATGATAGCGAACTCATCGGGGGTTGACTAATCGGGGGTGGCATTATGTTAACGTGCTCAAAAAAAACTTGTGATGCGATCATGCGCTGATCGTTGATTGGCTTTAGATCAACGATCGATATTGTTTCAACACTTGCACTGGCGGAAACCCTTCCCCAACCTGTGCAAGAGCCAGGTGGCAGGCGGGACACAGACGGCAGGCGGAGAATATAATAAATGGTCCCCGGCGCTAACAAACCCAAATGTAGACCCCCAATGATCTATAAATATAATAGGCCTGGGAGCATATATAATAAAGGTCAATCGAAATCGAAACCGGATCGGGTGCAATGAACGTACGCACGTTGAATTTTCTTCGATGCGATTGGGCTTGGGGACCTTTTAACTCTTGGTCCTGGGTGCAAGTTATATGGAGTAAAGCGGAGAGCAGGGTTTATATAATGGGGCTCAATCGCATCGAAATTTTGATGCGGGATTTTCAATCTACCCATTTATATTTAAAAAACATTGCATGGCCGCTTTTAGACCAAACTTAGGAAAAATTGGGTTTATGAACTTTACAAAGGAAAATAATGCATCGGAGATGAGTTATACAATGTTTTAGTGCCCGATTGCGGGCACAATGTTTATATGAGGCGATAATAGGACTGGGGGTTATGCAATAAAGAGCCAATCACAATCGGAGATTTTAATAAAGGGAAAAGACTTGCGCGCTGTGTTTCCTCCGATGCGATAAGCACCGAAAGGGCTTAGCACTTGGTTCTAGCACCTGGGCACATGTGGGGAAGTGGTTTAGTACTTAGCCCAAGCGGCTTAAGTCCATATTTTTAACAAACTTATTTTTTATGAATTTTTTCAAGGTTTTTGATGGATTTGGGGGTTTTGGTAAAGTCTAAAAATGAGTTTTAGACTTTGTAAAAGGGATTTTCACGAAGGGAAGAAGGGAAATCATAAAAAATGGAGGAATTATATGGGGAATAAAGGGGTAAATATAAATGTTGGTTTTGAGTGAAGAAGGGGAAAATGGGATTTTTACAGCAGTCTTTTCTTCATGGAAAAACAACAGAATTTCTGAGTTCAAAAGGGGAACAGCAATGACGATTAACCAAAGGATAGAATATCTTCAGAAAGACTTTAAGCATCAAAAATTTTGGCAGCAAAATTGTTTCTTGAAGGCTATCCAAAATGATTTAGCCACAAGTTGACATGGCAAAATTTTATAGGTGGCTAACAGTGGCTCCACTTGGGGATGGTGCCTTTTTTAAGGCATCAAGAATTTCAGATTTGCATTCTCTGGAGGCTGATAAGTGCCTAATCCATTGGGATATCTTTCTTCATTTGGGTGGTCTTCTTTTGCTCTGAAAAATATGAGCAGCCATGAAAAATAATGGATTTTCATCAACGCAAGCTTTCTACCTACCCAATCCTACTGATCTAACATTTTTTCTTCTGTAGAGTGCACTTTGATTGGCAAACTCTATTACAACATTTTATTCTTTTGAAAGAAAGAAACTAATATAAGTCTACTTCTTATGCCTCCATGAACTCAGATTAAACAGTTGAGTTCATATGCTTCTCTACCTAATCTACTAATCTGTTAGGATTAAACAGTCTAACAGATTTTTATTCACTAATTTCTAAAACAGAAATTTAAAAAACATACAAGTCAGGATTGGACATTCTAACTTGTTGCTGATCTATGGCATAAAACAACAAGCTGCACATAGAAATTATTTTGTAGAAAATTAAAACAAAATTGAAAGCTTAAGATTTGGAAGTTCAAGTACTTCCTTCATCTTTTTTCAGCTCTATTTTTACTTATGTTTGAGCTATTCTTTGTTTGTTCTCTAGTTCAGATTTTAAGTTGATTGGAACTATTTTTACCTCTGTTTTGACTCAGGAATTAAAACAGATTGGAGTCATTCTTCTCTTTGAGAACTAAGGTTCGGATTTTGAGCATGTTTGAACCTTTAATTTCTAACCTAATCTACCTACTGATAAGCCAAGATTAAGTTGTTTGGAAAATCGAATTCACTAACCTATCAGCAGTCAATTTAAAACTAATTAGCCATGATTAGGCTGTATGGCTAACTAGAAGTGTGTTTTAGCAGTGGCATTTGAGCTTACACACTTTCAGATTTTGCTTCTCTTTTTTGGTATGGGGCTGTAACTTTATTGTTTTTACAATCTACCCTCTTTTCTTTCTTTTACTGTTTTTGTATTTTTATTTTTATAACTTTGAATGAAACGTTCAGACTATGATATTTACAATGAAAAAATAAAATGCTTTGAAACTCATGATTCCTGGCAGAATTAATGCTTCAACATCCTACCATTGACACGACCTCCATACAGATCTTCTCCATTCAATTCATTCAAGAAAAATGCATTGTGACCCCTCTCAGCATGAACAATATAAGGACCTTTCCACAAGTTCTCAAACTTGCCATGTTTTCCCTTCTCTTCTCTCCTTGAATCCCATTTAAGAACAAAATTTACAACCCGGAAATTGTTTGCCTTAGTCCTCTTATCAAATATTTTCTTTACATTTTCTTGGAATAACTACGTCCTTTCATAGACTTCTTCTCTGGTCTGTTGTAAATTTATGGTTTGATTGAATCTCCTCTGCATATCATTCTCTTCGACCTGCATTTCTTGAAGGAGTTTCATCACTGAAACTCTTAATGAGGTGGGAAAAAATGCATCCATGCCATCGACCAGCTGATGGGGGGACATATTTATTGACTTCTTTGTAGTTAACCTATCAGCCCATAAGGCATGAACCATCTTACTGTGCCATGATTTCTAATTCTATTCCAACAGTTTTTTGATGATATTGATGAGGCTCTTATTGGAAGATTCAGCTAATCCATTTCCTTGGGGATATTAGGCAATATAATGGCCCAAGGTTATGTGTTATTTGTAACAGAAATCAACCATTTTCTTAGATTTAAAAGCAACAGCATTGTCTATTATGATTTTTCTAGGACAACCAAATCTGGATAGGATATTTTTTTCAAGAAACTTGATAATGACATAGTCATTAGCATTTTTGGAGGGTATAGCTTCTATCCACTTGGTAAAGAAGTCAGTGGATATGAGGATCCACTTATGTTGGGTTGAGGAAGACGGGTGGATTTCCCCAATGAAGTCTAAACCCCATTGTTGGAAAGGTGCCTCAACTCTGATAGGATGTAATGGTAAGGGAAGGAGTTTTCTTTTGCCATAAAAAAATTGACACTTATGGCAAGACATGACCAACCTTTGAGTATCTGGGAAAAGGGTAGGCCAATAGTGACTAAATCTAAGAATTTTTTTTGATGTTGCCTTCCAGTAGAGTTTTCCTCCACATTCTTCGTCATGCAATTCATGCATGATTTTTCCTGCATCATCTTCAAGTAAAAATTTAAGCAAAATTCCAACAAAATTTTTCCAATATAATAACCCATCTAAGATGCAATAACTCAAATCTTTTTGTTTCAAAAATATAGCTTTAGTTTTAGACAAAGAAGGGGGGCCATTCAAATATAAAAGCACATAAATAATGTCAGCATACCAAGGAGAATTCAGAAATGTTTCTTCAATGAAAGGAGCAGTAGATTCTTCTATTTCTTCCAACACATCTACCATATTCATGTCTAGTGCTTGGAAGTTAGACTCAGCCATAAGTTTCGCTAATCCTTTCCCTTTAACTAGTTTGGTGGGCCTGATTTCTAAGTCATACTCAAGAATAGTTGCAATCCATTTTCCCCTTTTACCATCAGGGTCTTGACTTAGAATTTCCTTGACAATGGTATGTGGAACAAAAGTAATTATGTGAGAGTGTAAAATATAGACCCTAAATTCCTTTAAAGCTTTCACTAATGCTAAGGCTTGCTTCTCCATGATGTTATATTTGAGAGGAGCATATTGTAAGGCCCTACTAAAGAAGGATATTGGTTGTTCTTGCCCCAAGTCATTCTTTTGAAGTAACACTGCAGCTATTGTATGCTCAGATGCAAAAGAAAAGATATAAAAGTCTTTGGTGCAATTTGGACTAATCAGGACTGGTGTTTGAGTAAGAGCTTGTTTGAGCAGTTCGAATGATTGTTTAGCTGGTAAATTCCATTTTACATTGACATCTTTCTTAAACATGTTTGTAATGTTTTTAATAGCTCAGCAAGGTTGGGGATGAACCTCCTCAGAAAATTAATCTTTCCAATAAAATATTGTAATTCTTTGAGGCTTCTTGGATGGCTGATCTGCAATATGCCATCTATCCTTGTGGGGTCTATTTTGATTCCCTCTTCTGAAATTATATGGCCAAGAAGTTTATCTTCCTGGAGACCAAAGAGTGTGTTCTTGGGATTCAATGACAAGCCAAATTTCCTACACTTCTCAAAATATTTTCTCAAGTGAATCAAATGTTCTTCATTGGTTTTTGACAAAATGGTTATGTCATCAAGGTAGATGATTATGAAATAGTCAATATCTTCAGAAAAGGCTATGTACATGGCCCTTTGGAAGGTGGCCCCTACATTCATTAATCCTAAAGGCATTTTGACATACATAAAGGTGCCCCAAGGTGTGGTAAAAGCAGTTTTGATTTGATCATGTGGGAGCACTAACACCTGGTTGTAACTTGAGAACCCGTCTAAGAGGGATATCCTTTTTGACCCAACTACCCTTTGAGGTATATGGTCCATCCTGGGTAAGGGGTAGTTGTCTTTTAAAGAGGCTCTATTTAAATTTCTGAAGCCAATACAGAGCCTAATTTCCCCTGTTTTCTTTCTAACAGAAACTAAGTTTGATACCCATTCTGAATATCTAATGGGTACTGTGATCCCAACATCATGCATTTTTTCAATTTCTACCTTAACTAAAGGTAGTAAGAGAGGGTTTATTCTCCTTAGATTTTGTTTGAAAGGCTTTTGATTTTCTTTAAGAGGGATTTTGTGCTGAATGATGTTGGTATCATACGATTTCAGGTCTTTGTATCCCCAAGCAAAAACGTCTTTAAACTCTTTGAACAACTCTATATATAGCAATTTTATGTGAGCTGGGAGAGTGCTGGACAGTTTAATCATCTTGGGTTCTGCTAGGCTGCCTATGTTATGTTCTTCTACGTTTTTTTCCACAGGCTCCATTCTCGGTTCTTTGGCTACATCGTTAAAGTCGAAAAGGTGTTCTAAAGGTGTGAGACCTATTGAAATTTTATCATTCTTTCATTGTAAAACTTCCAAGTCTTCTTGGCCTGCGTTGTCAATTATCTCTGCTTAAAAAGAATTCTCATAATGATTTATATCATCATAATAAGTCATTTCAACTTCTGGGATTTTTTCAATATACAAACAGTTTTCTTTATGACTGGTTTTTGATACTGGTATGTCGAAATCGTTTTCTGATTTTAGAAAATAATCTATGTGTTTGTCAGAGTCAAACACTTGCCAGTGATCTTCATTATCAGGCACAGTAAGCCTGTGTTTTACCTTTATGCTAAGTTGTTCATTTATCTAAGGTATTTGGCAATTGCTGGCATTGAAAGCGAGTTCATTTGCTAGATGATTTAGTGCTCTAGGAATGAAAATATGTTCATACTTTTCAAAGGTTTTCAATAAATCAAGGTTAGCGTTCCGATATTCCCTAAGTATTGGATTTATAGCTGAGTATTATCCTTTGATTTGTCTTATGATAAGTTTAGAATCTCCTAAGATTGATATCTTTTGGGCTTCTAATTGTTTAAGCAGTTGTAAGCCTAGGAGAAGTGCTTCATACTCAGCAATATTGTTAGTGCATGGGAAATCTAATTTATATGAAAAATTCTGATTCGTATTTTGAATCCAAACACCTGACCATACACTCATTTTATTACAGGGTCCATCGAAGTTTATTGTCCAAAGTATATTTGCCTCATTTTCATTTTCTTGTTGCTGTTGATTGCCAATTTTTTGTATCTGATTTGAAGGAAGTTCTGATTGTTCTGGTGAATTGGTTGGGTCTATGTTTTCCTTTTCTTGTTGAGTAATTTCATCTTCGTTGGATAAGATAAAGGAATCTAAACTTGATTGAATGGAATAGATTGGAGAGTTGTTCGGTTTGTCTATGTTGCTCACCATGTAATTCATGTGAGATTCCCTGTATTGTATTCTGTTTTGGTTGAAAACAGGGATGGTGGCATAAGACATGTCCATTTGAAGGCTTCGCTGAAGTTTGGTTCCCCATGATCTTGATAAGAGCATGCCATACTTAGGGGGAATGTCAGCTACAACTATGTCCATTACTAGACTCTTAGCTAGAAATTGAGCTAAGTTAACACATAAATCTTTGATTAAACCCAAACATTTGACTCTAATTGAGTCAAATGAATACAAATCTTTGTATGGTTTAGTAATTTCTAAGCCTAAGCTTTCCATCACTACCTTGGGCATTAAATTTGTGAAGCTCCAGAATCTAGCATGGCGTTGTGTAAAATTTTCTCATGTATGTTAAAACTAGCGTAGAAGGGAGAGACAACCCCTTCTTGATATTTCCCTTCAACCTCTGGACCAAACAACAACTCAGGTTTTTCATCTGTCAAGTTTAAGGTGTCAGTATCACTTCGTAAGTTCAAAGCTTTTAAAAATTGGTTTTTGTACACTTCTTGGGTTACAAGTTCAGCTAGGGGGGTGGTAATTTTTATCTTGGCAATCTCTCCCTCGAGGCTAAACGGAACAATTTATTTGTTGATATTTACATCTATCTTTTCAATTGAATTCTTTTTAGCAGTTTTAATTTTCTGAACTTTGTTTGGACTGGTAATTGGAATTGTTTCATTATGACTACTAGCTGAGGTGCTAGGAGTACTCTGTTCCGCATTTGGCTGGATGTTTTTCTCTTTTTTTAAATCTGGTTTTTTAGCCAAAATGATAGGTTTGTCTGCTATCTTCTTAGGCTGACTTTCTACGTTTTTCTTGACAGCAGTACTAGTGTTCTTATCCTTTGAATTGTCTACGTTCCCTTTTCTCCTAAGATCATACTGTTTGTGTACCCCCATGATTGCATTTTCAAACCCCAGTCTATAATCATCAGAATCTTCATAGGTGCTTGTAATTTGATCAAAGAAGAAACCATGTTCTTCCTTAGTGAGGAAAACATCATCCCCACTGTCTGATCCAATCAAGTTTACATGAGCTTCTCCCAACCTTTCCATCTCCCTATCTTCCTCATATTGATCTACATAGTTTTGCTGGAAGGGAGGTCTAACCTGTTGGTCACTTTCCTTTTGCTTATCTTGATTGTTTTCTCTCATATAATTCTTATTTCTATTTCTGTTTTGGTTATTTTGAGGTTCTCTTGGTGGCACTCTATCATTCAGATTGATCTTTTCAAGCATCCTCTCCATCACCTTCACTAGGTTGTCAAATTTTCTGTCAGAAGTTGAGGTCGAGGGTAGTAGGTCATCTTTATAAGTTACCCTCTTATCTAATCTCAACCTATTTATTTTCTCAATTATGTTTACTTCTATGCTCACATCTCCTTTCTGCATGTCTTCTAAGGTTAATTAATATCTCTTCCTTAACTGATAATTCATTTCAGCATCAAGGCCTTTGGGATACCTTACCAAGGCCATGCCTTGGGCAGGTTTCATGTGAGGTGGAAGAGAATTTTAAACGCTATTGAACCTAGTGGAGTAGTCATGAACACTCTCCCCTTGATTTCTCTTGAGGCTGCTATACTCTGCTAGTATTTGGAGAGGGTTCTTTTTGAGTTCCCATTTGTTGATGAATGTTGATGCAAAGTAGGGAGATCATCTATGCTGTTAGGAGGTAGGTTCTTAAGCCATTTCTTTACATCTCCTCCTAAAATTTGGGCAAAGATCCTCATATTCATAGTTTCTTCTTCTATCTCCATGTAATCGAATGCATCTTCCATCCTATCTACATGATGTTGAGCTATTGTAGAATCTTTTCGAGTGAAGTGGGGGATTTTGGATTGGTAATCATTTGGTAAGGGAAGTAGAGGTTGTGGTAACAGTAATGGGGCATACCATGTTTCCATGGCTGGAAATAAGGGTGGATTTACAAGAGGTGGATTTACAATAGTGAAAGTGGGCTGAACAGGAGTGTTTTGCACAATGGTAGTATAGATTGGAGTGGAAGAAATACTTGGGCCAGAAAATTGATTTTGAGCAGACTTGTTATGGAAAAGGCTAAAGTGATGAAGAAGCTGGGAATCAGGAGGAGTGGAAGGTGAGGCTTCTCTACTGAAGCTTTGTTTCAAATTTGCAATGTCAAGATTAGTTTGGTTTAAATCACCTTGAGATATAGTTCTAAATATGTTCTTTGTATGATGTAAATAAAAGGGTAAAACCTCTAAGACAACAAGGTTTTCAGGGACAGATTTTGTTCTTAAGAGGCTCCTATTAGTAGTTGATTCTCCAGATTTAAAAGTTTGCCACAGAATTCTCTTTGGATTGTCAACGATTAAAGGAGTATTTGGGTCTGGATGGGATCTAGTATTGATCCTATGTGAAGCCAGACTATTTTTCAAGAATGAGAGAGGTTTAAATTTTTAAGGACTATTTTTTGGGAGTTTTACCTCTCAGGATGTCTTATCTAGTATGGGACTAGGCTTATAAACTTCTTCAAGTCTGGTTAACATAGTCCTAAAGAGATTTAGGGACCTAGATGAGTAATAAGCCTACTGGGGCTAATGGAGTCGCCAGGTGGAAACTATTTAGCTTGTATGAAGGTAAAATATGGAATGGTTCCACCACCACGTTTATTATGAAGCCAAACTGAAATGTTTTGTGGGTTTTTCTGAGTATTTATCGGTCTTATAGGTTAAGAAAGTGTCCTAAGTCTGATTTTTCACTTAGCTAAGGTGTTCAAACAAACAGAGTTTACTCTTATGGCTTGGTAACTGGTTGCTTCAAGGTTTGATAAGGTCTTAGGGGAATCCTAAGGGTCACTTAGTTTGTCACTGATTCAATTAAGTCCTATCATGATTACCATTTTTGTTAGGTAGTGCTTGAAGAAGGTTACTTATGTTATACTTGGACGGGGAGTGTTTTGTTTTACAGATTTCACTCAGGGTCCCACCGTGATCGCCATTATTTTGGTGTCCTGTGTTTTGATAGTTTGGAAAATAAAAATACAAGGAAACATCAGAACCAATTTTTAGAGTTACAAGATCTATCCCTCCTGCTCTCATAGAGGGATCTCTTAAATTGTTTGTTATTTGCAAAGGTTTATCTTGTGTGCTTTGAAAATTGGTTTTAGACTAGTTATTAAGTGCAAGTTTTTGTTTATTTGTTTGGTTGAATTGATACAGCAGAACATTAAGGTCTAGGAAAGATAGATAGAAAGGGGAAATCAAAGGGAAAATCTAACTTGGCCGTAGGATCCTTTGTTTTTTGAATGAGATGGACATCAATGATTTGGAAAGAGAAGTTTAATTCTCAACTAAGGGAATTTGAAAGCACAACTTGAACAATAAAGAGTTATTTGATAGACAGGGCTAACGATGAATTCTACAAATCATACTTCAAGCAAATAATGACTTTAAAACAACTTTTAAAATGAAATCTAAGATTCAGGGAACACCCTATTTCCTCAAAGATTTTATTTCAAATGACTTAGAAACATAAAAGATTCACTGATAATTACGATCATAG
Source organism: Pinus albicaulis (assembly GCA_034641835.2). NCBI lineage: Eukaryota > Viridiplantae > Streptophyta > Pinopsida > Pinales > Pinaceae > Pinus > Pinus albicaulis. Next base: position 1,782,576,233 of record CM076575.1, read on the forward strand.
AAGATGGAACACCTAAATACATCTATGATCACAAATATAAAGACCTTTAAGCCAAATTTTCAAGCAAGGATAAGGGCAAGATCAGAACAAACCTCCTTGACTTACTGTAAATAAAGAAACTTCAAAGGAAGACTTCAGTAACAGTCTTTAAGTGGTAGCAGACAAGCAGGGAGAACCATAAATCATGTTGAAACCAATTGTTCAAACTATTAAGGAAATAAACAAGCATGAGGACTAAAGAGAGAGATTAAAGACTCTAAAATACCTCAGCAGAAGAAAACATAAAACAATGAAGGATAAATAGGTCTAAGATGCTTCCAAGAGTCATTTCTTAGCCTAAAAATTTCACCCTACTGTAGTCAGAATTTATGGAACAAAATGGCGTGACTTTGTTAAATAGTTAGAATCACCTATAGCAAACTGGGACTCATGGGATCAATGATGACCTGAGGGGATGTGTGTGGCAGCACATCAACTGGACTGGACTTCAATGTCTTTTCCTTCTTGGAAACTGTGTGTTCCCTTTTGGAAAATTTTAGTTGTTGAAAGTAATGAGCAATAGCGATTACAATAGATTCCTTAACAAGTTTTATAGAGGAATGAGGAGGTCGAAAGAGAGAAAAGATATTCTGAGTTCAATTAATACAGTTAATGCTTCTCAACCTTTGAGGGGCTCTAGGGAGAAGTTTACAGATATTTTCTTGTATTAATTGGTTTACATTAAGTATTTAAGCTTTGTTGGAAGCTTATGTTGACTTTAAGGCTTTGTGTCATATTTTGCAATAACTCTGCTGATAGTTTATATTTGCTTCTTTGATTCGAAATAAATATTCAACTGCAAGGGGCAGATATGCTCTATTCTGGTCATTACTTGGCCTTTGTTTAAAAGTTGTGAAGGCACAGGTGGCAATCTTATAGCTGAGAGGAATCAATTTGCCTCTGACGAGGTAGTGGAGGCATCCTCTGTTTGATAAATATCCTTGATTTGTCTTTGACTGTGTTTAATTCAATGGATTAGGCCTTTAATAATCAATTTTTAGCCGTAATCCTTTAAACTCTATAATTAATATTTAATCCTTCATTTCTGCTGTGTGTGGGTCTTTGACACTGATACTCTTTGATTTAATTTAATTCTTTGTGTCTTGTTGATGTGCAAGTATGTACAAGGTCCACATGGCATCAATGCCCATGAGTCATTGATGAAACGTGAAATTGAACCCTGTATATGGCTTTCCCTTTTAACAGACGAAAGACTGGAGGATCGTCATCCTTGGCTCTTATTTTCTTTTTAAAATATTTGATAGCCCTTTAAATCCTGTAAAATACAAAAATCATTAAGAAATCATGCATATTTGGTAAACAACTGCTTAGGAGGTTCTGGGGAAGAGCGTGGCTGTTGGATGGAAACATCCAACGGTGGAGATTCGTTTGCAGGGAGGTTAAAAAGGAAAGCGGGGAAGAATTAAGTCGGATCCGTCAATCAAGCAAAGATCAACGATGGGGATCCATTGTGAATACACAAATTGAATGAGTCACTTTATAATAATATGAGCGTAAAATGTGAGAAAATACAAAGGAAAGAGGAAAAATCCCTTTGGCGGAGGAAATTGCAAATGAAATGAAATTGGGGCTTCGAGATGATCATGGGCCGTCAGATGAGATCGGCCCATGAGATGGACAGTGGAGATTTTATGCTAAAAACTTTTGGCGAGGGTGGAGGGCGATAGTATAAGGGCAGATTAGATCTGGGTCATTGATCTGCAGAGATTAACGGTGGGATTCGTGCCTGATGAAACACAATGGAAAGAGGGAAATTGGTTTTGGGGAGCAAAATAGTTGTTTTCGTGTAGTGGAAGGGCGGGGAGAGGGTTTTGCCTTTTTGAATGCGATATGCGTTCCCACCTGACACGTGGCCTTTCAAAACCACCAATATCACGTGGCCCTCAGGAAATTATCCTTCGCACTAAAAGTTACGCAATATGGAACGTGGACCCTCAGATCTGGGACCTCAGATCCAACGGAGGAGAATGAGCGCGATATGGATATGATGTGCAGAGGATAGGAGACAGGGCGGTTTCAATCTAAGTCGTAGGATGAAAAATTTGGATGGCGGAGATCAAATCTTGAGAAAGGCGGGACCTGCAAGAGGCAGGCCTGTCGGGTCAAATATGAGCCGTTGGATGTGGAAGATCGAAGGCCAGGATTAAATCTAAGGTTTAAATGAAAAAGATACAAAGGCGGAGAAGGAGTTAATAAGGACCGTTGATCTGCAGAGATCAGTGGTCGAGATTGGTCAAAAAAAAATTAGGAGTGGGGCAGCATGTTCTTAAACCAAAGTCGAGGAATGCAATCTAGACACGTGGATGGCCCAGATGTAATCGGGGCTCGGAGATTGGCGAGGGAAGAAACTCGGGAGGCGCCGATGCGATTAACTGCTGACCATCGATCTGCAGATCAGATGGATGATGGAGAACTCATCGGGGGTTGACCAATCGGGGTGGCATTATGTTAACGCGCTCGACAAAACCTGCGATGCGATCATGCGCTGATAGTTGATCGGCTTTAGATCAACGATCAATATTGTTTCAACACTTGCACTGGCGGAAACCCTTTATAATACATAAAAACCAAAAATTAACAAAATTCAAAGTTTTGGGTGGCTCGGGGCGGAATATATATATATGAAATGGTCTGGCGCCTGACTGCAGGGCCGGTGGTCTATATGAAATATAATAGGCCCAGGGCGTATATAATAAAGGGCCAATCGCAATAGAAACTTCGGATCGGGCCTATGGGCTTTGCAATCTACCTATTTAGATTTTCTCCAATGCGATTGGCGCTTAGGGACCTTTTAACTCTTGGTCCCGGGCGCAAGTTATATGGAGTAAAGCAGAGAGCGGGGTTTATATAATGGGGCTCAAACACATCGGAATTTTGATGTGAGCTTTTCAATCTACCCATTTATATTTAAAAAAAATTGCATGGGCGTGTTTAGACCAAACTTAGGAAAAAGTGGGTTTATGAACTTTACAAAGGAAAATAATGCATCAGAGATGAGTTATACAATGTTTTAGCGCCCAGTTGTGGGCACAAGGTTTATATGAGGAGATAATAGGATCGGGGGTTATGCAATAAAGGGCCAATCGCAATCGGAGATTTTAATAAAGGGAAAAGAATTGTGCGCTATGTTTCCTCCAATGCAATAAGCGTTGAAAGGGCTTAGTAATTGGTTCTAGCATCTGGGCACATGTGGGGAAGTGGTTTAGTACTTAGCCCAAGGGGCTTAAGTCCATAGTTTAAAAAAAATTATTTTTTATGAATTTTTTCAAGGTTTTTGATGGATTTGGGGGTTTCGGTAAAGTCTAAAAATGAGTTTTATACTTTGTAAAAGGGATTTTCATGAAGGGAAGAAGGAAGATAATAAAAAATGGAGGAATTCTATGGGGAATAAAGGGGTAAAAATAAAGGTTAGTTTTGACTGAAGAAGGGGAAAATGGGATTTTTACAGTAGTCTTTTCTTCATGGAAAAACAACAGAATTTCTGAGTTCAAAAGGGGGACAACAATGACGATTAACCAAAGGATAGAATATCTTCAGAAAGACTTTAAGCATCAACAATTTTGGCAATAAAATTGTTTCTTGAAGGCTGTCCAAAATGATTTAGCCACCAGTTGACATGGCAAAATTTTATAGGTGGCTAACAGATGTGATGATTCACACAACTAGCCATTTGTCAAAACACCACTTGCCATGCTATTTTCTGAAGTTGCAGTGGGAGAGAGTGCACTGTGTCCACTTGAGACATTGTTTGTATCATGCAGTATCCTTTAAGACCTTTAGCAAACTTCTCATTTGGATACCCTATGATGATCATGTCCTATTCATCATGGATGAGATGCTTTGGGCCAACTTGTTCTTCAATGTTGGAGAGGAGGTCCCTGGAGGATTGTTCTTCATTTTTCCACTTGAGGGAAATACGTTTGCAGCCCAGGATCATCACATACTCTACACTTATCATGAGTGGAGAGAAGGAAAGCATGGTGTATACTACCTTGTCTATCATGATCATATTTTCAGCCCACCTACTTTGCATGAGCAAAAGGTGGAGGAAAATTTTCTGGAGTTTCCATGTTGGGAGGTGACTCATTTTGTATGGATGATTGCTTGGGAAAAGTTGTTTTCCCAATACATTTCAGTTCTATCCTTGCAGTTTCTTGAGTACAAGCAACATTTGGGAGGGAAGGACTACAATATTCCTACTTAGCCCAAGCTAAGAAGAATATTCAATTTTGTTTCATTTTATGTTGATTGAATAAATGAATCAAGAAGGACATGTAAAACTCCTAAAAACAATGAATAAATCCATGCCTTTGTGAACAAAGACAAATCTGGGCCATATAAAATAAATACTTGCAGGTGTGAATGGGTTTGAACTATGAGACTGGGTCAACCTTGACCAAATCCACATGTGCAGCCTAGATTCAATGTACCTCATGGATGCATAGCGCAGTTCTAGAAGGAGGCTCCAAATGTGAAAGGAGCTAACTCATTGAAGTGGTTTTGGGGTTTGACAAGGATTTTATCTTATAAAAGGAAGAGGAGAGCATCATGAGAGGGTTGTTGAGCATATTATATTGAAAATATTTGTCTGCTTAGACACTTCTCATTCTATATTTGTTTAGCTGAGAATAGTTATGTTTAGCACAAGGATCTCCTGTTTAGGATTCCTTCTCTTTCCTTGAGAGGCCTCCTGGAAGAGTCTTGTATTTATCATCCACTATCAGGCATTTTTCCAAGCTTCTACTTCCAAGTGCAACACAGATCCAGTGAGGGTTTGGTTGCTTTTGTAAGTTGCAACAAGTGGAGGCTAGATCTATTCAAATATAGACCATACTAGTGTCTCTTCTCAGTGAGTGAGTCTTTTATCCTCTTGGAAGAGTGTATTAGCTGTTGAGATTCAGATCTATATCTTGGAATCAGGCCAAAGTGTTCTACAATTATACAGCGCAGTTTATCCTCTTGAACTGTGTTATCTGCAAGAAGGAAATTACAGGGTGTTTCAGTATCTTTTTGAGGAGTGATCTCTAGTGTGGGGGATCTTCCCTCTGTCTTAAGGTCCGGACCGGGTGGTTATCCCCCAGTGTTGTTGCAGCGATTTTCGAGGCATCAACACCTTCACTATGGTGATCCATGGTTTCCTATTGTATTCCATGTTATATTTAGATATGATCTGAATACTCTGATATATTCTTCAGGAATCCTGAAGAGATCTGTAGATCTGCTACATAAAATCTCATATCTACTCCTGTTCTTTCATGTAATGCTAAAAACCCCAAGGGGTATGTAATATAAAGACATTTTAGTATATGGATCTGTTGTAGATCTAACTATTCATGAAATATCTTGTTCGAGATCTAAGTTGTAATCTATGACTGTAGTGCACTGCATTTTCTAGATCTAGATTCTGCAGAATTTTCATTCTTACACTTGTACCTTCATGAAAACCCTTGTCGTGTCATTTATAAAATGTGAAAGGGGGCTAATACTCTATTTTTATCCATGATCTAATGTAATACAGTGTATGCATGTATTTTCCATCATATTTCATCATAAACCTTCAGAAATTTACATTTTCTATGCTTCAGTAAATTTAGCATAAGTCAAGTCATGGGATTTGGGCATTTTTAAGCCATTTCGGGAGTGGGAGATCTATTTAACATAGCTAGAGTCATTTGTGTTAGCTCAAATTTGGTATGTGAGTCCCACATGACCTAAGATATGGGATCCCAACATCATTTTCCCTTATTTTTACTCAAATCACTGAAGTTAACCTTTTTAGGGTATAAATTGCTGCTTTTCCCCATCTTTTGTGGGTAGAATGGATCATACTTCTTGCTGTTGTACATAAAATTGATGCTGAAGCATTTATTAACATATTTTTGTGTGGAAAGCTTTATTTTATTCCATTATTGTGTTTACATACTGTTGTAGCCCTTCCTTAGGCAATATTCAAGCCATACTAGGTGTGGGAGGCTTGTTTGCATCACCTAGCTTGACTAGTTTCTGATCTCCTCTTGGATTTTGGTCTTAGATTATCAGATATAAGGGATCCAAGGGCTGATCTTGGTTTCTAAAGCACAGATCCCTGAAATTTCATTTTAGACCTGTCTTTCTAAGCAGTCCCTTTTGGGAATATTACAGTAGGGGTCAAAATAAGGTTGGCCTCATGCCAAGATCTGAAAATGATGCTCAATGCCTTCAATACTGTCCTCCTAATGAAGTAGAAACCTCCTCCACTGAAAGTGAGCATTGAAATGGCCTATATTTGAAATATCTAGTCTCCACTTACTGCAGCTTGCAAAAACAACCAAACCCTCAACGGGATTTGCGTTGTAATTGAAAGAAGAAGCTTCACCCTAATCCAAATAGTGGAAAATGAACTACAAAATCTCCCAATAGCTACTCAATGGGAAGAGGTGGGATTCTTGATCAGGAAAACCTAATGCTAAACAACATTCAATCTCAGCTAAACAAGAAGAGAAAGATATATGTCTAAACAGACCATTCATTCAGAAAATATGATAAACATCAACAACTTTCTAATGCTTCCATCCTCTTCCTTTTATAATTCAAGAGATTAAAAACCCTAAACCACTTCCAATGATATCACTTCTTTCACATAATTCATCTCCATCTAAAACTGCATTGTCCCTCATTGATGGCCACTCCTCCATGACAACGCTGTAGATTTGGTCAAGGTTGAACCAATCAAAATGTCCAGCCCCTTTCATGCCTAAGAGTGCTTGATTTAAAAACCACGATTTAGCCTTTTCATATTTGGCATTGATTTATTCATTATTAAGGAGTATTATGGACCTCCTTTTCTCTTTTATTCTTTAAAAAAAGTAATAAAACAAAATTGAATATTCCAATTAGCTCATGACTAATTGGGAATATTACAGTCCTCCCTTCCCAAATGTTTCTTGTCCTTAAGCAACTAATAAGGTGAGTGATGTAACTCTTCTCCTCCTCCATTGGTGTCAGCAACATGTGATAAGATTCCTCCATAAGCTAAGTATTCACCAATCCATCCCTCCATGATTTTCTCCTCCAAAGTTCTCATGAGATGTAAATAATCCATCCCATAAGAAGACAAAAGTTCAAATGAAACAAACATGGTTTGCCCAATGTTATCCCTGAAACATGTAGCATAGTGAACATGGAGAATATCTATCCCATAGGGCACATACATACCTCCCATCCTTCCTCCATACATTCCCATAAAAAGTACAATTACATCATCAATGTATGGGATCAAAACTACATACATACAAACATAAATTTATGCATATGGATGTGGGTCATAGTCCCACATATGGAACCAGCGCAGTAAATCTCTTGACTTCATCAGATCATGATGTGGTAAGTGGTTTCCCCACCACTTACTTGTTGTCCAAGTCATCTCACTATGGCTAAAAGTGCGAGATATATTTGGTGCCTTAGGAATGCACCCATCATGAAACAAAATATCCCTTTGTCCTCCAAGGGAGTGGCCATATTCAGAAATTTTTGTGGCCCAAAGTTGGCCATGAAGTTTATATGGTATATTAATCTTTATTGGAGTTATGGCCTGCATATACATGATGAAAAAATGCAAACAATAATCAAATGAAACATTATTTACATGAGCATATTCTTCACCAAAATTACTCCTTAAACAAATGGAGTGGTGCATAGATCTATCTCCTCTCTCAAAAAGAGAAAGAGATGGCTGAATTAACTCCTTTATAGAGTTATGTTGCTACCCCATCTCCACATGGTTCATGCATCTTTGAAAATTCTGATATAGTTCTCCTTCAAATCCCTTCCAATTGTAGCTTCTCATGATGATGTTGTAGAATCTCATGGAATATGTCTGGCTAAAACATAACTCTTCATAGGCCCTTTGTAGCAACTTCTCCTTGAGCTTGGAGGCTCTAGACAAGAATATCCTACCATGATAATAGATGACTCCTTCTTGGACTGAATAGCCCTCTTCATGTAGCTGGTCATCAAGTATTATGCATGTGTGAAGATCCTTGGAATAGTCCACCAAAAGTTGGGATTTCCAATATGGATCAATATCCCATAATGACAACACTGATGATTTATCAAAATAAATGTCGGTCATATGGCTGCTCTCCTCCTTGACATCTCCCATGCCAAAGTTATATGATTGAAGGTTTCTATTCCCTCTTTTCTTCCCTCCTTGCATATGCATATGCTCAAATAAAGATCGAGGCTTTTGAAATCTAGTCTCCCATGGGAGGCTATCATCTATCCAATGCCTCCTTGGCTTAATCAATGCCTCCTTGTCTTAATCAAAGCATGCATATGTGGCCACCATCTTCTATCATGTATGGAAGGTTTCTCTCTAAGTGAGATCATCTTCTGAGTTTCCATAGCCAAGGAATGGTCTCCTTGCCCCATGATGGTGTCATCCTCCAATCTTGCAACATTTCCTCTCAGCGCAGTATAAGATGAGAGAGTGGGTAATGGTGACAGTGGGAGATTATCTCCCTCCTCCTTGAGCTCACCCAAGACTCTAAATGCTATATTTTTGTCTTCTAATGCTCCCATCCTTCTTGGATCTATGTAAGGAGCATCAAGATGTGAGACATATTTCACCAAATCTGAATCAGGTGGTCTCCCAGGGGGTTTACCACAAGATAATGGTGTCTCATGAATCATCCTCATGTGCATAATAGTTGGGATCATCATATCCCTGCTTCCACTGTGAAAAATCATCTTTGTTTCTTCTGTGGAAGTTTCATGACGGTTTGGTATCACTCTTAATGATGCAAGAGTTCCTCTCATTGGAGAAATTTATCCCTCCTCACCTCCAGGTGGTGGTGGATCATCTCCTGCTATTCCAGTGCTGTGACCCCTCCCTTTTTCTTCTTCTTCTTCCTCCTCATCATCTGAGAAGACCTCTATGTAATGTGATTTTCCAGATGCACATCTATGTCTAGGTGCCCAAGATTATTGGCAAGTGAAGCAAAGCTTTCTTCTTCTTAGATCTCTCCGAACATCATCATCAAGAGGTTTTTTGTGTGAGCTCTCCTTTGAAGGAGAATCCTTTTCTTATTTTCCCTTTGATGGAAAAAAGGGCTTATGCTAAAATGTTTCCTTTGATTTTGGCAAGGCATCTTGAAGGTCCCTAGCCCTTTCAATAGCATCATGTAGGGTAGTGGGTTTGGTAGACTTAACCAACCCATGAAGAGGTTCATATAACCCATTAATGAACATGTACACCCTTCTTTCTGCAGACAAATCAGGAACCATAACAGAAAGTCTTAAAAATTCAGAGATGTAAGTTTTTGCATTACCTGATTGTTTCAACTTCACAAGCTCATGAATGGTGCTTCAGGATCTCTACTATCAAATTTTTCCACCAGCTTTCTAGTGAATTATGAATAAGCAGTCACGTTGGCATGACCCAATGTATACAAGCCATGGAACCACCAAACATGTGCTTCATCCTCAAGGTGCAGCGCTGAAATCTTAATGGCTTCCATTTCTGGAACTTTGTTCAACTGAAAGTAGATTTCAGGTTTTTCTACCCAAGATTTGGCAGTGCACTTGGATGACCCATCAAAATTAGGTAAAAAGAATCTACCCACAGTATGGTGTCAATCATGATTTTGAATGAATCCACCACTTATATGATGATGCCTTGGTCTTCTATTGTCCTTCACTTGACAAAACTCCTAAAAACTCAAGTGATATTTGAATCTCTGAGTTTGAGATTCATACTCCATAAAATAGTCTTCAAGGGATTCTTACTCCTGAAACCATTCATTTCCCACAGCCAAAAATGTAGGCATGGTAGAGCATTGGGAAACTGTTGGCTGATGCACTGGTTGATCATTCTAGTGGTGAGACATGCTAAAGCCTTCTCCATGATGAAATCCTTTAGGGGATTCCTTGATTCTGTCCATCCTCATCTCTTTGATATCTCTAGAAAGGTCTTGCATGGCTCTAAGAAGGACCTTAGGGAAATCCTTCTCTTCATCTTCACCTCCAGATAAAGGGGCTTTACCCTTGTCTTCGTTATCATTAGTATAATCAAACTTTCTGTGCCTTCTCTTTTGATACCTCTTTTCTCTATCAGTAAGAGGCTCTCCTTCTTCAGAAGAAATATTGGCTTTAGAATGCACAGGCTATGCCAAGATCATGCTCTGATACCACTGTAATATTCCAAAATGAGGAATGTAGCAATACAATGCAGAAAGATATGAAAATAACGCAGATCATCTTTTATATAGCAAGAGGCCAATATGGAGACCTTTCATTTGTTATTACAACAACAAAATATGTTCAAGAAGTGGCCCATAACATGCATACCAAGAAAAGAAAGCCTCCAATGAAAGAAATCCCTCAAAATGAGGTGGTACAACCATATATAAAGACTGGAAAAAGCCTTACAACGTTATTTTATTGGCTCTACACAGTTGTAGATTACACATCAGATATAGAGAAAATAAGTGCATAAAAATTTAGATCTATATTAGATCCATGCACTATACAAGCTCTTCAATAGAACCCCCTTGGAGTTTTCAGCAAAACAACAAGTACAAGATGCAGATCTACTAAAAATTACAGATCTGGAAAGTGGTTGAAATGATATAGGAAATGGAATAGCCTCCTCAAATAGATCTCCAAAGTGAAGGGAATATCCCCAACACTTATAAAATCACTCTTCAAATGGTGTGTTGAACCACCTTGCAACTGCACCTATAGAAATAATGCAGATCTAGAAGTACACTGTGATGTAGGGGTCACAATAAGGTTGGCCTCATGCCAATATCTGAAATTATGCTCAATGCCTTCAATATTGTCCTCCCAATGAAGTAGAAACCTCCTCCATTGAAAATGAGCACTGAAATGGCCTAGATTTGAAAGATCTAGTCTCCACTTGCTACTTCTTACAAAAACAACCAAACCCTCAACAAGATTTGTGCTATAGTTGAAAGAAGATGCTTGGCCCTAAGCCAGATAGTGGACAATGCAATACAAACTCTCCCAAGAGCTACTCAATGGGAAGAGGTGGGATTCTCGATCAGGAACACCTAATGCTAAACAACATTCAATCTCAGCTAAAAAACAAGAGAAAGCTATATGTCTAAACAGACCATATATTCAGAAAATATGGTAAACATCAACAACCTTCTAATGCTTCCATCCTCTTCCTTTTATAAGTAAAGAGCTTGCAAATCCTAAACCACTTCCAATGAGATCACTACTTTTACACAAGGCATCTCCATCTAAAACTGCGTTGTCCCTCATTTATGGCCACTCCTCCATTACAATATTGTAGATTTGGTCAAGATTGACCTAGTCAAAATGTCTAGCCCCTTTCACACCTAAGGGTGCTTGATTTAACAGCCAAGATTTAGCCTTTTCATATTTGGCATTGATTTATTAATTATTGAGGAGTATTATGGATCTCCCTTGCTCTTTTTTTCTTTAAACAATGTAATAAAAAAAATTGAATATTCCAATTAGATCATCAATAATTGGGAATATTACATCTATTTGGCCATGAAATATGAGAATTTAAAAATTTAATTGTACCTTAAAAGGGGTTGTGCCTCCAGAGTGGTTGTTGGATGCATATGTGCCACCAGTGGGCAGTTGTTGAAGGATCTAGGAAAAGTTATCCATCATCGAGTTCCTTTGTTTTTCGAGGGCCTCCTTGAGCAATATTTTGATAGGATCTCCTGCTACCTCATCTTAATTTTCATCCCCCATGGGCATTCGTTGGGTTTTATGAGGTTTTTCTTACAAAGGTTCAACTAGATCGATCCCTAACTCCTTATACCTCAACCTCGTTGGGGACATGCAAAGAAGGATCGAGAAAGAGCATACCACTCTGATACCACTGATCCGAATTTATGCATGAATGCAAAAAAATACATGTATGACCATAAATACAAATATGCAGAAAAAATAATACTTCATTTCATTAATATCAAAGAACTGAAATTTTTTTATAGAGATAATGGAAATAAACTAGCTAGGGCATTGGTAGATTATCTCTAAGAAGATATTTGGCGACTATAGGCCTCTAAAATTTCTGTTAAAATGAGGCTCAAAGATCTATATATTAAGTAGAAACAATGGAAAACCATAAACATCCAAAAACCTAACCCCAGGAAATGAAACATCAGACTATGGTCCCCATCTGGGTAAATTGGTACATCAATTTCTCGGGGTTGTAACTTTGGCATATTATCTCTATTTGATGCACATGATACATTGTTAGAAATATCTATCTGAGGACTAAAACTGCTGACAACGAATATCGAGTCTATAAGAATCATATAGGCTTAATTTTTCATGCCCAAAAAAAGTCTTTTAGTGCCTCAAAACGGCTTTGGAAGTTCAGGGCCCGAAAAACTGCCAGAAATAGTAAATTGTGCTACAATTAAGGAAACTGAAAAACTAAAAGAAACAATGGTGGGGTCCAAGTGGAATAGGGGGGTGGCCACCAATATCCACCTGGATCATTTTGATCCTTTACAGTGAGGATATTATGATGTTTTCAATATAAACACCTTTCCTTGGTCACATATGATTTCAACAGATATTGCCAAGTAAAGATTGTTGTAGAAAACCAACAAAAGACCTCCCTTATGACCAAATGGGGATCCTAATGCTACTCTATCATGTCATTTGGTATAAAACAACAAATTTATTGTTTTCAGTAGGATCATGTTGTACATATTCAAATATTTCATTCTCATTTTCCCAGAAATTTACTTGGATAACTAGCTTTTTTACAGGTTTATCTCTGACCATGTCGACCATCTAACAAATGTTATAATGTTTTCATGACTGTGGTGTTTCTCTCAATTCATAGAATTTCCTGTTTCTCTCTACTTTTGGTAATATACTAGGATATGTCACATTACATGTAGTAATTTGTGTTGGTCCATATAAGATGAATTTATTAGTGCTCTTCCCCCACCCGTTGATAGTTAATGTATACAAACTTTCTAGGAGACACAAGGTACCAATATCATTGTAAGCTAATATTTGTTTACAATTTTATACACCGAGATCACCCAGCCCTTGGATAAACTACTAGTAAAATATTCTAAGTTTAAATGGACAAATTAATGTTAGCAAACTTTTGATACATTGAAGAAGAAAGTTGCAGAGGCACCCATCTATCTAAAACCTCATTGAGATAATTTTTTTGACATCCATATGGTTGCCTCCACCCTTGTTGTCAGTTCCCTCCTATATTTTTTATGGATTGAACTTAGCTTTTAGGTCATTTTAGATAGAACTGACATTGAAAAATGATGGCTTGAAATTAGCGTTTAGGTCATTTTGTCACGTCGTGGCATCAAAAGGGAGGGTTAAACTAGCCATAAAATATGCTCCAGTATAGTAATTCACAACAGTGTAAGGGGACATTTTAGCATTGTTAATTATGTTTCTTCTTCACTTGAAATTTGCAAGCTTGCCTCCAAAGTCCCAAGCCCCATATATGACCTTCCAACAAATAATATTTCAATATACGCATGTCTTCCAAGAACTCTTCTTTGGGATAGATTTCCTTTGTTTGAGTAATAAATTTTCCCCCTTTTTTTTGAACTATTGCTCCTAAATCTTTTCCATTGTTTCTTTTTTAGATTCAATATTTTTCTTAATCTAGAGTAGCATCTCTTTCCTAATCACTGGCAAGACACTCTGGCTGAATTCTTCTTTCCCATCTCTATAGATGGATGAAAAAAGGTTTTTCCATGTGTTAATGGTAAAAACAACATTGGTCGAGATCACATCAAGGTTAATTAGAAAAATTTATTTTCCATTCCAGATATGAATATTGCAACTCTGGTTAAAGTTCCTACTTTCACAGATTCTAATTTATCCAAAATAGTATCAAGGCTAATGGAAGTAAGAAAATTCTTCATCTCATAAATATCAAAATTATTTACTTGGTTGAAAGTGTCCTCGCTCGTGAGGAAATCCAGCATAAGTTATTTTTCAATGACATATATTTTTTTCTTTCTTATTAACATAAATACTTGTTGGAGATGAATTTAAATTTAAAATCTGAAGGACTAGAACTCTCCTCTATTTCCCTTGTGATTAAGGTTATCAAGACTCTCGACTCTCTCTAGTAAGTGGGGATTTTCTCTACATTGATTTTGTGAATAGTCTCAATAAAATGTCATGAAAAGTTTTTCTATATGAGCAGTTATTTTATTTTGAATACTTCAACCTTGTATTGAAATAGTTTCCTTTTTTCAAATTTTTGTTCTGAAAGATTCTGAAGACCTTGAGAATGATTTATTTGTCTAAGACTTCTGTTGAGGCACAAATCAAATGGTTTAGATTCTAGGAGACGTGAAAAGGTTTCATGAAGTTGGAGCCCTTGATGAAAATATAAAACCTATTACTAAATAATTGATAGAAGAGGAAGAAATAAAAAATTTAGAAGGGAAACAGAGTACCAAAGCAAGTATAGTTTTACTCAAGCATCACATTAAGCAAATTTCCAGTTTACTTGCAATGCATCAAACACGTGAAAATGCCGTTACCATATCATTGTAGATTAAAATTAGTGTGAAATGAGATTCTTATTTGCAACTAATATGGTAAGGTAATTCCATTTCAATAAAATTCGCCCAAAGTATCCAATCTAGAAAAAACAAAAACAAGATAGTAACCAATATTTTCATCATCATCCACATTTTCTTCCTCTCGGTCACTTAGAAATATTATTTTAGAATCCTTTTGAAGTTCAAAACAAACATGCTTGGAAGTATTTTTTGAATGGGAGAGTCAAAACCTGACATTTATTTTTTGAAAAGTTGAGGTTGATACTTGGATATTCCACATCTCTATTTGTATCAATCACACTATGGTTGTCGAATGGAACAAATTTTAATAATCTCACATGCCTTTTCTACTATGAAATGATTCCTCCCTATGGTATCTACTTTATGATTAGAATCCACAATGTCTCCATAGTGTATATCCTCTCCATGGACCTTATCATCAACATGCCTGCAAACATTTTTTTTCATATTTGTATGGGCACTAACTTCCTATTTGTTTTCCTATCCAACTAGAACTTGATCCTCCAGAAGCGTAAGCTTCTGTGTGTAAACACCAACACCATTATTTTTAATTTTTTTAATTCAAACTAGCAGCAACTGACGAGCTAAAATAATCAACACCATCTTTTATTTTAACCTAAATAGTCTTCTTATCTCTGAGTATTTCCCTAATCAAAATGACTAGTAGATGTTCCTCATGGATTATATCTCTCATTATATCTATTAGTAAAATTCATAAAATGTATCCACACATTTGACTATTGGGAAAAAAAACATATGATTTCTATCATTTAAATTATCTGTATCTCTTGGAGACCATGTTGGCTTGATGGGCCTAGACCTAGGTTAAAATGTCATTGCGTGAACCACTAAAACCCACTATTACCGGCCCTTTCAACAACGATATTCTTGCGTTGAATGGAGTCTCACCCGAGGAAATATAGGGGGATACTA
The DNA here is from genome assembly GCA_034641835.2 of Pinus albicaulis. Classification (NCBI taxonomy): domain Eukaryota; kingdom Viridiplantae; phylum Streptophyta; class Pinopsida; order Pinales; family Pinaceae; genus Pinus; species Pinus albicaulis. Next base: position 1,782,591,805 of record CM076575.1, read on the forward strand.
GAACTAGGTCTCTGAATCTAGAGGGATAATGGACTATGGTTTTAGGGTTGTCCTTCCTTGACAAAGCTTCACAAAATAAATCTATCACTTATACAAGCATTGTTCAATGTATCAATGGAAATTACTACCAAACTATGCGATCTTGCTTAATCATACATAAAACAACATAGATAATCATAAACCAGACTTCATTATGAAATTTCATATCAAAATACTTACATAGCATAGATAAGAATAATCAATACTAGAGTAAAACACATCAACAAAAACTTAGATCTATCTTCAAAGGTTTTTCATTCATATTCAGACCTTTCTCATACATTCACTTTCACCTTGCGCACTTAGTTGTGGGGGTTTGTGCACACAACTATAGACTTTCTAAAGTCTTTGCGCACTCAGCTATAGGAGACTTTCCTCTAACCCAAAACACATAATATAACTCAAAAAAGTCGTACACCCAAATGAATTTCATCAAATTATACTCATACTACCTATAAATTCTATCTAGACTCCTTATATAGATTTTTCATTTTCAATACCATGGTTTGAAACCATGGAAAGAGTTCAACGTTCATAAAATATTCCCATTACATTACATAATAAGGGGCTTGGACCCACCCCAAAGCCCCTAAGACTCAAAATGGAATTCGCAATGTGTGCTCTGCTCCTTGATCTGCAGATTATTTCTCTACTTCTTTCTTCGAGGGGATCCCATGTCCAACAGGAACACAACGCAAGACTGTGACTCATCCCAAGTCACAAGGTGGTGTGCCATGGATCTTTGCTACGATGCCACTCAAGTCATCCTTCAATGGTGGAACCACTTTGACGCACTATTTTTCAAACTCTCAGACTTCTCCAAGCAACGTCTATGTGACTTTCTTGGTTGCCTTACACTCAAATCCTCTCTATGTCGCGCATAGTGCTTTCAACTTCTTTTTTGTAGTTTGGGAGAGTTTAATAGCCTCATCTTCCCGTGGCTTCATTTTCAATATAAGTAATTTCTCCTTCTTTCACAGCTCATCGACCTGATCCTGTAAAAATTCACCCTCTTAGAGATGGTTAAGTTATTGAATTGCTGCGAAGGTATTTGCAGTGACCTTAATTTGATCTATTTGTTCAATATTTTCATGCACTTCAGCCTCTATATTTTTTACCTGAGGGTACTCCTACAATGAGGACCAAACATTAAGAACTTCTCCAAAGACATTCATGCACTCCTGTATGTGGGACTCAATTTTTTTTGTGGAAGCTTTCAGCTCTGCTACATGTTGGTCCCAGACTTCTGGCAGAGTGGTAGGCTGAAATTGTATCTATAGCTCAAAGATTTTAATTTGTAATTCAAGGTGCACTTCATCAACCTTGGCTTTTGAATCCTTTAATGTTGTGGTAATCTTGCCCACTTTTTCCTTTGGTGCAGTTGCAACCTGAATCTGGAGCTCTAGGAGCTCATTGCAAGCCTTAGAGATCGCTTCCTCTAGCTTCTTCCTTTATGTTATCTCAGCCTTGCATTCTTGGATAGCCATATTATTTTCCTTAGCCATGATCTACCTTTCCTGCTTAACATCATGAATGATCATGAGGGTGCATTGTTCTTCGATCTTAAATTCCTCATCAATGCCCTGGTGGAACTCATGCAAAGTCTTAAGTGGCAACAAAATAAGATTCATCTTTGTATGCATCCAGTGGGCCAACCACTTTAGCTCCTCTGCCATTTCAAAAATCAATGTACATGTAGGGATAGACATTGTGCAGGTATCATAGGTTAGTGCCAATTCCTGCGTTGATCTGCTTGCACCAACTTGTGCCCCACTGGACTGAATCAGGCTTGCATTCTACTCACACTCGCCTCAATAGAGCTCATCTTCACCTACAAGTATTTCAAGCCCTTGTGAACATATTCCATTACCTTCTTATATTGTTCTTCAATGTTTCTACATAAGTGCTCAGTAGCATGCTTCACGATATCTACAATTTCATCGAGGTCCCCTTCAGTAAGGACCATGAATTTTGGGCCAATGGACTTATCGGACTTTACCTTCTTCCTCATGCTGCCCTTCTATGGTTGTCGCCTCTTGATAGTAAAAGTGGAGGGGGGGTCAATTAGGTCCACATTGATATCACCGTTAAGAGTATCATACCCTCTTGTCTCCAGAATCACTGCTTTAGTTTCTTTACCAGTCATGAATGTGACTTTTTGGTCCTTCTTTCCTTTAGGTGTGGTGGACTTCATACCACTCATCCTAGCCTTTTCCATGCCTAGATTTAACCAATCTCTCGTCCATTATCTGATGATGGATTTGACAAATTATTCTTTGACATGGTACGACAGCTCGTACCAGACACCGGCGAGGTCCTTCTTGGGCTAGATCTGAATGTGGTGGAAGTGCGCTTTGAACTCCTTGATTTATCGATACTGATTCACAATGCTAGGTGATAACAAAGGCTTCTATTTAATCATCATCCTTAGAATCATCTCAAATCCAACCCAAAAAATCTTATTGGCCATAACCCTGGTTGGCTCTATTGAAAGCCACAGTGAGGCATATCTAGTTGCCTCACATAATTTTAGGTTAGAAGTGGTGAATTGTGACTACTTGATCTCCCTCCAAGCCATTAATGTGATGAGGAGCAAGCGCCATGCATAGTGGAACTACTTTCCCTCTTCTTGAGTTTCCTTACAATCAACGAGGAATTCGATACATAGATAGTCTGCCCAGTTATATACAATGCCTTTGGTGCACTCTGTAGCCAAGGATATGAACGGGGTTGAAGCATCCCCTCCGCAACTCTTTCTCATAATCTTCACAGCTAAAATGTGTGTGACAAAGTGCATGGATCTATCAGAAATGGAGTTAATTGAATAACCCATGTTCCCTTCATTAGATTATAATATTTTTTCATCTAGTCTGCGAGCTGTTTGTCCTAATATTTTCCCACAAAATCTTATATAGGGTATGATCTGAGACAAGGAAGGGTCGCAATCCTCCTGATTAATATTGCATTGATAGGGATCTTCTTCCCTAGCCACAAGCAGTCATCGTGCACCAAAGCTAGCAGTTGGCACACAAAAATAGTGTTTATCACACTTCGCCCAAAGTGTGGCACGTACAACATGTTGACTATCCTGACCTCCTTGTTATGAAACCAGCTCACAAAATAGAAGAAAAGAGAGATCAAACACTTAGAAATCATCCTCTTATAGGGGAAAACCTCCTTTACATTACATAAATGAATATTTATTGGATGATACAAATGACAAAAACTCGTTTCTATATATAGGAGTCCATGGGGTCATAATATAATCCTTGCCAACCTAAAAATAATAATGTAAGGGAATAACAATAACAACATGGGATTTTATGGGGCACAATAATAAAAATATGGGGACGACAGGGGTAAAAAAATAATAATAAGGGGGCTACACTAACAAAAATAAGGGACTACACTAGTAATATAGGGACCTAACATGCCCCTCTCCTTCAAAAAAGTGTTTTCCTCAATGCTTGAGTAGTTATGGATGCTTTTGTATAAAATTCTCATCCTCCCATGTGGAATATTCAGTGGGTAAGTTCCTCCACTTGATGAGATACTCTGAAATTGATCGATTTCGTAGCTGTCGAGTTCTTATTTCTATTACTGATTCAGGTTCCAATATGATTTTTCCTTCCTCGTCAAGTTCTAGCAATATTATTTGAACTAGAATTTTGTCACCTATAACCTTATTTAAGCATGAAACATGGAAAACTGTGTGCACTCGGGAATATGCAGGAATTTCCAATTTGTATGCCATAGTACCGATCTTTTGCAACACCTTGTAAGTACCATATTAATTTGGTGATAATTTATTATCCTTCTTAGCTTTCTTGAGATACATTTGTTTGTATGGTTGTATCCATAAAAACACCTAGTCGCCTACATCAAAACTTCTCTCATTTCGATGTTCATTTCCTGTTGTTTCATTCGATTTTGTGCCAAATTTAGGTTATCCTTTAAGAGTTGGAGAGCTTGTATGGTTGATGCTCGATGTGATCTTCCGTTGCTTGAACCTTAGAATTTTCTCCTAAAGAGGATGTGATGGATGATGGATGATATCCATAAAGTGCCATAAATGGGGTCATTTTTTCTGCAGTGTGGAAGGAAGTGTTATACCACCATTCGGCCAGAGGTAACAACTTGACCCATTATGTTTGTTTATCATATACAAATAAACGAAGATATACGTCCAAGCATTTTTTCAGTATCTCAGTTCTCCCATCGGATTGAGGATGATAAAATGAGCTATGAGCTAGTTGAGTACCCAAACAAGAAAATAGTTACGTCCAAAAATTTCCAGTGAAAATGGGATATTTTTCTCCTACAATAACCTTTGGGTTTCCATGTAGCTTTTGAATTGTTTCCATAAATGCAACAACAATTGTACTTACTTTAAAGGGATGAGATAATGCACAAAAGTGTGCATACTTGGTAAGTATATCAACTACCACCATGTTGACACTCTTTCCTTTTGACTTAGGTAAACATGTGATAAAATACATTGAAACCTCCTCCCAATGTTGACTTGGAATGGATAAAGCTTGTAGCAGAACCGAGGTCTTAATTGTCTAAACTTTATTTTGTTGGAAAACCAAACATTCTGCCACAAACCTTTGAATATCATATTTAAGGCATCCCAAAAAAAATCTTTCTTCACCCCGTGCTAATTTTTTTAAAATCATGAGCGTCCTCCTAAGGGAGAGGGGTGCAATTCCAAAAGAATATATTTTTTTAGTTGGGAATTATTACAAAGATATTAGAAATATTTTTACCATAAGGAATCATTTTTCCAATTAAATGTATCATATGTACTGGGATCTTACTGCATCTTTTCAATGAGTGTCCACACTTCTTCATCATTCTTACATTCCTCCCTTGCTTCGGTTATCCAATCTAGTTGGATAATAGAATGGCACAAACTTCCACATCCTCATCCTTTCTTGAGAGTGCATATGCAACAACATTTAGCTTCCCTTTTTTGTAGATGATTTCAAAGTCATAACCCAACATATTTGTGACACATTTTTTCTACTCTTCTGAAGATAGTCTTTGTTCCAAAAATTATTTAAGACTATCATGATCATTTTTTACCTTGAAGTGTCTTCCCATTAGGCAAGGTTGCCATTTATTGAGTGCATGTAGTATTTCCAACATTTCCTTCTCATTAATAACTTTCTGTAAATACTTTACTTTGATTGGATGAATTTCAAAAGCAATGGGTCTTTCTTCTTGCATTAAATTGGCACCAATTCCATTTCCTGAGGAATCACATTCCATAATAAAGGTTTTTGTGAAGTCTGGCATAGCTAAGACTGGTGCTTGGAACATTGCCTCTTTGAATTTTTAAAGGCCCTAGTTTCTTCAGGAGTCCATGGAAATGCATATTTCTTCAATAATGTTGTTAGAGGTGCTTCTATTCTCCCATAATTCTTAAAAAACTTGCGATAATACCATGTTAACCGAAGAAACCCTCGCAACTGATTTATGGTCGTGGGGACTTTCCATTCCTTAATGGCTTTAATTTTGTTAGGGTCTGCCTTAACACACTCCTGAGATACAATATGACCTAGATATTCCACCTCTTGTACTCAAAAGAAAAATTTGGAGGTTTTTGCATATACTGGTTTCTCCTCCAATAGTTTGAGCACCCTCTCAACATGTTGAACATGATCCTTCCAAGACCTGTTGTAGATTAGTATATCATCAAAAAATACTAACACACATTTTCTAAGTGTTTAAAAATGGAATTAATCAACCCTTGAAATGTAGAAGCTACATTGGTAAGGCCAAAAGGCATGACAACTAAGGGCTAAAATGCTTGGATGGTAGTTGATGTATATCCCTCTCAAGGCTTCCTGGTGCCCGAGGTAGACAGTCAACCTAGCTGTATAGTTACAAATACATTGCACACATGTTTATACTAATGCATACATGACAAAGTGAGATATTGAAGGTGTTATCACAAAATTGCACTTGATTGGCTGCTAATTAGACAACTTCATGTAACTGTTTCAAACCAAATTGTGACTAAATCTTAGCCTCTTCAATCTGAGAGGGCTCTCTCAAAGGGGTTAATGATATTTGATAAAGATGAATGTAGATGGCTAACTCTTCTTGGAAAATAACTTGATTGTGATGTGTGTAGGTTGAAAAGAGTACAAGTCTGCAATTAATTGGGCTTATGGAGTCAACAAGTTCAGTAGTTCAGTGGTAAGTTCACCTAACATGGAAGCTAAGGCAAGTAAGAGTTTTTAGTAGAGGTAAATCACTCATGAAAAATGAAATAACACATCCAATTCATCAATAAAGGAAGTCAGAGCATACACCTATGAATTCTGAGTATTAAAGATGAAAACCACTGCAAATGGTACACATAGAAAGTAAATATCAAGTAAACACTAAAAAATCCATGAGAATCTCAGGTTGGTCAAATTAAAGTCCTTTGTATTACTGAAAACAATCAATTTACATAAAGCTGCAGTATTGCCAAAAAATCTCCAACCCTTTACAAAATCGAATATCTACCCTTTAATAGACTGGTTACATGAGAGATGATCTGCCTCTTGGCTATATTCATCGAAATTTTCCTAATGACACCTTTCATAACAAGAAAACATGCGCTTTAATGATAAAATGACAGCTACACTATGAAACAGTCCTTTTCCTAATAGGACTCAAACTGCTACTTATTACATCAACTACCTTATCTCCTAAAAATAGTTACATATTTGACAACTAATCCTTCACATGTTCGAATAGGCTATGATAGAACTCATCACTACATGAAATCCTAATTATCCTCCTCCAAATTTGGAAACAACCCTATTTTTAAGGAAAACTAGTCCTTATCTTCAACGAATGGTTTGGCTAATGAGTTGTCATCATCTCATGGTCTTCAAGTCTTGGATGACTGATGGCATAGTCCTATGACCCTTTGAAAGTATCCACTTGTCCAAAACTACCCAAAAACCTTCTCATAAACCTTCAACACAACACGCTACGAAAATATTACAGTTTCATAGCGTACTTTCGTAGCATACAAAAAATGCCCTTTGCCATCAACTTTTCTGATTCTTTCCTTCTGCATTGTGTTCATTATGCCTTGAAACATCCTCCATATCATTTACTGCCCTTAAAAGTTACCAAAAGTGGTTTTTCAAGAAAAAGGAAAGCTACATGTGGTTTTGTAGCGTTTTCCTGGCTTCAAGCCTAGGAAATGCTACGAAACTGCTGAAAACTATGAAAATTCTAGATTTTTGCCTAACTTCAAAAATATGACTTCCAACTGTAAAAAAATTGTTTTCAACATGCCATTAACCTTTAAAAACATAAACCAGCTCAAACTATGAGTCTTGAGGTGTTTCTTCCTCATTGATGATGATTTGAGCTATTGGATCCTCAACTACTGTCATTTTTAGGCCTTTCTTCTCCAGCTCCTCATGTATTAGTTCTAGTTGTTCTTTAGGGTATTTAACCTGATCTTTCAACTTTTTGTTGGTAAATTTTCAAATGCAAGCTCATTCTTCTGACATGTTTCACCTCTCTCCTTAATGGCATAGTCCATTTGATTAATTGTTGTGTGTTGTCTAGGGTCTTTGATACATTGTCAACTTGCTCTTCCCAAACCTCTTTCATATTTTCAAACTGAATCTTCTGGATATTATGTTTCCTTGCCTCCTTCTTCATGATAGCTATTTCATGATTAGCCAAATTAAATTGTTCTTCAAGGAGTTCAAACTCTGTTTTTTCAATTACCTTCTCTTTTCCTTTATTTGTCTTGCTAACTGGATCTTTCTCTGTAGGTGATGAAAGATAAATGATGTCTTGTGGTGGATGGACTATTTTAGTGGGTGGATGAACCTCTTTATTACTCTCCAAAAAATTTCTAGCATGCCTTTTCATGGGATTCCTAGCCTGGAACATAAAACCTGCATCTTCACCTTCAAACTCTAGCTTCTTTGCAGATTTAACCTTCTTGAATTTCTATCCACCTTCATCTATATCCTCAGCCTAAACTATAGGAGTCTCTTCAATGTCAATGGCATGCAACATGTCTTCTAATTTTCCTTTAGCCATTGTTTTTTCTTCTAAAGCCACTGTTTGACTCCTTGTAATCCTTTTGATTCCTATTGTGCTCACAACTTGTTGTTTTTTTGCAGGTTTGATCACTATTGGATTTTTTTTTGCAGGTGGAACAGTGGGCGTATCAAAACTCTGCAACTGCTCTATTTCCATCATGATTGGTTCACTTTTCTCTGCTCTTGCTAGTTCACTTTGGTCTACCACTAAAGGTGATGGGATACCCCTAGGTTTAGGATTTCTTGTAGGAGTAAGGGTATCCATTTGAAAACCACTAACAAATAGGAAAGAAGAGCAGTATCTTCCTAGTCTTTGGAGCTCATATAAAACCATAAATTTTATTAAACCATAATGAAATAATGAGGTTTCACTTCTTTCAGATTTTTCTTGGACCTTATCTACCATTTTTTCTAAAATTCTGTGTAAATAGAAATGAAGATCAAGAGATATCTTACCAGCAAAGTGTAGGAGAATCTTGAAATGGTAAGAATAGACTTTATGGTATCTCCCTTCACAAGTGAAATATTTCTGGATGATAAAAAGTAACTTTGAGAAATCATCCTTCATGCAGCTCCTTGGAATGGCATTTTAAAGGTCCATTTCACTATTTTCTGGCTTGATAAACTCTTTACGCTCCTCCATGTTGAATTTTAACCCTTTGAACCATTTTTCTCGTCCTCTTGGAATCCATGTTGCTACTGCAATGACCTTTGGTGTAATGGTGAGATTCAAAATCCCCATTTTAGTAGCTATTCCACTGAAGTTTAGGGAAAATTCTTTGGAAACCTGTACATGGAAACCTTCTAGTCTTTCACAACACTGTAAACATCATATCCTTCTAAAGACTTCTATAGCTGTTGGGTATTCATTTATTAGGTTATTCGCTACGAAATTGTGGTTTCTTGGCTAAAACAACCATTTCGGTGCTAAAGCCTTGGGACTTGAAAAATGTCAGAAAAATATGATTGATGTGACATGAGGGGATTTGAATGAGTGTGGGATTAGACCTAAGGATAGGATAAATAAGAAAAATTAAAAATTTTCATTGACCAAGTAATGAAAAATGAATCCTATAACCCTACCTTTGACACATGAACCTATATGACTTTGTCAAATGATGCTTCATTTTTTCTGAGTGATAACAATGGCTCCGCTTGGGATGGTGTGCCCCAGTGGTACACCAAAGAACCTGTAGTTCCAATGCTGCTATCCATCTACTTGAAAACAAAAAACTCTGAAATTTTCTAAGCTTTTTCTTCAAACTCTAATGGCCTTCACCTCGAGCTCAAGCTTGATGATCAACTTGTCATTATTATCAAAAAAACATATAAAATGGAATATATACAATGGAATGAATGATCAACATAATTTAAGAAAAATAGTGCTTCAAAAACCTGCCATTGACAGGCCCACCAGCACATGGTTGTCCATCCATCTCCTGCAAAATGTAAGTGTTGTTCCCATGAAATGTAGCTAATCTAAATGTAACTTTCCAAATATTGTCAAACTTACCATGATTTCCCTTCTCTTCAAACTTGGCCTCCCATTTCAAAACCACATCTTGGATTTGAAATTTTTCTTCCTTGACCTTCTTGTCAAATTTTTTCCTGATTCTGTTTTAAGATTGTTGCTTAATGTTATAGACTTCCTCTCTTTTCACTTGCAAATATATCAAATGATTAATCCTCCTTTGAATTTATTTTGGCTCTTCCTCCAATCCTTGCAGCAGCTTCATGAAAAACACTCCTAAGGATGTAGGAAAGATAGCTTCAGCTCCATATACCAACTCATAAGGTGAAGTTCCAATTGACCTATTTGTGCGCACTCTATCAGCCCACAGAGCATACTTCAGCATCAAATGCCATGAATTCTTATTTTCCTACAACACCTTCTTAATAATCCTCATCTTGTTAGAAGATTCATAAATACCATTACCTTGTGGATAATATGCAATAGAATGCCTAAATGAAATGTGATATTGATGAAAAAAATTAATCATCTTCTTAGATTTGAATGCTTGTGCATTATCAATGTTGATCTTCATAGGGCATCCAAACCTAGACAATATATTATTTTCCAAAATGAAATGATAGCTGAAATATTTGATTCCCTAGTTGGGATTGCTTCAATCCTCTTGGTGAAATAATCAGTTGTTGTAAGAATCTAGAGATGTTGACCTGAAGATGATGGATGAATCTCACCAATAAAATCAAGACCCCACTACTGAAATGGTGCCTCAACATAGATAGGCATCAAGGGTAAAGGTACAAGCTTCTTCTTACCATAAAAAATCTAGCATTCATGGTAGGCAGCAATATTTTTGTGGACATCTTTAAACATTGTAGGCAAATAATAACCTGCTCTAAGAATCTTGTTTGTTGTAGCTTTCCAATAATGATGACCTCCACAATCTCCTTTGTGAAACTTTTCAATCACTTTTTCAGCCTCCTCTTCTAGCAAACAATTCAAGAGAATTCCACCGGTATCTTTCCAATACAGATTTTTGTCAATGATGCAGTACCTCAAAGTATTTAACTTCAAAAATCTTGCCTTCGACTTTGTCAACTTAGCAGGTGCTCTATGATGATGTAAGACAAAAACAATGTCTTTGTACCAATCTGAAATGATGTACTTTTCTTCAATGGGAATCAACTCTTCATCTTCATCTGAATTTTTTGAAATTTCTGCAATTAAGTTCATGTCAAGATAGTCAAAGTTTGACTGTGCAATCATGTAATGTTCCCAAAATTGGCATGAAGCTAATTGGAACATTGATTTTGCTTATGTCATATAGGAGGTGAATAAAATGGGTGAGGAGACCCATGAGTAGGAATAAAATGCCTCATATTGTGAAGGGGATCAATAGAGTAGCTTTATTTTGCACCTTATAGTGTGAAAAGGGGCAAATGCATGAGGACAAGGTCAAGTTTGACCAAGTCAACAGCGTTGCCAAAGAGGGTGTGGATTGCTTGGGAAGACAGCGCAGTTTGAATGGGAGTAAGATCACTTGGTGAAGGAAACCCTAATGTGTGGGGTCCAAGGCAAGAAGGCTTTCATTTGCATAAAAGGAGGAAGAGGCAGCCATAGATGTTCATGTTTGAGTATTTGATTTTGGTCTATGTAGACTCTTTGAATTCTCAGGCTATTTAGCAGAGTTGCAGTGGGATTCCTGTTTAGGATTCCTTCCCCTTCTTGAGAGGCCTCTTGAAGGATTTCAATTCGTTTCTCCACATCTAGGCTCAAGTCTAGGCCACCTCCTTCAGCTAAAACATTATTTCTACTGAATTATAACATTGTGTTGCAGGGCGTTGTAGTGGAGGGTTCCACAACACCATTTCCTTGGCTCATATTTCAAAGGAGGGAGCTTCTATTCCTCTGGGAGGTTAGTGAGGAAGGTTACAGAGCTGATTTTCATATCCTGGCATCAAGCCAAGCATCTCCCATCTACTACAGCACAGTCCCTCTCCTTGACTGCATTATTCTAGTGTGTATCTGTAGTGGGGTTTTGCACCACTATTTTGGAGGGTGAGATCTTCTGTGTTAGGATCAACCTATCACTTGAGAGATTTTTTGGAGGAGGTATATTTCAGATTGTGCATCTTCTTCAGTCATCTCCATCCATTTTCTGAGTTGCAGCTGCTACACTACAACTTCGACATTTCTGTAGTTTTTCCATTTTGTATATATCTCAGCCAATCCTTCTAAGGATTGTTGTACTATTGTTTTGAGGGGTTGAGAGCTTGATCCCCCACATTTCTTAAGCTATATATTGTTATATATTTTTATTATCATTCAACATGTTGCAGTGTCTCCTATAAACTGAGATGATATAGCCTTGTGTAAATTCTCTATAGCAATGTTCTTCAATTTCTTATACATGTTCTGTTGAGGCTTTCATTGCCTAGCTTGAGTGATTGATTCCTCAAATACATTTGTTGCTATAATATCAAAGGGAAGGATATTTACATCTTCTTGTTTCACAGCTAATAAAAATAACGTTGTTATTCCATCTCTTGCTCAAAGATTGTTGTAGACCCTCCATCGGGCACTTTTCCAAGGCAACTAGTTGTGGGAGACTTGTTTAACCCACCTAGAATGTTTTCTTTTGAGCCTCCTCTTGGATTTCGGTCTTAGATGAATTTATCTAAGGGGTCCATGTCTTGGATTCAAATCCTATTGCATATGTTGGAAAAATACTGAGAGGGGGGGGGGGTGAATCAGTATTTAGAGCTGACTGACAATTTTTGTTTTCCTTTCTCTTAAAACCATATGTTACACTATTGCATCCAACTGGTATGTCCAGAGGTCTTATTATGTCTTTAATTAGATCATTGCATCATTCCTTCATCAGATAATTAGTAAGCATGAACAGAAATAACGAAACAAACCATCAAACATAAGCAACACATATGAACACCAGGATTTAAGGTGGAAACCCAATTCGGGAGAAAACCACCGCTGCTGTTATCTCAGTCTTCAATATTTATTATAAAGTAAACTTCTTACAACATTGTACTGGTGCAGACTCATACCAGCACGCAGGCACCCACCTGCAGAAGGCTACAACCTTCTCTCATTTACCAGCCTCTCCTGGAAGGGAGCTACAACCCCCTGCTCTCATTTACCAGCCACCACTAGAAGGGAGCTACTACCCCCTCGCTGAAGGCTTCAACCCTCAGCACTACTGTAGACCACGTTTCATCCACTTCTACACAACATACCTTGTAGACCACTAGATTTATTCATTTTATTCAGAGGTGCATCCTTAATTCAGATCTCTCAGCAATCTGTTACCCATTCCATACATATATACTTCAGAGTGAAGTATTCATTCACAACCCTTACTCATGCATACGTTCTTCGTGATTTCGTCAGTTGATTAAACTAGGAATTAATCATCATCTGATCTAGAGATCTTGATCATATTCACCGGTGCACCACAGATTCAGATATATTAGAGTTTATTCATACATATATCTCTAAAAGAGATTCGTTTATTATCAACCCTTCTGCATGCACACCGTTCTTCATGATTCTCATCACCTTATATAGTTTTCGCCTTTATTAAAACCTTGGGTCAAAACCATTCAATTGCTAATGGTATTCATGGACGGGGTCAAAATAGATAATCCAGCGGGGTCTCCAAAACTCACACTGTTTTGTTGATCTTGGTGATTAAATAATTATTTTAATACTTTTGAACTTAACTTTAGGATTAAGGTTAACCTTTCGCATTTTAACGCTTTCAAAAAATATGATAAACCTTTGACCCCGGGCCCACAAATATAGTTAATAGCCAATCAAATACGCGCATGGTACCATAAGTAAATTTCGCACAAGTCCAGCATCCGATCACCGTTAGATTATCAAGCTTCCAGATCAACGGCGTATATGCATATCGCTCAACCTCCGATGTCGAACGTTAACGTGCGATGGCCCGCCGTACCTATGTTAATCTTCGCACTCCTTCAATAAATGATGAATGTCTGATGACCCCTTCCCAGATCAACGACGCTCAACGATATCGCTGGGAATCTTGGGTCGAACTATAACGCGCGATGGCGCACAGTGACAAGCAGTTTTTCGTGGGTCCACCTTGCCACATGTCGAATGATCTATGGAATCGCTCCTAACTCCTCAAATACCGCTTGCCCATTGAGAGAGGTGCGATGAAAACCGAAAACCACATGTATTGTTCCTCCTTCATGGTTCCGCCCTTCTACTCTTGGTTCCGTCCAACTTCGCGTTTGATCGTTTGATCTAAGATCAACGGTTAGTGGGAGCACAAACAGCCCGGTGGTTAACATGGAGGGGTGCCTCCGTAGTTGACTCACTGATCGGGCATTGACCAGAGATCAACGGTCACGATTTATTGTGGGAGCACACCCCGATAGTTTTGAACCAGCGAAGGGGTGCCTCTGCAACCACCAGAAGAGAGTGTCACCACCGAAGCGCCAACACTGCCGCCACCAAGGTTCCGCTACTCCATTAATCTTGTCTCTTCCTAGCAGCTCTCCCTTTTTCCATCTCCTTTGAAAATTGTATTAAACCCCTAATTCAACTGCACTGCTCTGTCTCTAATTCCTGTGTTTCTTTTGCTTCAATTCCTCTATTTCATCTGCTGCCTCTGCTACCTCTCTGTCTCTTTTTCCTTATGGATAGTTTAGGTGCTGCTCCTGTCTTTGCCAATTCCTTTGCCATCAATGAAAACATTTCCAACAATATCCCCCTTTGGCATTGATGGCAATACTTATCTTCTGTTTGTATTACAGAAGCTGCCCCTTTTTGCTTTTCCTCCCCCTTTGACATCAATGGCAAAGGGTTGATCAAGATCCTTTGGACCAACAAAACTATGCTCCCCCTGAGATCATGCTGCATCTTTAAACATAATATTCAATGAAATAACAGAAATTAGAATTCTCAAGATAAAAAATTCTCAAACATGAGATCAGACTGCAACAAATAATTAGAATGCCAACAATGCATCCTAACCAATGCTCCCCCTTGACCTGTGCATCCTTTTCATATGACCAATGCTCCCCCTTAGCCTGTGCATTCAGAGATGCCCAACTGCACCTCACAACAAATTTAATCTTCTGTATTTAAGTAGATCTGATATTCTGCATGGCAGAGACTACTCCTAGTTTCTGTTTGAGATATTCGAACGCTTCCCTGGGTAGAGGTTTGGTAAATATATCAGCAACTTGTTCTTTGGAGGGAACATACTCCAATTTCACCTTTTGTTCAAGCACTTGTTCACGTAAGAAGTGATATTTGATGGGAATGTGCTTGGTCTTGGAATGCATAACATGATTCTTTGAGATACTGATGGCACTTGTATTATCACACATAATGGAGATATGAGGTGAACATTTGATTTGAAAGTCTTGTAAGGTCTGCATCATCCAAAGAAGTTGAGTGCAACATGATGCGACAGCCACATATTCTGCTTCTACTGTGGATAAGGCAATAGAGCTCTGCTTCTTGCTAAACCAAGATACTAACCGGGGCCCCATATAGAATGCACCACCACTAGTGCTTTTCCGATCATCAAAACTTCCAGCCCAATATGCATCAGTGTATGCATGAAGAGTAAGATCAACATTCTTTGGATACCATAGTCCAAAGTCTTGAGTTCCTTGTAGATATTTGAATATTCTTTTCACAGCCTGAAGATGAGACTCTTTTGGATTAGCTTGGAATCGTCCAACAATCCCAACTACATGCATGATATCTGGTCTTGTCCCAGTGAGATAAAGTAGACTTCCTATCATAGATCTGTATTCTGGTTGATTCACCGTAGGGGAATCATCATTAGAACTGAGATTACATCTGGTTATCATTGGTGTACTTACAGGTTTGCAATCTTCCATGCCATACTTCTTCAGGATTTGCTTGAGTTATTTTGCTTGTGATAAGAATATGCCATCTGTTGCTTGTTGCACTTGCAAGCCAAGAAATAATGTTAGTTCCCCAAGCAAAGAAATTTCAAACTCTTGCTGCATATCAAAAGCAAATTTCTGACTCATAGACTCTTCATTACTTCCAAAAATGATATCATCAACATATACAACCACAATCAATAGTTTGTCATTTTTAGTTTTTCTGTATAAGTTGCTATCAACGGACCCTTTTGAAAATCCTTGTTGATGAAGATATTTGTTAAGACGGTAGTACCATGCCCTTGGATCTTGTTTGAGACCATATAGAGCCTTTTTAATTCTACAAACAAGTTTTTCATCATTTCCCAAAATGAATCCTTCTGGTTGTTCTATATAAACTTCTTCTTCTAGATCACCATTGAGAAAAGCAGATTTAACATCCATTTGATAAACTTTGATTTGTTGGAAGATTGAAAAAGCAAGAAACATTCTTATGGCTTCAAGTCTGGCTACAGGAGCAAAGGTTTCTTCAAAGTATATACCTTCTTGTTGAGCATATCCATTGCAAACAAGTCTAGCTTTATTTCTTATAACATCCCCATTCTCATTCAACTTGTTTTTGAATATCCATTTAGTTCCAATGAAATTTTTGTCATGAGGTCTTGGTACTAATTCCCAAGTGTGATTCTTTTCAATTTGATCAAGCTCTTCATTCATGGCTTGAATCCAACATTTATCTTTGCAGGCTTGACTGACATTGTGTGGTTCAATAGTGGACAGAAATGCCAGATTGCTAGAAGATCCCACAAGAGTCCTTCTTGTTTGTACACCTGATCCCTTTTCTCCCAAAATTTGAGATTCTGGATGATTCTTTTGAACATATCTAGATGGAGCTTTTTCAGATAAATCATCTTCGGGTTCTTCATTGGGTTCACTGTCTATATCATTCTTATTTGATGTAGAAGGATATGTGTCATCATCATCTTCATCTGTTGTTTTCTTTTCTTCTTTTTGAACTGCAGGAAACTCATCAATAACAACATCAATAAATTCAACAATATTCCGAAGTTTTTTATTATAACATTTATATTCCCTACTCCTAGAGGAGTAACCAAGAAATATTCCTTCATCTGCTCTGGGTTCAAACTTGCCAAGTTTTTCATCATTATTTTTGATAAAGCATTTGCTTCCAAAAATTCTAAAATGCTTTACAGTGGGAGGATTACCATACCAGAGTTCATATGGAGTTTTATCACTATTTACACGAACATGTGCTTTGTTGAGAATGTTTACTGTTGTATGTGCTGCTTCTCCCCAAAATGTGTCAAGTGTTCCGGAATCATCAAGCATAGCTCTAGCCATTTGTTGAACTATTCTGTTCATTCTTTCTGCAACGCCATTCTGTTGTGGAGTGCCAGCTACAGAGAACTGTCTTTTTATGCCATGTTGTTCACAAAATTCAAGGAATTCATTGGATGTATATTCTCCTCCTCGATCAGATCCGAGACACTTGATTTTTAGATCTAATTCATTCTCAACTAGTGCTTTGAAGATCTGAAATTTCTCAAATGCTTCATCTTTGTGTTTAAGCAGCCCAATCCAACACATTCTAGAGAAATCATCAATGAATAAGATATATTATTCTTCACCACGTGGTGAATTTTTCCTCATAGGTCCACATATGTCAGTATGAATGAGTTCAAGAGGCTTAATTGATGATCCTTCCTTGGCATTAAATTGTACTCTGGTTTGCTTACCGAATTGGCAAGATTTGCATATGATATTTTTAGGTAGAGTAATATTGGGAAGATCACGAACAACTTTAAGTCTGCTTGATTTGTTGATTTGAGAGAAGCTCAGATGCCCCAACCTTCTATGCCATAGCCAATTTTCTGAATATTTACTCAAATAACATTGTTCTTTGTAGTTCTTCAATACATACAAGTTGTTTGGAGTTCTTTTCCTTTTATAATTGCTTTACCTGTATCAAGATCACGTACCACACATTCTTTTGAACTAAAGACAACTTCAGTTCCTTGATCAAAAATTTGACTTACACTTAACAATTTATGCTTTAATCCATCCACATACATGAATTCATTAGCTTTCACCTTTTCTTTTAGAAAAACAGAACCTTTTCCCTTAATGACCTCAGGAGTATCATTTCCAAATGTAACATTCTTTTCCTTTTCTAGAGCACTATATGCAAGAAGTTTGTCTTTATCACCTGTCATGTGTCTTGAGCATCCACTATCAATGTACCATTGGTTTTCTTCATCTTCTGCAAATAACGCTATGCCACAATTTTCAACTTGTAATTCCTTCTTTTTCCATACTTTGGAGCTTGAAGGAACATGTTCTTTTGGCTGAACTTTGCTCCTGCATTCAGATTCTTCATGGCCAAAGTTATTGCAATAAGCACATTCAACTTCATTTTGAAGAGGAGAATTTTTTTTATAAGTATTCTTCTTTGTTTCAATATCAATCCTTTTCTTTCTTGCTTCTCTTGTCATGATGGTTTTATATGCATCACATTGAACAGCTTTATGACCAAAATTGTGACATGAGAAACATTGTCCATTGAAGAAGAAATTTCTGCGATCATAAAATCTTCTACATGAATTTACCGGTTGATTGGTGTTTCTTTGAAAGACATTCGTATTAGTGTTATTTGAATTGAGATGATCATGCTTTACCTGTAAAGATTCTTTATTCCCTTGCTGAGTGGCAGCATGTTGTAAACCAGTTGTAACTGCTTTTAGATAATTTGGTGTTGAAGCCTGAGAAGATTCTCCGATATATCCAAGACCTGTCTTTATAAGAGGAGAACGTTGTACCTTGATAATCTCATCTAAGGTTTCATATCCTTTAGCAAATCTAAGATTCAGAGTCTTTACTTTCTCAAGTTCTTTTCTTAGACTTACTACTTCACACTCTAATTTCTCATTGAGTTTCTCTTTTTCTTCAAGCTGCTTTTTTAGAGTTTCTATGGTTATTTTACTCTCTTCTAAGTAGATTTTGAGTTTATTGTTTTCATCAAGAAAATCACTATCTTCTAGAGCATCCACAAAATTATCATTTTCTTCTCTAGACTCTTTTTCAAATGCCATGAGAAGTCTAAGATCTTGTTCACATTCTTCCTCACTATCAGATAACCCATCACTGTCTTCATGAATATAGTAACTCAACCAAAGTGATCTTAAGACTTTCTCAACCAAAGTAGATTCAGTTATTTTTTCTCCCAGATTTCTCATACGATTTACAATATCATCAAGACGTAAGAAGAAATTGGCAATGCTCTCCTCATTATCCATTTTTAGATTCTCATATTGAATTCTGAGAGTTTGGAGTTTAGCACTTTTTACCTTTGCATCACCTTCATAACTTAGAATGATTTTGTCCCATATTGCCTTTGCTGTATTCAGCTGCATGAATTTGACAAATTCTGATTCAGTTAGACTTCCCAACAGAGCATTGATCGCCTTTGCATTTGTTTCATAATTCTTTCTTTCCATCGGATCTATTGGTACTGCAGCTGGATATTGATATCCTCCTTCAACAATTGCCCATACCTCTCTTCCCAAAGACTGAAGATAGGATCTCATCCTTGTTTTCCAGAAGATTAAATTGTTTCCGTTAAAGAGTGGACTGATAGATGTTGTTCCATCTTGATTGCTCATCTTGCTTGATCTTCCTTCTAGCAGCTAAGCTTTTTCAGAAGGACCTCCTCTGATACCAATTATTGGAAAAATACTGAGAGGGGGGGGGTGAATTAGTATTTAGAGCTGACTAAAATTTTTTGTTTTCCTTTCTCTTAAAACCATAGGTTACACTACTGCATCCAACTGGTATGTCCAGAGTTCTTATTATGTCTTTACTTAGATCATTGCATCTTTCATTCATCAGATAAGCAGTAAGCATGAACATAAATAACAGAACAAACCATCAAACATAAGCAACACATATGAACGCCAGGATTTAAGGTGGAAACCCAATTCGGGAGAAAACCACCACTTCTGTTATCTCGGTCTTCAATATTTATTATAAAGTAAACTTCTTACAACATTGTACTGGTGTAGACTCATACCAGCACGTAGGCACCCGCCTGCAGAAAGCTACAACCTTCTCTCGTTTACCAGCCCCTCCTGGAAGGGAGCTACAACCCCCTACTCTCATTTACCAGCCACCACTAGAAGGGAGCTACTACCCCCTCGCTGAAGGCTTCGACCCTCAGCACTACTGCAGACCACGTTTCATCCACTTCCACACAACATACCTTGTAGACCACCATATTTATTCATTTTCTTCAGAGGTGCATCCTTAATTCAGATCTCTCAGTAATCTGTTACCCATTCCATACATATATACTTCAGAGTGAAGTATTCATTCACAACCCTTACTCATGCATACGTTCTTCGTGATTTCTTCAGTCGATTAAACCAAGAATTAATCATCATCTGATCTAGAGATCTTGATCATATTCACTGGTGCACCACAGATTTAGATATATTAGAGTTTATTCATACAAATATCTCTAAAAGAGATTCTTTTATTATCAACCCTTCTGCATGCACACCGTTCTTCATGATTCTCATCAAATTATATAGTTTTTGCCTTTATTAAAACCTTGGGTCAAAACCATTCAATTGCTAATGGTATTCGTGGACGGGGTCAAAATAGATAATCCAGGGGGGTCTCCAAAACTCACACCGTTCTATTGATCTTGGTGATTAAATAATTAATTTAATACTTTTGAACTTAACTTTAGGATTAAGGTTAACCTTTCGCATTTTAACGCTTTCAAACAATATGATAAACCTTTGACCCCAGGCCCACAAATATAGTTAATAGCCAATCAAATATGCGCACGGTACCATAAGTAAATTTCGCACAAGTCCAGTGTCCGATCACCGTTAGATTAGCAAGCTTCCAAATCAACAGCGTATATGCATATCGCTCAACCTCCGACGCCGAATGTTAACGTGCCATGGCCCACCGTACCTGTGTTAATCTTCGCGCTCCTTCAATAAATGATGACCGTCTGATGACCCCTTCCCAGATCAACGATGCTCAATGATATTGCTGGGCATCCTGGGTCGAACTATAATGCGCGATGGCACACAGTGACAAGCGGTTTTCCATGGGTCCACCTCGCCATGTGTCGAATGATCTATGGAATCGCTCCTAACTCCTCAAATACCGCTTGCCCATTGAGAGCGGTGCGATGAAAACCAGAAACTGCCTGTACTTTTCCTCCTTCATGGTTCTGCCCTTCTACTCCTGGTTCCGTCCAACTTCGCGTTCCGTCATCCAATCTGAGATCAACGGTTAGCGGGAGCACAAACAGCCCGGCGGTTAACATGGAGGGGTGCCTCTGTAGTTGACTCACTCATCGGGCATTGAACAGAGATCAACGGTCACGATTTATTGCGGGAGCACACCCCGACAGTTTTGAACCAGCGGAGGGGTGCCTCTGCAACCACCAGAAGAGAGTGTCGCCACCAAAGTGCCACCACTGCCGCTACCAAGGTTCTGGTACTCCATTAATCTTGTCTCTTCCTTGCAGGTATCCCTTTTGCCATCTCCTTTGCAAACTATATTAAACCCATAATTCAACTCCACTTCTCTGTCTCTAATTCCTCTGTTGCTTCTGCTTCAATTCCTCTGTTTCATCTGTTGCCTCTGCTACCTCTCTGTCTCTTTTGCCTTATGGATAGTTTAGGTGCTGCTCCTATCTTTGCCAATTCCTTTGCCATCAATGACAACATTTCCAACAGCATACATTTCTGGAAAATGTGTTTTCCATCCATGTATTGTTGATAGATCCCATTTTGGGATATTAAAGTAGTATCAAAGCTACAATCTTGGCTCATCTTGTGAGTCTCAGCCAAAGGAGATCAAAAGAGGATGGGCTTTATCTCATCATATTTCAGATCCATGAAGAACCTCCCCAAGGAGGATAACCAAATAGAAGAGGAAGGACCCTGCACTTCCTATTCTCATCAAAAAGGAGACAGAGAAATGAGCAGGAAAAAGACTCCATCTTCTGGAGGAGACAAAGGGGATAGGCTTAAAAATATTCTTCCTAAATCTATAAAAAACATTCATGAAGATATCAAGAATATAAGGAGGGATATGTATGGAGAATCTCCAAAAGAGTTTGAATCTAAAGCAATTTCTAGATTTGCATATGAGGAGTGTGAGCAAGCATCCACACAACATAATACATAGCGCAGTCACATGCCCAGGTTTGCCATGAGAGAGATGGAAAGAGAAGAAGAGGTTGCTAGCAGGGAAACTCTTAGTGATTTCCTGAAAGATTATGAGTCTCAAACTCAGAAATTCCGAGATCATCTCAGTTTTTCAAAGTTTTTCAAGATCAAGGTGAAGGGAAGAGAGCAGCAGGATATATTTCTTCTATCTACTTTTGAAGGCTTACCTACATGTTCATCCAAAGCCTGGGTGGAGGAGTTAGATACCTTTTTGTAGTAGCACCAAATTCCTAAAGATGAAGCCATCAAATTTGCAATGCTGCAACTGAGAGGTAAGGCCTATGCCTGGTGGATCTTTGAATCCTTTTCTTTAAGAAATGTAAACACTACATCTTATGCAAGTTTCACTAAGGCATTAGTGAAAATATTTGATAGGAGGATTCATGAGACACATATGATGGAGAAAAATATAAAATTAGATCCACTTCAGAAACCCATGGAGGATACTGACATCTTGTAGCATACCTTATTAGAGTAAAAGCCTCTATCTCATATTCCTGAACAAGAGGGCATGGAGATCTCTTTTTCGAGGGAGGATCCATCTCTTGAGAGGTTTCCCATACATGTTGATGAGGAGGAAGGAAACAACACTGTCATGTCTAGAGTTGATTTAGCACCTCATGCAGAGGAAGGAGGAGCTCTTGCTCCAACTAGAGGTATTCGTGTATCATTGCAATAAATTCCCCAGGATCTCACATGTGGAGATTAGGGCACAACTCATGTTCTACATGTGCCATTGATGATGAGGTGTGGATTTATGGAGATACAAGGAGGAGATAGGGATAATGACCAACATCATGTGATGAGGAGCACACATCCCTGTCTATTTCATGAGGTTGATGCACCTAAGAGGGAGACTGGATTGCACAATGAGAGCAGGGACAAGTCTATCCATTCATGTATGCATTATACTCTTGATGATGATGTCTCATTGCATGGAGACATTTCACCAAGGAGACCACTAGATCAACATATGATGAGAGATCCTTCACATTTTGAGGCACCATTCATTGATTTCAGAGGAGTGGAGATCTTGGGAGGTCATTGTACAACGCTGAGAGTCTTGGGTAGACTCAAGGAGGAGAGAGGCGTTCTCTCAACATCATCTTTAGCCACTCTCAGTTCAGATTCTGTGTTGTGGTAGAAGTAGCAAGGGAGGGATAGAAGCCTTCTAACTTGCATCTTTGGCATGGGAGATGTCAAAGAGGAAGATGACCATATGACAGATGTTCTTCATGAGAGAACATCAGTGCTATCACTATGGAGGATAGATCCATGTTGGGGCTTTTGGCTGTTGGTGGAGTGTTCCAAGGATCATTTTTCTTGCATGATATTGGATGATCAACATATGAGGAGATGCATGGATCATGTGAAGATGGAGGAGATACATAACTCTTTGGAAGAGTTAGCACAACCACCTCTTTTATCTTTGAGTATGAGAGGAGACTCATCTATGAACTACTCCCTTTGCATGAGAAAAACATATGGTGAGGGTGTTGAATTTTTACATGATGATTTGTATAATGTATGTGTGTATCCCTTAGCCATATATGTGCAGGATGTTGCTCCATGGAGGAGCATTCTTTATTTTAGGCTTCATGGTCTACTTGAGGCCATAAGCATGATTGATGGCCACTCCCTAGGAGGACTTGGGGAGGAGATGTATTATGGAGGACATGCTCACTTTACACCATACATCATTCACTTCCTCCATACTTATGAGGAGATTGGGGCAGCAAGCAAGTGGTTGGAAAGCCACATATTTTATTTGTCTCTATTGCATTTGAGAGTCAAGATGTGTTGGCTACATTTGAGGGACCATTGTCCTTCTTACTTATTACACATGGCAGCAAGCATGATTCTCATTCCATATGATGGTGACTTCCAACTCATCATATATGGAATGGTTTGCCAGCTTGATTTGTAGCGTTGGAGGAGAGATCTTTGGAGATCTAGTCCTCATCTTGCCACTTTAGGGAAACATTATTGCAGCCCAATATCAGCCAACACTCTACACTTATCATAAGTGGAGAGATGGACAACGTGGGGTAGGATACCTTGTCTACCATATGCAGATTTTCAGCCCACCTACTTTGCATGAGCCAAAGGTGGAGGAAAGTTTTCAGGAGTTTCCTAGTTGGGAGGTGAATAATTTTTCATGGATAATAGCTTGGGGATGGAGGATCCATATGAGGGAGATATTTCCCATTAGATTTCAGATCCCATTCCTCGAAGGGACCTCTAGACATGACTTTGTTATCCTCTTAAGTACTTCACCTTTACATGATGATAGCTTGATAGCTGACTTGTGTGGAGATTTGATTGAAGAGTTAGCATATTTTTACTTGGAGGAGTTCATCATACATGGATACTACAGGGGGAGGATGAGAAATAACTTAGTTCTATCCTTACATTTGCTTGAGGACAAGAAATCTTTGAGAGGGGAGGACTGTAATTTTCGCAAAATTGGCATGCAGTTAATTGGAACATTGATTTTTCTTATGTCATCTAGGAGGTGAATAAAATGGGTGAGGAGACCCATGAGTAGGAATAAAATCCCTCATAGTGTGAAAGAGATCAATAGAGTAGCTTTATTTTGAACCTTCCAGTGTGAAAAGGGGTAAATGCATGAGGACAAGGTCAAGTTTGACCAAGTCAACAGCGCTGCCAAAGAGGGTGTGGATTGCTTGGGAAGACAGCGCAGTTTGAATGGGAGGAAGATCACTTGGTGAAGGAAACCCTAATGTGTGGGGTCCAAGGAAAGAAGGCTTTAGTTTGCATAAAGGAGGAAGAGGCAGCCATAGATGTTCATATTTGAGTATTTTATTTTGGTCTATGTAGACTCTTTGCATTCTCAGGCTGTTTAGCAGTGTTGCAATGGGATTCCTGTTTAGGATTCCTTCCCCTTCTTGAGAGGCCTCTTGAAGGATTTCACTTCGTTTCTCCACATCTAGGCTCAAGGCCAAGCCACCTCCTTCAGCTACAACGTTATTTCTACTGAATTATAATGTTCTGTTGCAGGGTGTTGCAGTGGAGGGTTCCACAACACCATTTCCTTGGCTCATCTTTCAGAGGAGGGAGATTCTATTCCTTTTGGGAGGTTTTTAAGGAAGGTTTTAGAGCTGATTTTCATATATTGGCATCAGGCCAAGCA
The DNA here is from genome assembly GCA_034641835.2 of Pinus albicaulis. Taxonomy (NCBI): domain Eukaryota; kingdom Viridiplantae; phylum Streptophyta; class Pinopsida; order Pinales; family Pinaceae; genus Pinus; species Pinus albicaulis. The sequence goes on from CM076575.1 coordinate 1,782,616,728, forward strand.
TCTCACATCTACTACAGTGCAGTCCCTCTCCTTGATTACATTATTCCATTGTGTATCTGCAGCGAGGTTTGCACCACTATTTTGGAGGGTGAGATATTCAGTGTTAGGATCAACCTATCACTTGAGAGATCTGTTGGAGGAGGTCTATTTCAAATTGTGCATCATCTTCAGCCATCTCCATCCATTTTTTGAGTTGCAGCTACTACACTGCAACTCCGACATTTCTGCAGTTTTTCCATTTTGTATATATCTCAGCCAATCCTTCTAAGGATTGTTGTACTATTGTTTTCAGGGGTTGACAGCTTGCTCCCCCAAATTTCTTGAGATATATATTGTTATATCTTTTTATTATCATTCAGAATGTTGCAATGTCTCCTATAAACTGTGTTGATATAGCCTTGTGTAAATTCTGTGTAGCAGTGTTCTTCAATTTCTTATACATGTTCTGTTGAGGCTTTCATTGCCTAGCTTGAGTGATTGATTCCTCAAAGCATTGTATACATTTGTTTCTATAGTATCAAAGGGAATGATATTTACATCTTCTTGTCTCACATCTAATAAAAATAATGCTATTATTCCATCTCTTGCTCAAAGATTGTTGCAGACCCTCCATCGGGCACTTTTCCAAGGCAACTAGGTGTGGGAGACCTGTTTAACCCACCTAGAATGTTTTATTTTGAGCCGCCTCTTGGATTTCGGTCTTAGATGCATTGATATAATGGATCCAGGTCATGGTTTCAAATCCTGTTGTATAAATTTCTGGAAAATGCGTTTTCCAGCCATGTATTGTTGACAGATCCCATTTTAATATATTACACATCAGCTCTGCTAGGCCATGACCTTTGACCAATTTTGCTGGCTTGATCTCTATATCATATTCTAGCAAGTTAGAAATCCATTTCCCTCTCTTACCATCAGGATCAGCTTGAGTTAGAATGTCTTTCACAATAGCATTAGGAACGAAAGCTGTAATATGAGAATGCAAAATGTAAATTCTGAAATCTTTGATGGCATTGACCAAGGCATGAGCTTGCTTCTCTAAGATTTTGTACTTCAGATCTGAATTATCTAATGTCCTACTAAAAAATGAAATGGGTTGCTCAGTACCTTATTGTCCTTTCTGCAACAAAACTACAGCAATTGTATTTTCTGATGTAAATGTAAAAACAGAAATTATTTTGAAAAATCCGAGTTGATCAATACTGGTGCTTGAGTGAGTTCCTTCTTAATATCCTCAAATGAGTGATTTTCTTCTGCTATCCACTTCATTTCAGCTCATTTCTTCAGCATCTTTGTTATGTCCTTTACAATATTAGAAAAATTAGGAATAAACCTCCTCACAAAATTTACCTTTCCAAGGAAAGAATGAATTTCATTTCTGCTTTTACGCAGATCCACTTTCTGAATTGCATTGAACCTATTTGGATCAATATTGATCCCATGTTTACAAATAATATGCCCAAGTAACTTCCCTAAAGTTATAGAAAGATGATTTTAGTGGGATTGAGAGAAATACCAAACCTTCTACACTTCAAGATAATCTTTTCTAGGTGCTTCAAGTGATCTTCTTCTCTCCTTGAGAAGACTGTTATGTCATCCAAATAGACAACCACCATCTTGTACTTATGCTTAGCAAAGGAAATGTCCATTTCTCTTTGAAAGGTAGCTCCTACATTCATCAAACCAAAGGGAGTTTTTTCATAAATGAATGTGCCCCACGTTGTGGTAAAGGTTGTTCTCTCCTGATCTTCGGGATGCACAAGTATCTGATTGTACCCTGAAAAACCATCAAGCATAGACATCCTTTGGGAACCAACAATGTTCTGAGAAATTTGGTCCATCTTTAGGAGAGGGTAGTTGTCCTTTAGAGAGGCTTTGTTCAAGTTTCTGAATTCAATTCATATTTTAATTTCTCCACTCTTTTTTCTAACTGGAACCAAGTTTGCAAGCCACCCTGAGAATCTGATTGGAACAATGATTTTAGCATCAAAGAGTTTCTTGATTTCCTTCTCAATTAGAGGCATGATAAGTGGATTATTCCTCTTCAGCTTATGCTTGAAAGGCTTTTCATTTTCTTTCATGGGAATGGTATGTTGAATTATAGTGGGATCATACTTATTCAAATCAGCATAACTCCAAGAAAAAACATATATGAACCTTTTCATCATCTCAATATATTTCTGTCCCATATAAACTAAAAGAAACTTTGAAAGCTTAATAATTTTTGGCATAGCTACTGTACCAAGGTTACAACTCTCTACCTTTTCATCATCAGCTAGTATCCTAGGAGACTTGAACACATAATTCTGATCAAAAATCTTCTCAAGGGGTATGATACCTTTGGGTATAGAGTTATTCTTCAGCTGTAACACTTCAGAATTTCCCTTTGATTCAACAAGCATGTTTTTCTAATCTACTCGTATACTTTCAAACTCTTCTTTCATCTCTATAAATTTTTTTACTTGTTGGTCATCCTCAAAAACTTGCCAATGGATAATGTTATCAGGGATAGCAGTTCTATGGTGAACTTCAATCTCATATCTTTTAGTGGAATGAATAGGAATGATAAATAGGCTTGCAGAGACAACTATGGAGTCAGCTCTTGAGTTTTGGTCCGTAGTCTTCACAAACAAGGAATATTCTTGGAAATTCTCCAACATGTCCATGACCAAATTTTTGTATGCCCTCATTCTCACATCCTTATTTTGATACACACCCTCAACTTTCTTAATAAATAATTCAGAATCTTCACAAACAAAAATATTTTGGGCACCCATTCTTTTCAAAATTTCTAATCCCAAAATTAAAGATTCATACTCAGCTATGTTATTTGTGCAATCAAAATTCAGTTTGTAAGAAAAAAAATTACTTTCATTTTCTGGAGTTGTGATCCAAATTCCTGCTCCTGCCCCCTCTCTTCCTGCTGATCCATCAAAGTGCAACAACCACCAACCTTCTACCTTCTCCTCACTAATTTGTTGATTTACCGTTTGCTGATTTTCTGTCTGTTGAATTACAATTTGTTGATTTTTTGTCTTCTTTTCATCTTCTACTTCATCAGTCAATTCATTGAAAATAATAGCAGATCCAAGTTTAGTATTGACAACATATATTGGAAAGTTCTGAGTTTTAGCTTTACTACTTACCATGTAAACCATCCTTGTTTCACTATAAAGTCTCCTTTGCTCACCAAAAACAGGAATGGTGGCATAAGTTAGGTCCATTTGCATTGTAACTTTGATCTTTATTGCCCATGACCTTGATAACAACATGCCAAACTTAGGTGGAATGTATGCTACCACAATGTCCATGACCACTATTTTGGCAGGGACTTGTGTAAGACCAACAAAAACATCCTTTATTAAACCAATGCATTGAAATATTTTTGAATCAAAGGAAAACAAGTACTTATATGGTCTAGTAATTTCTAACCCCATCCTTTCTATAATTACTTTGGGCATAAGATTATGAGAGGATCCTGAATCCAAGATGGCATTATGCAATGTCATGCCATTAATACTAAGGCTCACATAAAAAGGAGGCACCTCTTCATTCTACTCATCCTCTAATCTTGGACCCAAGTATATGGTTGGATGATCTTCTTGAACATTTATGATATCAATAGCTCCTGGTTTGGAATTCAACATTTTTACAATCTTACTTCTATATTCATTCACCTTAAGAATTTCTCCAAAAGGTACTGGGATTTTGATCTTAGAGATCTCACTCTCCAAACTGAAAACATAAGCAAATTTTTCATTCTCTTTGACAGGAGGAGGAGGTTCTTTCTTAATTTCAGTAGCCTTGGGGGCATCTTTCTTGGGTTTTGTTTTGTTTGCAGTAATTGGGACATGTCTGTTTTTGAGGTTGTACTGTTTTTGCATCTCGAAGATTGCATGTTGATACCCATTAAGATAATCAAATGGTTCCAAACCCTTGTTAACATCATGTTCCGACTCATCATGTTCCTCCTTAGTTAAAAAAATCCCTTACATGTTTTCATCTAAGAAATGAATTTATTCTTCTAGTATTTTAGGTTGATCTTCTTCATCAACTAAGTTTTGCTGAAAAGGAGGCCTTACTTGAGGGTCAGGTGGCTAATTTCTATTTTCCCTTGGTCTCTGTTGGTTTTGAGGTCTTCTGAACTAAGTATTTCTAAATTTAGGTTCATGTTGTGCAAGAGGAGCAGATAAATTCCCAAGCGCAAGCCTATCCATCAGTTTTTTCATTGTCTTCATCATGGAATCAAATTTTTCATTAGAGGTGGAAGGTTTATCTTCTTCTTTCAACTTAGTCTTACCTATATTGGAATTTTTTGATGCTATCATATTGACCTCCACCTTCACTGCATCATTTTGCATTTCATCAAATGAAGGGGATTCTCTCTCTCTCATAAGTATATAAAATTAATAATCAAAGGCTTCATCATATCTCAATTGAGCTTCTCCTGGAGGAGGCTTTAGATGGGCAGGGATAGAGTCATACACTTTGTTAAATCTCTTTGAAAAGTTTTGAACATTTTCATCAACAACTTTCTTCAAACTATTATACTCAGTGAGGGCTTGTACAGGGTTGGTTCTATTTCCCCACTTCCTCAAGAAGCTATCTTCAAATTCATTCCAATTATGTAGGCTTCCAGGAGTAATGGCTTTGAACCACTTCCTAACTTCACCAGTGAAGTTCTGAGCAAAAAATCTCATCTTGACATCCTCATGGTCAACCTCCTCCCTATCAATAAATTCATTGAACTGATCTACATGCTCTTCAACTATAATCTCTTCATCACTTCCCCAATTTTTTATTCTAATAGAATATTTGCTAGGAAGGGCATTTAGGACAGCTGGAAGGGAAAGAGGATCACACATAGTAGGTGTAGAAGGTGTAGGTGGTACATTTCCAACCATGATGATTGGGACCATGGTAGATTTATGAACAATAGCAGTAGAGGAAGAGGAACTTTTAGGAGGAGGGTTGTTTGGTCTTTGTTGTCCAGTCACAATTGAACTCCAATCAGGAAGAGGAACACCAATTTTAATTCTTAACAAAATCTCAAATGGGTATAGTTCCTTCAACCTATCCAATCACTATTTCTCTAACAGTAACTCTGAAGTGACTACTTCCCAAAACTCTTTTTTATCTTTTTGAGTTACTAAGTGTAATGTTTCTTTTTCAGAAACATTGTCAATCGACAAAGAAAATCTATTCTAGAGATAGACTGCAGGGGAATTTACTGGATTTTTCACCTTTAAACAAAGGATGAGCTCCAGAGGCTACCTGGCCCACTAGCAGACTTTGTCTATAGAGTGATTGTCAAAAGACAATATCCCCAAATAGGGAAATACAACAAGATTGGGAAACCCCAACATTGCAGCTACAACAATAACAAATACATCAAATGGAAATAGCAGTGAATCATATACACATGAAATGCCATAGAATAAAATGGCCATCATATTAAGACATAGCAGCATAAAATATACATCATCTTGAGGAAATTATCACTCAAGAAAGGCACAACAAGCCTCAAGAAAGCTATATGAGGAAACATGAGAAATACTGCTACACAAAGAAAGCCCTAGGCCATTACTGCGCAATTATAAGGATGAACTGCTGCATAAATAATGAAAATACATAGATATAACAATATGGGCTCAAATAAAGAAGGGGGAGCATGATCTCAACCCTTGAAAATACAATAAATCAATCCTTTAAAAGGATTGGCTGAAATCTATACAAAAATGTCCATTTTCAGAAATGTCGGAGTTGCTGGGCAGCAGCAACTCAAGAACTAGAAATACATGGAGAAGGCTAAAATAGCTGAAAAAAAATGAAGAACCCTCCTCCAATAGAAATCTGAAGTGAAAGGTTGATCCTTTCACCCAAGACTTCTCCTCCAAGTGACTGTCAATCCCTCACAGCAAATCTCCTCTCTAAATAATGTTGTCTACTGAAGGGACTGCATTGCCTCTGATGGAATGTGGTTGGCCTAATGCCAGATATGGTGGGATATTCTCAAGAACCACCTTTTCTGATCTCCAAATGGATGGAACCTCTCTCCACTGAAAAACTAGCTCCGGATGGTGTGTGGAAACCTCCTCGACAACACCTAGCAACACTGCACAATATCTGCTCCAGAAACTGCGCTGATGTAGATGGCTGAAGCTATGGCCTGAATGACTAAATATGGGGAATGTAGTGCAATCCTTCATGATCTACTCAAGAAGGAGAGGAAATCCTCAACATGACTCCCTTGTGCTTGAAGGCACTGCAGCTTTGCTGAACAGCAAGAGGCAGCAACAAGTCTCCAAGACTTGGATGTAAAAATGATCAAAGATGGTCTCAATGGCTGCCTTGCTCCTCTTTTAAACAATGAGCCTTCCCTCCATTTTCCCTACTTCGAATTAGGGTTTCCTCCCTCTAGAATATTCCCTCCTACATTTTCCCACATAGTGCTTTCCAACTCATGCCAACGTAGTTTGACTTGGTCAACCTTGGCCAAGCATGTATACAAAAACCTCCTTTCACACATGGAGGTGTGAAATCCAACTCCAATATGATCCTCTTTCATACTCATAGGATTTTTATTCTCTAATGATGCAAAGAATGGGTCCCCTACCCATTCTATTAATCTCTTTAACAAAAATTAATGTTCCATGAAATTTGGAACATTACAGTCCTCCCCTCTCAAAATATTGCTTGCCCTCAAGAAATTGTAAGGATGAACTGAGATTCTTCCTGCCCTTCCTCCTATAGCACCCTTATGTGATGATATCCTCAAGGAAAAGGATGCCTTATCAGCAATCAAGTCTCCAAACTGTCCCTCCAACAAATGCAATCTAGCCTTGGGGTGAGCGTTCCCAAATAGCTATCATGTAGAAACAAATATCCATGAAGGAACTAAGAGTTTTACAAGGGCATCCTTGAGGCATGAGGTCTGATATATAATGGGATTTATCATCCCCATATGAATCTCCCATCCTCAAGCCACCAATCATGAAAAATAAGTTGCCTCCCAATAAGGCAACTCATGGAAAATCTCCCTCCACCTTGAGCTCCCAGAATGAAGGTGGGCTGAAAATATAATCATGGAAATCACTATAACTTGCCCCATGCTGTCCTCTCCCCCACTTATGACAATTTTAGAGTGTATTCTGATCTTGGGCTGCAAATGTATTGCCCTCAAATGGCAAAATGAAGAGTAATTCCCTAAGAATCTCCCCTCCATCAATGAAAAATCAGCTGGCCCAAGACATGTCATCTATGATGAATAGGAAAATATCACCATATAATGCCCCCATGACATGTTTTTTGTAGGTTATACCATGTGAAAAAAGTGAAAACAATGCCTCATAGGGTTATAATGCAACCTCATCCACTGCAGCTGCAGAAAATAACATGGCAAGTGTTGCACAACAAATATCACATCTACTACTAAATAGTAAATAGATGAGTGAATTAAGGTCAAACGCCTGCCCATATACATAAAATGGATGGATAACATTACCAAGCCCATGGCTCTCCCCAAAAATGAGCAAATATGTGGCTGTAGCCATGCCTCTCTTCTCATGTTCCCCTTAGAACATGTATTGCAAAAAATATGGGAGTCTCCCCTCATCAAGGACACATTCATCCCATGTGTCTCTCCTCTAATCATGTCCTTCACTGAGATAACAGAAATATCAGCCAAGGAGACCATACTAAGCAATAAAATGAGGCAAGTAATGAAGGTTTCATGTTGTGCAAATTTGCACCAACAGTCTCCCAAGTAGTCACAACGCAGTTTCCCAAACTGCTGCTTTGAGAAATGATATGGCAAGTTGTTTTCAGCTCATGAATAACAATGCATGTTCTTACATATGATAATGCATGGTGAGTGGCTGAATATGAATGCTGAACATACATGTAAGGTAACACTTACCCAAGGCCATATAAAATATGGCTGTCTCCATCATACAAATTGTCCCAATTTTGATCCATGGAGCAATCTAAAAAGCTTGCCCTCTTGTAGAGCCATGCACTGCAAAATAATGGTAAGAGTATACAAATCAGCCAATGTAAGAACAAATTTATTACCATATACTGAGAGTAAGATAATGTATGGATCCATGAATGAACCCTCCATAGTTTTTTGGCATGCTCCCATGAAGAGGAATGAACTAGTTGCAGCAAGAAGACCCTTCTTCTCATGCTTGGAAATCCAAGTCAAGAAGAATGTATCATAGATGACTTCTTCCACTACCTCATCCATCTCACCTCCTCTTTGTCTATCAAGTGCAACAAATATGAAATTTTCCTGGGACTTGTGGGTTATGGATCCACCACACTTCTGCTGGACACACTTCATCCATTGGTTACTACTCCAAAGAGAGAACGTTGTTGGCCTATACACATAGGCTCTCCTCAATATCCAGCTCCATTATTTGACATGTTCTTTGTCAAAGACATCTCTCATAATTCTGCAATGTATAAGAACTCCCTTCCAAGGTGGAAGTACCTCCCTATCATATAAATTCAAGGAGAGAATGTCATCTCCTCCTCCTGCAACATCATGAATCTTGTGAGAGAAAATCTGCTTGTGCTCTCCCCCATCAATGCCAAGCAACTCAAGTGATTTCTGCCCCATTATGCTCACATCATATGACTCATATGATGAAGGTATAATTACTGATATATGTGTCATATCAGCAATATGTATCCCTTCTCCTTGCTGCCCAATAATGTAAACACCCTGCCACTTCTCCTCTTCTCTAGTACTCCTCCCATGAGGGCTACCATTCTCCCAAACCAATTCCTGCCTTTTTCATTTCATGAGAGTTTGAAATGCAGCTCCTTGGAGACCTTTTAGGAAAGGCCTCTCTCCATGACTATGTTGGATCCATGAGGATCCAAATGTGATGGAGGTGATGTCTCCTCTCCACCCATGTTCAACAGTGCTGCTGATTCCTCCAATGATGTAGCAGCTATCTCTTCCTCCGGTTCTAAAATTTGCTTCATGATTCTCCATGGAGGTGTCATGGTTTACTTCATCCTCCAAAAGTTCACACTCCCACCTTGAAGGCTGAATGCAAATCATCAAATATGTATGAGGATGAGGTTTCTTCTCCTCCTTGAACCCTTTGCACAGTGTAGTGCAAACATGAATCCCTAAAGTGGCCATGTGGTTTGATCCTTCGACCTCTTCATATGAAATTCCACCATCCTTAAGATTATTTGCTAAAATAGAAAGTGGAACTTTACTCATACCTCGGTGGATCTTGGTACCTTCTTGTGTGGCTGCAATGGCTTCTTCTTCTAATGCAATGGCTACCCCATCCATAAATGTAGAAGGTTGCTCCTCCAAAGCTATAGCAACGTTGGTGCAATCTTCCTCCCATGGTGGTGTGAGCTTCTCTTCCTTGTCCTTTCTCCATCAAAGGTTTGGATCAACCTTTGAGCTAATATTGCAAAATAACTCACCCTTGAATGGACCAAGGGTTTGAACCACCAAACAAAGGTTTCCTCCTCCATGTGCAGTGCTGCCATCTCCACTACTTCTTCCTCTGCCACTAGATGCAACAAATAAAATGCCTCCAACTTCTTCTCCTAAGCTGTAGCTGAAGTAACCCCATCAAATGTAGACAATAGAAGCCTATTGCCTCTAATTTCTCCACAGGGCCTTCTCTTCTCCATCTGCTGAATAGACTGTGGGAACGCTATATCTCCCATGAATGCTGCAAAATGGGGTTTATAGTCACCCAGGTACTTGCTTAAGATCTGGAAATCCAAGCATCTCCCATGCTGGTCTTCAAGAGAATAGGAAGTGCATGGACCTTCCTCTTCTCCCCTTTTCTTCTCCTCCTCCTCAGGGAGGCTCTTCTTTATTCCAAAATTAGATGACATCAGTCTCATCTTCTTCATCATTCTCCTCTAAAATCGAACTCATAGGTCGTGCTAGTTCGATGCTCTGATACCACTGTAATGTTCGTTTTTTCAGAAACATTGTCAATCGACAAAGAAAATCTATTCCAGAGATAGAATATAGGGGAATTTACTGGATTTGTCACCTTTAAACAAAGGATGAGCTCCAGAGGCTACCTGGCCCACTAGCAGACTCTGTCTATAGAGTGATTTTCAAAGGACAATATCCCCAAATAGGGAAATACAACAAGATTGGGAAACCCCAACATTGCAGCTACAACAATAACAAATACATCAAATGGAAATAGAAGTGAATCATATACACATGAAATGATGGAGAATAAAATGGCCATCATATTAAGACATAGTAGCATAAAATATACATCATCTTGAGGAAATGATCACTCAAGAAAGGCACAACAAGCTCAAGAAAGCTAACATGAGAAATATTGCAGCATAAAGAAAGCCCTAGGCCATGACTGCACAGTTATAAGGATGAACTGCTACATAAATAATTAAAATACATAGATATAACAATATGGGCTCAAATAAAGAAGGGGGGAGCATGATCTCAACCCCTGAAAATACAATAAATCAATCCTCTAAAAGGATTGGCTGAAATCTATGCAAAAATGGCATTTTGCAAAAATGTCGAAGTTGTTGGGTAACAGAAACTCAAGAACTGGAAATACATGGAGAAGGCTGAAATAGCTGCAAAAAATTAAGAACCCTCCTCCAATATAAATCTGAAGTGAAATTCTGATCCTTTCACCCAAGACTTCTCCTCCAAGTGACTGTCAATCCCTCACAACAAATCTTCTCTTTGAATAATGCTATCTAGTGAAAGGAACGTGATGCCTCTGATGGAATGTGGTTGGAATAATGCCAAATATGGTGGGATATGCTCAAGAACCACATTTTCGGATCTCCCAATGGATGGAACCTCTCTCCACTGAAAAACTAGCTCTGGATGGTGTGTGGAAACCTCTCCGGCAACACCTAGCAACACTGCACAATATCTACTCCAGAAACTACGTTGATGTAGATGGTTGAAGCTATGGCCTGAATGCTTGAATATGGGGAATGGATTGAAATCCTTCATGAGCTACTCAAGAAGGAGAGGAAATCCTCAACAGGACTCCCATGTGCCCGAAGGCACTGCAGCTCTGTTGAACAGCAAGAGGCAGCAACAAGTCTCCAAGACTTGGATGTAAAAATGATCAAAGATGGTCTCAATGGCTACCTTTCTCCTCTTTTAAACAATGAGCCTTCCCTCCATGGGCCCTACTTCGAATTAGGGTTTCCTCCCTCTAGAATCTTCCCTCCTACGTCGTCCCACATAGTGCTTTCCAACTCATGCCAACGCAGTTTGACTTGGTCAACCTTGGCCAAGCATGTATGTAAAAACCTCCTTTCACACATGGACGTGTAAAATCCAGCTCCAATATGATCCTCTTTCATACTTAGAGGATTTTTATTCTCTAATGATGCAAAGAATGGGTCCCCTACCCGTTTTATTAATCTCTTTAACAAAAATTAATGTTCCATAAAATTTGGAACATTACACTAAGGCTGAGGTATCAATACCTCTTCTATGTAGGTCTAAGACAATTTCAGTCAATTATTTTTCACTTTCAGACCTAAACAAGACTTCTTGAATTTTATCATGAAATATTTTATCTTCAGGACTTCTTAAAAATTCATATTACAAGGATTTTGTATGTAATGGAGTATCTGATATTGAAGAAATGCCTTGACTGCCTCTAGAGATGGTCTTTGGATTGTCCACAATGGTAGGTGGATCTGGGTCAGGATTACTCCTTGTGTATCTCCTTCTCGAAGCAGCCTTTGAACATATGAATTTTGAATGGAGTCACCAAGGTAGATGCAACCTTGAACAAATTTCTGAGCCCATGCTACCTTCAGAAGTTTAGCTTCAAAATTGCGGGAAAGTATAATCTTCAGGCTCCCGACAAACGCACCAAAATGTTATCACAAAATTGCACTTGATTGGCTGCTAATCAAACAACTTCATGTAACTGTTTCAAACCAACTTGTGACTGAAGCTTAGCCTCTTCAGTCTGGGAAGGCTCTCTCAAAGGGGTTAATGATATTTGATAAATATGAATCTAGTTGGCTAACTCTACTTGGAAAATAACTTGATTGTGATGTGTGTAGATTGAAAATAGTACAAGTCTACAATTAATTGGGCTTATGGAGTCAACAAGTTCAGTAGTTCAGTGGTAAGTTCACATGAAATGGAAGCTGAGGCAAGTAAGAGTTTTTAGTAGAGGGAAATCACTCATGAAACATGAAATAACACATCCAATTCATCAATAGAGGAAGTCAAATCATACACCTATGAATTTTGAGTATTAAAGATGAAAATCACTGCAAATGGTACACATAGAAAGTAAAGATCAAGTAAACACTACGAAACTGTGGTTTCTTGGCTAAAATGACCATTTTGGTGCTAAAGCCTTGGGACTTGAAAAATGTCAGAAAAATTAATATTGATGTGACATGAGGGGATTTGAATGAGGGTGGGTTTAGACCTTACGATAGACTAAATAAGAAAAATTAAAAAATTTCCTTAACCAAGTAATTAAAAATGAATCCTATAACCCTACCTTTGACACATGAACCTATATGACTTTGTCAAATGATGCTTCATTTTTTCTAAGTGATAACAAAAGGGTTACCTCTTTGTGAACAACAAATCCTTTGGAGAGCACTAAGCGGCATGGCTGAGGTCCTTCCTCACAGGCTCCAAATCCAGATCCTGCAACTAAATAAAGCACATGTGTAATCTTCACAGTGGTGTCACTTACTAGCAATTAAAAAAGCATATAATCAACATTAAACTATGAAAATATGAGCCATTTATCTCATGCTTCATAGAAAAATGAACAACAAATGTGACACTGAAACATCAAATGGACAAAATAGATATAGATCTATTAATATATAAGAAGGAGGATTACAATCGTTGGTTGAACCAAGCCCTCCTTAGTCTTCTGACTCCTCTCTCTCTCTCCTCTATCTCCGAGTGTAATGATTCTTGGGCTAAGAGTTCTCAATGAACCTTGCCAATCCTTAAGCCTCACACTCAACAATGAAGTTCTTCTCTACACACAATGAAACCTTCTACCTTTGAATAAGAGCCCAAGCCTCCAATTTATAGGAATTGGGGAGGAAATACATTGCTAATAATTTGAATCAGTTTGAATGGGAAAAATATTGATGTTTCCTTGCCTTTCCTTGCTTTTTCCCTCTGTTAGCCACCTATGAAATTTTTGACAAGAAAACAGGTGGCTAAATTTTTTTTAAGACTTCAAGAAATACATTTCCCCTAAAAACATATCATTCTTGAAGCCCTTGTGTGTCTTTTCCCTTTGAACAATCTTCTCTGTTGTTTCCATTATAAAGCCCTGCTGTTCTGTGAAGAATAATGCCCAAAAAGGCCTCCATTTCCCCCTATTTCATCCTCATTAAGTCTCAGTTTTCATCCTTTTTTTCCCCTCTCAAAATCCCTCATTAACCCTCTAAATCATCCCATCTTCTCTTTAAACCTTACAAATACCCTTTGTTTGGCTTAAAAACCCCTTACTCCCTCTACCGAATCCCTCTTTGGCCTTAAAAAGCACTAAAATTAAACCAAAAACCCCCATTTTACATTATGAGGCTTTAGCCCCTTTCAGCTAAGCCCCTTAACCACTTCCCCACCATACAACCCTCACCCGAGACCAAGTGCTTAAGCCCTGGGCACTTATCGCAATCAGAGGATTCACGATGTGCGCATTTCTTTTGTTAATTGATTTCTCCCGATGCAAGAAACTTTGTTCTGTAAACCCGCAGGTGCAATGTTAGCCGTTGATCTATAAAATATCTAACGGTCAGTGCTTGTCCCGCACGCGCCCATCGCTTCTCCCCATTCACCCCTCCAATTACATATGAGTCATCGATCTGTCTCCAAATCAGACGGCGGTCGCTTAATCGCACCATCGCAACACCCAATCCCATCGCATTTGACCCCCACCAATTGGCGAATCCTGATTAGATCTGAGCCATTCATCCGCATGATCTTAGGGTATATATTTCTCCTTGCTCTACTCATTTTCCCCCTGTCTTTCCCCATTGATTCAAATCTCCACCGTTGATCTTCATGGATCCAACAGCTCTCGTTCATCCCGCCCATTTATTTAACCCTTTTGCCTTCCGCTCCCCTTTTTAATCTTGACTGTCTGTATCTTAGATCCAAAGGCCAGGATCAAACCCACCTTTGAATTTCCACCACTTACCGCCAGTGCATCTTTCCTTTTTGCACTGTCTCCTCCGCCGTCCGATATTTTCACTCCACATCCAACAGTCTGGACGCATATCGCGTAAATTTCTCGTTCGGGCTTTAACATTTTAAAATTACATGATGCAAGTGGTTTTGTAGTGCCATGTGTCACGCAGTGAGGCATATCGCATTTTTTGGGAAAAATATCAAAGCTACCTTTGAGCTACACGGCACCGTTGGTTTTCCTCTTGAAACCGCCTTCCTCCCCGCTACCCCCGCAACCTCCATCATCTAATCTTAGCCGTCCATCTGGTTAGATCGATGGCCCATATTGCATCACACATTTCATCCATATTTCTTCATTGGAACCTCTTTTAACTTCATCGCTTAACCTCCGCCGTTGATCTCCTCCTGAGATCCAATAGTCCAAAACTAATCGCCCTCTGCCCACCGGGTCCCACCACTTAATCTCCTCTGATTTCATTTGTTTTACCTATTTTCCTTTATATTTCATCCAAAGGTTAAAATTTTATGTTTAACACTAAGCCTTATGTCTCCCGTCCAAATCACCTCTCTGGTAAATCTTGACCGTTCATCCCCATTGCCTTATCTGATCGGACGGCCCATGACTCTCTTTGCACCAAATCTTCATCAGGCCATCCTTTCCACCATTCCGCAGCGTTTTTCACCCATTTCACCGCATCCACCATTTTTGCCACCACTTCCACAAGCCTCCACAGCATTTCTCCGCCACCTCCCATGGATTTCTTAATAGTTTTATTGCATTTATGTAGGGTTTACAGAGTGATAATTCCACTCTGTCTCCACAGTCACAGCCACTGTGACTCAGAGCGCAGAGATGACCATTCAGCAGCAGAAAAGTGTATCAGCAGAGACATATTAGAGGATTTAAGCCCGCATTGAAGATTTAATTCTTTAATCATTGTCCAAAGGACAGAAACACTATTAGAGACTGTGAAGATGATTAAGAGGCTTAATGAAGCCTAAAGTGCACATTAAACGAGCCATATCTATGTTTAATGTCAGCGAAATGTATTTTCTCAGAAAGTACACCTTCCGAACAGAAGTCTCCATGCCTCCTCGAGCTCTTAAAATCCATTACACTGACAGCAGCTTCTAAAGAATAGTCAGGACAATAGTTATGGTAGTATGGAGACCTGTAGACCTTTCCATCCATGTTACTTATTTTAGAAGGCTACCACAGAGTACCATACAACCAAAAGGACTTCATAGAACACATCTGAGGTCAAATATCGACCTAACAAAGACTCCCAGACCATACTACAGAGTACATTTATCGATGCAGAGCCATTAAGCAGAGTGGGCTTGATCTTCGACCTCCACTCTATCTTAATGAGTCAATTAAATTCACATCTACTCCTGCTATTTTATTCTCCTATAAGAACTCTCGAAGAAAATATTGTTGTGGTTGTTGTTGTTGATTAGTTGTAGGGATTCATTTGACTGTTAGAACAATTATTGGAGGGAGAGTAGCTGAGTGGCTTGTAATTTAATAGGCTGGGAGGAGAAAGTTTGGGCTGTATCAGCCATTGAGCTTAGTGTATGTGACTGGTTTTACACATCAATTAATCAAGCAATTTCACAGGATCCTGGTCTATATTACGGGTGATGTTTCTCTCACTGCAATTGTCTTATTACATTATTCATCCTGTCCATTTATTCTCTGATAAGAATCAGTAAATCAGGCTTAGGATATACCCCTGCATGGTACCCTAATGCCCACTGCTCTTCTTATCTTTGATGTTTTCTGCTGATAGTGAATCTGAGAGAAAATTCATGTAATTTAACCAGTTAAAGATGTTGGTCTGGCCCATGCTTGCTGATGTGTGAATTCGGGGTTTGCTGCTTAGATATTCTGGTTGGGTTTAAGCTGGAAGAATTGAGATACCGAGGATTTAGGGTGAGCCCTTTCCACTGGCATCCTTTCCAACAGATTGGCCTTTCTTAGATCCCTTTGAGCTAGTGTCAAAAGCATTGAAGGTTCAAAGTCCTTCTCTGATCTTAGGCCTAGTTCTGTGTCTAAATCTTAAGTGTTTTCCCTTTGAGAGTATGTTGAAGCAGGCCTAGAATTAGATGACCTCTGACCTGATCTTAAGCTGCCCTTTGTATCTTCATTGAGAGTTGCCTTTGAGTATGTCAAATAAAGTCTGGATTTAAATGATATCTGGCCTGATCTCTAGATAGAAATTGGTTTCTTTCCTTCTCTCACCTTCACTCCTTAATGTTCCATTCCACCATCTATCTAAAAGATCCTTTAGTATAGATGACTTTCCATATGAAAGCCTTGGCTAGTTGTTTTGCAAGTAATCCTCTTTCATGACTCCATAGCCCAATGGATGGCACTTTCTTGACCTATCCTCTTTTACCGAAACATCCTACTACTTTGTTCCTTTCATTCCATAACCTTCTCAGTTAATGATCTCCGACTCAACTCAACAACCAACCAAATCATTTAAAACCCCCCTTTTGTGCTTGATACCTAGCCTAATATCTCATCTTGAGCTTTCAAAGATATATCATACTTTGCTTTTATGGAGAGATCCCTCTCCAGATCTAGGAGGGCTAGATATTAGGATCCTAAAGTGGTTATGATGTTGTCCAGTCTTTTGGTCTTACCAATCTGGCCAAAACACTGAAACCCCAAAACCCTTTATAGGTTTTTAGTTGTGTTTGGCAACATCCAATAAGAATTTTTTACCGCAGGTTCCTACTTTTGAACTAACTCATTCTGAGAAAAAGTAGGAAATTCTAGTTAGTTTCCATAGGATTTGTCCCTTTCTTCATGAAAAAATGGGTAATGCTGCCCCTTAGGCAAGACAGAGCATTAACCTAGGCACTAACACTCCCTTTGAATGGACAGGATGTGTTATAACTCGGCCTAGCTGTCTCTAGGGTGTGTTACCTTGACAAAATGGGTCTTTGTCTGGGTCATTTTATTTTTTCCATGTTTCCTTCTCCTTTAAGCTGATGAGGAGGTCATTTATCCTATAACAGATGCCCCCTAAAGGGTGAGGTTAGAGGTGAATACGATTTCCGAAATACTTTATAATATATGTTGTAATGCGAGAGGAGTTAGAGGATTGAGGAAAACATGAAACAACAACATATGTCAAAAATACAAGTATCTATCCTGAGTCGGGCATTCCCATACTCAATAGCTGTATCAAAATGATTTCTCTATAAAGAGATATGACAAGTGTGTCCACCGATAAGCACAATGTGGAAGCTTGTGTCATGACAGGATCAATCTAATAAGTTGTCTCCGAAAACAATATCACAGCTTGGTAGAGGAAACACAACTGAAATGATGTAAGCCTCAACCCAAGGTCTTTTTCATTGCCGCACATATGAATGAATTAGTTGTAGACGAACATGTGGGAAATTGTCTGATTACCAGTCATTGATGAAAATTGTTAGCAGACGCGAGGGTGGCCACCGATAAGGATGATAGGCCCCAATATGCACAGTACAATCTAGCGAGTGTGAATAAAAGGAGTTGATGTTGAAAACTCATAGAATCATTCAACTAGGAGCCAATAATGAGAACCCCCAATCAAACATAAGGTATCCTGCCACTGAGGTCTGTAAGTACCTGAAAACTGATGTGTTTCTGGATCAACTTCCTAGATAAGATGTTGAAGTCGATAGGAAGAGATCTATTGAAAGCTAGGCATTGAGGCATCCTACATAAAAGATAGGAAACAGGAAAAGATGATTTTGTTTTGAAGATAGTTAAGAGAAAATAGGAGTAACTGATGAAGACAAATGATTTCTAGCATATGATGGCTTGGCTGATACAGGAAGTAGTAGATAGCGAGATCTTATTGAACAATAGAAGGCACACTAACTAGGTACTAGGTAGCTTAGGCTTATGAACACAAAAGAGTGTCAGGATTCACCAATGTATGGGCATCGGTATACGAAGGCTAAAATCATAGAATGGTAGGGTTCGGCTAATTGCGAGTGAATTTTCTGGGAAGTGCCATGTTCAAAATTTTTGCTACCAAATCGACCTTCAAAGCATAATAGAATAAGTATCCACTTTGTCCAAATTTTTCCCCATCTGATTAAGTTTAACGAGTCCAGATGAGTAAACTCGGTGATTTTTTCATATTTAGGGAGTCTAAAAAGCATCATAAAAGGCAACTCCAAGGGGGTACCTTTGTCATGTTTGATAACCGGGTGCGACAAAGGGAGAATAGTAAGCCTGAAACCGTTCGTTTTCTGTAAGTTAGTCCATTGAATCCAGATAAAGTGATCAACCTATGTTCAATGGACATCTGCCTCATTTTTTTATGAGTATGAGGAGATGAAGTAAACTCAATGTTCTTCACGTAGTTTTAATGAGTCAGACGAAGAAAAAATCCATCCTCTCCGTGAAATTTTAACAAGTCCGACGGAGAAATACTTGGTTACTTTTTCAGTTTTTTAACGAGCTAGAAAAATATGGAAAAAAATGTCTCATAGTTATTCATCATGGTAGTTTAACGAGCCCGATGAAGGAAACTCGGGTTTTTTCAGTTTTACAAGCTAGAAAAAGTTCCTAAAAATAAGGCTTGTTGCGGGTCGAACACAGTCACATCTGCACATTAACACTAACAACTTATCAGAGCGTCGGTGACTTTGAAAAACCAATAGTTGCGACAAAAAAATAATAGAAATTTAACAATTTTAATAAACTAGTTGAGTGATTCATACCTTCAGAATGTCTATAAGAAGGCAACAGACCTTCATTTTCACTGTTTTGAGTGCTGTGAAAGAGATCTGGAGCGAAAAAGAGGTGAAAATTCTATTAATGATTGTGGACAATCTGGGCAACGATTTTCGATTCTGCGAGTTCTAGGTAAGAGCTTAAGCCTTAATATAGGTTTCCATTAGAATTTTAGTTTTTTTTAATGGCTGAAAAATGGATTTTTAGCAGGCCCTAAAAATTTTAATTGGCTAACGTGGGTGCCCAGTGTTAGGGTCATGTTACGCGCACTACCCATTAAGGGACAGTGTTTTAGTACACTATGTTTTGCACTAGGGCCCACATTAGCTGGCCCAAACAGATTTTAAACATGTTATTCGCAATCCTAAAGTGTTTCTGCCTGAAACTGATCCATTGGAATCTTGCTTTATGTAGGTGTGAAGTTGTTACCATGAGTATTTGGCACGAGAGGGAGCACGAACAGGAAGAACGGGAAATGGTCATGATCCAGCTAATTTTCTTGTTCTCTGAAGATGCAGTTTACTGAAGTATGCCTAGTTAGAGATGATGAGGGGACAAGAAGACCTTCTGAGGTGGATAATAGAGCAGTGGGATGATCAGTAGCATGTATTTTACATAGAGGGTCATGAAATATTGATTAAGAAATATGATATATGCTTTATGATCGACCTATCATGCAGAGGACCGAGGCCCAATATAACAGGTTCGAGAGTTGATCCTCGAAATACTGCAGACTTGATCCAAGCTCACTGCACGAAAAACACTACGGCAGTAAGCAACCGGGTTTCTATAGCATGGGTGGTCTCGATACAAATGATGTCTCTCTTGTGGATGATAGTTCGCTTAACAAGAGCCAAGAGTCAGCACGTGGCCACCAAGGCACAGGTATTATTGGCACTGGATTGTATCCAGCCAGAGATTTTTGACTGGTGTGAAGGTGTTGTCTGTCAGTTTCGAGAAGAACCAATGTCATGTAAGACCTAGTCCCAACAAGAGTTTGGGTTTGGTACACTGATAGCTTCCTTCATACTAGAGCAGGTGACCGCTATGAGGCTGACAATGATCACGGATGTGATGTGACCGTGAGAGCCTATACAAGGTCACTGGTCTTCCTTGTTGTCGTGGACTAGAGAGGGTCCAATCTATCACTGCTTTGATGAGGCATTCTCTGAGTGGTTGGATGGCCAGATTCTGATGATCGAAGATTATCCCAATGCAGGGATGAACTACATAGGAGATCCAGAGTTGACATTGCCACTAGGCACTCAATGAGGTCTAGATGGTAGGAAGGAAAATGATCAGTTTTAAGTATTTTTGTCTTTTGAATGTTTATGAAATTCTTTTTTTTGTTTATTAGGTGAAAATATTTTGACATGAAGCTTGTTTCTTGACACAAATGTGGCACCTGTCCGTCCAGTAGGAGCCCCTCACTATGCACGGCAAGTAATGCAGCTACCTAGGGCGGCAGCAGCAACAAAGGCTGTGGAAGCCACTAAAGAGGTTTATGACGCATGCAGTTTGCACGAGGTTTCCAAGAAACTCGAAGGATTGAGCATGGGCATGTGTTATGTAGGTAAATCCTCTCTACGGATAGAGACGATCCCTCTAGCCCTAGGGTGGGTCTAGTAACAAGGAATCATGCTAAGGTGTAGGTTCCTAGATATTTGAATGAAAGAGGATGCGATAAGATAGCCTACCTGTGGTCCAATGCTATCGTCGGAAATTGTAGTAGTGATGAGAACTTCTTGCTCCCAATTCGGCAAGTCACAATCCCTTCTCTTATCGTGCTTGAACACCTGTACAAAGATCAGAAAATAATAACCGCATACCACGTACTAATTTCATCCAAAATATATTAGTTAGTCAAAGAAGACTAAACGAGGACACAATAAGATAGCCTACCTGTGGTCCAATGTTGTCATCGGCAATAATAGTGGTTATGAGAACTTCTTTCTCCTCATTCAAAAAGTCAAAATCCCTTCACTTATCGCACTTGAACACCTGCACAAAGATTAGAAAATGATAACTGCATACCACGTACTAATTTCATCCAAAATATACTAGTCAGTCAGAGAAGACTAAGCATATTGCATTCAATAAAGGCGAAACACAAGATGGGAACCAGAAAATAGTCACTTATATTATCAAGTAGAAGGAAGAGATACAACCATGCTCTGAAGTCGAAGTCTCCTCCAGCGGGGTTCGGGCGAAGCACGTCTCAAAGCTCGTCGGGGAATTTGGACAAGTTAAAGGCCCTCTCGATGGATTTCCTCCTTGCACTACCTTCTCAATAACTCAGTTATTCAGCTATAGCTCAATTCTCCTAGTTCAGTGCTTTAGTTGTATAATTATCTTTGTTCAGTTAGCTTTCATAAAGGGAGAAGGCTTGTTTATATAGAGGAAAAGGAAGAGGTTGGGATCCCTATAAATGTGGGAGGGAGTCCCATCCTTTAGGAGTGTTCCAAGGGAGGTGGAAACTACTAACTAAAGGAGGAGACTCGTGGTTGTTTCAGTTCAACCACTCCCAATGACTCATCCCCGAGGTGGTTTGAATGGAACCTCCACCTCTATTTTTAAAAAACATTTCATAAATAGCTCGGTGTGAGTAATACTCTGGCACAGAGCACCAAGTGGCACAGGCTTAATGTAAAATTCCCAGGTCGGCGCGAGGAGGTAAAGGGCTACTCACGCCAAGGAAAAAATATGGATTTTCACAGCTCTGCTTAAGGAAATGTCAACAAGAAGAATGTTTCCTTCATAAAAAGGGATGCAATGATGTTGTTTGCTAAGAATGACACTGCATATTGGTCACAGAAACAACCCTCCAATGTCCGAGTTGGGAATTGTAGGGACAGTGACAAAATTCTGTGTAAGAGATGCCCCCTAAAGCATCAGGTCCGAGGGAGAGGAAGGGGTGAAATGCTTTATGAGAATGCGTTCGAACCAAACACCGCTGTCGAAAAACCCGTAATTACAAATACAACTGATATCTCTGATACATGAACATGTGGTATGGGTGCAGCCATCCATAATAGAGTATATAAAAACTAAGATCTAGGTATGGATGCAACCATCCAACAATAAAGATCAACAAATAGACTCAGGTATGGTCGCAGCCATCCAATCAAAGAGTCATGTAATAAATCATGATAATCCACAAAGAACCCACATCCTGGATTTTATCAGACAAAACCCATGGTCCTACAAACCATCTTGATCCGACAAGTAAACATTCAAGCATGCGAATATATGAGTTGAAGTTGAACATGCAAGAAAATCAGCTGATTACTAGCCATTGATGAAAGATGTTAACAGACGCGAGAGGAACCACCAATAATTTCAATGGATGTTGTTATCACTCAGGTTTTCCTAGAAGTTGTGTAAGAGGAAAGTATACCCGAGGTAACCACAAACCAACCTTCAGATGCAGAATCTAGCCAATCTGCATCCAGAGAAGGCTCTCTCTTTATGATTTATCTTTGTTCTTAGAAGGTTTTAGGCTAGTTATAGATCCAAGAGTTTGTTTTGAAAAATGGTGGAATCCACAAACTAAGGGCAAGGTTGAAAGTTTTCAGTCCATTGGGCTATGGAGTCAAATGATGGCTTTACTGGATTTCTATTCTACACACAAGATGGCTTTACAGGGCAATGTAGCTAGACAGAGAACAATCCTTAAAATTTAAAGTGGATGGGATGATTTTGAAGGGATGAAAGGCAGCTAAGAATCTTTCACCATGTTCAAAAGAAAGAAATGAGATGACTACCAACAAAGAGCAATGAAGAATTCTTTATTATAGTAATCAACAATGTTTAAATTAGCAAAGCAAGAGCATTTAAGAATTCATGCTTATAACCAATTTAGAGGAAAACATTAAGAACAATCACATCTGAAATCAGAGTACAATTAAGTAAATTCTGATTCAATCTTTTATGTAAATTATTCAGAAATGGACATAATGATATTATAAACTGATATAAAACTTAAGACAAAGGGTATAAAGACTTATTGAACTGCAGTCCAACACATGAATCCTGCAAAAAGTCCAGAGCTTCAAATTGTCATCCAGTAAGCCACGAATAAATTTCTCCAAAAAGCTTTTATTCCGAAAATCTCAATGTTACAGCAGAGTAATAGAATCCACCCTCAATACTCTCTTTGAGGGTTTATTTATACAAGAAATAATTGAAAAAAATCTCACACTAACCTAGCCAATAATCTAGGCTGACTAAGGAGTAATTTACAAATAAACAGGAGACAAATGGTCTCGTGGATAGAATAATAGGTAACTGCTGATGTGATGTTCCCTCATTTTGTTGATGTGCTGGAGGTAAGTGCTGAAATAGGGCTCGGTGCTGTCCCTTGGAGTAATTTCTTTGGCTTGTTTGATACTCTTTGTCTTTACGGATACTCTTTAACCTGTTCAACTGATACTCTTTCATCTGTGCTTATTTTTATCTTTCACATAATAGTAAAAAGATAAAATTCTCATCCTGAAGATAATTTTCATAGAATTTCCAATAGGTCTTTCCACCATTGATCATCTGGTATTATAGTCCTTTTAAGTTTTCTCAATGTCTCATCGGCCTCTGTGAGTTTGTAAAAAGTGGGCTCATCAGGAAACAAATATTTTATTTCATGTTCAAGATGAAATAAATTTTTCAACCTGTCATATAGATTTCTCCCTATTGGCAACGTTGTTTTTGTCAAACTGCTAGAACTAGCAGTTGTATTTTGAGCATGGATATCTATTTTCTTGACATAGGTTTCCAATTCCATTATTTGGTCCCGTGAGAGCATTGGACTGGGTAACCCACTGTCTAACAAAACTTGAAATTTTTCTCTGAAAGCATTAATATCATCCAAAATATCTGCACACTTTCTTTCTAAATTTTGCATAAAGGTTCTTTTGATGAAAACTCTTTTTATCATCAAAATAGTGCCGGTCCCGTCTTCAATTCCTTGTACTGCAAGCTGTTGTTTTGTTCGGGTGTTCAAATATTGAATAAGTTGATTGGCCTGCTCAGGTTTACCTCTTAATTCACTTCTTGTTCTATTTATTTCTTCCTGAGCTACTTTAATCAGTCATTTTGTTCAAAAATTTCTTGAATAGAGGGCCAAATACTTTTTATTAACTCAATTATATTACCCCAAAGAATTTCATTTATTTCCTTCAAAGGCTTTTCTAGTGAAAGATCTTTTTCTAAAGCCTTAACTAATTTGTCCAATCTTTTAATTTCCCTGGTATGATCAGCAACTGTCTTTTTAGAAGTGTCATATTTCTGCTCCAAATCTACTAACTGTAACTTTGTGGTTTGAAGTTCTGTGACTCTTAATTGTAAACTTTCCATTTGTCTTATCAAATCATCAGAACTTAAACCAGAAGTGTTTACCTGCGCTGGCTCTGTTTGTTGCTTTGCTGTTGTAGTACCTGTGGTTGTAGTAGCTTCTGTGGTGGATGCCTGCATGATAGCTTCCTTTTCCTGTAAATCTTGCTCCAATTCCTTCTCTGTTTCACTTAGTCGCTCAGTCATATTTAGGAGCAACTCCATTACCTCTTCTTGTGAATTCCCCTTTAAAACTTCTTGGGTCTGGGGGTGCCTTGAGGCTGGCAATTTTAGCTGCTTTCTCAGTGCAGCTATGAAATTCTGGCACATGGACTTCAATTTTTCTGGGGTCAATTGATTAGATTTTTCAATCAGTGCTTCTATAGACAAAGGTGCTAGTTCTTGACCTGGTTCAAAATGTAGCATTGCATTGATAGCCTGGGGAGTAATGTGGAAAATAACACTCTGGTCAGGGGATATTACAGCTCTCTGAGTGGGATCATAGTTAGAATGGCAATAGTGGATGATTTCTGGGAAATAAATGACTGAGGGGATGAGATATCTGGGGAGATTGGATTCCCACAACCCAATGAGATCTTTCCCCTTCGAGTACTTGTCTCTGCAGCGACAATAACTCAGAAGGGGACTTTCATCAAAATGCAAGTCTTTAATCTGGAAATCTTTATCTACTAAAGGTAAATATTCTAACTCTCGGTGAGGGGCATTCAGTGGAGTTACATTCAAAGCTGCCAGGGCCTCCATTTTGGTTCTTGTGGATTCAAAACAGAGGTTTCTGGTTTTTCTTCACAGGCCGGGTGTGATTTTGATCTTACTGAGGGAAATTGGCACAATTGCAGGTTTAGGGGAACAATTTACAGTCGTAAAACTTCAGGGAATGATCTTAATGATAAGATTTAATTGTTAATTTAGTGGAAAACAGGGAAACAAACTTTCTTCTGAAGTTCGAAGCGCTATAGGATAAATACCTGTTCTTGGAGAAAAACTGGCTTTTAACAGGTATCAGGCGATGGCAGGAGGGTACTCGAACACAGGTGCAGCGAAATCTTGGAGCGAAATCAGATAGCACAGTAAATTTCAGCGGAAATTTTAAAATCGTAGCAGAAGGCGCAGTCGTTTTCAATAACGAAAATAACGGGAAAAACATGAAAATTTGCTTTATTGACAAGTTAAAAGGGTTTTTTATTTTTTCGAGGAGTGACGTCATATTAGTACGGGCTGACGTGTGCAGGGTCGGGCGGTAAGCGATAAGCAGTAAGCGGTAATCCCCGCACCGCTTATGGACGAGAGTGGTATTAGACGAGTGGGCAGCGATTCCATTGGATCTTTGATGCGTGGCAGGTGAACTATTTGAAAACCACCAAGTCCCCGCACGTTAAAACTCTGATAAAGGATGGGTAGCGGAATCGTCGTGGAGCGTCGATCTGTGGTGGGGTGATCTAATGGTGGAAAATACGGGGAGATGATGGGGCGTTATTGTGCGGGCCCGGCGGGGTTTTAAACGTGATTATCGTTATTAATCATCCCGGGGAGCTTCTAATTGGCGGAGAAGGTTGGTTATTAACTAATTCTGATAATTAGTTAATCCCACTGTATAATGGAAATAAGGGTCGCGGTGGGGTTGAAACGTCGGGCGGAATGCCAGGTGGATGGGCCACGGTGGCATAGGATTTTTCCGCGGTTTGAATTAAAACTTTGGGCTTTATTCATCTTTTTGCGTTAAACATATATATCATATGTTTAAAGTTTTTTCTCGTATAGGTTTTATTATATGATAAATTAATTAATATAATTAATTTACCATAGGGGCGGGACTATTATATAACGATATATTTTAACCAAAGGGCTTATATAGTGGGTTTTTATTTGAATGCACGGGGAAATAAATACTTTGGCTAAACTTTATAATAGAGGGGTTTTTTGGGTTATTTATAAAAAAGAGTTATATACTTAGGATAGGGCATTTTACTAGGGATTTAGTAAATAGAGTTAAATGTAAATATGACAAAGGGACAAGGGTACTCAAAACACTTTGCTCATCTAAGAAAGTGACAATTTTCTGAAGTAAATTGCAATATCTCATCTTCAGCACTTAAACTTAGAATAGTAAGTTATTTTGAGGGATTTTTATGGAATTTTGCATGATTTTCCTAAGTAAAATTGGATTTTACTTAGGAAAAGTTAAAGGTGAATGATTATAATGATGAATTATCTCAAGTACTTAGGTCTTTTTGATCATTAGGCCGAGGGTCCGGTCCCTCCAAAAGTCAAGGAAATGCCTTGAGCCCTTTTGATCTCCAAGTACTTTAGTACTTTGGGGGAAATTAGTAAAACTTTAAGGGGAAAGTGATGAGGGAAGTTAATGATTTTGACTTTGCTTGCTGTGATTTTCCAGTGTATTTCCTGCTTCAGTATTTGTGATGAAAGTAAAGGATCCAAAACATGTAGCAGCATCATTCATCAGATAAAACTTTGAAACACCATCTACCTACCCTATCTACTACTACCATTTTCTCTTCTTTATTAGGGTGCATTTAGACTTGCAAACCCTTATCAATCTTTTTCTTTTTACATGATAAATCTATCTATTTCTACACTTATTACATCCAAGGGCTCAGATTAAACTGTTGAGCACCTTTTAATAACTCTACCTATCTACTTATCTGCCAAGATTAAACTGTTTGGTCAGATATTTATTCTCTATCCTACAACATGAAATTGAAATATGAATAAGTCAAGTTTAAACAGTTTGACCCTTCATAAATTGTGGCAAAGTTTGACAAGCTGCACACCATTGCTTTATTACAAAAATGAAATAGTAGTGGCATTTGGATTTGCACACTTTCCTTGGTCTATTTTTTGTTTGGGGTTCATTTTTTCACTTTTTTTTGACCAATTTATTTTTCTTACCCTTTGATTTTTCTTTTAGGGTATACCCTCTTTACATTTTTTAAATTTTTTGATTTTTTGGTTTTTCAAGAATATGGAACACCTTTGCTCAGGAAAAAGGTTTGAACATATTCCATAGTTCAATCAAGACAATCATGAAAAATGAAACCTATTGGTATAGGAGACTAACACTGGCTCCACTTGGGGATGGCTTTTCCTTGTGAAAAGTCAAGAACAGCAGATCAGATGCCTCAAAATGTCTTCAAACTGAACTATGTAATCTCCTCCTTCTGGTAGCTTTATTGTACATATGATAGTGAAACTTTTGAAGCTTAGGGCCTTCACTTCGGGCTTCAACTCCAAGAAGTCACCATCCACTCCAAACTGCATAAGAAAAGGATATATTATGTACAAGTTAGAAAACAAATCATCCTAGTAAATAGTATCAAAATAATGCTTCAGCATTCGACCATTGACTGGTCCTTCTTCAGCTTCTGAATTGTCCAACTCCTTTAAAAAGTATGTGTTGTTTCCTTGCAAGGCATGTATGATGTAAGGCCCTTTCCACAAGAAATCAAATTTCCCATGTTTTCCTTTCTCTTCCCTTCTGGAATCCCATCTTAGGACTTTATCACCTAGTTGAAAATCCTCTGCTTTAGTCCTTTTATCAAACATTTTCTTTAGCTTTTCCTGCAAGACTTGAGATCTTTGGTATACCTCTTCCCTGGTTTGCTGCAAGTGGATTGTTTGATTAATTCTTCTTTGAATGTCATTTGGTTCCACTTGAGCCTCTTGAAGTAATTTCATAACAGGAATTCCTAAAGATGATGGGAATTTTGCTTCAAGGCCATAAACTAATTCATATGGACTAGTCCCAATTGATTTCTTAGTTGTAAGTCTGTCTGCCCACAATGCATTGGTCAGTTTCTTGTGCCAATTCTTTTTGTTTTCTTCCAATAACTTTTTGATGATATTAATAAGGCTTTTATTGGATGATTATGCTAGTCCATTACCCTGAGGGTAATAAACTGTTGAATGGCCTAAAGTAATATGATATTTACTACATAAACTAATCATTTTCTTTGACTTAAATGCAGCAGCATTATCTGTTATAATCTTTTCTGGACAGCCAAATCTTGAAAGTATGTTGGTTTCTAAAAACCCTATAATCACAGAATCATTGGCCTGTCTGCATGGGATAGCTTCAATCCACTTAGTGAAGTAGTCTGTGGCAGTAAGAATCCATCTGTGTTGCCCTGAAGAAGGGGGATGGATTTCTCCAATAAAATCTAATCCCCATTGTTGAAAAGGTCTTTCTGTAGAAACTGGTTTTAATGGCAAAGGTAACAACTTTCTTTTACCCTCAAAGATTTGACATTTATGACAAGTTGTTACAAATTTCTTAACATCAGAAAATAATGTTGGCCAGTAAAAACCAGCCCTTAAGATTTTGTCTGCAGTTGATTTCCAGTAGAGATGTCCTCCACAATCCCCTGCATGAAATTCATTAAGAACTTTATCAGTTTCAACTTTTAATAGACAATTCAATAAGATTCCTTCATGATTTTTCCAAAATAGAGTGCCATCTAAAATACAATATTTCAAAGATGTCATTTTTAAAAATCTTCTTTTCGTTCTGGCCAACCCTGGAGGAGTTTGCAGGTTTAATAAAACATGATTAATATCAGTATACCAGGGTGAATCTAAGAAATCTTGACTGATCTGTGAAGTCGCCATCTCCTACTCGTCATCCAGTTCGTTAATGTCTAAGGCTTGGCAATTAGTTTCAGTCATGAGTTGTGCCAAGCCTTGACCTTTTATGAGTTTTTTTGGTTTAATCTCAATATCTTATTCTAAAATGGTAGCTATCCATTTTCCTCTTTTACCTTCAATGCCATCTTGAGTCAAAATATCTTTAACTACAGCATTAGGCACATAAGCTATCACATGAGAATATAATATGTAAACTCTGAAATATTTAATTGCTTTTACCAATGCAAATTCTTGTTTCTCCATAATATTGTATTTCAAAGATGCATCCCTAAGTGCTTTACTAAAAAATGCTATTGGTTTTTCACACCCCTGATCATCTTTTTGAAGTAAAACAGCTGCAACTGTATGTTCAGAAGCAAATGAAAAAATAATGAAATCTCTGTCAAATTTGGGACTGGTAAGAACTGGTGTCCTTGTTAAAGCCATTTTAATTTCCTCGAATGATTGTTTGGCTTCTACAGTCCAGTCAATACTTGAATCTTTCCTCAACATGTTAGTAAGCAATCTAAGTAATTCAGCTAAACTAGAGATAAATCTTCTCAAGAAATTAATTTTTCCTATGAATGCTTGCAACTCTTTTATGTTTCTAGGATGAGGTATCTGTAAAATTGCTTGTATTCTTTCTGGATCAATCCTAATGCCATCTTTAGAAATAATGTGCCCTAAGATCTTTCCTTCTTCCAAACCAAATAATGACTTTTTAGGGTTTAAAGAAATCCCATATTTTCTGCATTTTATAAATACTTGCCTTAAATGATCTAAATGTTCTTGATCTGTTTTAGAAAAAACGGTCAAATCATCTAGATAAATAACCAGAAAATCATGTATTTCTTTAGCAAAAGCAATATCCATTGCTCTTTGAAATGTAGCTCCTGCATTCTTGAGTCCAAATGGCATTTTGACATATTTAAACGTACCCCATGGTGTTGTAAATGTTGTTTTATCCTGATCATCAGGATGAACCAGAATCTGGTTGTACCCTGAAAATCCATCCAGTAGAGATATCCTAGAAGATCCTACTACCCTCTGAAGAATATGGTCCATTTTTGGTAAAGGATAGTTATCTTTTAAAGAAACTTTATTCAAATTTCTTAGATCAACACACAGTCTAATTTCCCTAGTCTTCTTCCTTGTTGGCACCAGGTTAGAAACCCATTCTGAGAATCTGATAGGAGCTATAATCCATGCTTCAAACATTCTTTTAATTTCCTTTTCAATTGAAGGTAATAAAACAGGATTTATTCTTCTAAGCTTTTGTTTGAAAGGTTTCTGATCTGGTTTCAAAGGTATAGTGTGTTGAATGATGGATGTATCATAAGATTTCAGATCTTCATAACTCCAGGCAAAAACATCCTGGAATTCTTTCAATAGTTCAACATATTTGACCTTTTGATCTTTTGGAAGAGATTTAGACAACTTAACCATTTTGGGATTTTCTGGGGTTCCTAAGTTGCATTCTTCCATATCAGCCTTAACAGGTTCCATTTTAGGTCTAAATGGAATATCATTTGAGTCAAACAGATCTTCCAAAGGAGTTAATCCTTTGGGCAAATGATTATCTTTTAAATTGATGATTTCTGTTTCATCTTCTATGATCTCATAAGATTCCATATGTTTCAAGTTCTGCATGTATTTTTCTATGAATATGGTTGGGTGCAGCATATGAATTTCATTTTCTCTTGAAATCTCTATTTTTTGTTCTTTTTCTTGATCAAATTCATCAATAGTTGTGTCTTCATCTATATTACAGTTAGAAAACTCATTTTGAAGTGTCAAAAAACTATTGATTTGATTGTTATTAACAAATACTTGCCAATTCAAAAGATTGTCTGGTATAGCAGGCCTATGTCTAATCTCAGCTGAAAAATGATGATTAGGATCAAGAGGTAACTTGCATGTACTAGCAAACATTGCGAGGCTGTGAGCATGCAAATTTTGTTTCCTGGGAATCTTGGCAAGTTGAGCTTGTAGAAATGTGTTGAGAATTTCTACAACTGTTTCTCTGTATTGTTTCAGTCTTATGTCTTTTGTTGAAAATTCTCCTTTAATCTGTTGAATGATTAGTTCGGAGTCTCCTATGATTGATACCCTAATAGCTCCTAACTTCTTGACATGTTTAAGCCCTAATAAAAGAGCTTCGTACTCTGCCATGTTGTTAGTGCATTTGAAATTCAACCTATAAGCATGACCCTCTGCATAATTATTCTCAACATTATGTAACCAAATCCCAGCTCCTGCCCCTAGTCTGTTTACTGAGCCATCAAACTCTAAATTCCATAGAATTTCATGTTCATAATCTTCATCAATTGTTTTAAAATGTTTCTTGACAGGAGCTAGTTGTTTAGTTTCTTCTGGTATTTCTTGATCAACTGGTGTTTCCTTGTTTTCAGAAATTTATTCAATTTTAACAGTGGTTTTGTTTATGGTTTCCAATTCCGGAGCTTCTATTTCAGTAGGAAGATCCAACTCAGCATTGTATAAAATAAAAGAATCCATATCAGAATGTATAGAGTAAACAGGGAAGTTTTCAGGCTTCTCATGGCTACTGACTAAGTACTTCATCAAGGTTTCTCTATATAAACTTTTAGGCTGACCGAATACTGAAATAGTTGCATATGACATGTCTAGTTGAATAGACCCTCCAAGTTTAGCACCCCAATATCTAGACAATAACATACCATATTTAGGTGGAATATCGGCCACTACTATGTCCATCAAAACAGACTTAGCAGGGTATTGTACCAAAGTAACACACAAATCTTTAATCAAACCTAAACATTTTACCTGACTAGAATCAAATGAAAACAAATCTTTGTACGGTCTGGTAATATCTAGATTTAATCTTTCCATTACTGCTTTTGGCATAAAATTGTGAGATGCTCCAGAATCAAGCATTGCATTATGGAGTATCTTGTCATGAACATTCAGGCTTACATAAAATGGAGGAGTTCCTCCACTTTCTGGTTTGCCATTTACCTCGGGGCCAAAAAGAAGTTTGGGTTGATCATCAAGAATGTTTACTGAATCATCCAATCCAGTAATGTTAATGTTTAGGGACTTGGTAATCTGAATTCTATAGACATCATGTTTAGCCAATTCTGATAAAGGAACAACTATCTTTAGTTTGCCTATTTCAGCCTCTAGATTGAAAGGTTTTTCTGTTTGAGTTTTAGTGTTTTGCACAGTTGTGTTTTCTCTATTTTTTGGGTCTTCAATGTTTTTCTCTTTTTCATGAATGAAATTTTGTTTTGAAGGGGTATCTGAACTAACTTCTACTATTTCTTCTACATTTCCCACAGGAGGAAAAGTATTATATTGTTGTTTATTGTTTGGTTGGTTGTCAGAGACATCTTCAATTATTGGATTTGAAGGGTTGGGAGTTATCCTAGACAGAATTTGTACTTGGGGAATGTTTTGTACAGGGGGAATGTTACCTTTACCTTTGACATTTTGTTTTTCATTTTTCTGTTTGCTATTCTCTGGCACATCAATCCGTCTACTTCTCAAATTATACTGTTTATGGACCTCGTAAATTGCTGTGTCATAGCCTTCCTTAAAATCAAAAGTCTCACCTGAATGAGTTTGGAATGTTTCAAGGATGTGATTCTCTTGATCATCCTGGGATAGGAAGACTTCTGGTTCATTTTTGTTATCAGTTACATTGCTTATTTCTACATCTTCTGTAGGTTCTTCAGAGGTTGAACCTTCAACAAAGTTTTCTTGGAAAGGTGGCCTAATGTTTTGATCAGGGACATTCTTTCCAATATTTTGATTCAGGTTTCTCCTAAAGTTTGGGTTTCTTGCAACATTCTGGTTATCACTAGAAGACTTTCTTTCAATGGTCTCCACTCTGTCTCCTAATCTTTCCATACCTTTAATGATTGCATCCAGCTTCTTTTCAAAAGCTGAAGGTTCTTCATTCAGAGGCATTCTTCTTTCTGCTCTTGCTCTAGCTCGTTTTTCTATCAGATTTGCTTCTACACTCACCACTATGCTTTGCATTTCCTCTAATGTTTGGGGAGCTCTTTCCCTGAGGGAATAAGCTATATCAGAGTCAAAACCATCTGGAAATTTAACCAATACAGAGTCAGGTAGGGGTCTAAGGTTTTGAGGAACTGCATTATATGCTTCATTGAATCTAATGATGTAATCCTGTACTGTTTCATTTGGTCTTCTCCTTAATTTTTCAAATTCTGATAGGATCTGAAGAGGATCCTTCTTCTTCTCCCATATATTCAAAAATGCTCTATATAAAGCTGGTAAATCAGCAATACTGTTCAGGGCAAGAGCCCTAAACCATGTCCTAACTTCTCCAGTAAGACTCTGAACGAAAATTCTCATTCGGACATTATCAATATCAATTTCATAAAACTCAAAGTAATCAGTCATCCTTTTCGTGTGTTGTTGTGTTGTGTAAGTACCTGATCCATCAAAAGGTGTTATCTTACTCTGGTAATCTTGGGGCAAAGCAGGAGGGTTGGCTGGTAGCTGTAAAGGGGCGTATCGATTGGCCATTGGAATATATAGTGGGGTTACAGGAGTTGATGGTCTGGCAGGAGGAGATGGAGGAGTAGAAGGGGTGACAGGTGTTTGAAAAGCTTGAGAAAAAGTAACTGAACTTGAATATGCTTCAGTAATTACAGAGATGTTTGAATTTTCTTCAAAGGTTTGTTCAGATTGAATAGAGTTCTGTAATTGTCTGTCAAGATGATGTGAAACAAATCTGTATTGAAAATCTTCAAAGAACAATGGATCTGGAACTAATCTGGATAATTTGGTTTCAGAAAAATTCACAAATAAGGATGTTTCAAAGCGTGCATCAAAAGGAACTTCATCAATATATATAATTTTCACAGGACAGGATGCAGATCTAGAAAGTGGTCTAGAACTTCCTGAACTCTCTTGACTTCCTCTTTCAGAACTTTCTTGACTTCCTTGTCTTCTAAGAATCCTAGGAATCATATTTGGATTTTCAAATATTGGTGGTGGATTAGGGTCAGGATTTGACCTAGTATGACGAATCCTTTCTGAAGCCAGTTTTCTTAGACTATGTGTTTTTGGATTTTTGGTTTTAATTGAAAGAATAAATACAACTTCTACAAATTCTTCAAGAAATAATGATGTATGATTAAAATTTTCTCAAAGATCTGTTAAACTAGAGAGTCTGATTAAATATTTTGAAACTAAGGTTCAATATATAAGCTAAATCAGAGATAGACTGAAGCAGCTTTTATTTACTTTTGCAATTGCAGAGCAAAAGCAATTTCAAAGGCTACATGGCTGATCTTCAGACTCTGTCTATAGCTTATAAATCAAACAATAGTATCAATAAAATGATTCAGGTCCCCAGTATGGTCGCCACTATGTTATCACTCAGGTTTTCCTAGAAGTTGTGTAAGAGGAAATTATACCCGAGGTAACCACAAACCAACCTTCGGATGCAGAATCTAGCCAATCTGCATCCAGAGAGGGCTCTCTCTTTATAATTTATCTTTGTTCTTAGAAGGTTTTAGGCTAGTTATAGATCCAAGAGTTTGTTTGAAAAATGGTGGAATCCACAAACTAAGGGCAAGGTTGAAATTTTTCAGTCCATTGGGCTATGGAGTCAAAGGATGGCTTTATTGGATTTCTATTCTACACACAAGATGGCTTTACAGGGCAAGGTAGCTAGACAGAGAACAATCCTTAAAATTTAAAGTGGATGGGATGATTTTGAAGGGATGAAAGGCAGCTAAGAATCTTTCACCATGTTCAAAAGAAAGAAATGAGATGACTACCAACAAAGAGCAATGAAGAATTCTTTATTATAGTAATCAACAATGTTTAAATTAGCAAAGCAAGAGCATTTAAGAATTCATGCTTATAACCAATTTAGAGGAAAACATTAAGAACAATCACATCTGAAATCAGAGTACATTTGAGTAAATTCTGATTCAATCTTTTATGTAAATTATTCAGAAATGGACATAATGATATTATAGACTGATATAAAACTTAAGACAAAGGGTAGAAAGACTTATTGAACTGCAGTCCAACACATGAATCCTGCAAAAAGTCCTGAGCTTCAAATCGTCATCCAGTAAGCCACGAATAAATTTCTCCAAAATGCTTTTATTCCGAAAATCTCAATGTTACAACAAAGTAATAGAATCCACCCTCAATACTCACTCTGAGGGTTTATTTATACAAGAAATACTTGAAAAAATCTCACACTAACCTAGCCAATAATCTAGGGTGACTAAGGAGTAATTTACAAATAAACAGGAGACAAATGGTCTCGTGGATAGAATAATAGGTAACTGTTGATGTGTTGTTCCCTCATTTTGCTGATGTGCTGGAGGTAAGTGCTGAAATAGGGCTCGGTGCTGTCCCTTGGAGTAATTTCTTTGGCTTGTTTGATACTCTTTGTCTTTACGGATACTCTTTAACCTGTTCAACTGATACTCTTTCATCTGTGCTCATTTTTATCTTTCACATAATAGTAAAAAGATAAAATTCTCATCCTGAAGATAATTTTCATAGAATTTCCAGTAGGTCATTCCACCATTGATCTTCTGGTATCATAGTCCTTTTAAGTTTTCTCAATGTCTCATCGGCCTCTGTGAGTTTGTAAAAAGTGGGCTCATTAGGAAACAAATACTTTATTTCATGTTCAAGATGAAATAAATTCTTCAACCTGTCATAAATATTTCTCCCTGTTGGCAACGTTGTTTCTGTCAAACTGATAGAACTAGCAGTTGTATTTTGAGCATGGATATCTATTTTCTTGACATAGGTTTCCAGTTCCATTATTTGGTCCTGTGAGAGCATTGGACTGGGTAACCCACTGTCTAACAAAACTTGAAATTTTTCTCTGAAAGCATTAATATCAGCCAAAATATCTGAACACTTCCTTTCTAAATTCTGCATAAAAGTTCTTTTGATAAAAACTCTTTTTATCATCAAAATAGTGCCGGTTTTGTCTTCAATTCCTAGTACTGCAAGCTGTTGCTTCGTCCGGGTGTTCAAAAATTGAATAAGTTGATTGGCCTGCTCGGGTCTACCTCTTAATTCATCTCTTGTTCTATTTATTTCTTCCTGAGCTACTTTAATCAAGTCATTTTGTTCAAAAATTGCTTGAATAGAGGGCCAAATACTTTTTATTAACTCAATTATATTACCCCAAAGAATTTCATTTATTTCCTTCAAAGGCTTTTCTAATGAAAGATCTTTTTCTAAAGCCTTAACTAATTTGTCCAATCTTTTAATTTCCCTGGTATGATCAGCAACTGTCTTTTTAGAAGTGTCATATTTCTGCTCCAAATCTACTAACTGTAACTTTGTGGTTTGAAGTTCTGTGACTCTTAATTGTAAAATTTCCATTTGTCTTATCAAATCATCAGAACTTAAACCATAAGTGTTTACCTGCGCTGGCTTTGTTTGTTGCTTTGCTGTTGTAGTACCTGTGGTTGTAGTAGCTTCTGTGGTGGATGCCTGCATGATAGCTTCCTTTTCCTGTAAAGCTTGCTCCAATTCCTTCTCTGTTTCACTTAGTCGCTCAGTCATATTTAGGAGCAACTCCATTACCTCTTCTTGTGAATTCCCCTTTAAAACTTCTTGGGTCTGGGGGTGCCTTGAGGCTGGCAATTTTAGCTGCTTTCTCAGTGCAGCTATGAAATTCTGGCACATGGGGTCAATTGATTAGATTTTTCAATCAGTGCTTCTATAGACAAAGGTGCTAGTTCTTGACCTGGTTCAAAATGTAGCATTGCATTGATAGCCTGGGGAGTAATGTGGAAAAGAACACTCTGGTCAGGGGATATTACAGCTCTCTGAGTGGGATGATAGTTAGAATGGCAATAGTGGATGATTTCTGGGAAAGAAATGACTGAGGGGATGAGATATCTGGGGAGATTGGATTCCCACAACCCAATGAGATCTTGCCCCTTCGAGTACTTGTCTCTGCAGCGACAATAACTCAGAAGGGGAATTTCATCAAAATGCAAGTCTTTAATCTGGAAATCTTTATCTACTAAAGGTAAATATTCTAACTCTCGGTGAGGGGCATTCAGTGGAGTTACATTCAAAGCTGCCGGGGCCTCCATTTTGGTTCTTGTGGATTCAAAACAGAGGTTTCTAGTTTTTCTTCACAAGCTAGGTGTGATTTTGATCTTACTGAGGGAAATTGGCACAATTGCAGGTTTAGGGGAACAATTTACAGTCGTAAAACTTTAGGGAATGATCTTAATGATAAGATTTAATTGTTAATTTAGTGGAAAACAAGGAAACAGACTTTCTTCTGAAGTTCAAAGCGCTATAGGATAAATACCTGTTCTTGGAGAAAAACCGGCTTTTAACAGGTATCAGGCGATGGCAGGAGGGTACTCGAACACAGGTGCAGCGGAATCTTGGAGCGAAATCAGATAGCATAGTAAATTTCAGCGGAAATTTGAAAATCGTAGCAGAAGGCGCAGTCGTTTTCAATAACGAAAATAACGGGAAAAACATGAAAATTTTCTTTATTGACAAGTTAAAAGGGTTTTTTATTTTTTCGAGGAGTGACGTCATATTAGTACGGGCTGACGTGTGCAGGGTCGGGCGGTAAGCGATAAGCGGTAAGCGGTAATCCCCGCACCGCTTATGGACGAGAGTGGTATTAGATGAGTGGGCGGTGATTCCATTGGATCTTTGACGCGTGGCAGGTGAACTATTTGAAAACCACCAAGTCCCCGCACGTTAAAAATCTGATAAAGGATGGGTAGCAGAATCGTCGTGGAGCGTCAATCTGTGGTGGGGTGATCTAACGGTGGAAAAGACGGGGAGATGATGGGGCGTTATTGTGCGGGCCCGGCGGGGTTTTAAACGTGATTATCGTTATTAATCATCCCGGGGAGCTTCTAATTGGTGGAGAAGGTTGGTTATTAACTAATTCTGATAATTAGTTAATCCCACTGTATAATGGAAATAAGGGTCGTGGTGGGGTTGAAACGTCGGGCGGAATGCCAGGTGGATGGGCCACGGTGGCATAGGATTTTTCCGCGGTTTGAATTAAAACTTTGGGCTTTATTCATCTTTTTGCGTTAAACATATATATCATATGTTTAAAGTTTTTTCTCGTATAGGTTTTATTATATGATAAATTAATTAATATAATTAATTTACCATAGGGGCGGGACTATTATATAACGATATATTTTAACCAAAGGGCTTATATAGTGGGTTTTTATTTGAATGCACGGGGAAATAAATACTTTGGCTAAACTTTATAATAGAGGGGTTTTTTGGGTTATTTATAAAAAGGATTTATATACTTAGGATAGGGCATTTTACTAGGGATTTAGTAAATAGAGTTAAATGTAAATATGACAAAGGGACAAGGGTACTCAAAACACTTTGCTCATCTAAGAAAGTGACAATTTTCTGAAGTAAATTGCAATATCTCATCTTCAACACTTAAACTTAGAATAGTAAGTTATTTTGAGGGATTTTTATGGAATTTTGCATGATTTTCCTAAGTAAAATTGGATTTTACTTAGGAAAAAGTTAAAAGTGAATGATTATAATGATGAATTATCTCAAGTACTTAGGTCTTTTTTATCATTAGGCCGAGGGTCCGGTCCCTCCAAAAGTCAAGGAAATGCCTTGAGCCCTTTTGATCTCCAAGTACCCTAGTACTTTGGGGGAAATTAGTAAAACTTTAAGGGGAAAGTGATGAGGGAAGTTAATGATTTTGACTTTTCTTGCTGTGATTTTCCAGTGTATTTCCTGCTTCAGTATTTGTGATGAAAGTAAAGGATCAAAAACATTTAGCAGCATCATTCATCAGATAAAACTTTGCAACACCATCTACCTACCCTATCTACTACTACCATTTTCTCTTCTTTATTAGGGTGCATTTAGACTTGCAAACCCTTATCAATCTTTTTCTTTTTACATGATAAATCTATCTATTTCTACACTTATTACATCCAAGGGCTCAGATTAAACTGTTGAGCACCTTTTAATAACTCTACCTATCTACTTATCTGCCAAGATTAAACTGTTTGGTCAGATATTTATTCTCTATCCTACAACATGAAATTGAAATATGAATAAGTCAAGTTTAAACAGTTTGACCCTTCATAAATTGTGGCAAAGTTTGACAAGCTGCACACCATTGCTTTATTACAAAAATGAAATAGTAGTGGCATTTGGATTTGCACACTTTCCTTGGTCTATTTTTTGTTTGGGGTTCATTTTTTCACTTTTTTTTGACCAATTTATTTTTCTTACCCTTTGATTTTTCTTTTAGGGTATACCCTCTTTACATTTTTTAAATTTTTTGATTTTTTGGTTTTTCAAGAATATGGAACACCTTTTCTCAAGAAAAAGGTTTGAACATATTCCATAGTTCAATCAAGACAATCATGAAAAATGAAACCTATTGGTATAGGAGACTAACAGA